>CM027860.1:27018886-27747767 GCA_016097605.1 Eucalyptus guilfoylei
ATCATCAAATATTCCTCTAAGATTGACTGGCTTTTACAATAAGATCACATTTAACTGACAGATAATATTGTGATCGATCATCTTTCTTTCTTGTGATTTGTGGCAGTGGGGATCTAGATGCAGTTGTCCCCTTCCTCGGAACTCGGACTATGGTCGACGCCTTAGCAACCAAGGTGCTGAAACAGAAGACAACTTTGTCCTACAGAGCTTGGTTCACTAGCAAGCAGGTCAATCTATTTATTTCTCACTCAAGGAAATTCAGTTTTGTGTTCTGATGTCCCTTCCATCTAGACAGATAGATGTTGAAATTGTTCGGTGTGACGCCGAATCACAGACATGTGTCATGAATTGTTCACACATTTGATAATCGGCGATCAATGATTACAGGTTGCTGGATACACGCAAGAGTACGGCAAGTTGGCGTTCGCGACCATTAAAGGAGCTTCGCACACTGCCCCGGCCACGCAACCGGAGAGGTCGATGCAGATCTTCACCTCATTCTTGAAAGGGAAATCACTGCCTACTAAAGCATGAGGTCCACAGAGGCATCTTCGATAAAGAGCCTAAATTATCTAATATAATAAATGTGACGTGGTGCTCAAGGGTAGAAATATGAGGTCTTGACACATGGCGCAGCAACTAAACTTAATTGGCTTTTTTTAACTTACCTTGTGCACTCAATGAATGGCAGATGTATATGTCCCTTCTAAGTATTCATATCTTTGTTTGCTCTTTTCATGTTCGTGGATATTATTATCATTTCTTAATATGAGTTCAACATAGTTGTTGATAATTTCAAGAGATTTCATCTTTCAATTTTACTATGACCTTTTTTCTAACTGTAAAATCAATTCAGAACTATCTATGTGAAGTGGAACTAACTTACAAATGTGTATATATATATATATTTTCCAATGTACTTGTCCGCACGCAATGCGCAAGACCTTAGGTTAAAATTTATTTTTTTAATAGAGACATCTTGTACATTTAACCATTTTTGAGGTCAATTATTCATGGACCGAATTAAACTACATAACTATTTAGCGATAATGGAGTGATTGAAAGCAAAATTGCGATTATTGTTGTTCTGGAATAGACAGTTGGGTTTCTTGACTGGCCGAATTAATCAATAATTTGTCTACATCAATTTACATTTGTGTTGTTTAGACAGATGACATCGTATAAGTTTAACTGACATTATTACACTGCAGCCCAATAAAAACAGATTGTCTGTATCTCTGTAGACAACAAAGAATCTATACTATCAAGTGTACAAAAGTGAACCTGAGACAAATGGATAATCAGCTTCACAGAGACTAACTAGACACATAAAATGGCACCTTTTAGGCTTTCCCTTCAATCCTTGCACATGTAAGGCCAATACAAGCATCTACGAAATCTGCATCTATAAAGTCCGTCGAGAAGACCTGCAACCTATCAGCTAGCCCTTTAGAGAGGCACCGAGATATAAATAGCCTAGCATATCCATGAATGCGATCAGTGACCGGCTTGACACACACAACCGGATTGTCCGCTTGCGGTGTTACCGTGTTCTCAACCCTGTAAAAGTATTTCCTCACGGAAGCTGGCGGCTGCTCACCCAAATGCTTCATATTGCTATCAAACTTGGTTAATGGCAAATCGGTATTGAGCCAGTCATCCTTCAGATAGCCCTCACTCCACAATGGGCCTCCCGCCTGTAGTTTGGGCGAATTCCTAGGTTTCCAGACACAAGTCACTCTCTTCGGCAACAACTCCGCAATCGTCTTACCAAAAACACTATCATCCTGGCCGATCAGGTACTCCCCAAGTTGATCCGCCAAGTACTTATCAAACTCAGGCGGGTCCTGATGACCAAATTCGGTTCTGACTTCTAGAATTATAATCTCGGACTTCGTCTCACCTAAAAACTTCTTGACGTCGTTCAGGATGACATCTACACTATAAGCTGCTAAAATCCCGTGGCATACCTGGCGATCCTCCTGGACTCGAATATCAAATACCCGAGTGCCTCCCACGAGCTGATCATAGATACTCAGCGATTGGCATTGGGCGAAAGGACGAGACACGAACCGGATTCCAATCTTGCTCGTACCCGAATCATGAGTTCCTGGCCAGACAATCTTGAAAAGTGGGATCTTTCTGGGATCGAGGCCGTTCATCCAGTTCTTCCTATCCAAACAGCAGTAGTCACAGCCGGGGAACTGCGTCCGCGCAGGTCTTGCTGAGATCCCTCAGGACTTTCGCCTCTCACAACACATCTTTCCTTCTCTGAATCTGCTTTGAGATCTCAGAACCCATGCTTGATGCAAAGAAGAAGATGAACAGCGAAGTTTGACTTCTCAAGCTCTCCTTCCTTGCGGCCTTGGATACTATTTCTTGTTCCTTGGTATTACGTTTGTCTTAACTACAGATTGATTCCATGCACCAGGTAACGCTGATGCAGGAATCAATTAATCTATGGAGTTAGACATAGACTCACCTCGTGGACCGCGACATAAGTCGTAGTTTATTTCATCGTGAACGCTATTGCCTGGGATTAATGTTATAATTAAGAGCACGAAAAGGGAAATTATGTCAGAAGCGAAGCATTAAGAGATATAAGCAAATTCATTGACACGTATGATGTGACCCTTGATGTTTGTTTGTCGACAGTTTCTTCACAGGCTGCGGTTCTGAATAAGCTGGTTAGCCTCTTCATCCATTCTGATTAATCTTTTTAATTTTTTCCATTCGCAACCTTTTGAATTTTTGTGATTATGCTGCTTCCAGCGAGAAACAGAGAAGATAGATGTATGTATAGAAGACGAAACCCTCAAATACTTGAACAGGAAAGAAGTGCAGGAGGCTCTACTTTGCTCGGCTGGTTGGAGTCTCTACATGGACAGTTTGCAGCAAGTAAGGATCGACTTAACTCCTTAGACCTTCATTTTCTAGAGGCACAAGTCTGCGGCTAAATGGCATTATGAGTAACTTTGATGAGTCTTGTCAAAGTATATCCACATTTCCCAATCTTCGGACAAGATTCTCCATAACCTTGTTGCGTTAATAGGACTACATGATTAGTCCTTAATCCTTCATTATTTTATTTGGGTTCTTTGCCTCGTGTCATGCTTCTTCGTCTGAATTCCCTCATAATTCCCTCATTATCAGGGTTGTCAGATATGGATTCTGAATTATGAGGTACCCACCCTTACAATTTTGGGGGAGTTAGTGAAGTCAGGAATCCCCGTCTTAGTTTACAGGGAAACGCAGAAATGACATTCTTCAGAAGGTGAATGTCACTGAAGAGGCTATATGTATAAGGAACAACGATGACATCGGTTTGATTTTTCATTTGCAATTCAACAGTGGGGATCAAGATTCTGCTATTCCATTACTTGGAACAAGGACTGTAGTGAACAAATTAGCAAAGCAATTGGGACTGAACACAACCGTGCCTTATAGAGTCTGGTTCAAGCAAAAACAGGTCGGCTCAGTAAATAACCTTCACAAACATCAATCCTCGTATTGGTTTTATTAGGTGATTGACAAAACTGATGGCCTTTTCTTCATTTCTCATAGGTTGCTGGGTGGACACAAGTGTATGGAGATATATTATCTTATGCGACAGTCAGAGGGGCGTCTCATGGAGAGCCGTTTTCATAGCCGGAGAGATCGCTGGTGTTGTTTAGCTCATTTTTGGGAGGGAGGCCATTGCCAAAAGGGCCCTTGTCCGAGTCTGCCGTGGAAAAACATAACTAGTACTGAATCGTCCTACCAAGTGGAACTGCATCTGATTTGATTAGCAGGAAACATCAAACGTATCATGTTTCTGATCCACGTTTCTTGGTTTCTTCCAAAATCAAATGTTTGCTTCCCTTTGCTGCTTTCTGTAGCACATATAAAAGTAATAATTTGTGCATATGGTAACAAAGTCATGTGATCTCTTAAATGCGAGTAGTTCATCCTACGAGGATTATCTCATCTAAGTTGTTCTTGTTGGACTTTGCAGCTCACAATAGCAAAAATATCGACCTTTGGCTTTGGTTTTTACTATTTTTATTTTTTATTTTGGTAAAGTTGACCTTTGGCTTTGTTGATACAATGGTGAGCCACTTCTTTTGCTTCTGCTTCCTATTGCAAATTTGATAAGGTGATTTGCCTCAATTTGAAGCATTAGGATTCGATTAGGGTTCTTGAAGAAGGAAGTTGAATTTTGCACCAATTTCTTTAAGCCAGGTTAGGGTTGTTCAATCAGATGTTTAAATGATATCGTTTGTTTTTTCAATTGCTAACTTTATTTTACTGGTGAGTTACGTTGAGTAATATATTCTTAATTAAAATCACATCGGATTTTTGGAGGCAAATTGCCGATGGCACACAATTAATCGATTTTTAAAATTTTTGATACTTAATTGAACAAAAGGAAAGTTATGACACTTATAATGTTTTTATAACGTGAAACAATTGTGACTCGGCTCAAAAGCCGAGCCTATGCAAATTGTGAGAATATGTCTTGAGTTTGACTATTTTTATTTTTTATTTTTTTGGTTACTTTTCAAACAACCTAAAAGAATACACGAACTTATACTTGAAGGACAAAAAATACCCACCTGCAAGTTCTCCGTCTCTGTAAGCCAACGAATTCATACAAACTATTTCAATTCGGAGATGCTCATTTTCTCCCCATGTTTTCTCGCCGGAACATATGAGATTTTGATTCAAAAGACGCATAAACAACATCGTTTTTGGTTTGCAAGAAACAACATCGTCTCGCTTTGCTGTTGTGTCTATCGTGCACACGCACACCATTAGCCAAGTCAAATACCTCATCTAACTTGTATGAACGGAATAAATTAAACGGCGGGCCTCTTTGTCGTTCAAAGTTTTTAGAGATAATTCAAATGATTCTCTGGATCTTTCAAGTCCCTCTGATTATGCATATCTCAATTGATAAGTTATATTAGATAATCATCTAGCCTATTAATAGGCTCATGTATTTTTCTTCAAGTTATATTGAAATATACAGAAATTTCGCACCGCATTATTTCTTATCTTGGTATTAGAATTAGATGATCTTGAGGTACATTGCACATGACGCACACCAAGTGAAATTTTTGTATTTAGGCTCCGTTTTTCACGAAAAATGTGGCATTTTTTAAGAAAACGTAATTATTTTTCGATATTCGATCGAAACTTGAAAATAAAGTGGAAAATATTTTCTGTCGTTCATGAAGAAAAATATTTTCCTCCTTGCAATCTTTTTCATTAATTTTATTATTATTTTATTTTTAAAATTGATTATTTTTTTTTTCTAAATTGATTTTAAAATTATTTTTTCTTTTTCTTTTTATCTTCTTCTTCTTTGGCTATTCGCTAGCCACAGCGACGGCTGGCGATCGGCGCCAAGTGAGCTTGAGCCTCAAGCCCTACGTGTCACGTCTCGATCCTCGGTCACGTGCCCATCTTTCATATTTGGTCGATTTTAAAATGCGATATTACGGGACTACGTATTGCCGACCCTTTCATTTTCAATAAGACATGCGGAAAGCGATTATAAATCCCCAAACAATAAAGTAATGGGATAAAAGCGGTCCCATAATTTTCATACTGAAATTCATAACCACACTTTTATACAAGCACCTCATAGTATATAATACAATACTATTTACGGGGTCGATCTAATACTTATCCACATATAATCAAGGTCACAAAACAGGATGGGATCTCGGTCCTCATCCTGGGTCGTACTCGGATCCTTCTCTGGATCATCTTCTTCTCCAAGATCTTCCTCCTTATCAGGTTCCACATCAAGGTTCTCCTCTTCAGATTCCTCCTCCTTAGGCTTCTTATCAGGGTCCTGAAATGGTTATTCAATAACCATTAAGACCACGTCTCAGCAAGTTCTACCCCCTAAGACTCGATTAGTAAACCAATTCCATCTTTTTATCATACTCGATAAAATATCGTGCTTGGGCACACGGTTGGCCTTAGCCAAAATATAATATTTTCCTATCCGTAACTCCCACATTTTCTGTAGTTCACTCAAATATTTTTGGCATTATCAACCGATGTCCGGTTATTTTTCAATTAATAACCAACGATTATCCAATTAAAGAATAATTCTCACTTTCACAAATACTTCAATTCAGCACGAAATAAAGCTCAATTAAATAAACGGACTGCGCCATGACAATCAGCATAAAATTTCAGTCGTTGGCTATCCCAGCCTAATTTCCGAAAAATAAATAATTAAATAATTAATTTCGAAAATTAATAAATAAATACTAAAAATCCAATTTAGGCCTGTAATGCCTAATTAAAGCCCGAGAAGGGTCGGGAAAAATCCTGAGATGCATTCAATACATACTAGCACGTGTTTACTCGCTAATTGCACAATCCAATTGCCTAACATGCATCACAATTATCTAATAATCACTAATCTACTCTAGTCTAACCACCTAATTGTACTTAATTAAATCTAATCAACCCTTAAGCATAATTATCAAACTAAGAAAGCATTAGTGAGCAAAACTCACTTGTGCAAAGCGAAGACCAGAACACCGCGACGGCGACGGCGACTGGACGGCAGCCGAACTTGGGCTCGCAACGACACCAACGGGCTTGGACTGGGCCTAAACTTGGCCCAATAAATCTCAGCCCAAATTGAGATTTGTCATTGAGTTGGACCGGGCTTGCTTCGCGGGCTTGGGCTTGCTTCGCGGGCTTCAATTGGCTGGACCAAGGGCTGAGATGGGTTGGCTTCTGAACTTCAATGGACTGAACTAAGCGGGCTGAGACTTGAGTGGACTGAGCTGGGAACTTGGGCTGCTGCAGGGCTTCGAGATGGGCTGGACTCCACTGGTTGTGGGCTGAACAAGCAAGCCCGAAGATGGGCTGCTGAAATCTTGGGCCAAAAAGAGGCCTTCGAAGAAGGCTTGCGGCTTTGCTGGCGTTGAAGATCACGGGCTGCAGCGGGACTTCGCTGGAATCACGAACGAATTGGGTTGGCGGGCTGCAGCTTGACTGATGAAGACACGCGAAGGAGCTTCTTCGGTGGACGTTGCTGCGTTGGCGTGCGGTCGTAGATGGAGCAGCTTCGGTGGTCAACTGGCTTTGTTGGGTGCTGAAGCTTGACCGAAGGAAGTTAGCTCAAGGACAAGTGGCAGGGTGAGGCTGACTTGAGGGGGAGACGAACAAAGAGAGGAGGGGTTGACGTTCAAGAAGCCACGGGACAGCTTCAAGGCTTCGGTGGGGGACACGCGTGAAGTGGAAGTGGTGCAGGCTTCGGTCAACAAAATGACTTCACCTAGAGAATCCTGCTGATAATTGACCGAGGAAAATAAAACTGGGTGGAGCAGCTGACGTTCGAACGGCTGAAGAATAAAAGAAGATGAGCTGCAGGGAAAATGAATTGAAAACAAGAGCAGCAAAGGAAAGAGGATGAACGGATGAGGCATGCGAAGGAGAGAGGGACAGCGTACGAGAGAAGCTAAGGATGAAGGGGCAATAATTCAAGACAAATATCCCATAATCATCATTAGAATGCCCCATTAGTCTTCAAGCTTATCCACTTGTTTCCCCCTAATACTTTCTTGCCTTTTTATCCACAAATAAATTAATTTAATACCAAATGTTGCACCCTCCATGCCTAGTCCGAATTTCTTAAATTTTGGACATCCAATTTCTTCTCCAATCTCTCAATTTGATGTCCAAATCTCGCCAAGGAAAAAGCCCACAAAATCTCTATAAGCTCCCAATGCCAAGTAGTTCAGTTTGCAAATCGAAAACCCCTTTAATTCGGCCGATCCGAATTTTCATTTGTTTTCCGAAACATCCGAATCGATTTTTTGTAAAAATTTGAACTTCGATGGAATTTCTCAAAGACAAGACGCGTCCTATAAATGAACCGTGACATGCTCGAGCGTTCGATTTCCGAAACCGAATTCAATTTCGTGGTTAAAATTGATCAACGCAATTTTAGTCCAATCCGACCTACCAAGTAGCTTTTAGGAATTTTACCGCGGTTATATCCCTTAACGGCCTCACTTTCAATAGATTAGTTAACTTGTGAGTGATCGTCGTAAAAAGGACCACGGTAGCGTTGATCGAAATGCCTATTTAATATATTCGGGATGGGGTCAAAATTCAGGATGTCACCCTACGCAACTCGTCGGAATTCGGCAAGCTCACCTAACGCTAGTCGCTAGCCATCACCATAGCCGAGGTATCGACATGTGGCATGGCAAACTAAGCAACGTGTGGCCCTTTTTCCTCTACTTACCGTGTGAACTCAAATAAAAGCGGATGTGTAATGCCCGTCTCTTGTAAGTATTTATGTCTTGGTCTGTTCCGTTTTGTACTTTGATCCCGTCTCCTTGTGCCTCACTTTAATTTTGTTTTCTCTATATTTCTTGTCGTTGTTGGATGCACATACTTATAGATAGATAAAACCGTAATTCACATTGGTGGATATTATTATCATTTCTTAACATGAGTTCAAGATGGTTGTCAATAATTTCATGAAAGCTCATCCTTTCGGTTTTTATAACGATCTTTTTCCGACTATAAAGCAAAGATTAATACTATGAAAAACATATGACCAATATATCTATGACTAATTTAGTCCAAATTAATTTTTTGATTGCCAAAAACCTTAAAATTGTATGACAAATTTATCCAAAAGTAACTTTTTTACCCCTAAAAACTCTAAACCGATATATTTGTGACAAATTTACTCTCCATTAATTTTATTAAATTGGATTAATATCACGAAAAATCACAGATTTAAACACCCATGATAAACGGAGGGTAGAATTCCAAATTGATACACCTGTTAACTACCTCATGTTATTGAACTCAACAATGTGACAGTGAAATTTAATATAAATTAATGGAAGGTAAATTTGTCATAGGTGTACCAGTTATGGGTTTTTAGTGGTAAAAAAAATTAATTTTGAGTAGAATTATCATAAATGTACTAATTTGGGATTTTTCATGATATTAACCCATAAAACAATTTAGAACTACATTTCCAAAGTGGAACTAATATACAATTTTATTGATTTTTTTATTTTTGCAAATTTCAATATTTTCCAGTATTCTTATCCGCATGCAATGCGGATGACCATAGGTTTTTTTTTTTTTCTAATACAAATATCTCTAACATTAAATTATTTTTTGAGGTCAACTATATACGGACCGAATTAAATTACATCACTATTTAGTGTTATTGGAGAAATTGAAAACTTGGTGTCACAATTTTAGGTGGAAAAGGAACACGAAGAGAAGAAATTGGGGAGAGAAATTGTGTACTGTGCACTTCTCATTCATTGTATTATGTTCGTACCAGAAGACCAATATATATTACAAAGAATGATTAATAAAAAGAAAGAGTCATAATCCACGATTAAGTGTGTCGATTACAATCCGGACAAATCTCTCGAATCTTGAGCATATCTTCCAACACTTCGGGATATTTTTGACCTGAAATAGACAAATGGGTTTCTTGACCGGGCCAAATTAATTAGTAACTTGTCTACATTCATTCACACTTGTGTCATTTGGCCATGTATGGCCGGCGGATGACCTTATTATATAACCACAAAACAACCATGGGCATCACCGGTTATCGTCGTTTCTCCAAGACTAGATCTATTATTTAGACAAAGGTGTGTGGGCAAATCGCATGCACTTCGTGATTTTCCAACGTTGAGAAGCGCGACATCCTCGTGTTCTTCCAAGAATCGGCAACCAGCATATTTTCGTCCCTTAAAACGTAAAACCCAGCATGCGCTTGAACTACGAAAAAAAGAAAAGAATAAAAGCCTCGAGCACATGAATCATGTCCATCTATTTCACCAAAATAAGGTCATTTCCTTATCTGAACAAGAGGTAGCTTTCTCTCGCATGAGACGCTACCATTATGTCACGCCTATAACCGTCGAATAGAAAACTTCGCCCTTCCACGGAAAAACCAAACCACTTATCCTCGTAAGCGCTGACTTTGGGTCGATAAGTAAAAAAACAAATGTGTCTTCCCGAAAACAAAGGTACAAAGCAAAAGAGTAATAAAACAGATAAATGGGAAGCTGGAGGATTGACTCAAAGTACTCAAACTTGATGTTTCCAGCAAAATCCTCTCTCAGTCTCTCTCTCTCTCTTTCCCTCTTGTGCTCACGATGCGTCCGCAACTAGTGCCATGGCTTATCGCAGCGACACTCAGCGTAACACTGACCCGAATGTGCTCAAGCTCGACACTGAACGCCATCTCAGATGCGGACAAAATCGTCAGCTTGCCAGGACAACCAAAGGTCAGCTTCGGCCAGTATGCAGGGTACATCACCGTGGATGACAAGCAACAGAGAGCTCTCTTCTATTACTTCGCCGAAGCCGAAGCCGACCCGGCTTCAAAGCCTCTCGTGCTTTGGCTCAATGGAGGTAAAACCATCTGTACTGAATTCGAGTGAATGATAGTGAGAAATGAAATGAGCGTGTCAAATAAACACTGGAGTTTGCTTGTGTGTTGGGTTGGCACTTTGCAGGGCCTGGTTGTTCATCCGTTGGAGTTGGCGCGTTCGAAGAGCATGGACCATTCAAACCCAGTGGAGATGTGCTCCTGAAAAATGACTATAGCTGGAATAAAGGTCAGCGTAAATTCCCTAAACAAAGGCGGGGAAAAAAAGTCGAGCGTATGCTCTTAGCAGCTTAAACACATTTGAACATGTTGTCTCTCGTTGCTCATAGGAAACTGAATTGGACCTTGTATCATATATATTATTTTCAAGCGTGAATGTGAGGTTGATTGCATTCGCTTCATTGGAGATTCCGTAATTGGCTAATGCTTGCATTCTTTCAATTTATTTGCAGAAGCAAACATGTTGTATCTGGAATCTCCTGCAGGAGTTGGTTTCTCCTACTCTGTCAATACTTCTTATTATAACTCCGTTGACGACAAGATGACAGGTTCTTTTCCTTGCAAATTGCAACATATTTTTAACAATTTAAAGTGCAGCGATGATCTTCAGATGTAATCTAAAGTTGAATTTAAGTACTAATACCAGCTAAACAATGCTTCCACATTTCAGCAAGTGACAACGTCGCATTCCTCCACAACTGGTTTGAAAAATTCCCGGAATACAAGGAAAGAGATTTATTCATCACAGGAGAGAGCTATGCAGGTGAACTAGTGATTTAGATTTTGTGAAGACCAATTTGCGTGATTGAATGAATCAGAAGTTCCATGACTGCAGAATTTTAATTTCTATCTAATTTCACTCTTACCAGGTCACTATGTTCCACAACTTGCAAAGCTCATCGTGCAGTCCAAGCTGTTCAATTTAAAGGGAATCGCTGTGAGTTTGACTGAAAACTCTGCAAACTTGAATTAGCATCTCACATTTATTGGTTTGATACTGACTCGGATGGACAAATCTCATGCTCACTGCAGATAGGAAATCCACTTCTCGAGTTCAACACCGACTTCAACTCACGGGCAGAGTTTTATTGGTCTCACGGATTGATATCGGATGCAACCTACGAAAGTTTCAACACATTATGCAATGAATCCCAAATTTTCAGACAATTACAGAGTGGCACCCTCACCCCTGTCTGCTCTCGTGTCGAAAGCGAAAAATTAAGAGAAATAAGCAATTTCACTGACCAGTACGATGTCACTCTTGATGTTTGTTTGTCGACAGTTTCTTCACAGGCCGCGGTTCTGAATAAGCTGGTGAGCCTCTTCATCCATTCTGATTAATCTTTTTAATTTTTTCCATTCGCAACCTTTTGAATTTTTGTGATTATGCTGCTTCCAGCGAGAAACAGAGAAGATAGATGTATGTATAGAAGACGAAATCCTCAAATAGTTGAACAGGAAAGAAGTGCAGGAGGCTCTACATGCTCGGCTGGTTGGAGTCTCTACATGGACAGTTTGCAGCCAGTAAGGATCGACTTAACTCCTTAGACCTTCATTTTCTAGAGGCACGAGTCTGCAGCTAAATGGCATTATGAGTAACTTTGATGAGTCTTGTCAAAGTATATCCACATCTCCCAATCTTCGGACAAGATTCTCCATAACCTTGTTGCGTTAATAGGACTATATGATTAGTTCTTCCTAACATCAATCGATTTAAATGACCTAAGATTTTCTAAAAGTCCATTTATGACGTGGTTTCTCCCAAACTTTCAATTGACTAGTCCTTAACCTTCGTTTTTTGACTGGGGTTCTCCGCCTCATGTCATGCTTCCTCGTCTGAATTCCCTCACGATTCTTGTGTGCTACAGGACTCTCGGGTATGATATGCAAAATTTGGAGATACCTACCATTACTATTTTGGGGGAGCTAGTGAAGTCAGGAATCCATGTTTTAGTTTATAGGTAAACAGAGAAATGACATTCTTCAGAATGTGTATATCACTGAAAAGGCTATGTATGAGGAACAACGATGACACCGGTTTGACTTTTCATTTGCAATTCGACAGTGGGGATCAAGATTCTGTTATTCCATTGATTGGAACAAGGACTCTAGTGAACAACTTAGCAAGGCAATTGGGACTGAACACAACCGTGCCTTATGGAGCCTGGTTCCAGCAAAAACAGGTCAGCTCACTAAATAACCTTCACAAACATCAGTCCTCGTACTGGTTTTGTTAGGTGATTGACGAAACTGAGGCCTTTTCCTTCATTTCTCATAGGTTGCTGGGTGGACACAAGTGTATGGAGATATGTTGTCATATGCGACAGTCAGAGGGGCCGCTCATGGAGTGCCATTTTCGCAGCCAGAGAGATCGCTGGTGTTGTTTAGCTCATTTTTGGAAGGAAGGCCATTGCCAGAAGGGCCCTTGTCCAAGTCTGCCGAGGAAAAACATAATTAGTACTAAATCGTCATACCAAATGAAACTATATCTGATTTGATTAGCTGTAAACTTCAAACTCATCATGTTTCTGATTCACATTTCTTGGTTTCTTCCAAGATAAAATGTTTGCTTCCCTTTGCTGCTTTCTGAAGTAATTCGTGTATACGGTAACAAAGCCATGTGATCTTTTAAATGCGAGTAGTGCATCCTACCAAGATTATCGCGTCCAAACTATTCTTGTTGGACTTTGTAGCCCACAATAGCAAGAATATTGACCTGTGGCTTTGTTGATAGAATAATGAGCCGCTTCTTTTGCTTCTGCTCCCCATTGCAAATTTGATCAGGTGATTTGCCCCAATTTGAAGTACTGGGATTCGCTTAGGGTGCTTGAAGAAGGAAGTTGAATTTTGGTCCAATTTCTTTAAGCTAGGCTAGGGTTCTTCAATCATACGTTTAAATGACGTTGTTTGTCTTCTCAATTACTAATTATCTTAGTGGCAAGTCACGTCGAATGATATATTCTTAATTTCTACCGCACCAGATTTTTTGATAAGGCAAATCGCCAATAGCACATAATTAATCAATTTTTAAAATTTTTGGGACATAAGTGATTGAGAAAAAAGTATGACACTTATAATGTTCCAATTCACATGATTGTGACTTGGCTTAAAAGTCGAGGCTAGGTGCAAATTGTTGAGAATATGTCTTGAGTTTGACTCTTTTATATATATATATATATATCAAACAGCCTAAAAGAATACACGAACTCATACTTGAAGGACAAAAAATACCCACCTGCAAGTTCTCCGCCCATGTAAGCCAACGAATTCATTCAGACTAACTCTTTCAATTCGGAGATGCCCATTCTCCCCGCATGTTTTCTCGCTGAAACGTATGGGATTTTGATTCAAAAGACTCATGAACAACACTATCATTGATTTGCAAGAAACAAGATCATCTCGCTTTGCTGTCGTGTCTATCGCACGCGCACAAGCGCACCGCTAGCCAAGTCAAATACCTCATCTAACGTGTCTGAACGGGATACCTTAAACGGTGGGCATCTTTGGTCGTTCAAATTTTTAGAGATAATTAGGATATATCTAATGATTCTCCGTATTTTTCAATTCCCTTTGATTGCACTTAACTGATAGGTTATAATAGATAGCCATTTAATCTATAAACGGGCTTATCCATTTTGCTTCAAGTCATATCTAGATATACAGAAATTTTACATTTCTCTGTTCCACGTTATTTCTTATCGTGGTGTCAAAGCTAGACAATCTTGAGGTTTACTAAATCCACATTGCACACAATGCACACCAAGTGAAATTTTCATATTTACTGTCATCTTGTTTTCAATAACTACTAATTTTCTTCTCTCAACATTAATCTTCATCACTATTTGTCTCGTCCGATAGCTAATGTCGACCTGTTTTGTTATTGTCTAGTCTGCAGAGCCTGTTATCTGAGAAAGTGCCCATCGAGTCCGTGTCTTAATAATCCAACCATATCGGCGACGTTTTTCCATGGCCTTCGTAACAATGCCTGCCTCGCCGGTAGCATTTCTCCTCCACTCCATAGATTGACACCACCATCAGACCTTCTGCGACACTAGCCTCCTACACGACGACCACCTCATCCCATATAGCCTTCATGGCAGCCATGTCAATGTTAATTGTTCATTGAACTGCTTCACTTATAACGACAAGCGTCTTTAAGATATTATCCAAACTCAAGTTAACTATTTGAGTTTGAAGGGACATGATTAAGATATTTCATTCTCTTTATCTTTTGAGTCCTTTTGATTGTGCATATCTTGATTGATAGGATACCTCACATTTTTCTTCAGGACATATTGAAATACACAGAAATTTCACATTTCTCTTTTCCACATTTTTCCTTTTATCTAAAGCAAAAGAACCTGCATTTTTTCTTTATCATTCTAAAAGTGAGAATACTTTTATCTTACAGGTACAGGTTCAAGCAAGTTTTTGTTTCGCATTTGGCCTAATTTGTCAAAGGGCCAGAGACCTCCGGATCAATCAATAGGAATTGCTGACGTTTTGCTTACGTGCGACTGGCGTCTGCAACCCTCAGAGCATCGAATCTTAATAAGAATCTTCCTTCTAGTCTCATGAGAGAGATCAGCAGGGAGGAACGAAAGGAATTTCAGCTAAAGAGCGGAACACTCGTCCACACGACGATCGCGCAGAATGAATATACGGAGTCGAGAAGCACCGCATGAAGTGGATATCGCAATCATGGACGGGCCGATCGAGTCAAAAGGCTTTGTGAATTATATGCGGTCGGCTGAGTGGTCCAAAAGGAACTGCTCAAAGTGGTGCATCCATAATGGTTGGCATGACATGGCTATTCAATCCCAGTGCTCAAAGTGGTCACCATTCTTTTCATCTCATTTGTCAAATGTGGAAAGTGAACCCTAGCTCCAGATGGGAAGTAAAACCAGACGAGGTAATGTGCTTTGAAAGGCTAGAAGAAGATTTTTAGGATGAGTTTGAACCTTAGTCTTCGATAAATGTGGTCTTTTTGAGTTTTTCGACTTTGGTACTTGTATATATACCAAATTGAACTAAAATCTCCCGACACCTCAATTGTGCAAGGAATGCGAAATGCAATGGGACCAAATTTATCTTGGCACACGCGGATTGCTGGCAACCGAGGTCGAGGCCACGCTTTGTGAGTTTAAGTTTATATAGCACCCTGAAGCCAAAGAACCCATCCAATTAGTGCAAAAATTTTGTTAGTTTCGTCCATTTAGATCGTGGGAAATTCCAACATAATATTTTTCAGTATTTCACAGGATACAGAAAATGCCAACATGACATTTGTTTGAAGATAAATTCTTAGAAAAATAATTTTATAATGCTGACTCGTGATTTGTCGATAGTTTTCACACCAAACGTTTTCATCAAGCATTGCATGAAAAATCTTGAATACGTATGTAGGCGTGCCTGTCGCATGCTATTATGATTGGGGGTTGTCCATGAAAGGACTCATGCACGAACTTTTGATGCACTAAGACTGTATTTGGTGGTTAGGATAAAATTCAAAATATGATAAAATTTATCCTATCATGCATTTGGTGTCTGTTCAAGATATGATAAAATTGGATTTAATGGGGATATAGGCCAGATAAAATTATTCCATGGGAGAAGTAGGATAAATGTGGATATGATTTCTAAAACTAAAATAGAAAAGTTATTTTGCTCAAAAAACAAACTTCTTAAATTAACAAATTTAAAATTATATTTCAATATAAATAATATTTGAAGTCTAATATAAGAAATTCGAAATAACAATTTAGTTATTTTTTTATTTTTTTTTTTTGGTCGAGTTCTACTCTAATCCTACTCTAACACTCACTCTCAGACTTTTGTCCTACCTCCTTGCAGGGTGTGGGAGTCGAAACCCACTCCTGAAATCATCCCCACCCTACTCCCCCCTGAGAAGGTGGGGATTTGAACCCCCAACCTCCCCCTTCCAAGTTGGAAGGGTGGCCACTGGGGCGAACCCCCAGTGGTTAACAATTTAGTTATTGAGAAATAGGAATCCGTGTTATCAAAAGATTTCCTGCTATTATTTCTAGTATGGAATGAGTCAATCATCCACTTTGGTATCTTATTGAAAAAAAATAGTGATATTGTTCCTCCATTGATCAATAATTTCGATTTTTGGGAAGTATCATGATCATTTATATATATATATATTTATTACATATTTTAGGTGCTTTAGTGTTTTAGGTCTATTAGTATAGTTTTCTATTTAATAAAATTTTATTATAGAATGATGGATGGGAAAGAAAGAAATAAAAAAAGAAATTAAGAAAGGAAAGTAAAATAAAAATAAAGCAAACAAAAGTGTCATGAGAGATTTTTACTATTTCCATTTGTAAAATTTTTGATTCATTTATATTTATATACAATTTATACCAAACAATTATATGATACGATATGATATAAATATATCTGGTTTCATTACTGTAATCATTAAATAGTTGATAACATATAGCAAAATCCTCTGAATTTTATATTCTATCCTATTCAGTCATATCCTGATTAGAAATATAGATGACCAAACATGGCCTAAGATACTTTGCATTCATAATTCCATATTTAAGAATTATAGTACCCACGTCTTTAATGCTAGAAGTCTTACTTGGTAAGTAGTGCGTCATGGCATCTACTTTGGCCTAATTCTTAATGATTGAGTCGCTGCATATATTATCCTAGGAATGGAAGAGTACAACTATTTGTGTTCTTTTCATTTTGCTAAGTTTGATGTGGACATCTATATCACCCGATCGTATCATAATCAATTCCTATATCAGAAAATCAAACTGGACGTAGTAATCCATTTTGGGAGTCAATTTCTATAATTATTATCTCAACTCCTAAGAGCAAGTAAAGGGGTGTAGCTTCCCTTCGTCTTCAATGTTTTGGAAAATTACTAATTTGGTCCTATACATATCGTATGAGTACTATATGAAATTTCAATGTGGTCATTTCAACCAATTATCACCGGAAATAGTTGACGTGGCTACCCACGCAGGACATCATTAGAGTAAACTTAACTGCGTCAATATGCGACGTAGAATGGTCGGTAATAACTAGACGCCACATTAATAATTAAATGTGGTAATTGGAGGAAAGACTATATTGGGATTGCGTGTAAATTGAAAAGTTTAGGACTTAATTAGTATCCGTCCAATAAGTTTAGGATGTATAATTATATCAAGAAAGTTCCTTGTTTTAATTTATCGATAGGGACCTCTAGTGAAATGGAGGAAAATAGGGGTGAGCAATGGTCCCAATCCAACTTAGGAATTAGACGAGTTGGTTGTGGGCAATTCTTGTGGAAATTGGTCCGATTCCTAGTTTTCAAAATTTGCAACTGGCAAAAATCGATCTGTGCGGAATCCAAGTGGACACGTATGCATTGATTTTCTTTTTATTTTTGTTCTTCTAGAACCAAAAGGTGCATTATGGGCAAATTCAATATACTTTGTGAAATTTCTAGTTAGATTCATGGCCAAACTCGAAAATCACGATCAAAACTCAAAAAAACTAAACTTTGTTCTTTGTTTACGAAGGGATAAGGAATTCATGCTATGTTTTCATTATTTATAGTTAACAAAAAATAAGTACGAGATTATCAAACTCAAAAATAAGAAATTTGATTATCTACAAAAAGAATTAATATACTATTAATAAAAAATTATAGTTTCTAAACAAAAGAAAGAGACACCGTCAGTAACTAGATGGACAGGGTTGGCTCCCAATTTCACAAATTAGGAAGTGATCTTATTCAATGCGGTTTCCATTTTTAAAATGAGAATCGATCTACTCTCAAGCCGATTACTTAAAAGAAAACCCAACGCATAAAGAATGAAACACTAGTGGACTAATTGTTCGACACGTGATTGAAGTTGACCACATTACACGGGCCACTACCGAGACGGAGTAGCCGTATCCCAGTGATGATGTGTATGCCATTACCATCGAGCTATAAGACATGGTGGGGGAAAGGGACCCGCCCAATGTCTAAAGTTTTAATGGTAGAGGAGTGGGATCATATTAATGCAGTACGGTCGGATTTACTGTCGAAAATGATCCAATTTAAATTGACCAATTCTTATATAATACAAATTTAGTAATTTGTACTTAATCCAATTCATATTCAATCCATTCTCGACTCAATTCATATTGTTAAAACGATTGCATATATATAATTTAGGAAAATTCATACCCAAACAAAAATATGAGCGCAGAGTGAGTGAACTCGAGATTAAGTGAGGACAAGAGATAGTCCTAGAGGGTTGGTCCTAAGTCAATTATGAAATCTTTTAATACTTATATCATTGGCTTCACCATTCTAAATGGATTTATAACCCATTTACTATATATAATTAATTCATATAACAATTCAATCAATCAAATATGATTAAGAAATAGGTTTATGACCCATTTTAACAGGTTTATATATGATATCTTCTTGACTTTCAAAGAGGAAAAGAAGAATGGTCCATCATTCACAATGTTTTATATTCGGTCGTTGGCAATATTGAAAGACAAATCTCCCAAACAGGCAATTGAAAATATAAAAATATATATATTATTCTCGGCTCTAGCATGATTTTAAACTGACCAACTTTTCGCAAAATAATTTCAAATATGAATGGGGTGTGTGTATGAAAAAGGCGTGCCAGCTCCTGACAAGGAAAGCAAATTACATGAAAAATAAAGTGCAAGGATACATGAATGGAAGGAAACTAAAGGAAAGTGCTGGAAGTAAAGAAAATTTAAGCCAAGGAACGCATTATTAAAGGGCAATTAAATATAATGCTTTGCTAGTATAACAGTCTTTGGATACTGTAAGAATACTAATATATTTTTAACTACAAATTCTTAAAGAAATGAGTCCCCCGACAATTTATAATTATTTGTGATTTGATTTTTGGTGATCTAAAATAGACCGTTATTCTGTCTATTAAAGACCGTCACACAATCATTTCTCATTCGAAAATTTGAAGAGGAAATGATTTGGAAGTAAATATTATTCGAATTGAAATAACATGAAAGTTATAAATACATCGACCCTTGTATTGGAACGTTGAATCAAATAAATCACCGGTATTCATGATCATCTCAATCACAAACTTGAACCTCAAAGTAAAACAAAAAATAGAGAGATGGCTTCAATGGATTCCCCCATTTCCACCACATTAGTAACTTCCACGGCAATCGTGCATCTTGTCACAACAGTGAATTCACACCCAAACCAATTTCATTCTCGTAATTGTTCCCGCTCTTAATCCAAACAGTTCGACATGCTTTTTCCTTACTTGTATACGTAGTCTTGCTGTCTTAGCTTGTACAGGTGATTGGACCTTGCCTTTATATTTCGGCCGCGAATTCGCATCACCAGAACTAGCGAATGGTGCTTCGCGGGGAATCGAAAGCCAGCGTCTTATGCTGTCCATCGCTCGTATCGTCTGATGCGAAAGCTACTTCGCTGTTGCTGGTGCCACTACTCTATGCGTGCACGTGCTTATGTATCATGAATCTTCGTGAGAGACGTGGGGCCCGGAGTCCAATTATAGCCCCCATGCACATGCTTCAACGTCGATTTGAATACTTGGAAGACCTTTCGATCCTTGGACGTGTCTCACGTGGTCGATTGAATCAATGTCCTCCATGTATTCCCGATCGACCGGGGAATCAAATCTTGATGAGTTAATGAATCGCGTGAGACGATTGCGTGTACCCACCTACTTTGCGAAGCTCACTCTCTCTTCCTGCTCTTTGCATGGACATCTTGATAGACATAAGCGTAAAGGTTGAGCTGTCCGATCCAAACAAATGTTCGAAGAGAAATGATTAGAAGAATAAAAGGCTCAGCAATACATTTTGTGACATCCCCGAAATAACTTACTCGAGCTATTGTCTGCTTTAATTCATTTCATATCAAACCTCTCAATTTTGTCATTTGGCATATATGTGGGCAATCTGCCAGGAGGTCACTTATCTTGGGAGTACTCCTATTGGAGCACGTTTAACTTTGGAATTCTAAAACAAAGCATTATCGTTACGTTAAAAGACGCATTTATAAGTTAATTCCAATTTTCATGTACACACATCAAAGTCTCTCTCCCCCTATTCCATGCAAAATTCAGTTCATTTTTATCCCATTTGTTATCCTAAAAGCCTATTAGGAATCACTCATTGTCTAGGCCCTCTAATCCTAAAGAACACCCCCTACTCTCGTCAATCTAGGTCATTACAAGCCCACTAGCTTTCATATGGTTTATTCCCAAAACATACACCTATTGGAAGGGGTTCCACTATGATATTATATTATCACATCCCTAGAATAACTTACTCGAGGTATTGTCATCTCCTACCCTTGTCAAACTGGGTCATTAAAGGCCCACCAACTTTCGTGTGGTTTGTCCCCAAACCATACACCTCTAAAGAAGGTCCCGCTCTGATATCATATTATGACATTCCTAGAATAGCTTACTTGAGGTGTTGTCTGCTTTGACTCGTTCTAATAAAAAACAATTGGTCCAGTTCCCCCATTGGAATCGAGAATTGGACCACCCGGACACCGAATCCTCTTTTAGGAACTAAGAACCAGACCGGCCCTCCGTGGAACAAGACCAAATTGGCCGGCTCAGTCGGTCTGGGTCATTTCCAATTTGGTTGGTTCGTTTCACTCTCCCCCTACATATATGAACTACGGCCAAAGTGAACAATATCATGCTGACAATGGACGAAGATGGGAATGTTAGTTCTTATCCCACTTTGCGTAACTATGGACTGTCAGGATGGTCGGCAATCTTCGTCTTCAACAATTAAAATAAATCATCGAGCATTGTCATCGCTCCAAAGTTTGGAGAGAGTATAATAGTTTCGGACTCTTAGCTGAGGGCGTGCTTTTACTTGATAAAAAGGGATGAAAAACTGAAGGTTTCTTCCTCAATCATAAGTTTAAGTCCAAGAAGAACATCGAGGTCGAGCTGCTCCCTTCACATTAGCGAACGATTTAGTACTGATACCAACTGGTGTTACGAAGTGTGATCTGTTCGATGACTCGGCCTATGATTGATCTTTGGAAGGTCCTCTGCAAGTCAAATGATTCTTTCATGAAACTAGCGGTGTGAATTGGCCTCTGTCTTGCCATGTGATTTGGAGTCCTCTCAAGCATGCTTGAAACACACTGGGTCTTGGTGAAGTAGGGTTTTTACTGTGTTTTCCTCCTCTCGCTGGTAATGAGTTGGGACTCCTGTTCAGCGTGCCGAGTTGAGCTGAATTGTCCGACTAACATCGACTAGGAAATCTAATGGTCCGTAGTATATTCAGGCCAGGCTAATCTCGGCACTTTTCCAGATTCTAGTTTGACTTTCAATGAGTCAATAAAGGAACAAATTTTACTTTAATCTCCAACTAATGTGTCAAAAGTTTCGTCTATCCCGAAACGAGCTGACGCTGTTCAATCTGAACGAGTGAGTTGCTGCTCGAGCTCGAGCTCGACTTGTTTGTCACTAGAATCCAAAAATGGAGCCAACCGACCTCGAATAGATCACAGATGATTTGGCATGTGTTGCACCATTAGCTAGGACGCATGAATATGCATGATTCTTAGGATATTTTGTTTTTTCTTTAATGGGTCTTTTAACGTGAACAAAAAGTCAATATACCCTTGGTCCTTCCTCTTTTTCGTCTCTATAAATAGCAACCGAACTCCAGGCTCCAGGAGCAAAGTAAGAAACCAGCAACTCACTCACTCACTCTCAAGCAATTATGTCTCAGCCATGGCTCATCCTAACAGTAATCACCTGCTCAATCCTCATGCAGGCATGCAAGCCTGTGACATCTCTATCCGATAAAATCCTGAGTTTGCCCGGTCAACCGAGTGTTGGTTTCAGCCACTATTCAGGTTATATCACAGTGGGTGACCACCCACCAAGAGCTCTCTTTTACTACTTTGTGGAGGCAGAGACAAGCCCTGCCTCTAAGCCTCTCGTTCTCTGGCTAAATGGAGGTAACTAAACTGCGGATCGCCCTGTCACTTACGGAAACTTCAATGCTGTCTCCTCCGTAAAGTTCTCTGTCCTTCATTTTCTGACTGAAGGATCAAAGCACAGTTCATGAAACTAATGCAATACTACTATGTACTTCCTCCTTCAATTATAGCAGCAGAATGAACATCAAATCTTAATCATTATGCATTTTGATCTGTTAAGCAGGTAAGACAATATATTCAATTATTTTGATACTTTGTCTTGCCTCTCCTTTTCTTTTCTCCTAATGTAGGGCCTGGCTGTTCTTCTTTGGGGTATGGAGCTTTCATTGAGCATGGCCCTTTCAAAGTGAAGGGAGGGGGTCTGGTGAAAAGAGATTACAGCTGGAACAAAGGTATATGTTACTTTTTGAATTCAAATCAATTAGCTGATATGACAAACTTTTTTCTTGTCTATGTTCATATGGGGTAGCAACCAGATATTCAATAAACAAGCAAAACGTGCTATCATTGATTAAGAGCCACTTCATTATTGTAAATAGAACAAAGATATCATTTTTTTTTTTTTTATATGACACTGATTAAGTGCTTGTCAGTGAGGAGATAGAAGCTAATGCTTCCTTATCAGCAACCTTTCGTTTGCATTCCCTGGAAATTTGACAACTGAATTGGCTAAATGTTGCAGTGGCCAATCTCCTATACCTGGAGTCTCCGGCAGGAGTCGGCTTTTCTTACTCGACTAGTCGGTCATTTTACAAGGGTATTACTGACAATATAACAGGTATATGATCAGCTATGCTATTTGATGGAAAAGAAAAATGAAGCTTTGGTTATATATGATTGTAATCACTACAGATACCTTACACCGTGGACACTGTAAATGCTACTGATAAATGGTTTCACTTCTACTATATAGCACAAGACAATCTAGTGTTCCTGCAGCACTGGTTCACCAAATACCCGCAGTACAAAGGGAGAGACTTCTTCATCACTGGGGAAAGTTATGCAGGTACATTCTCAGTTGTTCACGTAGATATTAATCTGATCGGATTGAGTGAATTAATTTCGAATTATGGAGTCTGTCTAGTTAAATTCCACTATTTAGGCGAACTTACCTGCATATTATTTAGACATGTACCTATTTCAGGACTCCTAGAGCAGATCTAAAGAAGCCAACCAGAAAATTGATGACTTGATCGTTTTCTGTACCCAGGTCACTATGTGCCTGAACTTGCACAGCTCATTGTCAAATCCAAGGTGGAGATCAATTTAAAGGGCATAGCGGTGAGTGTACTTTATTTCATTAACAGTTCCATAATTCAGAGTGTCATTTCTTATTTGATCCCTTTGAATTGCATATTTGAAATAATGATCAGATATATTCAATAAAAAGAATCGATTCCAGGAGACTCCTAAAGCCCTTATTGACTATTACTCTGCTTTTTGCCCTCCGATTTGACTACTCATTTGGCCACAATTTGCAGATTGGTAATCCTTTATTGGACTACGAAGTCGACACAAACACCCCGACCACATTTTACTGGTCCCACGGGATCATATCGGACCAATCCGAGTTACTCTTTCAAAATGTCTGTAACCTCACTCGGCTCTTGGGTGAAATCAGATCGAAGGCTCTGACTTCCGAGTGTGCATATGTTGTGCTAAAGGTAGCGAAAGAACTTAATGATACCAATGCAATCGACCAGTACGATATCCTTGCGGACCTCTGCCTAACATCGGGGCAATCAAAGTTGAACATTTTCTATAAGATGCTTACCTCAGGGCATTCATTGCCATCCTCCCTTCCATCAGAAGACTTGATCAACTATCAGGTGAGAGCGAGACCAAGACCCAATTTCGAATTAGTAACTGCTAGATAGAACTCCTATAACAATGTTCCAGAAGCTCATTCAACTTTTCTCCACATTTTGTATTTTGCATACAGAGCCTTTTGGACACTAAAGATCCCTGCGAAGAGCAGGATGTCATTAAGTACTTTAACCGTAAAGACGTACAGATTGCACTCCACGCCAAGCTTGTCGGAGTTGGACACTGGAACACGTGCAGCGAGTACTTACGCTGCTCTCCTTTTGCCTCTCCCTGAAAATAGTGGCATAGCATTGCAACTTGTTATAGTAGAAGTAAAATTAGAATCAGCAATTCTTTTGAGCTCACTCAATTCTTCTTCAGAGGAAACTTTCTTGCTAAAGAATCAACTAGGAAAATGATGAACTCGGATTGATTGAAAATATGTTATCAATCATCAAACAGCATGAGCTTCTTCTGTCATATGTTGTTCTAATCATGGTATCAGGCGCATAGGGAGAACCACAAAAGGATTTTATGCAAATGCTATTACTATCACTATCGGTTAGGCAAGTGTCGCAAGATTAGCATCTACTCGCTGATTAATCTGTTCTGTTCTTCTGCAGCGATATCACTGAAAACTTCAGATTTGAGGACCGGTATATAAGTATGATCCCGATCTTGGGAGAACTGGTCAAGTCCGGTCTCCGAGTCCTTGTTTACAGGTGTATCATCAAATATTCCTCTAAGATTGACTGGCTTTTACAATAAGATCACATTTAACTGACAGATAATATTGTGATCGATCATCTTTCTTTCTTGTGATTTGTGGCAGTGGGGATCTAGATGCAGTTGTCCCCTTCCTCGGAACTCGGACTATGGTCGACGCCTTAGCAACCAGGGTGCTGAAACAGAAGACAACTTTGTCCTACAGAGCTTGGTTCACTAGCAAGCAGGTCAATCTATTTATTTCTCACTCAAGGAAAATCAGTTTTGTGTTCTGATGTCCCTTCCATCTAGACAGATAGATGTTGAAATTGTTCGGTGTGACGACGAATCACAGACATGTGTCATGAATTGTTCACACATTTGATAATCGGCGATCAATGATTACAGGTTGCTGGATACACGCAAGAGTACGGCAAGTTGGCGTTCGCGACCATTAAAGGAGCTTCGCACACTGCCCCGGCCACGCAACCGGAGAGGTCGATGCAGCTCTTCACCTCATTCTTGAAAGGGAAATCACTGCCTACTAAAGCATGAGGTCCACAGAGGCATCTTCGATAAAGAGCCTAGATTATCTAATATAATAAATGTGACGTGACGCAGCAACTAGGCAACACATGGTTCTTTTTCTTAATTTACCTTGAGCACTCAATAAATGGCGGATGTATCTGTCCCTTCTAAGTATTTATATCTTTGTTAGCTCTTTTCATGTTCGTGGATATTATTATCATTTCTTAATATGAGTTCAACATAGTTGTCGATAATTTCAAGAGATCTCATCTTTCAATTTTACTATGACCTTTTTCTAACTGTAAATCAATTCAGAACTACCTATGCGAAGTGGAACTAACTTACAAATTTGTGTGTGTGTGTCTATATATATTTTTATTTATTTATTACAAATTTTACTATTTTCCAATGTACTTATCCACACGCAATGCGCAAGACCTTAGATTAAAATTTATTTTTTTAATAGAGACATCTTGTACATTTAACCATTTTTGAGGTCAATTATTCACTGACCGAATTAAACTACATAACTATTTAGCGATAATGGAGTGATTAAAAGCAAAAATTGCGATTATTGTTGTTCTGGAATAGACAGTTGGGTTTCTTGACCAAGCCGAATTAATCAATAATTTGTCTACATCAATTTACATTTGTGTTGTTTAGACAGAAGACATCGTATAAGTTTAACTGACATTATTACGCTGCAGCCCAATTGAAAACAGACTGTCTGTATCTCTGTAGACAACAAAGAATCTATACTATCAAGTGTACAAAAGTGAACCTGAGAGAAATGGATAATCAGCTTCACAGAGACTAACTAGACACATAAAATGGCACCTTTTAGGCTTTCCCTTCAATCCTTGCACATGTAAGGCCAATACAAGCATCTACGAAATCTGCATCTATAAAGTCCGTCGAGAAGACCTGCAACCTATCAGCTAGCCCTTTAGAGAAGCACCGAGATATAAATAGCCTAGCATATCCATGAATGCGATCAGTGACCGGCTTGACACACACAACCGGATTGTCCGCTTGCGGTGTTACCGTGTTCTCAACCCTGTAAAAGTATTTCCTCACGGAAGCTGGCGGCTGCTCACCCAAATGCTTCATATTGCTATCAAACTTGGTTGATGGCAAATCGGTATTCAGCCAGTCATCCTTCAGATAGCCCTCACTCCACAATGGGCCTCCCGCCTGTGGTTTGGGCGAATTCCTAGGTTTCCAGACACAAATCACTCTCTTCGGCAACAACTCCGCAATCGTCTTACCAAAAACACTATCATCCTGGCCGATCAGGTACTCCCCAAGTTGATCCGCCAAGTACTTATCAAACTCAGGCGGGTCCTGATGACCAAATTCGGTTCTGACTTCTAGAATTATAATCTCGGACTTCGTCTCACCTAAAAACTTCTTGACGTCGTTCAGGATGACATCTACACTATAAGCTGCTAAAATCCCGTGGCATACCTGGCGATCCTCCTGGACTCGAATATCAAATACCCGAGTGCCTCCCACGAGCTGATCATAGATACTCAGCGATTGGCATTGGGCGAAAGGACGAGACACGAACCGGATTCCAATCTTGTTCGTACCCGAATCATGAGTTCCTGGCCAGACAATCTTGAAAAGTGAGATCTTTCTGGGATCGAGGCCGTTCATCCAGTTCTTCCTATCCAAACAGCAGTAGTCACAGCCGGGGAACTGCGTCCCGCAGGTCTTGCTGAGATCCCTCAGGACTTAGGCCTCTCGCAACACATCTTTCCTTCTCTGAATCTGCTTTGAGATCTCAGAACCCATGCTTGATGCAAAGAAGAAGATGAACAGCGAAGTTTGACTTCTCAAGCTCTCCTTCCTTGCGGCCTTGGATACTATATCTTGTTCCTTGGTATTACGTTTGTCTTAACTACAGATTGATTCCATGCACCAGGTAACGCTGATGCGGGAATCAATTAATCTATGGAGTTAGACATAGACTCACCTCGTGTACTGCGACATAAGTCGTAGTTTATTTCATCGTGAACGCTATTGCCTGGGATTAATGTTATAATTAAGAGCTCGAAAAGGGAAATTATGTCAGAAGCGAAGCATTAAGAGATATAAGCAAATTCATTGACACGTATGATGTCACCCTTGATGTTTGTTTGTCGACAGTTTCTTCACAGGCTGCGGTTCTGAATAAGCTGGTTAGCCTCTTCATCCATTCTGATTAATCTTTTTAATTTTTTCCATTCGCAACCTTTTGAATTTTTGTGATTATGCTGCTTCCAGCGAGAAACAGAGAAGATAGATGTATGTATAGAAGACGAAACCCTCAAATACTTGAACAGGAAAGAAGTGCAGGAGGCTCTACTTTGCTCGGCTGGTTGGAGTCTCTACATGGACAGTTTGCAGCAAGTAAGGATCGACTTAACTCCTTAGACCTTCATTTTCTAGAGGCACAAGTCTGCGGCTAAATGGGATTATGAGTAACTTTGATGAGTCTTGTCAAAGTATATCCACATTTCCCAATCTTCGGTCAAGATTCTCCATAACCTTGTTGCGTTAATAGGACTACATGATTGGTCCTTAATCCTTCATTATTTTATTTGGGTTCTTTGCCTCGCGTCATGCTTCTTCGTCTGAATTCCCTCATAATTCCCTCATTATCAGGGTTGTCAGATATGGATTCCGAATTATGAGGTACCCACCCTTACAATTTTGGGGGAGTTAGTGAAGTCAGGAATCCCCGTCTTAGTTTACAGGGAAACGCAGAAATGACATTCTTCAGAAGGTGAATGTCACTGAAGAGGCTATATGTATAAGGAACAACGATGACATCGGTTTGATTTTTCATTTGCAATTCAACAGTGGGGATCAAGATTCTGCTATTCCATTACTTGGAACAAGGACTGTAGTGAACAAATTAGCAAAGCAATTGGGACTGAACACAACCGTGCCTTATAGAGTCTGGTTCAAGCAAAAACAGGTCCGCTCAGTAAATAACCTTCACAAACATCAATCCTCGTATTGGTTTTATTAGGTGATTGACAAAACTGATGGCCTTATCTTCATTTCTCATAGGTTGCTGGGTGGACACAAGTGTATGGAGATATATTATCTTATGCGACAGTCAGAGTGGCGTCTCATGAAGTGCCGTTTTCACAGCCGGAGAGATCGCTGCTGTTGTTTAGCTCATTTTTGGGAGGGAGGCCATTGCCAAAAGGGCCCTTGTCCGAGTCTGCCGTCGAAAAACATAACTAGTACTGAATCGTCCTACCAAGTGGAACTGCATCTGATTTGATTAGCAGGAAACATCAAACGCATCATGTTTCTGATCCACGTTTCTTGGTTTCTTCCAAAATCAAATATTTGCTTCCCTTTGCTGCTTTCTGTAGCACATACAAAAGTAATAATTTGCGTATATGGTAACAAAGTCATGTGATCTCTTAAATGCGAGTAGTTCATCCTACGAGGATTATCTCATCTAAGTTGTTCTTGTTGGACTTTGCTGCTCACAATAGCAACCTTTCGCTTTGTTTTTTTTTTTTTTTTGGTAAAGTTGACCTTTGGCTTTGTTGATACAATGGTGAGCCACTTCTTTTGCTTCCACTTCCTATTGCAAATTTGATAAGGTGATTTGCCTCAATTGGAAGCATTAGGATTCGATTAGGGTTCTTGAAGAAGGAAGTTGAATTTTGCGCCAATTTCTTTAAGCCAGGTTAGGGTTGTTCAATCAGATGTTAAAATGATATCGTTTGTTTTTTCAATTGCTAACTTTATTTAACTGGTGAGTTACGTTGAGTAATATATTCTTAATTAAAATCACATCGGATTTTTGGTGAGGCAAATTGCCAATGGCACACAATTAATCGATTTTTAAAATTTTTGATACTTAATTGAACAAAAGGAAAGTTATGACACTTATAATGTTTTTATAACGTGAAACAATTGTGACTCGGCTCAAAAGCCGAGCCTATGCAAATTGTGAGAATATGTCTTGAGTTTGACTTTTTTTATTTTTTATTTTTTTGGTTACTTTTCAAACAACCTAAAAGAATACACGAACTTATACTTGAAGGACAAAAAATACCCACCTGCAAGTTCTCCGTCTCTGTAAGCCAACGAATTCATACAAACTATTTCAATTCGGAGATGCTCATTTTCTCCCCATGTTTTCTCGCCGGAACATATGAGATTTTGATTCAAAAGACGCATAAACAACATCGTTTTTGGTTTGCAAGAAACAACATCGTCTCGCTTTGCTGTTGTGTCTATCGTGCACACGCACACCATTAGCCAAGTCAAATACCTCATCTAACTTGTATGAACGGAATAAATTAAACGGCGGGCCTCTTTGTCGTTCAAAGTTTTTAGAGATAATTCAAATGATTCTCTGTATCTTTCAAGTCCCTCTGATTATGCATATCTCAATTGATAAGTTATATTAGATAATCATCTAGCCTATTAATAGGCTCATGTATTTTTCTTCAAGTTATATTGAAATATACAGAAATTTCGCACCGCATTATTTCTTATCTTGGTATTAGAATTAGATGATCTTGAGGTACATTGCACATGACGCACACCAAGTGAAATTTTTGTATTTAGGCTATGTTGGTTTCACGAAAAATGTGGCATTTTTTAGGAAAACGTAATTATTTTTCGATATTCGACTGAAACTTGAAAATAAAGTGGAAAATATTTTTTGTCGTTCAGTAAGAAAAATATTTTCCTCCTTGCAATCTTTTTCATTAATTTTGTTATTATTTTATTTTTAAAATTGATTTTTTTTTTTTCTAAATTGATTTTAAAATTATTTTTTCTTTTTCTTTTTATCTTCTTCTTCTTTGGCTAGTCGCTAGCCACAACGACGGCTGGTGATCGGCGCCAAGTGAGCTTGAGCCTCAAGCCCTACGTGTCACGCCCTGATCCTTGGTCACGTGCCCATCCTTCATATTTGGTCGATTTTAAAATGCGATATCACAGGACTACGTATTGCCGACCCTTTCATTTTCAATAGCACATGCGGAAGCAGTTATAAATCCCCAAACAATAAAGTAATAGGATAGAAAAGTAGTGCCATAATTTTCATACTGAAATTCATAACCACACTTTTATACAAGCACCTCATAGTATATAATACAATACTATTTACAGGGGTCTGATCTAATACTTATCCACATATAATCAAGGTCTGACAAAACAGGATGGGATCTCAGTCCTCATTCGGGTCGTACTCAGGATCCTTCTCTAGATCATCTTCTTCTCCAAGATCTTCCTCCTTATCAGGTTCCACATCAGGGTTCTCCTCTTCAGATTCCTCCTCCTCAGGCTCCTTATCAGGGTCCTGAAATGGTTATTCAATAACCATTAAGACCACGTCTCAGCAAGTTCTACCCCCTAAGACTCGATTAGTAAACCAATTCCATCTTTTTATCATACTCGATAAAATATCGTGCTTGGGCACACGGTTGGCCTTAGCCAAAATATAATATTTTCATTTTCGTAACTCCCACATTTTCTGTAGTTCACTCAAATATTTTTGGCATTATCAACCGATGTCCGGTTATTTTTCAATTAATAACCAACGATTATCCAATTAAAGAATAATTCTCACTTTCACAAATACTTCAATTCAGCACGAAATAAAGCTCAATTAAATAAACAGACTGCGCCACGACAATCAGCATAAAATTTCAGTCGTTGGCTATCCCAACCTAATTTCCGAAAAATAAATAATTAAATAATTAATTTCGAAAATTAATAAATAAATACTAAAAATCCAATTTAGGCCTGTAATGCCTAATTGAAGCCCGAGAAGGGTCGGGAAAAATCCTGAGATGCATTCAATACATACTAGCACGTGTTTACTCGCTAATTGCACAATCCAATTGCCTAACATGCATCACAATTATCTAATAATCACTAATCTACTCTAGTCTAACCACCTAATTGCACTTAATTAAATCTAATCAACCCTTAAGCATAATTATCAAACTAAGAAAGCATTAGTGAGCATAACTCACTTGTGCAAAGCGAAGACCAGAACACCGCGATGGCGACGGCGACTGGACGGCGGCCGAACTTGGGCTCGCAACGACACCAACGGGCTTGGACTGGGCCTAAACTTGGCCCAATAAATCTCAGCCCAAATTGAGATTTGTCATTGAGTTGGACCGGGCTTGCTTCACGGGCTTCAATTGGCTGGACCAAGGGCTGAGATGGGTTGGCTTCTGAACTTCAATGGACTGAACTAAGCGGGCTGAGACTTGAGTGGACTGAGCTGGGAACTTGGGCTGCTGCAGGGCTTCGAGATGGGCTGGACTCCACTGGTTGTGGGCTGAACAAGCAAGCCCAAAGATGGGCTGCTGAAATCTTGGGCCAAAAAGAGGCCTTCGAAGAAGGCTTGCGGCTTTGCTGGCGTTGAAGATCACGGGCTGCAGCGGGACTTCGCTGGAATCACGAACGAATTGGGTTGGCGGGCTGCAGCTTGACTGATGAAGACACGCGAAGGAGGAGCTTCTTCGGTGGACGTTGCTGCGTTGGCGTGCGGTCGTAGATGGAGCAGCTTCGGTGGTCAACTGGCTTTGTTGGGTGCTGAAGCTTGACCGAAGGAAGTTAGCTCAAGGACAAGTGGCAGGGTGAGGCTGACTTGAGGGGGAGACGAACAAAGAGAGGAGGGGTTGACGTTCAAGAAGCCACGGGACAGCTTCAAGGCTTCGGTGGGGGACACGCGTGAAGTGGAAGTGGTGCAGGCTTCGGTCAACAAAATGACTTCACCTAGAGAATCCTGCTGATAATTGACCGAGGAAAATAAAACTGGGTGGAGCAGCTGACGTTCGAACGGCTGAAGAATAAAAGAAGATGAGCTGCAGGGAAAATGAATTGAAAACAAGAGCAGCAAAGGAAAGAGGATGAACGGATGAGGCATGCGAAGGAGAGAGGGACAGCGTACGAGAGAAGCAAAGGATGAAGGGGCAATAATTCAAGACAAATATCCCATAATCATCATTAGAATGCATGCCCCATTAGTCTTCAAGCTTATCCACTTGTTTTCCCCTAATACTTTCTTGCCTTTTTATCCACAAATAAATCAATTTAATACCAAATGTTGCACCCTCCATGCCTAGTCCGAATTTCTTAAATTTTGGACATCCAATTTCTTCTCCAATCTCTCAATTTGATGTCCAAATCTCGCCAAGGAAAAAGCCCACAAAATTTCTATAAGCTCCCAACGCCAAGTAGTTCGGTTTGCAAATCGAAAACCCCTTTAATTCGGCCAATCCGAATTTTCGTTTGTTTTCCGAAACGTCCGAATCGATTTTTTGTAAAAATTTCGAACTCGATGGAATTTCTCCCAAAGACAAGACGATGTCATATAAATGAACCGTGACATGCTCGAACGTCTGATTTCCGAAACTGAATTCAATTTCATGGTTAAAATCGATCGAACGCGATTTTAGTCCAATCCGACCTACCGAGTAGCTTTTAGGGATTTTACCGCGGTTATATCCCTTAATGGCCTCACCCAATAGATTAGTTAACTCGTGAGTGATCGGCTCAGAGAAAAAGGACCATAGGCGCATCAACGAAATGCCCATTTAATATATTCCGGATGGGGTCAAAATTCAAGATGTCACCCTACGCAGCTTGTCGGAATCCGGCAAGCTCACCTAACGCTAGTCGCTAGCCATCACCATCACATTGTTATTGAACTCAACAATGTGACGGTGAAATTTAATATAAATTAATGGAAGGTAAATTTGTCATAGATGTACTAATTATGGGTTTTTAGTGGTAAAAAAAATTAATTTTGAGTAGATCTATCATAAATGTACTAATTTGGGATTTTTCATGATATTAACCCATAAAACAATTTAGAACTACATTTCCAAAGTGGAACTAATATACAATTTTATCGATTTTTTTTTTTTTGCAAATTTCAATATTTTCCAGTATATATACGGACCGAATTAAATTACATCACTATTTAGTGTTATTGGAGAAATTGATAGCAAAACTTGGTGTCACAATTATAGGTGGAAAAGGAACACGATGAGAAGAAATTGGGGAGAGAAATTGTGTACTGTGCACTTCTCATTCATTGTATTATGTTCGTACCAGAAGACCAATATATATTACAAAGAATGATTAATAAAAAGAAAGAGTCATAATCCACGATTAAGTGTGTCAATTACAATCCGGACAAATCTCCCGAATCTTGAGCATATCTTCCAACACTTCGGGATATTTTTGACCTGAATTAGACAAATGGGTTTCTTGACCAGGCCAAATTAATTAGTAACTTGTCTACATTCATTCACACTTGTGTCATTTGGCCATGTATGGCCGGCGGATGACCTTATTATATAACCACAAAACAACCATGGGCATCACCGGTTATCGTCGTTTCTCCAAGACTAGATCTATTATTTAGACAAAGGTGTGTGGGCAAATCGCATGCACTTCGTGATTTTCCAACGTTGAGAAGCGCGACATCCTCGTGTTCTTCCAAGAATCGGCAACCAGCATATTTTCGTCCCTTAAAACGTAAAACCCAGCATGCGCTTGAACTACGAAAAAAAGAAAAGAATAAAAGCCTCGAGCACATAAATCATGTCCATCTATTTCACCAAAATAAGAAGGTCATTTCCTTATCTGAACAAGAGGTAGCTTTCTCTCGCATGAGACGCTACCATAATGTCACGCCTATAACCGTCGAATAGAAAACTTCGCCCTTCCACGCAAAAACCAAACCACTTATCCTCGTAAGCGCTGACTTTGGGTCGATAAGTTAAAAAACAAATGTGTCTTCCCGAAAACAAAGGTACAAAGCAAAAGAGTAATAAAACATATAAATGGGAAACTGGAGGATTGACGCAAAGTACTCAAACTTTACGTTTCCAGCAAAATCCTCTCTCAGTCTCTCTCTCTCTCTCTCTCCCCCTCTTGTGCTCACGATGCGTCCGCAACTAGTGCCATGGCTTATCGCAGCGACACTCAGCGTAACACTGACCCGAATGTGCTCAAGCTCGACACTGAACGCCATCTCAGATGCGGACAAAATCGTCAGCTTGCCAGGACAACCAAAGGTCAGCTTCGGCCAGTATGCAGGGTACATCACCGTGGATGACAAGCAACAGAGAGCTCTCTTCTATTACTTCGCGAAGCGAAGCCGACCGGCTTCAAAGCCTCTCGTGCTTTGGCTCAATGGAGGTAAAACCATCTGTACTGAATTCGAGTGAATGATAGTGAGAAATGAAATGAGCTTGTCAAATAAACACTGGAGTTTGCTTGTGTGTTGGGTTGGCACTTTGCAGGGCCTGGTTGTTCATCCGTTGGAGTTGGCGCGTTCGAAGAGCATGGACCATTCAAACCCAGTGGAGATGTGCTCCTGAAAAATGACTATAGCTGGAATAAAGGTCAGCGTAAATTCCCTAAACAAAGGCGGGGAAAAAAAGTCGAGCGTATGCTCTTAGAAGCTTAAACACATTTGAACATGTTGTCTCTCGTTGCTCATAGGAAACTGAATTGGACCTTGTATCATATATATTATTTTCAAGCGTGAATGTGAGGTTGATTGCATTCGCTTCATTGGAGATTCTGTAATTGGCTAATGCTTGCATTCTTTCAATTTATTTGCAGAAGCAAACATGTTGTATCTGGAATCTCCTGCAGGAGTTGGTTTCTCCTACTCTGTCAATACTTCTTATTATAACTCCGTTGACGACAAGATGACAGGTTCTTTTCCTTGCAAATTGCAACATATTTTTAACAATTTAAAGTGCAGCGATGATCTTCAGATGTAATCTAAAGTTGAATTTAAGTACTAATACCAGCTAAACAATGCTTCCACATTTCAGCAAGCGACAACGTCGCATTCCTCCACAACTGGTTTGAAAAATTCCCGGAATACAAGGAAAGAGATTTATTCATCACAGGAGAGAGCTATGCAGGTGAACTAGTGATTTAGATTTTGTGAAGACCAATTTGCGTGATTGAATGAATCAGAAGTTCCATGACTGCAGAATTTTAATTTCTATCTAATTTCACTCTTACCAGGTCACTATGTTCCACAACTTGCAAAGCTCATCGTCCAGTCCAAGCTGCTCAATTTAAAGGGAATCGCTGTGAGTTTGACTGAAAACTCTGCAAACTTGAATTAGCATCTCACATTTATTGGTTTGATACTGACTCGGATGAACAAATCTCATGCTCACTGCAGATAGGAAATCCACTTCTCGAGTTCAACACCGACCTCAACTCACGGGCAGAGTTTTTATGGTCTCACGGATTGATATCGGACGCAACCTACGAAAGTTTAAACACAATATGCAATTTCTCCAAAATTCAAAGACAATTCCAGAGTGGCACCCCCACCCCTGTCTGCTCTAATGTCGAAAGCAAAGCATCAAGAGAAATAAGCAATTTCACTGACCTGTACGATGTCACTCTTGATGTTTGTTTGTCGACAGTTTCTTCACAGGCCGCGGTTCTGAATAAGCTGGTGAGCCTCTTCATCCATTCTGATTAATCTTTTTAATTTTTTCCATTCGCAACCTTTTGAATTTTTGTGATTATGCTGCTTCCAGCGAGAAACAGAGAAGATAGATGTATGTATAGAAGACGAAATCCTCAAATACTTGAACAGGAAAGAAGTGCAGGAGGCTCTACATGCTCGGCTGGTTGGAGTCTCTACATGGACAGTTTGCAGCCAGTAAGGATCGACTTAACTCCTTGGACCTTCATTTTCTAGAGGCACGAGTCTGCGGCTAAATGGCATTATGAGTAACTTTGATGAGTCTTGTCAAAGTATATCCACATCTCCCAATCTTCGGACAAGATTCTCCATAACCTTGTTGCGTTAATAGGACTATATGATTAGTTCTTCCTAACATCAATCGATTTAAATGACCTAAGATTTTCTAAAAGTCCATTTATGACGTGGTTTCTCCCAAACTTTCAATTGACTAGTCCTTAACCTTCGTTTTTTGACTGGGGTTCTTCGCCTCATGTCATGCTTCCTCGTCTGAATTCCCTCACGATTCTTGTGTGCTACAGGACTCTCCGGTATGATATGCAAAATTGGGAGATACCTACCATTACTATTTTGGGGGAGCTAGTGAAGTCAGGAATCCATGTTTTAGTTTATAGGTAAACAGAGAAATGACATTCTTCAGAATGTGTATATCACTGAAAAGGCTATGTATGAGGAACAACGATGACACCGGTTTGACTTTTCATTTGCAATTCGACAGTGGGGATCAAGATTCTGTTATTCCATTGATTGGAACAAGGACTCTAGTGAACAACTTAGCAAGGCAATTGGGACTGAACACAACCGTGCCTTATGGAGCCTGGTTCCGGCAAAAACAGGTCAGCTCAGTAAATAACCTTCACAAACATCAGTCCTCGTACTGGTTTTGTTAGGTGATTGACGAAACTGAGGCCTTTTCCTTCATTTCTCACAGGTTGCTGGGTGGACACAAGTGTATGGAGATATGTTGTCAGATGCGACAGTCAGAGGGGCGGCTCATGAAGTGCCATTTTCGCAGCCAGAGAGATCGCTGGTGTTGTTTAGCTCATTTTTGGAAGGAAGGCCATTGCCAGAAGGGCCCTTGTCCAAGTCTGCCGAGGAAAAACATAATTAGTACTAAATCGTCATACCAAATGAAACTATATCTGATTTGATTAGCAGTAAACTTCAAACTCATCATGTTTCTGATTCACATTTCTTGGTTTCTTCCAAGATAAAATGTTTGCTTCCCTTTGCTGCTTTCTGAAGTAATTCGTGTATACGGTAACAAAGCCATGTCCAAACTATTCTTGTTGGACTTTGAAGCCCACAATAGCAAGAATATTGACCTGGGGCTTTGTTGATACAATAATGAGCCGCTTCTTTTGCTTCTGCTCCCCATGATGTTGTTTGTCTTTTCAATTACTAATTATCTTAGTGGCAAGTCACGTGGAATGATATATTCTTAATTACTTTCACATCAGATTTTTTGATAAGGCAAATCGCTGATAGCACATAATTAATTAATTTTTAAAATTTTTGGGACATAAGTGATTGAGAAAAAAATTATGACACTTATAATGTTCCAATTCACATGATTGTGACTTGGCTTAAAAGTCGAGCCTATGTGCAAATTGTTGAGAATATGTCTTGAGTTTGACTCTTTTATATATATATTACTTTTCAAACAGCCTAAAAGAATACACGAACTCATACTTGAAGGACAAAAAATACCCACCTGCAAGTTCTCTGCCCATGTAAGCCAACGAATTCATTCAGACTTTAACTCTTTCAATTCGGAGATGCCCATTCTCCCCGCATGTTTTCTCGCTGAAACGTATGGGATTTTGATTCAAAAGACTCGTGAACAACACTATCATTGATTTGCAAGAAACAAGATCATCTCGCTTTGCTGTCGTGTCTATCGCACGCGCACAAGCGCACCGCTAGCCAAGTCAAATACCTCATCTAACGTGTCTGAACGGAATAGCTTAAACGGTGGGCATCTTTGGTCGTTCAAATTTTTAGAGATAATTAGGATATTTCTAATGATGCTCCGTATTTTTCAATTCCCTTTGATTGCACTTAACTGATAGGTTAAAGTAGATAGCCATTTAGTCTATAAACGGGCTTATGCATTTTTCTTCAAGTCATATCTAGATATACAGAAATTTCACATTTCTCTGTTCCACGTTATTTCTTATCTTGGTGTCAAAGCTAGACAATCTTGAGGTTTACTAAATCCACATTGCACACAATGCACACCGAGTGAAATTTTCATATTTACTGTCATCTTGTTTTCAATAACTACTAATTTTCTTCTCTCAACATTAATCTTCATCACTATTTGTCTCGTCCGATAGCTAATGTCGACCTGTTTTGTTATTGTCTAGTCTGCAGAGCCTGTTATCTGAGAAAGTGCCCATCGAGTCCGTGTCTTAATAATCCAGCCATATCGGCGACGTTTTTCCATGGCCTTCGTAACAATGCCTGCCTCGCCGGCAGCATTTCTCCTCCACTCCATAGATTGACACCACCATCAGACCTTCTGCGACACTAGCCTCCTACACGACGACCACCTCATCCCATATAGCCTGCATGGCAGCCATGTCAATGTTAATTGTTCATTGAACTGCTTCACTTATAACGACAAGCGTCTTTAAGATATTATCCAAACTCAAGTTAACTATTTGAGTTTGAAGGGACATGATTAAGATATTTCTTGTGATTGTCTTTATCTTTTGAGTCCTTTTGATTGTGCATATCTTGATTGATAGGATACCTCACATTTTTCTTCAGGATATATTGAAATACACAGAAATTTCACATTTCTCTTTTCAGCATTTTTCCTTTTATCTCAAGCGAAAGAACCTGCATTTTTTCTTTATCATTCTAAAAGTGAGGATACTTTTATCTTACAGGTACAGGTTCAAGCAAGTTTTTGTTTCGCATTTGGCGTAATTTGTCAAAGGACCAGAGACCTCCGGATCAATCAATAGGAATTGCTGATGTTTTGCTTACGTGCGACTGGCGTCTGCAACCCTCAGAGCATCAAATCTTAATAAGAATCTTCCTTCTTCTAGTCTCATGAGAGAGATCAGCAGGGAGGAACGAAAGGAATTTCAGCTAAAGAGCGGAACACTCGTCCACACGACGATCGCGCAGAAAGAATATACGGAGTCGAGAAGCACCGCATGAAGTGGATATCGCAATCATGGACGGGCCGATCGAGTCAAAAGGCTTTATGAATCATATGCGGTCGGCTGAGTGGTCCAAAAGGAACTGCTCAAAGTGGTGCATCCATAATGGTTGGCATGACATGGCTATTCAATCCCAGTGCTCAAAGTGGTCACCATTCTTTTCATCTCATTTGTCAAATGTGGAGAATGAACCCTAGCTCCAAATGGGAAGTGAAACCAGACGAGGTAATGTGCTTTGAAAGGCTAGAAGAAGATTTTTAGGATGAGTTTGGACCTTAGTCTTCAATAAATGTGGTCTTTTTTGAGTTTTTCGACTATGGTACTTGTATATATACCAAATTAATCTTGAACTAAAATCTCCCGACACCTCAATTGTGCAAGGAATGCGAAATGCAATGGGACCAAATTTATCTTGGCACACGCGGATTGCTGGCAACCGAGGTCGAGGCCACGCTTTGTGAGTTTAAGTTTATATAGCACCCTGAAGCCAAAGAACCCATCCAATTAGTGCAAAAATTTTGTTAGTTTCGTCCATTTAGATCGTGGGAAATTCCAACATAATATTTTTTCAGTATTTCACAGGATACAGAAAATGTCAACATGACATTTGTTTGAAGATAAATTCTTATAAAAATAATTTTATAATGCTGACTCGTGATTTGTCAATAGTTTTCACACCAAACGTTTTCATCAAGCATTGCATGAAAAATCTTGAATACGTATGTAGGCGTGCGTGTCGCATGCGCTTGTGATTGGGGGTTGTCCATGAAAGGACTCATGCACGAACTTTTGATGCACTAAGACTGCATTTGGTGGTTAGGATAACATTCAAGATATGAACAAATTTATCCTATCATGCATTTGGTGTTTGTTCAAGATATGATAAAATTGGATTTAATGGGGATATAGGCTAGATAAAATTATTCCATGGGGGAAGTAGGATAAATTTGGATATGATTTCTAATATCTAAAATAGAAAAGTTATTTTGCTCAAATAACAAACTTCTTAAATTAACAAATTTAAAATTATATTTCAATATAAATAATATTTGAAGTCTAATATAAGAAATTCGAAATAACAATTTAGTTTTTAGATTTAATTTTATTTTTATTTATATATATTTGAATTTAATTTTAGCTTATAATATAAATTCAATATATAAATCTATATATTTATTACATATTTTAGGTGCTTTAGTATTTTAGGTCTAGTAGTATAGTTTTCTATTTAATAAAATTTTATTATAGAATGATGGACGGGAAATAAAGAAATAAAAAAGAAATTAAGAAAGGAAAATAAAATAAAAATAAAGTAGACAAAAGTGTCGCGAGAGATTTTTACTATTTCCATTTGTAAATTTTTTGATTTATTTATATTTATATATCATTTATACCAAACAATATATATGATACGATACGATATGAATATATTCGGTTTTATTACTGCAATCATTAAATAGTTGATAGCATATAGCAAAATCCTTTGAATTTTATATTCTATCCTATTCAGTCTCATCTTGATTAGAAATCCAGATGATCAAATATAGCCTAAGATACTGTGCATTCATAATTCCATATTTAAGAATTATAGTACCCACATCTTTAATGCTAGAAGTCTTACTTGGTAAGTAGTGCGTCATGGCATCTACTTTGGCCTAATTCTTAATGATTGAGTCGCTGCAAATATTATCCTAGGAATGGAAGAGTACAACTATTTGTGTTCTTTTCATTTTGCTAAGTTTGATGTGGACATCTATATCGCCCGATCGTATCAAATTCAATTCCTATATCAGAAAATCAAACTGGACGTAGTTTTCCACTTTGGGAGTCAATTTCTATAATTATTATCTCAACTCCTAAGAGCAAGAAAAGGGGTGTAGCTTCCCTTCGTCTTCAATGTTTTGGAAAATAACCAATTTGGTCCTATACATATCGTATGAGTACTATATGAAATTTCAATGTGGTCATTTCAATCAATTATCACTGGAAATAGTTGACAGGGTTACCCACGCAGGACATCATTAGAGTAAACTTATCTGCGTCAATATGCGACGTAGAATGGTCGGTAATAACTAGACACCACATCAATAATTTAATGTGGTAATTGGCGGAAAGATCATATTGGGATTGCGTGTTTGAAAAGTTTAGGACTTAATTAGTATCCGTCCAATAAGTTTAGGACGTATAATTATATCAAGAAAGTTCCTTGTTTTAATTTATCGATAGGGACCTCTAGTGAAATGGAGGAAAATAGGGGTGAGCAATGGTCCCAATCCAACTTAGGAATTAGACGAGTTGGTTGTGGGTAGTTCTTGTGCGAACTAGTCCAATTCCTAGTTTTCAAAATTTGCAACTGGCAAAAATCAATCTGTGCGGAATCCAAAGTGGACACGTATGCATTGGTTTTCTTTTTATTTTTGTTATTCTAGAACCAAAAGGTGCATTATGGGCAAATTCAATATGGTTTGTGAAATTTCTAGTCAGATTCATGGCCAAACTCAAAAATCACGATCAAAACTCAAAAAAACTAAACTTTGTTCTTTGTTTACGAAGGGATAAGGAATTCATGCTATGTTTTCACATTAAGGAAATTTATTTATAGTTAGCAAAAAATAAGTATGAGATTATCAAACTCAAAAATAAGAAATTTGATTATCTACAAAAAGAATTAATATACTCTTGATAAAAAATTATAGTTTCTAAACAAAAGAAAGAGACACCGTCAGTAACTAGATATACAGGGTTGGCTCCCAATTTCACAAATTTGGAAGTGATCTTATTCAATCCGGTTTCCAATTTTAAAATGAGAATCGATCCACTCTCAAGCCGATTACTTAAAAGAAAACACAACGCATAAAGAATGAAACACTAGTGGACTAATTGTTCGACACGTGATTGAAGTTGACCACACTACACGGGCCACTACCGAGACGGAGTAGCCGTATCCCAGTGATGATGTGTACGCCATTACCATCGAGCTATAAGACATGGTGGGGAAAGGGACCTGCCCAATGTCTAAAGTTTTAATGGTAGAGGGAGTGGGATCATATTAATGCAGTACGTTTGGATTTATTGTCGAAAATGGTCCAATTTAAATTGACCAATTCTTATATAATGCAAATTTAGTAATTTGTACTCAATCCAATTTGTACCAAATCCATTCTCGACTCAATGCATTTGTACGATTGCATATATATATATATATATATTTATTTATTTATTTATTTATTTATTTATTTATTTATTTATTTGTTTATTTATTTATTTATTTTAGGAAAATTCATACCCAAATTAAAATATGAGCGCAGAGTGAGTGAACTTGAGATTAAGTGAGGACAAGAGATAATCCTAGAGGGTTGGTCCTAAGTCAATTATGAAATCTTTTAATACTTATATCATTGGCTTCACCATTCTAAATGGATTTATAACCCATTTACTATATATAATTAATTCATATAACAATTCAATCAATCAAATATGATTAAGAAATAGGTTTAGGACCAATTTTAACAGGTTTATATATGATATCTTCTGACTGTTTCAAAGAGGAAAAGAAGAATGGTCCATCATTCACAATGTTTTATATTCGGTCGTTGGCAATATCGAAAGACAAATCTCCCAAACAGGCAATTGAAAATATAGCAAAAATATATATTATTCTCTGGCTCTAGCTTGATTTTAACTGACCAACTTTTCACAAAATAATTTCAAATATGAATGGGGTGTGTGTATGGAAAAAGGCGTGCCAGCTCCTGACAAGGAAAGCAAATTACATGAAAAATAAAGTGCAAGGATACATGAATGGAAGGAAACTAAAGGAAAGTGCTGGAAGTAGAGAAAATTTAAGCTAAGGAACGCATTATTAAAGGACAACTAAATATAAGGCTTTGTTAGTATAACAGTCTTTGGATACTATAAGAATACTAATATATTTTTAGCCACAAATTTTTAAAGAAGTGAGTCCCCCGACAATTTATAATTATTTGTGATTCGATTTTTGGTGATCTAAAATAAACCGTTATTATGTCTATTAAAGACCGTCACACAATCATTTCTCATTTGAAAATTTGAAGAGGAAATGATTTGGAAGTAAATATTATTCGAATTGAAATAACATGAAAGTTATAAATACATTGACCCTTGTATTGGAACGTTGAATCAAATAAATCACCGGTATTCATGATCATCTCAATCACAAAATTGAACCTCAAAGTAAAACAAAAAACAGAGAGAGATGGCTTCAATGGATTCCCTAATTTCCACCACATTAGTAACTTCCACGGCAATCGTGCATCTTGTCACAACAGTGAATTCACACCCAAACCAATTTCATTCTCGTAATTGTTCCCGCTCTTAATCCAAACAGTTCGACATGCTTTTTCCTTACTTGTATACTTCGTCTTGCTGTCTTAGCTTGTACAGGTGATTGGACCTTGCCTTTATATTTCGGCCGCGAATTCGCATCACCAGAACTAGCGAATGGTGCTTCGCGGGGAATCGAAAGCCAGCGTCTTATGCTGTCCATCACTCGTATTGTCTGATGCGAAAGCTACTTTGCTGTAGCTGGTGCCACTACTCTATGCGTGCACGTGCTTATGTATCATGAATCTTCGTGAGAGACGTGGGGCCCGGAGTCCAATTATAGCCCCCCATGCACATGCTTCAACGTCGATTTGAATACTTGGAAGACCTTTCGATCCTTGGACGTGTCTCACGTGGTCGATTGAATCAATGTCCTCCATGTATTCCCGATCGACCGGGGAACCAAATCTTGATGAGTTAATGAATCGCGTGAGACGATTGCGTGTACCCACCTACTTTGCGAATCTCACTCTCTCTTCCTGCTCTTCGCATGGACATCTTGATAGACATAAGCGTAAAGGTTGAACTGTCCGATCCAAACAAATATTCGAAGAGAAATGACTAGAAGAAGAAGAGGCTCAGCAATACATTTTGTGACATCCCCGAAATAACTTACTCGAGCTATTGTCTGCTTTAATCCATTTCATATCAAACCTCTCAATTTTGTCATTTGGCATATATGTGGGCAATCTGCCAGGAGGTCACTTATCTTGGGAGTACTCCCATTGGAGCACGTTTAACTTTGGAATTCTAAAACTAAACATTATCGTTACGTTAAAAGACGCATTTATAAGTTAATTCCAATTTTCATGTACACACATCAAAGTCTCTCTCCCCCTATTCCACGCAAAATTCAGTTCATTTTTATCCCATTTGTTATCCTAAAAGCCTATTAGGAATCACTCATTGTCCAGGCCCTCTAATCCTAAAGAACACCCCCTACTCTCGTCAATCTAGGTCATTACAAGCCCACTAGCTTTCATATGGTTTATTCCCAAAACATACACCTATTGGAAGGGGTCCCACTCTGATATTATATTATCACATCCCTAGAATAACTTACTCGAGGTATTGTCATCTCCTACCCTTGTCAAACTGGGTCATTAAAGGCCCACCAACTTTCGTGTGGTTTGTCCCCAAACCATACACCTCTAAAGAAGGTCCCGCTCTGATATCATATTATGACATTCCTAGAATAACTTACTCGAGGTGTTGTCTGCTTTGACTCGTTCTAATAAAAAACAATTGGTCCAGTTCCCCCATTGGAATCGAGAATTGGACCACCCGGACACCGAATCCTCTTTTAGGAACTAAGAACCAGACCGGCCCTCCGTGGAACAAGACCAAATTGGCCGGCTCAGTTGGTCTGGGTCATTTCCAATTTGGTTGGTTCGTTTCACTCTCCCCCTACATATATGAACTACGGCCAGAGTGAACAATATCATGCTGACAATGGACGAAGATGGGAATGTTAGTTCTTATCCCACTTTGCGTAACTATGGACTGTCAGGATGGTCGGCAATCTTCGTCTTCAACAATTAAAATAAATCATCGAGCATTGTCATCGCTCCAAAGTTTGGAGAGAGTATAATAGTTTCGGACTCTTAGCTGAGGGCGTGCTTTTACTTGATAAAAAGGGATGAAAAACTGAAGGTTTCTTCCTCAATCATAAGTTTAAGTCCAAGAAGAACATCGAGGTCGAGCTGCTCCCTTCACATTAGCGAACGATTTAGTACTGATACCAACTGGTGTTACGAAGTGTGATCTGTTCGATGACTCGGCCTATGATTGATCTTTGGAAGGTCCTCTGCAAGTCAAATGATTCTTTCATGAAACTAGCGGTGTGAATTGGCCTCTGTCTTGCCATGTGATTTGGAGTCCTCTCAAGCATGCTTGAAACACACTGGGTCTTGGTGAAGTAGGGTTTTTACTGTGTTTTCCTCCTCTCGCTGGTAATGAGTTGGGACTCCTGTTCAGCGTGCCGAGTTGAGCTGAATTGTCCGACTAACATCGACTAGGAAATCTAATGGTCCGTAGTATATTCAGGCCAGGCTAATCTCGGCACTTTTCCAGATTCTAGTTTGACTTTCAATGAGTCAATAAAGGAACAAATTTTACTTTAATCTCCAACTAATGTGTCAAAAGTTTCGTCTATCCCGAAACGAGCTAACGCTGTTCAATCTGAACGAGTGAGTTGCTGCTCGAGCTCGAGCTCGACTTGTTTGTCACTAGAATCCAAAAATGGAGCCAACCGACCTCGAATAGATCACAGATGATTTGGCATGTGTTGCACCATTAGCTAGGACGCATGAATATGCATGATTCTTAGGATATTTTGTTTTTTCTTTAATGGGTCTTTTAACGTGAACAAAAAGTCAATATACCCTTGGTCCTTCCTCTTTTTCGTCTCTATAAATAGCAACCGAACTCCAGGCTCCAGGAGCAAAGTAAGAAACCAGCAACTCACTCACTCGCTCTCAGGCAATTATGTCTCAGCCAAGGCTCATCCTAACAGTAATCACCTGCTCAATCCTCATGCAGGCATGCAAGCCTGTGACATCTCTATCCGATAAAATCCTGAGCTTGCCCGGTCAACCGAGTGTTGGTTTCAGCCACTATTCAGGTTATATCACAGTGGGTGACCACCCACCAAGAGCTCTCTTTTACTACTTTGTGGAGGCAGAGACAAGCCCTGCCTCTAAGCCTCTCGTTCTCTGGCTAAATGGAGGTAACTAAACTGCGGATCGCCCTGTCACTTACGAAAACTTCAATGCTGTCTCTTCCGTAAAGTTCTCTGTCCTTCATTTTCTGACTGAAGGATCAAAGCACAGTTCATGAAACTAATGCAATACTACTATGTACTTCCTCCTTCAATTACAGCAGCAGAATGAACATCAAATCTTAATCATTATGCATTTTGATCTGTTAAGCAGGTAAGACAATATATTCAATTATTTTGATACTCTGTCTTGCCTCTCCTTTTTCTTTTCTCCTAATGTAGGGCCTGGCTGTTCTTCTTTGGGGTATGGAGCTTTCATTGAGCATGGCCCTTTCAAAGTGAAGGGAGGGGGTCTGGTGAAAAGAGATTACAGCTGGAACAAAGGTATATGTTACTTTTTGAATTCAAATCAATTAGCTGATATGACAAACTTTTTTCTTGTCTATGTTCATATGGGGTAGCAACCAGATATTCAATAAACAAGCAAAACGTGCTATCATTGATTAAGAGCCACTTCATTATTGTAAATAGAACAAAGATATCATGACTTTTTTTTTTTATATGACACTGATTAAGTGCTTGTCAGTGAGGAGATAGAAGCTAATGCTTCCTTATCAGCAACCTTTCGTTTGCATTCCCTGGAAATTTGACAACTGAATTGGCTAAATGTTGCAGTGGCCAATCTCCTATACCTGGAGTCTCCGGCAGGAGTCGGTTTTTCTTACTCGACTAGTCGGTCATTTTACAAGGGTATTAATGACAATATAGCAGGTATATGATCAGCTTTGCTATTTGATGGAAAAGAAAAATGAAGCTTTGGTTATATATGATTGTAATCACTACAGATACCTTACACCGTGGACACTGTAAATGCTACTGATAAATGGTTTCACTTCTACTATATAGCACAAGACAATCTAGTGTTCCTGCAGCACTGGTTCACCAAATACCCGCAGTACAAAGGGAGAGACTTCTTCATCACTGGGGAAAGTTATGCAGGTACATTCTCAGTTGTTCACGTAGATATTAATCTGATCGGATTGAGTGAATTAATTTCGAATTATGGAGTCTGTCTAGTTAAATTCCACTATTTAGGCGAACTTACCTGCATATTATTTAGACATGTACCTATTTCAGGACTCCTAGAGCAGATCTAAAGAAGCCAACCAGAAAATTGATGACTTGATCGTTTTCTGTACCCAGGTCACTATGTGCCTGAACTTGCACAGCTCATTGTCAAATCCAAGGTGGAGATCAATTTAAAGGGCATAGCGGTGAGTGTACTTTATTTCATTAACAGTTCCATAATTCAGAGTGTCATTTCCTATTTGATCCCTTTGAATTGCATATTCGAAATAATGATCAGATATATTCAATAAAAAGAATCGATTCCAGGAGACTCCTAAAGCCCTTATTGACTATTACTCTGCTTTTTGCCCTCCGATTTGACTACTCATTTGGCCACAATTTGCAGATTGGTAATCCTTTATTGGACTACGAAGTCGACACAAACACCCCGACCACATTTTACTGGTCCCACGGGATCATATCGGACCAATCCGAGTTACTCTTTCAAAATGTCTGTAACCTCACTCGGCTCTTGGGTGAAATCAGATCGAAGGCTCTGACTTCCGAGTGCGCATATGTTGTGCTAAAGGTAGCGAAAGAACTTAATGATACCAATGCAATCGACCAGTACGATATCCTTGCGGACCTCTGCCTAACATCAGGGCAATCAAAGTTGAACATTTTCTATAAGATGCTTACCTCAGGGCATTCATCGCCATCCCCCCTTCCATCAGAAGACTTGATCAACTATCAGGTGAGAGCGAGACCAAGACCCAATTTCGAATTAGTAACTGCTAGATAGAACTCCTATATCAATGTTCCAGAAGCTCATTCAACTTTTCTCCACATTTTGTATTTTGCATACAGAGCCTTTTGGACACTAAAGATCCCTGCGAAGAGCAGGATGTCATTAAGTACTTTAACCGTAAAGACGTACAGATTGCACTCCACGCCAAGCTTGTCGGAGTTGGACACTGGAACACGTGCAGCGAGTACTTACGCTGCTCTCCTTTTGCCTCTCCCTGAAAATAGTGGCATAGCATTGCAACTTGTTATTGTAGAAGTAAAATTAGAATCAGCAATTCTTTGAGCTCACTCAATTCTTCTTCAGAGGAAACTTTCTTGCTAAAGAATCAACTAGGAAAATGATGAACTCGGATTGATTGAAAATATGTTATCAATCATCAAACAGCATGAGCTTCTTCTGTCATATGTTGTTCTAATCATGGTATCAGGCGCATAGGGAGAACCACAAAAGGATTTTATGCAAATGCTATTACTATCACTATCGGTTAGGCAAGTGTCGCGAAGATTAGCATCTACTCGCTGATTAATCTGTTCTGTTCTTCTGCAGTGATATCACTGAAAACTTCAGATTTGAGGACCGGTATATAAGTATGATCCCGATCTTGGGAGAACTGGTCAAGTCCGGTCTCCGAGTCCTTGTTTACAGGTGTATCATCAAATATTCCTCTAAGATTGACTGGCTTTTACAATAAGATCACATTTAACTGACAGATAATATTGTGATCGATCATCTTTCTTTCTTGTGATTTGTGGCAGTGGGGATCTAGATGCAGTTGTCCCCTTCCTCGGAACTCGGACTATGGTCGACGCCTTAGCAACCAAGGTGCTGAAACAGAAGACAACTTTGTCCTACAGAGCTTGGTTCACTAGCAAGCAGGTCAATCTATTTATTTCTCACTCAAGGAAATTCAGTTTTGTGTTCTGATGTCCCTTCCATCTAGACAGATAGATGTTGAAATTGTTCGGTGTGACGCCAAATCACAGACATGGGTCATGAATTGTTCACACATTTGATAATCGGCGATCAATGATTACAGGTTGCTGGATACACGCAAGAGTACGGCAAGTTGGCGTTCGCGACCATTAAAGGAGCTTCGCACACTGCCCCGGCCACGCAACCGGAGAGGTCGATGCAGCTCTTCACCTCATTCTTGAAAGGGAAATCACTGCCTACTAAAGCATGAGGTCCACAGAGGCATCTTCGATAAAGAGCCTAGATTATCTAATATAATAAATGTGACGTGACGCAGCAACTAGGCGACACATGGTTCTTTTTCTTAACTTACCTTGAGCACTCAATAAATGGCGGATGTATCTGTCCCTTCTAAGTATTTATATCTTTGTTAGCTCTTTTCATGTTCGTGGATATTATTATCATTTCTTAATATGAGTTCAACATAGTTGTCGATAATTTCAAGAGATCTCATCTTTCAATTTTACTATGACCTTTTTCTAACTGTAAATCAATTCAGAACTACCTATGCGAAGTGGAACTAACTTACAAATTTGTGTGTGTGTGTGTATATATATATATATATATATATTTATTTATTTATTACAAATTTTACTATTTTCCAATGTACTTATCCACACGCAATGCGCAAGACCTTAGATTAAAATTTATTTTTTTAATAGAGACATCTTGTACATTTAACCATTTTTGAGGTCAATTATTCACTGACCGAATTAAACTACATAACTATTTAGCGATAATGGAGTGATTAAAAGCAAAAATTGCGATTATTGTTGTTCTGGAATAGACAGTTGGGTTTCTTGACCAAGCCGAATTAATCAATAATTTGTCTACATCAATTTACATTTGTGTTGTTTAGACAGAAGACATCGTATAAGTTTAACTGACATTATTACGCTGCAGCCCAATTGAAAACAGACTGTCTGTATCTCTGTAGACAACAAAGAATCTATACTATCAAGTGTACAAAAGTGAACCTGAGAGAAATGGATAATCAGCTTCACAGAGACTAACTAGACACATAAAATGGCACCTTTTAGGCTTTCCCTTCAATCCTTGCACATGTAAGGCCAATACAAGCATCTACGAAATCTGCATCTATAAAGTCCGTCGAGAAGACCTGCAACCTATCAGCTAGCCCTTTAGAGAAGCACCGAGATATAAATAGCCTAGCATATCCATGAATGCGATCAGTGACCGGCTTGACACACACAACCGGATTGTCCGCTTGCGGTGTTACCGTGTTCTCAACCCTGTAAAAGTATTTCCTCACGGAAGCTGGCGGCTGCTCACCCAAATGCTTCATATTGCTATCAAACTTGGTTGATGGCAAATCGGTATTCAGCCAGTCATCCTTCAGATAGCCCTCACTCCACAATGGGCCTCCCGCCTGTGGTTTGGGCGAATTCCTAGGTTTCCAGACACAAATCACTCTCTTCGGCAACAACTCCGCAATCGTCTTACCAAAAACACTATCATCCTGGCCGATCAGGTACTCCCCAAGTTGATCCGCCAAGTACTTATCAAACTCAGGCGGGTCCTGATGACCAAATTCGGTTCTGACTTCTAGAATTATAATCTCGGACTTCGTCTCACCTAAAAACTTCTTGACGTCGTTCAGGATGACATCTACACTATAAGCTGCTAAAATCCCGTGGCATACCTGGCGATCCTCCTGGACTCGAATATCAAATACCCGAGTGCCTCCCACGAGCTGATCATAGATACTCAGCGATTGGCATTGGGCGAAAGGACGAGACACGAACCGGATTCCAATCTTGTTCGTACCCGAATCATGAGTTCCTGGCCAGACAATCTTGAAAAGTGGGATCTTTCTGGGATCGAGGCCGTTCATCCAGTTCTTCCTATCCAAACAGCAGTAGTCACAGCCGGGGAACTGCGTCCCGCAGGTCTTGCTGAGATCCCTCAGGACTTTCGCCTCTCGCAACACATCTTTCCTTCTCTGAATCTGCTTTGAGATCTCAGAACCCATGCTTGATACAAAGAAGAAGATGAACAGCGAAGTTTGACTTCTCAAGCTCTCCTTCCTTGCGGCCTTGGATACTATTTCTTGTTCCTTGGTATTACGTTTGTCTTAACTAGAGATTGATTCTATGCACCAGGTAACGCTGATGCAGGAATCAATTAATCTATGGAGTTAGACATAGACTCACCTCGTGGACCGCGACATAAGTCGTAGTTTATTTCATCGTGAAAGCTACTGCCTGGGATAAATGTTATAATTAAGAGCTCGAAAAGGGAAATTATTTATGATTAGTTGCGGGTATTGGACAATTTGGTTTGGAACATGATTGCGATGGACCACCCTGCTTGCGCGATTGATGGAATATTACCCTCTGATTCCGGGGTAGGTGATTAGCTGTTATCCTTTCAAATCTTTTTATTTGGATCAAGCTATCTCTGGCTTTCCTATAAGTTGGTCAGGATTTGAAGCAACTGAGAAGAACATGCCTCTCAAGAATATATCCGGATCTTGGACGACCATGAAATTGATACTAGTCGATTGGAAGCTCCGTGTCTTGAAAGTCTAAATTGATACTAGTCGATTGGAAGCACCGTGTCTTGAAAGTCTCTCGTGTCCTAGAGACAAGTTTCTAACAAGGAGTAATATGTTAGGATTTTGTTAACGATTCTGCCAAAGAATGTATTTAAATTTCTTATTAAGCAATTGAGCGATGATCATGGTGTGATGGTTCCGATGATTGGCCGCCAATTTTTTTTTGATATTATGAGAGAGATATTTTGTGATTGAGAGCGTGCTTATAACTGCAGGTTGTGCTATTTTGATTTCTATGTTTAATTTATTTTTTTTTTGTAGCTTTTTTGGAATTTGCTTTGTTTGAAAGCTTTCTATACTCCTCTCATGTTTGATTATAACAAATGAATGAAATTTTTTTAATTAAATAAATCGAGCAAAAATGACATTGTAGTTCCTAATATAGTAACTCTCCTTGTGATATCTGTAATTAAGAATTTGGAAAGCGAATAATTCTTTATGAGCCTGGATATTAAATCCAATTTGGGCTTAGACCACATAAGGGAAAAACAAGGAATCATTGTAAAGCAGAAAGGCAACAAAGGACAACCTTAGCGCTTGGTCTTATGTCACGATCTAAAAAGACAACCTTAGCAGTTGACAGAATACGGATTTAAATCATGGACACTCCAACACTTTCTGTCTGCTTTCTTTTGGCTGTGATGTTCACGGATCATCGCTTAAACTTTTTACTAAAAGAGTCAGGAAATATTAGGGTGCATCTTTTGGGCCTAGATAGTAAAGGAGCTTTTGACCAAGACGAGAAATTTTACTCACGGATCCAGAACATGTGCACTCCACGAATTATAGTTGCTAATACTCGATGAGACATGCCTAATCGAATGACAATGATTCGGCGATTGAATTCAACCCCACTACAAATGCTGTGTAACAAGTTGTATTTATAATTATAGATATGAAAACAGATTCATCCACCTATTAGTTTAAACTTTTATGTTGGACTTGTACAAGCTGTAATTATAATTACATAAGTGAAAATAGATTCCTCTACCTATTAGTTTAAACTTTTATATTGACTTGTAATGAAAAATTATACAAATAATCCTTAAACTTTGGTCTATTAAATAATGTCATCATTGGACTTTTAATTCATTTAATTTTGTCCTTGAACTATTCCTAAATGTTCGATATGGTCCTTAAATTTTCAATTTGTTCAATATAATCCCTCAACTTTCCATAACAAAGTAAAATGAGTCTTTGGTACTATTGATAGGTTCTTACAATTATACTATGAGTATCTTTTCATTCCGATCCATTTTCTAAATCAACAATAGATATGCTATATTTTTATTTCCTTCTTACCTGTTGGGTCTTATAAATATTGCTATAATTCCATCTAAGTATATTTTAACTTATGATCTCTATTAAAGTAGAAATATAACCTCATTTCAAGTTATATCGGATTCATATTCCTTTTATTTTTTTAAATATGATTCTCCATAAGAATATTTAATTATTATATTAAATTATTTATATGTAAAATTTAAATCTTGTTCCTAATTTTTTAGATAGATAAAATTTTTGAGTTTTTGTGTTCGTATTTTCTTAACTAAATTAACTTAAATCTGTAAATTGGGAAATTATAGTAGTATGACATGTCAATTCGATACAATTTTAAAGGAGGTTCTACTTTTACTATATCATAAGCTAAAGTACACATAAATGGCGCTATCGTAATATTTATAAAAATCAAGACGGTAAAAAAACGTAATAAAAAAGCCATATATTTTTTTGTTAACTTAGGGAATAGATTGAGATTGAAAGATATTTTAAAATCTGAGTAATGATGTAAGAATGAAAACTTTTGATTTTTTATGAAAAGTTAAGGAACTAAATTAAACATTTAGGGATAGTTTAAGCACTTCATTGAATGAATAAGAAGTTTAAGGATGAATTTGCTCGTTGACACAAAGTTTAGGAATTATTTGTGTTAGTTTCTATAATCTTGAATGCACCTATTCTAATTCTTAAGTTGAAGAGACATATGGCACTGGATATTATTGTTAAGGGGGTTGATTGTGTTTAGCTATTTTTGGCTTCCCGTAAGACAGTTTTCATATGAAAAAACCAAATCCGTAAGTTACTTGGGTTTCCTATAATACGAAATTCCCAAAACAAAAAGTTAATTTTCATGTCGATTACTTCAAATTTCAGAATTACTAGGTGGGTAATATCATTGACATACTCAGCAGATTCTATTTTTCAAGATGCCAAAACGTGCAGATCACCTACTTTCTCCTGGTGATAAACCAAGTCCACTTTAGATCATCTAAAGCCTCACAAAAAGATACCATAACGTCCAATTTCAATCTCCACCACAAATCAATGAAAATGAAAAAGACATAGAGAGCATTACCAAATAAAGGACATCACCTCATCCACACACAAAATACTACCATATATTTAAGCCAGAACCTTTGGCCCGCAAAGAACCAAAGGTCAAAATGAAAGAAGAAGTGCACCATAACAATGTCCAAAGTGTCTAGTAATGCATAGCTATTACATTATATTCAACCATCGCATCACTGGTGGTGAGGTTGAGAAAGCACGTGTTCGCCGTCACAATTCCACTCGCCAACTGGAAAACGCTGGTCCCACCAACGATGGGCAACTCCTGATAGGTCGTGAGCATTGGGTCGCGGCCTAATATGCTTAGAGTGCGCATGACAAAATTTATGTTCCTCTATTTCTCTGTTTTTCTGTTCCCCGGAACAGGTTTGGAACCGAAATCCGTTTGGTAACGCAATTTCATTTTTCTATTTCTGGAACGGATTTCTATTCCAAAAATAGTTTTGGAGCAAAAATCATAAGTTAAAATTTTTAGCTTTTCTATTTCTGGAATAGAAATAAGAAACCAAAATTTTTCTTATCGTTCATTCTCGTCACCGCCTGTTGCCCACTTGCTACCCGTGGGATGCCAGCCACTGGCCACCAACCCCGGTAACCAGCCGCCGACCGTCGACCATCAGATGTCGGCCACCAGCCACCGCACTCCGGCCGCCCGTCGCCAACCGCCCGTCGTTGGATGCCGGATGCCCACTGGTCGTTGGCCACTCATCGCCAATCATTGGATGCCGAAGGTTCACTACCAACCACCGGATGTTCGTCGACGACCGTCCGCTCCTCGCCATCGGCCGCCCGCCACAAGCCGCTGGACTCTGGCCACCGGCCTCCTGTCGCCGAACTCCGAATGTCGGACGCCAGATGTCAAACTCTGGACGTTGGATGCCGGTTGCCGATTGTCGGACTTTGGTGTCGAACTTCGGACTTTGGCCGCCCGCCGCCGGTCACTGGACTTGACGCCGGACGCCAAACGTCAAACTTCGAACTTTGGCCACTCGCCACCGGTCATCGAACGTCAAACGCTGGTGTTGTGACCTATCCCTCGAGGGGAGGGAATAGGTTTAGGGGTATTGCCTAAAGGACGGGCCTAAGGCCCATGATTAGGCGCGGGCCCTCCCAAGCCCATACCCCGCGTGACATTGGGATATTTTTTAGAAATTTTGCACAAAATGAGTCGCCACTAGCCTATTGGGGTCGGCTAGAAACCAAGTGAGGCACGGGAGCATGCCACATGGGAGCATGCCACACTTCCTACGCAACCAGAGAATCTAGGATCGGGGACTTGATTACACTAATTGACCAATTAATGCCCTTTCGATACCTAATCTTGTTCATTTTAAAATAAAAGATTTTTGTCAGGCAGTTTGGATTGATTTTTGTACCTATCCACTAACATGTAAAGTGATCATGCAGGTGCACAATCATTAAGATAATAATCATAACTACCAAGATCTTAATTGCTCTAAAATTAAACACGTGCAAATTAAACACAAAATACGCAAATTAAACATCCAACATACAAGAAAATAAAGGCCTACACTAAAATGGCAATAAATAGCAATTCCTAACCCAACCCCATCATTTTTGGATTTTCGAAATTATTTTATTAATTTTTTTTAAAATATTATTATAATATTATAATATTATAATCATTAAAAAAAATGACCCGGGTCGGATCCCAGGTTGGGTCCGACTTGGTTCGGTGAAAAGGGCCAGGCGGAACCCTAGCCGGGCTGGGCCTGATGTGCAGGCCTAGTCTGGTCTAATTTTTTTTAAAAAGGAAGCCCATAAGCCCACAAGCCCACAAGCCCACAAACCACAAGCTCACATGCAAAAACAACCCAAATCCGGCCTGAATTGCACAAAAACCCTACCCGGTTTGCAACCCAGATCGTGGCCAAAGCCCTAAGGTTTCTTGGCGGCGCTGATGACAGCAGCGACGGGTTTGACGACGGCAGCGACATGACGGCGAGGCAGAGAGCTTGACGATGGCGGCGATGTGGCGGGTGGTAGCTCATCAATGCTGCCATCGGCGTCGGCGGCGGGTGGTAGCTCACGAATGCTGGCGTCGGCGGGTGGTAGCGAGGCAGTGGTGGCTTCGCGGGGGGAAACGAGCAGATCGAGGCTGGTGCGGCGAGGGGGCTCGGCTTCGCGTGTTGTTGGTGTCGTGAGGAGGAACTCCGGCGGTTGGCGGGACGGCGGCCGACTTAGGTGGAGCGGCGGTGGCGCGAGGAATGGTGACGGCGAGCCTCCTCTCTCCAGATCTAGTTTGCTCGGCAGTGGCGGCTTCACGGGGGCAAGGGCGACGGCGCTTCGGGCAGTCAGAGGTGTCGGCTCGACAGGCGCGACGACGAGCAGGCGCTGTAGGTCGCGAGGCGAGGAGCTTAGCTGCTGGCATCGGCAGAGCTGGGCAGAGACGAGGCGGAGGCGTGCGGTGGCTCGGCGACCGGTTTTGGCGTCGCGTGAGGGTGCTCGTGCAGAGGTGCTACTGTGGCAGTCCAACAAAGGGGAGCGGCGAACCAGCAGCAGTGGTGGCAGAGGTGCAAGCGCGAGCGTCGGCACTCGGAGGCAGTAGTGCGCAGGTGGCGACGGCAAACATTACGGGTGGTGTTTGCACGGGGTAACCAGCGGCGCGGCTACAAGTGTCAGGCTCGCGGGTTGCTGGCATAGTGGTGGAGTGGCAGTGCGAGCTCGCAGGTGAGGGGAGCCCGAGTGGTGGCGCGGCAAGAGCGGTAGAGGCGGCGTCGACTTCACCACTTCTCGGCAGAAGGGGTCACTGACTGATGGTCTTGCGAAGAAGAAGAACAACTGTTCTTCCTCTTGCTTATTATTATTATTTTTTTGCTTTTCTTTTCTCTCCTATGCTGGCCTATTGCACATCCTGTCTCTTTGTCTCTTCTCTCTCTCCCTCTGTTCGATGCTCTCTCTGCCCTTTTTCCCGCTGCTACTGTTCTCTCATTTTGCAAGTGCACGTGAAGGAGAAAAACAGCTAGGCGTGGGCTGGAGGGGAAAGGAGCTTGGGCCGGGCCGCGCGTGGGGGAAGGAAAAAGATAGGCCGCGCCCAGGCCCACGCGGGAGCAGAAAAGGAAGGAAGTGGGGCAGGCCAGGCTAAGTTGGATCCAGCCCGACCCGACCCTTAAGGCTTTTTTTTTAAAAAAAATTAATTAATTAGTTAATTTTTTGATTTTTGACTTTTTGATTGATTGATTTTTTTTTTCTCTTTTTGGTGACTAATTCCTAATTCTGTACACGATTAAATCCTAAATAAAATCGTAAAATTTAGGTGTCAACAGCTGCCCCTCTTTGAATGGGAGCTCGAAGAGGTTCAATTCAAAGACATAAGACACCTAAATTATCTCAGCGGTAGAGAGACCTTAGGTGCATAGGCACGCACTAGGTCGACGGAAGGGATTTAAGGCTAAGGAAGTGCGTCGTGCTGATAAAAGGAAGAAAGACTCCGGGCTACAGAAGCACACCCTGTCATAGGAAGAAAAAGAGACCACAGGCTACAGAAGCACGCTGTGTCATAAGAAGAAGAAAGAAATGAGGTCTCACCGTGTAATAACGGGTTTCGACCGGGTTGAAAATGCATGATTTGAGGAAAACCAATGAACCTTTGTAGATGACATGGTTTAAGGTTGACGATGAACCTTTTGAAAAATCGCAGTTTAAAGATAGACTCATGAACATTTTAAAAGCATGGTTTAAGGAAATACCCCACGAATACCGTGGTTTAAGGATAAACCACCAACCTTGTGGTTTAAGGATGACCGTGTGGTTTAAGGATAGACCCACTAACCGTGTGGTTTAAGGATGACCCACTAACCGTGTGGTTTAAGAGTAGACCCACTAACCGTGTGGTTTAAGGATGACCCACGAACCGTGTGGTTTAAGGATAGACCCACGAACCATATGGTTTAGACTGGAAAAATGGTTTCACCGTGTAAAAACGGGTTTTGACTGGATAAAATGTCTCACTGTGTAAAAACAGGTTTTGACTAGAAGAAATGTCTCACCGTGTACAAACGAGTTTCGACCGGGAGAAAGGTCTCACCGTGTACGAACGGGTTTCGATCGGATGATAGTCTCACCGTGTACAAACGGGTTTCGACTGGAAGAGAGGTCTCACTGTGTACGAACGAGTTTCGACTAGAAGAGAGGTCTCACCGTGTACGAACGGGTTTCGATCGGATGATAGTCTCACTGTGTACGAACGGGTTTCGACTAGAAGAGACGTCTCACCGTGTACGAACGGGTTTCGACTAGATGATAGTCTCATTGTGTACGAATGAGTTTTGACTGGAAGAGAGGTCTCACCATGTACGAACGGGTTTCGACCGGATGATAGTCTCACTGTGTACGAACGGGTTTCGACTGGAAGAGAGGTCTCACCGTGTACGAACGGGTTTCGACCGGGTATGATAGTCTCACTGTGTACGAATGGGTTTCGACTGGAAGATAGGTCTCACCGTGTACGAACGGGTTTTGACCGGATATGATAGTCTCACCATGTACAAACGGGTTTCGACTGAGAGAAAGATCTCACCGTGTACGAACGGGTTTCGACTTGATATGATAGTCTCACCGTGTATGAACGGGTTTCGATTGGGAGAAAGGTCTCACCCGTGTACGAACGGGTTTTGACCGAGTATGATAGTCTCACTGTGTACGAATGGGTTTCGACTGGGAGAAAGGTCTCATCGTGTATGAATGGGTTTCGACCGGATGCGGACAAGCGTGGTTTACGGATGAACCCACAAGCCGTGTGGTTTAGGAAAAGCCACAAATCCCGTGGTTTTAAGGATAAACCCATCAACCTCGTGGTTTAAGGATAAACCCACCAACCGTGTGGTTTAAGGATAGACCCACGAACCGTCGGAGATGGCATGGTTTAAGGTTGACCATGAACCTTTGGAGATGACATGATTTAAGGCTAACCATGAATCTTTGGTTTTTAGAGAAACACCCGCTAACTCCTTGAAACTGCATGGCTTCACTGAAGAATTCTGTTGAACTTAACTTGAGCAAATGTCATTAGAGACATCATCAAGAGATGTATTGGCAATATTGCGGCATTAATTGAACAAGCTAATCAAGCTAAGTTCGATTGCTTAAAAAAAAACATTCGATGTCAATCAGCATCATGTAACGCAAAATTGTCATCTTGCTCGGGGATGTATCATTAATCATCAAATTCTTTGGGAGTCAAGTTCTTATCAGAACGGCTACGACTCGTGAAAAAGGCTCATTAAGCATGCCAAACTAGAGTTTCTTAGTCAGAAAGGGTTTCTCACACACTATCGATAAAAATAGATGCTTGATCACATCCATTCGCATGGAAAGTAACTGATTGTCGATGGTATCTCACATAACCCAAATCAAAGGATTCAAAAACATTCGCAATGAGCACAATATGATCGATCAAAAAGGTCTTTTGAAAGGACCGCAATGTAGGTTTGGTCATGGGCTTACACAAAGGGATTATTGCTTTGAGGCCAATAAAGAAACATTTGTCGCTATCTTCATCGAGTTTACAAGTCGAGAACTTGGAAGATAAGACAAGATAGAATTACTTTCACTCCTTCAAGCGGTAACTTCTTTGTGGCATTCTCATTTTCACTCGAACCATCCCAATCAGAAGAGACTTCGGAAGAGAGTTGTAATGATGGCTCGGGAAAGGCTTAAAATTTTCAAGAGGGTTTTTAAGAGTTAGTGATCATCATGGCATCGTGACCAGGTCACTCGATCTTTTGAAATCATTTGGCCTTTGGAACACAGCATATCTCGAAAGTTCCTTCACTAATCATTTCTGCATAGGAGCTTTGCTCCTTTCTCTAATTTCCTTTTACTTTTGCGATGATTTTTTTTTTCGTAGGCACTTGGACTTTGATAATTTTTCTTTCACATAAGATACAGCATTTTAGCTCTTTTTCTTGATGGGCATTGGCCTTGCTTTTACCAGGCACACTGCTTTTTTATGCCCCATGATTTTGTCGAACTTTTTGTTCTTTGAACTTTTGGAGTTCTTATGACTTTCGAGATGCTTTTTGCATTTTCTCGTGATTGTCAATTGTATTTGGCCAATCCTTATGCCTTGCCCTAGTGAAGGGAGATGATCAACTGCTCGGGGTTCAAAAATGAATAATCAGGCCCAAATTGGTTAAAGCAATGGGTATCAATGTTTGGGTAGAGAAGGAAATGATCTTCTTCACCTGGGGATGAGTCAAGCTCTAATGAGAATTCCTCTGAAGCTATCACCAAAAGATTGATGCAAGTGAAAGTAATAGAATCTTTCTCAATCCTTCGCTCTACAACATGATCATAACCTCCTATGCTGCCCCAATGTAGGGTTGTTCTCGACAGGGCTATTTTGAATGATTATCTTTATTCAGCCGAAAGGGTTAGCAAGACGTCAGCTCAGTGCTTGGGATTGATGAAGGAAATGCCTTTATCATTTTGATATTTGCACTCAATGCGAATGAATCCTCCATCCTAAGAGAAGGTCGCCTTTCACTCAACTCTCAAAAGTGTTTGAAGGATGTGTTTGGGAATGACTTGCCTTTCTTCATCCTAAGCACTTCTTGTTTGGCATGGTTAACATCTCAATCTCACTCTGTCGAGATCATCTGAGTAGATCAATCTCCATAAGGAAATTTGATTCAAAATGAATAATCCACAAAACGAGAAAACAATTTTGAGATAAAAAGGATGCTAAAAAAGTTTGTAGAATTTTTTTTTTTTCTCAATTATTCTTTTTTTTTTTTTTTGCTTTTTTTGCTTGTCTCTAGGAAAGCACCAAAATTTCTCTTTTGTAATGGAAATTCTCTTTTTTTTTCTTCTTTTTTTTTTAAATTAAAAAAATTGAGAAGAATGGTACTTACCTACCGTGACATCTTGATTTTCGAGTCTGATTTCGATGAGATGAAATGGGCTTTTCATAGACGTGTCGATAGCCTTTTTCTCTGAGTTGGCCACTCACGAGTTAACTAGTCTATCAGGTGAAGCCGTTAAGGAATCTAAACGCAATAGACATGAGAACTCGACCAGGAATCGACTGCTCGACCGTGCTAATCTGCAAGGGTCATTACGGCACCGACAAAATCGATCAGAGACCGGAGATAGGTCGATTCGATAGATGTATGTGATTAGTGCGTGGGTGATTCCATCTAGTTGCAAAATTTATGTCGAACGGTACTAGACCGATTTTTCTGTCATTTTTGTACCCGGTGTCCGTATTTGAAATCTCGAGATTTTCACGATAATTGAGAGTCGCCAATGTGTCAAAAACGTACATTGTGGCTCGAAAATAATCGACCACGGGTCAATTGCATTAAAAATTCCTAAAAGCTACCCGGTATATTAAGACGCGCTAAAATCACGTCGAATTGAAATTAACCGCGAAATTGAGCTCGATTTCAGAAATTGAAAGTTCTGCCATGTCACGATTCATTTTAGGAACGTCAGCTCATCTTCCGAAAAATTTTCAGACATTCCGAGTTTTTTACGGAAAATCGATTCGGAAATTCATACGGGCTCATTTGAAGGATATTTCGACTTCTAAGCCGAGCTACTGGATGATGGGAATTTGTGGAAATGTGTGGGATTTTTCTTCGATAAAAATGGACTTCGAATTTAAGAAAATGAGAGTGAAATTGAAGTTTAAATTAAGAGAAATTCGGATCAAAAGAGAAGGGCTGCATTTTGGCACCAAAATTGGATAAATTGTGGATTTTATTTCAAGAAAGTATTAGGGGAAAAACCTTGGGATATTTATGCATAAATATCTAGGGGACATGCAATCAATTAAAAGGATAGGTTTGATGGACTTTGGGGCCCCTTTTTTGCCAAACTTCTCGAGCACTCCATCGCCTGCTGGTCTTCTTCTTCGCGCGGACTCAACCTTCACCGAAATCAGCTGCTCTTGTGTTCCTTTCATTTTTCTCTCCTGTCGAAGCACCGCCTCACCGCTCCATCTCGCCCCTGCAGCTGCTCCACCACCTACGTTTGTCTCCCATCATTTCCTTTAGTTTCTCGCCCCTGCAGCTGCTCCACCACCTACGTTTGTCTCCCATCATTTCCTTTAGTTTGTCGCAGCATCATCCCCATCATCCCATCATCATCCCCCATCTTTATCTCTCCATCACCCTCCACCGAAATCCTTTCCCTCCACTCACGCTCACCCACTTTCAGTCAACAAACACCTTTCAATTGACTCCCCCTACAGCAGCACGCGTCCAAGTCGTCCATCTCCACCATCGGCTTCTCATTTTGGCCGCGATTTCTTTGCTTGGTCAACCCTCGCCGTGAAGCCCCCATCTTTGATCGCTTCTGTTTTGTTGTTCTGTCCAGCAATAATCGAAGCAACCCAGCCCACCAATCCATCCTTCACGTTGCAGCAGGCCCGCACGACCAGCCCACTTGAAGCCGCTTCAGCCCTTCGAAACTCAGGACCGAAACCAGCAGTTTCTGTGCCGGGTTTCTCAACTCGAGCAGCAAGTTCCGTGGCCATTTCCAGCCGATCCGAGCTTCCCTCGGCCTTGCCGTGAGCCCGGATCTTGGCCGCCATTGCGCCACCGTCGCCGTGAGCCGATTTTCGTGCTAACCGGTGAGTTGCGTTCTAATCCTTAATTAGTGGGCTAATGACACTTAGAGGTGTGTTAGTTAGCTAATTTATGGATTAATTATGTTAATTAGGCTTAGGATGACTTAGTTAGATTAAGTGTATAGTTAGTATTTAGTTAGTTTAATTAGTTTAGTTAGATGGATTAGTTAGGAATTAGTTAGTTTATTTAATTAGTGTACTTATATTAAATTAAATAGAATAGTTAGATTTAATTGTTAGTTAGAGTAATTAGCCTAGTTAGTTTAGGTTAATTCAATTAAATGCTTTAAATTTATTTATTTATTTTGTAATTTATTTAATTTCCGGTAATTTATTTAATTATTAATTATTTTCCGGAAATTAGACCGGGATAGCCGGTGACTGGAATTTTGTGCCGATTGCAATGGTGTGTTCAGTTTATGCAATTGGATGTTAATTTGTGCAAATTGAGTGCTGATTGGGATTTTGAGTATTTAATTCCAAAATTTGTGAAATTCATTATTTATTCAAAAAATCCCATAATTTTTAATCATACATAATATAATTGCATTGTCAAAATAAAAACGGTTTTAACACCAAAAATAGTTTTATACACTATATAAACCAATGGGATTTTAAATTGAAGGATATCAATTTTTCTAGTGCGAATTGACCGTGTACCCACACACGACTATTTTACCGTGTATTTCTAATACGAAGAAAATAGGCCAAGTTCACTATTTTAATTGAGACATTTGAGTGCAATGCACAGTGTCCTAGGCCGAGATTGATTGGTCGTGTGTTAGTTAAGAGAAACCGTCCTAGGCTGTTAAGTCGGACGTTACCCATTTATTGGGACTCGGGTCGCAGTAGATTCTGGACCCACACCCCTTCGAGGAAGCCGTCTAATCGAGAGACGTCGCCGTGCTCAAAGGTGAGACGACGCCTGGCAATGCCAGAAGACCGCCAATTTTGGAGTTGGCCGTACCCTTAAGGGGTGTAATTAACAATTGGAATGCATGATGGTTGAGTTTGATGCACCTGATTGTGAGACCAAAACTATGTGGCATGGAACGAGTTCCTGGTGATTAATTGAATTGATGAGGTGTTCCAGTTGTTATGTGCATTGATTATATACATTGCGATATGAACTGTACTAACGTGCAGGAAGGAAACTGAGGCGAGGTAAGTCCTCTACGCCAATTGAGTGGTTGTGTGGTTAGGACACTTCTGGGTGTATTTCCCTCCTAATTGGGGCTTAGACCGTGAACTCGCTGAGATTTATATCTCACCCCGTCGTGGGCTTAAAATTTTTAGGGCCGTAGAGGGAGGACCTGGAGCTAAGCGGAGGTGACCTAAAGAGTAGGTCAGATAGGACAGCCTCTTTTTGAGAATTAGTCTTTTGGCTATAGACTTGTGTAAAAGACTCAGTATGTTTATAAAAGTGTGGTTTGTTTGTGAATGTGATGTCCTGCTTTTCTATCTCGAGATAGTTACTGTCAGGAGATTTGTTATTTGCTTCTGCATGTGCAATAAAATAAAAAGGGTCGGCGACTCGTCCTGGGAAGTCGCACAATTTTTATCGACTAGAGAGGGATGGGCATGCGCTCGAGGATCGGGGCGTGACACCTACGGCATGGTGACTCGTAACCCTGTAAAGAATGTAAAAGAATATGTTAATGCAATAATCCTTAGGGATTGAAATGTTGGAAACGATACATTATTACCATTCACTCGCATTTATCCTTTGGGTGCTAACATTTCTTGGATTCACCCTCAAGATATTTGGTAACTCGACATTACCCTTCACTTGCATTTGCCTTTAAGCGTCTGATGTCTTCCTATCAAAGGAAAAAAATATCATGTCAGAGACGCTATCAAAATGAGCAATTGGAATCGACACAAATTACCCTTCACGTGCTTCCGTTCTTCAGGTATGAACTTTCCCTAAAGTGGCTAGGATTGATTGAAAAATGGCTATGTGACTCTGATTTTATCCATGAAAAGCATTTTTTTATTGTATACAACAATTTACAGAGTTCAATTCCTGCTTTTTCAAATGCTCTTTTTGAAGTGATGTTTAATCGACAAGGAGCTTGAAAATTTTATATATGGATCATGAGATGCGTTTTTCAAGATCTTGCTTTGAAATGAGAGTGGGTGCTCCCTATTACCACACTTGGGGACATTGTTCTTTAGATGTTTTGCCCCATTTATTGCCTTTTGTGATGAATTTGACTATTTTGTCCCAGCACACTTCATTGGTGGGGAAGGAGAGATTTTTTCCTAAGTCAAGTGTTGCTCCACCGCGCTTTGTCTGAAAGTCTTTGTTTTGTTCGAGTCTATTCTTTTCCTTTTAGAGATTGTGTAGTTCCGGCCCGGGTTGTCCTCACGTAGTCTTGTTATTTGCTAGGTATTTGCCTCATGAAATTCTGCACAAATGGAGAGACAAGTCATTCCTAAAATAAATCAAATTTAACTTGGAACGATTACCACATTTTACTCGAGGGCAACATTTGATGACCAGTTCTCTTTTGTATACATCTAAATCTTGAAGTATTGTCTTAGTCTTATAGACCACCAATAATCATCTCTATGCAAGGATTGGATGCTCAGAAGAGATGAAGATGGTGAGTAGATAACTTGATGGTGACATTTCCAACACGGCTTCGACAAAATAGATGAGTGCAAAAATCAATCCCCGTCCTAACTTGAAAGTCCTCTTATTTGTATGGTCAAATGAGAAAATGTCAAAGAGTGGCCATTATTCGCATCTCGTGAGTAGAAGACAATGTCAATATATGAATGAGAGAATGATCTCTTAATGAGGTCGCCTCTTACAATGAAATCAAGGCAACGGTACATGCCCCATAGTCCTTATTACGGGGTTTTAGTATTTCGCCAAGATTTTATCATAAGAGAAGGGGCATCATTAAAAGTTCAATCAACGGCCATCAATTGAATATCCACTCTATTCCAAAAGTTTCATATGCAAAAGTAGCATTGATTTTTTAAAGATTGATTTATGATTTTACTTCTAGAAAAAAAAATGAAGTGACCCTTTTTTTTTTCAAAATGCGATTTTGAGCCTATAACTAGAAATTTAAACAAAACCATGTGTTCAACAAGGCCAAATCAAAGTGTTTAGAACTTGCATTCAATGTTCATTTGTCAAAAGTGATTGCCAATTTTTTCAATTATAAACCTACAGCACCAAGGGCATTCGATTGATTTCCGCAAATTTCAAGATGAAAATTCAATAAAAATAAAATAAAAAAGCAAATAAAAAGAAAAAAAAAATACTTACAGTGGGGAGCGACTTTTCTCTCTCTTTTTTTTAATTACATAAACATGCACATGGGATGTGGTTCGATTTCTACTCTATATGGCTCAAAATGAAGCCATGAGATTATCGGACTGAACCAACATGATCGTGGCTAGATCGGGTTACCCATGACTCCGGCTTCGTCAAAGAACCGACCTGTGTTGCGCAATTGCAAACCAGTGTGGGTACCTTCGACATGAAGAAAGAAATTTCGGGGTAGAGATGGGCGACTCGTACTACATGGTTGTAGTCGGAGTGGTATCCACCTCAACACCATCCTAAATAATCCTATGCGGCCAAGGTCCGGTGGCAGGTAGTGTGTGCTAGGGTGTAGTGCAATGCAAATGATACATGCATAACAATTTATAGGCAAACAACACTTCGTACATAAGAAATAAATCATACATTTCTACACCTCCCTGCAAGACAAATGTGAGCAAACACTTCCCCTTATACCTCCCATTCTGCAAAAACATTTAACACATTTAATATTAGTGGTGTACCTAGAATCCTCGCTGCCAAATAAAAATATTTTGAACAAAATTAATTTTGGCCTAAGTCCTCTAAGGTTTAAAACCAAGTCCCTAATGGAGTCGCCAAGCTATCGCGACCTACCCCTTGGGGGGAGGGAATCGGTTTAGGAGTATTGCCTAAAGGACAAGCCTAAGGCCCATGATTAGGCGCGGGCTCTCCCAAGCCCATACCCCACGTGACATTGGGATATTTTTTAGAAATTTTGCACAAAAGGAGTCGCCACTAACCTATTGGAGTCGGCTAGAAACCAAGTGAGGCATGGGAGCATGACACACTTCCTACGCAACCAGAAAATCTAGGGTTAGGGACTTTATTACACTAATTGACCAATCAGTGCCCTTCGGTACTTAATCTTGTTCATTTTAAAATAAAGGATTTTTGTCAGGCAGTTTGGATTGATTTTTGTACCTATCCACTAACATGTAAAGTGATCATGCAGGTGCACAATCATTAAGATAATAATCATAACTACCAAGATCTTAATTGCTCTAAAATTAAAAACATGCAAATTAAACGCAAAATACGCAAATTAAACATCCGATAAAATCAACATACAAGAAAATAAAGGCCTAATTACACTAAAATGGCAATACATATCAATTCCTAACCAAACCCCATCATTTTTTGATATACGAAATTTTTAATTTTTTTAATTTTCGAAATTGTTTTTTTTTAAATTTAAATATTATATTAATATTATAATATTATAATCATTAAAAAAACGACCCGGGTTGGGTCCGATCCGGTACGGTGAAAAGGGCCAGGCGGAACCGTAGTCGGACTGGGCCTGCACATCAGGCCCAGTCCGGTCTAATTTTTTTTTAAAAGGAAGCCTATAAGCTCATAAGCCCACATGCAAAAACAACCAAAATCCGGCCCGAATTGCTCAAAAACCCTACCCGGTTCGCGACCCGAATCGTGGCCGAAACCCTAGGGTTTCTTAGCGGCACTGATGACGGCAACGACGGGTTTGACAGTGGTGGCGACGCGATGGCGAGGCAGTGGGCTTGATGGCGGCGGTGACGCGGCGGGTGGCAGCTCGCAAATGCTGGCGTTGGTGACCGATCTCAGGCGAAGTAGCGAGGCAGCAGCGACTTCGCGAGGGGAAACGAGCAGATCGAGGCTAGTGCGGCGAGGGGGCTCGGCTTTGCGTGTTGCTGGTGTCGTGAGGAGGAACTCCGGTGGCTGGCGGGACGGCGTCCGACTCGGGTGGAGCGGCGGTGGCGCAAAGAATGGTGACGGCGAGCCTCCTCTCTCCAAATCTGGCTTGCTTAGGCAGCGGTGGCTTCACGGAGGCAAGGGCGACAGCGCTTTGGGCAGTCAGAGGTGTCGGGTCGGCAGGCGCGGCGACGAGCAGGCGCTGCAGGTTGCGCGGCGAGGAGCTCAGCTACTGGCGTCGACAGAGCTGAGCAGAGACGAGGCGGAGCTTCGGACGAAGGGCAACGCAGGTGAGGGCTATTAGGCGTCGGAGCAGAGGTGGAGGCGCGCAGTGGCTCAGCGACCAGTTTTGGCGTCACGGGAGGGTGCTCGTGCAGAGGTGCTGCTGCAACAGTCCAGTAGAGGGGAGCGGCGTACCAGCAGCAGCGGTGGCGGAGGTGTAGGTGCGGGTGTCGGCACTCGGAGGCAACAATGCACAGGCAGCAACGGCAAACGTTACAAGTGGTGTTTGCACGAGGTAACCAACGGCGTGGTTGCAGGCGTCAGGCTCGCGGGTCGCTGGCAAAGTGGTGGAGTGGCGGTGCGAGCTCACGGGTGAGGAGAGCCCAAGCAGTGGTGTGGCAAGAGCGGCAAAGGCGGCGTCGACTTCGCCACTTCTCAGCCGAAGGGGTCACCGACCGAAGGTCCTGCAAAGAAGAAGAACAATTGTTCTTCCTCTAGCTTTTTTTTTTTGCTTTTCTTTTCTCTCCTCTGCTGGCCTGTTGCACGTCCTGTCTCTCTGTCTCTTCTCTCTCTCCCTCTGTTCAATGCTCTCTCTGCCCTTTTTCCTGCTGCTACTGTTCTCTCCTTTTGCAGGTGCATGCGAAGGAGAAAAACAGCCAGGCATGGGCTGGAGGGGAAAGGAGGCTGGGCCGGGCCGCGCGTGGGGGAAGGAAAAAGATGGGCCGCGCCCAGGCCCACGCGGGGCAGAAAAGGAAGGAAGTGGGGCGGGCCGGGCTAAGGCTGCATCCGGCCTGACCCGACCCTTAAGGCTTCTTTTTTTTAATAATTAATTAGTTAATTTTTTGATTTTTGACTTTTTGATTGATTGATTTTTTTTTCTCTTTTTGGCAACTAATTCCTAATTATGTACACGATTAAATCCTAAATAAAATCATAAAATTTAAGTGTTAATAGCCGGTCGCTGAACATTGGACTCCGGCCACCAGACACCGGTCGTTGCCGCTCCTAGAGATAGAAAATTTATTTTATTATCAAATGAATTTTTATTTCAGAAATAGAAATTTTGAATTGTTATCAAACGCGTTTCTTTACTCGGAAACTCGTCCATGGAATAGAAATTGATTTATGTTCCAGAAATTCTGTCATGCGCGCCCTTAGAGTGCTATCGTTGTACTCTGGACTTGTGAATACAAGTTTCATGTCCATGAGCAGGGTCACCGACTCGAACCCAACTAAGCCATAGAACCCCTGAGCCTAGCCCACGAGGGGGGACTCTGGCTCGGGACCCTCGGTCAATGTGTTGTCAATGATGTTGATTGCCCTGAACAGTATTCGGGACTTCTTGGTCATCGTAGCCTCAGCGATACACACTGCATTGGGGCTCTTGCCCAAGATTGTGTCGTGGAAGTAGAAGGGGATAAGTATACTAGAAGTGCCAAAAATTGTATACGGTGTTCACTTTAGTGTCTAAAATTTTTATTGGCTTACTTTAGTACTAAATCGGAGAAAAAACAATCATTTAAGTGTCAATGGCGAGAAATTTTGGTCAAATTAATTATGTGTCATTTATAATTAAAATTTTAATATGACTTGGCAATTTTTTAAAAAACTTTAGTCCACGTGGCATTTTCGCATGGCATGTTTGGCACTGAAGTGATTACTTTTTAACAACAATTAGCACTAAAATGATCACTTTAAATAAAATTTGGCACTCGAACAATCACTTTAAATAAAATTTAGCACTCAAATGATCACTATTTACAATTTTTGGATGACATTGTTTATGGGTTATATGTTGACTAGGCACACCGATGAGCCATGTAGGACTAAAAATTAATAAAATATAGTCACGTTAGATTTCTTGCGACCCACACCGGAATTGGCACTTAAATGATCTTTTTATTTTTTATTTTAAAGTGACACTTAAATGATTCGAAAAAAAACTTTTGGCACTAAATTAAGCATTGTACACAACTTTTGGCACTTCTAGTGTATTTATCCCAAGCAGAAATGGAGGCGTGTGGTCTTGCACTTGGAGTGGCTAAGCCTAGTAAACCACGCATCCACCTTCTTGGGATCATCTGCCTTGGCACGGGCAAGGGTCGTGGCGATAGCCACTAGAGCAAGAGCCACTGCCACCATTGCCGTTAAAACTAGCTTGGCCATCTCGCTTTCAATCTGAAATTGTTGGGAGAAACGATCCTACTGGAAATAGTTTATAGGCAAAAAGAATACATGTTTAGAGACAGACGCAACATACGCTAGGGAAATCATTCACTAGTCGTGCTTTTTAATTAACGCCCGAATCCATTATTTTGCTTATCTTATTAAGTCATTGACTTTGCGGTTAGCGTTTTGGAAATTGACACTAATGAAATCAATTTTTTAGTGGATACACATGGTATGTCTATGCACGTTCTAGCTAATAAATGTGATATCCCAAATTTTCACTTCTACTTTCAATTAAATTAATCGGGCATTTCATTGACGTGCCTATAGCGCTGTTCTTAGAGCTGATCACTCTCGAGATAACTAGACTATCTAGGGAAGCCATTAAGGAATTTTAATGCAATAGACTTGAGAATTCGACTAGGAATCGGCTACTCGACCGTGCTCATCTTTAGAGGTCATTACGGCATAGATATAAGTCGATTATGAATCAGAGATAGATTGGTTCGACAGAGATATGTGGCTAAACATGAGTGACACCACTAAATTAGAAAATTCTCGTCGGCCAGCACTAAACTGACTTTTCTATCGTTTTGGTACCTTGTATTCGTATTTGAATCCTCGAGATTTTCACAACAACCGAGAGTTGCCAATGTGTCGAGTGGATTCATTGTGGCTTGAAGAAAATTGACCACGGGTCATTTGCACTAAAAATTTCTGAAACCTACCTGGTAGCCTATGTCACGCTAAAAACGCGCCAGATTGAAATTAACTGCGAATTTGAGTCCGATTTCAAAAATTGAAAATTCTATCATGTCACAATTAATTATAGGAGCGTCGATTCAGTCTCAGAAGATTTTTCTGCAAACTGAGACTTTTTTGGAAAAAGTCGAGGTAGGGCCGTTTTGTCCAGAAAAAGTCGAGGATCGTTTTTTATCACAAAATTGGGAAGCAAGTGGGTTGTGTTGGTAAGGAAAAATGCCAAGATAATCGATGGTGGGTTGATTGAATTTATAGAGGCCGGTTCGTGTTGATTTAAGAAAGACATGAAGTCCAATTTGAGGGGAAATGCTTGAAATTCGTATGCCCCCACCCATGACTATTGGACCACTTCAAATTAGCTTCTAAAAGGGTGGTGGTGGCTGATTTTCAGCCAAGGGATGCAGTTGTGGATGGGATAGGGTCTAGGGGACATTGGAAGAGAAAATTTGGACAAAGTGGCCCCCTCTTGCCCCCTCTCACCCCTCAACTGGCGACCAACTCCTTCCTCCCCCTTCACTGTGCCATCTTCGAAACCGGCAACTAAGGAGAAGCCACCGGAGTCGTCGAAGCCCGCCTGTCGTCGTTGCGCGTCGCCACCCGTGCGCGTTGCCCCGCACTCGTCCACCCAACCCGACGCCCCATCTCACCTACTCCTCCGTTCCCGCTGCTATCTTGTGACTTGTGAGGCTCGACCATAGCTGTTTGGCCCGCCTCCGACCTCCGTGAGTCCCCGCTTGAACCTGGTTTGGCCCTTTCAACCTTCCTCGGTCCCTGCTCGCCTTATTTAGCCTTTGTTGCCCTCTGTTTTAGCTCAAAATAGAAACTTCATAGTGGGTTTTCTAGTAAGGGTTTGGCCCGTTTTGAGGTCGATCCCGACCCCGAAAGTTATGCCCGTTTTGGAGAGAAGTGAGCCCCGTTGCGTTCCCGACGTTTTGAACCGTTTGGATTGCCGAACAAGTGAGTTTAACTCACTAATCCTCGCTTAGTAGGTTAATCACGCTTAGGGGTTGATTAGTTTAGACTAAGATGGATTATGTGGTTAGATTATATTAGATTAGTGAATTTAATTAATTGCTTATGCATGTTAGGTGGTTAGTTAGTGCAATTAGCGAGTAAACACGTTCTAGTATTTATTTAACGAATCTTGGAAATTTTCCAGGTCCATTTTGGCGTCCAATTAGGCATTACGGGCCTAAGTTGGATTTTATTGGCATTTATTTAATATTTTTCGTAATTATTTAATTAATTATTTATTTTCCATAAATTAAACCAGGATAGCCGATGACCAGAATTTTATGTTGGTTATTGTGGTACAGTCTGTTTATTTATTTGCGCTCTAAATTGTGCTGAATTGATTTAATTGTGATTTTAGGATTTTATTCCTAAATTAATTAATTTTGGTAATTAATTGAAAAATTACCGGGCGTCAGTTTACAGCGCCAAAAATATGTTATGGGCTGTTGAAACTGGTGGGATGTTCATAAAGTGAAATTATTATATTTTGGCTAAGGCCGACCGTGTACCCACACACAACTATTTTTATCAGGTATGATAAAAATGATTAATTGATTAAATGGTTGGGGTGGTATACTATATCAACCTACGGATAATATGTCAGCTTAGAATTCCGAGAAGTATACCAGTATACTATATCAACCTACGGGCTCTGATATGTCAGCTTAGGGAGAGCAATATGATCAGCTTAGAGATAGCATTATTAGTGTGCTATATCAACTCAAGGGTTTGATATGTTAGCTTAGCAAGAGCAGTACACTAATTATCAGCTTAGCAAGAGTTCTACTATCTATTTATCAGCTTAGAGAGAGTAGTCCTATTATGGGTGGACTTATAAATAGTATGGAATGAGCCGACCATGAGATAATTGTGATGACATGTAATCGACTAGGTCGATTGATCAATGATTTGATCCGATGTTATGAATCAATTGATTGATGTGATTTGAGGCATCTGTAAATGATATTGATTTGCAGGGTGGAACTGAGCCTAAGGTAAGTCCTATGACCCGTGTTGTGCTTAGGCAGCCCTTAGGGCATATTGGTTTCCTAATCAGATCTTAGGGGGTAGAACTTGCTGAGGCGTAGTCTCACCCCATTGTGGGACAACATTTTAGGTCCCTAGATGGCAGCACCTCCACCTCCTCCCGTGCATTTTGGTATACCTGAGGAAATTACTGAGACTGATTATCATATTCCGATACACCATCACCCTGAAGGCTTGGAATATGTACTAGCGAAATCCACTGTCTGGGTTGATGTGGGTGAACCTCAAAAGGTGCCCCACAAATACCGGTCGTGGTATCGCCATTACGATGATGGACAGAGGGTGGGTCCTGTACCGGAATTTGATGTACCTCTGTACGTTTTAGAGGTAGCGTTCGGGAAGGGGACAGTGGATCCCAAGAGTGGATCGGTGGTTGATGCGAAGGATCCCAAGCTCGAGGGCGATTCTAATTCTCCGATGAACTCAGCAGTGGACTCTAGCTGGAGTATGGAAGAATGAGAGATTGTAGAGGAGGCTCTAGAGGAAGGCCCAAAGGAGGATCCTGATGAGGACTGAAACCCCACCCCCTGTCTGTAGACTTTGTTTTGCGAGCTTGTTTGATTAGGACCTGACTTAGTAGTTTGCCTTGTATATATATGCATTATGGTTTGCATTGTATATAAGTGTGGTTGTTTTTAAAGTTCGAAATTTGGTCTTACTTTTCTATCCCATTGTTTTATTGTCTGGGGATTTTATATCCGCTTCCGCATGCGTATTAAAATGAAAGGGTCGGCGATGCGTCCTGGGACGTCACTATTTAATCGACCAGGTGAGGGATGGATGCGTTCCCGAGGTCGGGGCGTAATAATAAACGTGCCATGCTTTGTACGAGAAGACATATTAAAAATATTGGACATATTTGATTGCTGATGAAGATAGAACATTAGTTTATAGTTCTTTGATTGGATGATCAAAGGTACCATTTGCCCCTACTATTATTGTTGCCGAGTTAATAACAAATATACCTCCAGAATATATACCAAAGTTATAGAGAAATGAGTTCAGTAATTATTCAATTTATTGTTTGGAATTTCACTTTGAATGCTCTTTGATAGTTGTGTTTGGCCATATTTACAGATAACCAATCAAGATATTACTTGGGAATAAGTAACTTATCCTCACTTTTCATGATCAACCATCACTTTATTTCATATCAATAAAAATTTCTTTTCATATCTAACAATCACCTTTTTCATGTCCAACAATTACTTCTTTTCATGATAATTATCCATTTCAACAAAAAAAGGCACATAGTTTCCAAATAAAAAAAGGACATCAAAAGTGCTAAAACTTCCGTACAACGCTTACTTTGTTGTCATAACTTATCAATTGATCTCTAGAGTGCCATTATTATTAAAAAAACATTCATCATAAATCTCAAAACTTTTGAACACTTCAAGTACCATATGTTTTAATACCATAGAGGATTTTTTAGCAAAGAAAATCACTACCGTTACCCTAGTGAGAATTTTTTTTTATAAGTTATGGCATCTAAATAATCAATTGAAATATTATGGCATCAAAATGAGTGTCATATGAAAGTTATGACACTTATGACATCATTTCTTCAATTTCTACTTGCGTAGGGTATATAAAGGTATAGAAATTTCATTTCACTTTATTTAATAGAAATTTTGAACGTAGAGGATGATTTATATTAACGTATTACATTTTTTGGTCAAAATATGTTGCGACCTAATTTTCTGGGTGCACCACCTAAGTTTAGGCTAATGGACTACTAAGTCTTTAAACTTAGCTCGGGCTCTCCCAAGCCCATACCAATTCGCGACTTAAGGTTCAGTCATTTAGCATGCAAAAAATTATTAATCAAGAGTCGCCACTAATCAGTTTATGGTAGGTCGATTAGACACCTAAGTAAAATAATGAAAGAATTATTTTACTCCTACGAACCAGAGACTAAGGGTACGGGAATTTGGTTATACTAGATTTCTCTAATATCCTTTCGGTACCATTTCTTTTTAATTTTCAAAAATGTTTTTGAATGCAGCTTGGATTAATTTTAATTTATTTCCATAACATGTGAGGTGGTCATGCGGGTGCGCAAACCATTAATTTAACACTCAAGAAAGCAAATGCCTCATAGCAACGAATTGCAGATGATTAGAATTCACATCGACGATCCTAGATATGATTTCTATTTGACACGCAATCACTCAATTTTGGTTTTCACTTTATTTAATGAAAATCATGATTTATGCAATGCATGTCACTAATCTATCATGAAATGATATGATAACATGACCTAAACTATATGACATAAATAAGCATGCAATCTATCCTAAAGCATGAAATGAATTTATTCTAATTCTTTTATATTTTCCATGAAATTTGAAATTAAAGAAATGCAACAATTAAATATGCAATCTAAATTAATCGAATGACCTAATTCTAATGATGATCAATTTTTAACTAAATGAACCTAGCAACAATGACTAAGTTACATGCATTTCATGAACCTAATTTTACTAATCAAACTCAAATTAAATGATCCTATGATGCAAACTAATTAACATGCACCTAGTATTTTTTGTATTTTTATTGAAATTCGGAATTAATAAAAATCATAATTAAACTATCTAAAAAAGAATAATTTTCTAATTCATTTTAGGGATTAATTTGACTTAAACCCTATCCTATCTTAGAAAACTACTTTTTTTTAAAGAAAAATAAGATTATCTAGATGGGCAAACATTATCTAAGATCAATCCTAATCTATTTCAAAAATTATCTAGAAATGCAATCCTAAAATGCAATCTTAATTTACTAAACCAACAACCCTAATGCAAGATTTGATTTTTTTTTATTTTTTGATGTTTTTCCAAGATAAGCAACAATATATCTAAACAATCAAGGTATTCATCAAATAAGAATTAAAATAATCAAAAAAATAATCCATCGTCTCACGGATTAAATTAACAATTATCTTAACCCTAAACATCACAACATATAAAAAAAGGTTCAAAATAATTAGAAATCTAATCCGAAGTCTTACGGATCAAATTAACAATTATAATGATTTAACATTCAAAATACTATCAAAATGCCCAGAAATTAATATAATTAAAAAAATGATCCGACATCTTACGGATCAAATTAATAATTACAATAATTTGGGCAAAACCCGGATAATGCCTACAAGATTCATGGGTATTGACATCCAATATTCCAATTTAAATAACTAAACTTAAAAATATAAACAAAATAAATAAAATAAATAAAATAAAAACTACATAATTGATTTTCCTTTCTTTTTTTTTTTTTTTTTTTTTTTTTTTCACCCACGATTCAGCAGCTCATGTGGCTTTGCCGCCGTCAGTCACCGGAGGTAGTGGGTCTCCGGCGCGAGTCGTCAATCTAGCAAGGGAGCTCCGGTGAGGAGAAACCGACAGCGAGCAGGGCGGATCAACTCAAAAGGGGCAGCAGCTGACGGGGCTAGGGCGGCAGAACGTCGAGTGAACAGGGCGGCGGTGTGCGATGCAGGGGCGTCACGGGAGCAGCAATAGCGATCGTCCTGAAAAAAAAACTCAGAGCTAGCGCGATGCAGGCGGTGGGCAGATCTGGCTCGGGTCCAACCACGGCAAAGCTTCGAGGGGGCCGAAGGTTGCGATCAAGGTGAGTCGTGGCGTCCGGAGCGGTTCGATTTAGGCTCGGGTTGTTGAGGCGCAACGCTCGGGCTACAACGGTGCTGCTGGTTCGGTGCAGCAGCTCGTCACAGGTCGTCGGGTGGCTGGTGCAGGCGCGGTGGCAGATGGTGAAGGCCGGCGGAGGCGCTGTGGTGGAGGCGCAACGTGGGCACGGGCGAAACAGCGATCGCCGAAAGGGAGTCCAATGAAGAAGATGACACTATTCTTTTTTTTCCTTCCTTTTTTTTTGGTTTTTCTCTCCCTCCCCTCTGCTGCACGTCGCTTCCCACGTCCCTCTCTCTATTATCTCTTCTCTCCTCACTTTTTGTGTTTTTTTTCAAAAGAAGCCCCTTTTCTGACTTTCTTTTCCCAAAGAATCGAAACCTTTCTTCCCTGCACTCACGTCTTCTGCTTTTCAGCAAAAGGGAGAAAACCTTCTTTCTTTTTTTTTGGCGATCTCTCACAAATACTCTATTCCTCCTTGTGAATGTTTTGAAAACTCCCCTTCAAATCTACATCCGTGATATTTTTTCACCAGCTTATCACATATTGATAATGATTCAAGATTACAATAAAAATTTTCTCTAAATCCAAATCTTGCAAAGATAAATCGCAATATTTTTTCCACACATATGCCCTATCGAAAAAATTCATATCCCGAAAAAATTTCAAAATTTCTATTTTCCCTATCTGATTAATATTCTCTCATGATTTCATCATCTATTGCTAAAGATAAGATTGCAATGCAGTTTTCTCAATTTTCAAAAAAAAATCATCATAATATCTCATCAAATCTCAATTTTTCACAAGATAATTGATTAAAAAAACAACGGGCTTGGGCTAATTTGCTCCTTTTGTAGGCCTAGTCTGATTTGTCAATTTAAGCTCAGAAACATTAATTCGAACCTGTCCACCACCGGTCCAATAAATAAAATGCAAAATATGCAAACTGAAAATAAATGTACCTAAATTTATATGTTATGCAATTAATATTTTTTCAGGGGTTAAAAAATTAATCCCTTATTTTTTAAACCAATAAATAAATAATTGGGTATCAAAATTTAGGTGTCAACAGCTGCCCCTCTTTGAAGGTGAGCTCGAAGAGGTTGCCTTAAAAGACAAATTGAGACCTAAATTTTGACTATACACATGCATTGAATGATTTTTTTTGTTGGAAAATGAATTCCATTTTTGAATGCAATTTATATGATGCATGAAAGCGCAAATAATAAATGAACCTACCTGGAATAACTTACCTTCAAGGAGGGTAGAATAACTCAAGATAGATTGGTGTTACATGTCCAGGACCCGTATCATTCTACGGTCGCCCAGAATAGTAACGAGGTTTTGTAAGGAGACTGCTTTCCTAGGACCTGTACCTTCCTACGGTCGCCCAGTATGACAGCAAAATTTTGTAAGGAAACTACTTTCCTATGACCCGTACCTTTCTACAGTCGCCTAGTATGGCAGTGTTTGGGTTGTGTCTAGGACCTGTACCATTCTACGGTCGCCTAAATGGGGGTTTACCTTCCAGGACCCGTACCATTCTACGGTCGCCTAAACAGGGGTTTACCTTACAGGACCCATACCATTCTACGGTCGTCTGAATAGGGAAATAGGTGTTGTCTAGGACCCGTACCATTCTACAGTCGCCTAAACAGGGGTTTACCTTCCAAGATCCGTACCATTCTACGGTCGCCTGAATAGGGAAATAGGTGTTGTCTAGGACCCGTACCATTTTACGGTCGCCTAAACGGGGTTTACTTTCCAGGACCTGTACCATTCTACGGTCGCCTGAATAGGGAAATAGGTGTTGTTTAGGACCCGTACCATTCTACTGTCGCCTAAACGGGGGTTTACCTTCCAAAACCCGTACCATTCTACGGTCGCCTGAATAGGGAAATAGGTGTTGTCTAGGACCCGTACCACTCTACGGTTGCCTAAACGGGGGTTTACCTTCCAGGACCCGTACCATTCTACAGTCGCCTGAATAGGGAAATAGGTGTTGTCTAAGACCCGTACCATTCTACGATCGCCTAAACGGGAAACAACTATTGCCTAGGACCCATACCATTCCACGGTCGCCTAAACGGGAAATAGCTTTTCAGGACCCGTACCTTTCTACGGTTGCCTGAATGAGGTTTTGCTTAACTAGGACCCGAACCTTTCTTCGGTCATCTAGCATTGTAGCATAGATCATTTGACTAGGACCCGAACCTTTCTTCGGTCGCCTTAATCAAGTTGAATCTGAAGAAATATCTTTAAGGGATAGCTTGACTGAATCAAGTGTCAATACTTTTGAGAGAGAATACTTGCACAATGACAAGTATTCAAAGTATGGGTAGAGATATACTTACCTGGTGACATCTTTGTTCCTTGGGGACATGTCTCCTACAAAACACAGTTGTAGGAGAGGCAATATGCATTCACAGACATGCATTAATTCATGTGAGATTCATGCGTGATGACTTCTATCAATCTTGAATGACCTAATTTCCATTGGAAAATGTTTCAAAAAGAATATTTGAATCTGAACACATGAGTGTCATGGATGTGTCAAATGAGGGACTTCTCGGTCTAAAAGGACTTTTCTCTCATTCTCATTAAAATAACCATTTCATCCTGACCTTTGATGCAGGATTTTGACAATCGCTCTATCTCACCATCGCCATGCCAAACAAAGGTCTAAGCAATCTCGCAAGTGGTACAACCTTACCAATCTGATAGGTCTTTAAGAGGGACTGTAATATGGGCTCGATCAACGGCTCCACAAGGGAGACTCTTCGAGTCGAGGTTATTAAAAAATGACATTTCGCAATTGCCTTGGGGTTTACAAGTCAAGAAACATATGAAATGAAGTAGAAATTATCTTACTCGCACTTCTTCAAGCGATGCTTTTGAACATATGAACTTTTACGTTAATTCAAGTGCCCTAATCTAAAGAGACTTTGTAAGAGACGTAACGTAGGCTAGGTTCATGGGTTGAGAAATGAAAGATTGTTAGGCTCAAAGATGTGTATAGGGTGAGAGTTGATGATTATCTTGGCACTGCCACCAGTTTTCTTTTTCACCATTGGGGATTGTCTTCATGAAGTGCCCCATTGATTGTAAAAAAATCAGCATTTGAGTTCTTGATTATTGCTCCATTGGGATTCAATTCTTGCAATTGACAGTCACCTATCTTGACTCTCTTTTTTCATCTATGGGCATTGGCCTTGCCTTTACCAGGCACACCGCTTTTTCATGCCCCTTGTTCTTATTCATTTTTTTCTTCACTTCTTTTCATGGGCATTAGCCTTGCTTTTACTAGGCATACTACTTTTTCATGTCCCATTTTTTGCATTTATTTTCTTTGGACTCGCACAGCCTTCATCTTTTATCAGCATTGTAAACCATGCTACTTGAGTGGTTTGTTTTTTTTTTTTTAGCCTAGCCCCAGTGTGGGAGATGATCACCAACTGGGTTTAATGTGAAACGAATTCATAGGCTCAAATGGGCTATGCAATGGATAAAGTGTATAGATGGAGAAAGAACTGCTCTTCGTCGTCCTAAGGCACTTTAAATTATCGTACAAGTTACACTGCGAAAGCAATACTCGAAGATTGATGCAAGTGTGAGTAAGAAAATTCCTATCATTCATTTCAAATTTTGTCCTAGTATGGGATGATTCTTGATAGGGATAACTTAAAAAGCTCTTCATGTGTGTGGGCTCAAAGTGCTAAACAATGGATATACCTATAGTGTTTTGGGTAGCAGAAGAAACCTATGTAGCACGGACACGGCGACACGGACACGTGACACGACACGACACGACACGCGATACGTCATTTCTAAAAAAATAGAGAATTTCGACACGTTCCGACACGTTAAATATTAAATAAATATTTTTATTTTTAATTAATTTGATTCAAATTCATAAATAAATAAATAGTTTACAATGAATTTATACTAGTAATATTAATAAATCTTACACTTTTTTTTATTTCATTATCCCAAATTTGCATTTATTTTTCGAAATCCCCCTCCCCAAATTTACTTTAATTTTTTTAATCTCATTTATTTATTTTTCGGATAAAAAAAATCCCATTAGAGCCCACCTCACTCTCTTCTTTTCCTTATCCATTTCCCCACCCCCAAATTTATTTTCCTTTCCCTCTCCAGGCCCCACCATCGTCCATTCCCCCACCCAAATTTATTTTTTTTCCTTTCCCTCCCACAATCGTCCATTTCCCCCCGTCCATTTCCCCCCATCTGTCCGTCACTTTCCCTCCCCCCAAAATAGGTACCATAGACTCCCATTTTTTTAATCATTTTTGAGTTTCTCAAAAACCCTAGCTCCTTTACTCCTCCTCCCCGCCGCTCGCGACCCTTCCTCTTCTCCTCCTCCCCCTTGCCGCCGCCGCACGACCTCCTTCCTCGCCGGTCGCCGCTCCGCCGCACGCACAACCCCTTCCTCGCCGCTCGTCGCTCCTCGCCGCACGACCCCCTTCCGCCGCTCGCTGCTCCTCGCCGAACGCACGACCCCCTTCCTCGCCGCTCGCCGCTCGCTGCTCCTCGTCGGATCCATCGCAGCATCACAGGCCGGCCCTCGCCTCGTCTATGCTCGGCCGTCTCTCGACGTCGCTCGCGGTCTTCTCCCTCCCGGACACGCGTGTCGAAACGTGTCGGGCAAAGGTTGACCACGTGTCGGAAAATCCGACACGCGTTGACCGCGTGTCCGACCGTGTCCGAGCGTGTCGACGTGTCCGACACGCTCCGACACGTGTCGGACACGACACGGAAGCACGGACAACGTGTCCGTGCTTCATAGGAAGAAACTGCCTCTCATCACCTTGGTTGACGTACCCTTTGCGAGATCACCCTTTTCCTCGTAAGCATGGAATTTTTCCACACAACTCACTAGGGGTTAGTGTATGAAACAGTGTATGGAATAGGGTTTGCCTTTCATTATTCCAAAGTATCTCATTTGACACATTCACTCTATCTCACACAATTCCTCAAGGAAAACATGCATGATTTGTAATAAATTTGAACGATTGAATTTGCAACTCATTGAAGCAATTTATTCATCATAAAAATGCTTGCAGTTCAAAACATGATATGACAAATTCAATCATGGGTAATACTTCTTGATAGCATCATAATTAATTGGAGTAGAAAACTCATGACCACCCATTTATGCTAGGACGGCACCTCCTGGAAGTACCTTCCTTACCACAAAGAGGCTGTAATTTGGAGCAAACTTGCCCCCAGAATCTTCCACCAGAGAATGATGGTTCTCTTTTACTTGCCCCAAATCTTTTTTCATTGCAAGTGCGCTCTAAACCTGTTAATCACAAGTCAAGTTTATGATCATTGAAACTTGATATGCTATTCTCAGATGTCCCTTGTCATAACAGGTTATAGAATTATGCTCTGAGACAAGAAGCAAATAAGTCAGACAAACAAACAGGTTTAATCTGCTACAAGCTTTGGGAAAATGTTTTTTTTTTAGCAGCGGAATGCTTTTGTTTTCGAAAAGGTTTTTGGGAGGAAGCATGAAAAAGTCTAGTCCTCAAGATTTCTTCTTGGATGATAGTTTCTTTCATGGTTGGATATCGTCATTGGACTGATTTGGAGTATCTCATCATGCCCTCAAAAATTGGAAATAAAATTGTAATTTCATTGAATAGAATCAAATGAATTTCATTATTGGAATGGAAAATGCAATTCCTAATCTCTAAAAAGAGAGCAAAATAAGAAATTGAAAACAATTCCTAGAAGGCGAAAATAATTCCTAAAAAGTAATAAGAATTCCTAGAAAGCGATAAAAATCCCCGTGCAAGGGAATGTGCAATAGTAACAAGTTACTCTTGCGGGCTAACGTCCATGTCTTCCAAAGATCCTTCTTGATTGGCTCCTACGAAGAGGCCATTGAAAAGAATTGTGATCCCTTCCAGGGCGTCATCAGAGTTCTCTGTCTTTGGACGTGTTGGATCATCCATGCCATCCCACCCGTCTGGAATAATGTCGCGAGGGTCAATATAAAAGCTGGGAGGAACCGAATACTTCACCAAATAATTGAATTTGCCACTTGACTGCCTCAGAGTATCCATCACTTCTACTTCATCTTGCCCCATCTTAGGGACATTGTTAGGCTTAGTTTTTTCAGCAATAACCAACAGTGGGTCATCCTCCAGTTTAGGCATGTCATTATTGCTCATTTGGGTCTTGTCTTCCTGCTTCAAAACTACTATCTCGGGGAAAGCAAGTGCAGGAGTCAAATCCACTCGGAGGGATTAGATTTGAGCTGTCATGAGTTGCATAGAGGTGAGCAACTGTTGGAGTTGGTATTCCATAGCGGAGATACGATCACGCATTTCAGTTTGGTCGGCCATTTTAGCTCTTGATCGCGTAATACGTGAATGATTCGTTATCACCTAATGAAAATGAATGAAAATATGTAAGTACGAGGTGTAATGAGAAAACCAATCCATGACAACAATCTATTTTTTTAGTCAAGAAAAGTCCACATATGAAGAGGATTTCCTAAAAATGGACTAGGAAAACAAAGACATGGGATGCTTGAGTAGGAACGAAATTTCCTAATCATGAACTAGGAAGAGCCAAGACTTGAATTGAAAACAAATTTCCAATTTTTTTATTTTCCAAATGATTCATTACATGGCAATTTCCTCATTTCATCAATGATCGACCAAGATTGTCATGGACCGACCTAAAAGTACGACAAAATAAATTGCATGGTATAAGGATAGAAGACTTACTTCATCAAGGAAAATTAATGGCAATCACATAGACACACGCATGAAAAGTGAGGCTCGATTTCTGTCTAGATGGCTTAACAAGGTGGAGCTAAGAGGATGATCTGACCGTTGCAGTCTCGCATTAACGTGTCAGGTCCTCCTAACCCCGGCTCAGTCGAATGGAATGCCTAATAATCACGTAGTCTCGCAGATATAGACAAATACATTCAACACCATGAAAGAAATTTCGGGGAAGAGAATGTCAACCTCTACATAGCAGTCTCGCTTTGGAGGAAGTATCCTTCTCAACACTATCCTAGAAATCTCATCGCAACCCAGGTCCGACCGCAGGTTGTGTGTGCAATAGTGTAGTGCCAAAAGCAATAAAACATGCACAACAGTTTAAATGCAAACAACACTTCTATAGTTTTAATTCAAACATTCATCCCTAATTCCAACCTGCAAGACAGGGGTTAACAAAGACTACTCCCCTTATACCTCCCATCTGCAAAAACAGTTAACACCTTAGAAATGTTAGCGACGCACCTGATATCCTAGCTGCCAAACAAAAATATTTTTAAAAGAAAAATTGGCCTAAGTCCACTAAGTGTTTTAACACAAGTCCCTAGCGGAGTCGCCAAACTGTTGTGACCTAAATTTTCCGGGTGCACTACCTAAGTTTAGGCTAATGGACTACTAAGTCTTTAAACTTAGCTCAGGCTCTCCTAAGCCCATACCAATTCGCGACTTAAGGTTCAGTCATTTAGCATGCAAAAGATTATTAATTAGGAGTCGCCACTAATCAATTTATGGTAGGTCGATTAGACACCTAAGTAAAATAATAAGAGAATTATTTTACTCCTACGAACCAGAGACTAAGAGTACGGGGATTTGGTTATACTAGATTTCTCTAATATTCTTTCGGTACCATTTCTTTTTAATTTTCAAAAATGTTTTTGAATGCAGCTTGGATTAATTTTAATTTATTTCCCTAACATGTGAGGTGGTCATGTGGGTGCGCAAACCATTAATTTAACACTCAAGAAAGCAAATGCCTCATAGCAACGAATTGCAGATGATTAGAATTCACATCGACGATCCTAGATATGATTTCTATTTGACACGCAATCACTCAATTTTGGTTTTTCACTTTATTTAATGAAAATCATGATTTATGCAATGCATGTCACTAATCTATCATGAAATGATATGACAACATGACCTAAACTATATGACATAAATAAGCATGCAATCTATCCTAAAGCATGAAATGAATTTATTCTAATTCTTTTATATTTTCCATGAAATTTGAAATTAAAGAAATGCAACAATTAAATATGCAATCTAAATTAATCAAATGACCTAATTCTAATGACGATCAATTTTTAACTAAATGAACCTAGCAACAATGACTAAGTTACATGTATTTCATGAACCTAATTTTACTAATCAAACTCAAATTAAATGATCCTATGATGCAAACTAATTAACATGCACCTAGTATTTTTTGTATTTTTATTGAAATTCAGAATTAATAAAAATCCTAATAAACTATCTAAAAAAGAATAATTTTCTAATTCATTTTAGGGATTAATTTGACTTAAACCCTATCCTATCTTAGAAAACTACTTTTTTTAAAGAAAAATAAGATTATCTAGATGTGCAAACATTATCTAAGATCAATCCTAATCTATTTCAAAAATTATCTAGAAATGCAATCCTAAAATGCAATCTTAATTTACTAAACCAACAACCCTAATGCACGATTTGATTTTTTTTTTTTGATGTTTTTCCAAGATAAGCAACAATATATCTAAACAATCAAGGTATTCATCAAATAAGAATTAAAATAATCGAAAAAATAATCCGTCGTCTCATGGATTAAATTAACAATTATCTTAACCCTAAACATCACAACATATAAAAAAAGGTTCAAAATAATTAGAAATCTGATCCGAAGTCTTACGGATCAAATTAACAATTATAATGATTTAACATTCAAAATACTATCAAAATGCCCAGAAATTAATATAATTAAAAAAATGATCCAACATCTTACGGATCAAATTAATAATTACAATAATTTGGGGAAAACCCTGCGGATAATGCCTACAAGATTCATGGGTATTGACATCCAATATTCCAATTTAAATAACTAAACTTAAAAATATAAACAAAATAAAGTAAAATAAATAAAATAAAAACTACCTAATTGATTTTCCTTTTTCTTTTTCTTTTTTTTTGCTTTTTCACCCACGATTCAGTAGCTCATGTGGCTTTGCCGCCGTCAGTCACCGGAGGTAGTGGGTCTCCGGCGCGGGTCGTCAGTCCAGCAAGGGAGCTCCGGTGAGGAGAAACCGGCAGCGAGCGGGGCAGATCAGCTCAAAAGGGGCAGCAGCTGGCGAGGCTAAGGTGGCAGAACGTCGAGTGAACAGGGTGGCGGTGCGCGATGCAGGGGCGTCACGGGAGCAGCAGTAGCGGTCGTCGGGAAAAAAAATGTCAGAGCCGGCGCGATGCAAGCGGTGGGCAGATCTGGCTCGGGTCCGACCACGGCAAAGCTTCGGGGGGGCCGAAGGTTGCGGTCAAGGTGAGTCGCGGCGTCCGGAGCGGTTCGATTTGGGCTCAGGTTGTTGAGGCGCAACGCTCGGGCTACGACGATGCTGCTGGTTCGGTGCAGCAGCTCGTCACAGGTCGTCGGGTGGCCGATGCAGGCGCGGTGGCAGATGGTGAAGGCCGGCGGAGGCGCTGTGGTGGAGGCGCAACGTGGGCACGGGCGAAACAGCGATCGCCGAAAGGGAGTCCAATGAAAAAGATGACACTATTCTTTTTTTTCCTTCCTTTTTTTTTGGTTTTTCTCTCCCTCCCCTCTGCTGCACGTCGCTTCCCACGTCCCTCTCTCTATTATCTCTTCTCTCCTCACTTTTTGTGTTTTTTTTCAAAAGAAGCCCCTTTTCTGACTTTCTTTTCCCAAAGAATCGAAACCCCTCTTCCCTGCACTCACGTCTTCTGCTTTTCAGCAAAAGGGAGAAAACCTTCTTTCTTTTTTTTTGGTGATCTCTCACGAATACTCTATTCCTCCTTGTGAATGTTTCGAAAACTCCCCTTCAAATCTACATCCGTGATATTTTTTCACCAGCTTATCACATATTGATAATGATTCAAGATTACAATAAAAATTTTCTCTAAATCCAAATCTTGCAAAGATAAATCGCAATATTTTTCCACACATATGCCCTATCCAAAAAATTCATATCCCGGAAAAATTTCAAAATTTCTATTTTCCCTATCTGATGAATATTCTCTCATGATTTTATCATTCATTGCTAAAGATAAGATTGCAATGCAGTTTTCTCAATTTTCAAAAAAAATCATCATAATATCGCATCAAATCTCAATTTTTCACAAGATAATTGATTAAAAAAACAACGGACTTGGGCTAATTTGCTCCTTTTGTGGACCTAGTCCGATTTGTCAATTTAAGCTCAGAAACATTAATTCGAACCCGTCCACCATTGGTCCAATAAATAAAATGCAAAATATGCAAACTGAAAATAAATGTACATAAATTTATATGCTATGCAATTAATATTTTTTCAGGCATTGAAAAATTAATCCCTTATTTTTTAATGCAATAGATAAATAATTGGGTACCAAAATTTAGGTGTCAACAAAATAAAAGGATTATTAATGAAGAACACTCCGTAAGTAAGTCAATCCAATATAAATAAAACATTCAACTCAAGATCACTATACACTATATAGATTCCCAAAAAATTGACCCCTAATTAATCAAATGGACAATATGTGGAATCAACGAATTTGATTATAGTCAAACTTCTTTACTTAAGTCTTCCTCTCCAGTCTCCCTTTTACCTTGACTGCTCTCAATGATAGAACAATAAAGTATGTACATTAGGAAATGGAGGGAAGTCCTTAGCCATATCTATATAGTCGTGTCTAGTGAATCCATCTATCACTGGTCAAATCTAGAACACTATGCTTATAGTAAGCCGTCCTACCACATCTTTGATGTGTAAAGCCAAATATAATTCAGTAACCTAATTTTACTTAAGTTTTCATGCATTGCCTAATATATTGTAAAAGCCTGTTCAAACGCACCTATTCCAATTATTAAGTTGAACAAGACGTACAGCCCTCAATATTATTGTTAGGCTGTGGTTGATTAAGCTCGCCAGGTGACAGTTTTCGAATCGAAAACAGATCAAGACATAATCTTGGGTTTCAGTAACTTTAAAATAGGAAATCCAAATAATAATAATAATTCACGTGGACTGCGTCAAATTTCATAATCACTGGGTGGGTAAAATCATTGACGTTTTCAGCAAGCTCGATTTCACGAGGCAGCGAACATCGTAGCATTACCTACTCCGTGATAAACCAAGTATAATTTATACTTCATCTAGAGCCACACAAGAAAGATTCCAAACCACCAAAATCAATGAAAAATCATGAAGCACGGAGAGCATTACCAAATTGGAAACGACAGAACATCCACGCACGACTCCAACGGTGTAATTTACTCCATAACCTTTGGACTGGACTACAACACAAGCCACGATATATCTACTAAGTGCCTAGTAATGCATAGCTATGACCTTATATTCAACTACAGCATCGCCGGTGGTCAGGTTGAGAAAGTACGTCTTTGCCGTCACGACCCCACTTGCCAGCCGGAAAATGCCAGTCCCACCGACGATGGGCATCTCCCGATAGGTCTCGAGTGCCGGGTTGCGGCCCAATATGCTCAGGGTGCTGCCGTTGTACTCGGGAGTCGTGAATACAAGGTTCATGTTCATGTGCAGGGCCACTGACTCGAGCCCAACCGAACCATAGAACCCCTGTGCCCGGCCAATGAGTAGGGACTCTGGCTCGGGACCCTCGGTCAGCGGATCATCAATCATGTTGACCACCCCGAACAGCGTCGGGGACTTCTCGGACATCGCAGCCTCGGCGACGCGCACCGCTGTGGGGTTCTTGCCCGAGAGCGTGTCGTGGAAGTAGAAGTGGAGGCGTGTGGTCTTGCGCTTGGCGTGGCTAAGCCTATTGAACCAGGCGTTCACCTTCTTGGGGTCATCCGCCTCGGCACGGGCGAGCACCACTGCCGTGGCGACCACCAGAGCAAGAGCTGCCACCACCATTGCCGTTAAACCTGGCTTCGCCATCTCTGTCTTTCGATCTGAAATCGCTGGGAAAGTGGATTCTATTGGAAGGAATTTATAGGCGGAAATGAACCCAAAGAGGAGACTTACAAAGAAGACGCCTTTAGGGAAAGATGCAACAAAAGTCGTCGAGATCAATCACTTAACTGGGCGTGCTTTTTCCCTAGGGACAGGCTTCATCATGTTGTCTACGTTATGAAACGCGAGTGCAGCCTATACGGACAGACGTGAGGATAGGTCTTAATCGGTCATAGGCCCAAAATAATTTTTTAAAAGTCAAGCGATTCACGAGGGACCACCGAGTCAATCTCGCGTTAGTACCGACTTTGCATCGTCCTTGCGGTTTTTGATTTGGAAATTGACACTAATCATTTCTTTTTAATCAGAAGTTAACTATTTAAGGGCATGCTTTGCACGAAAGAACGTGTTAGAAAAAGGCATATGAGCTCCGCATATGCAGGGTAGGTGAATGCATGGTAATTTCATTTCACTTAATTGTATCGAAAATTTGAATGTAGGGAAAGCGATATTAGCATGTTACATTTCTTCAAAATCGAGGAGTATTAACGACAAAAGCTCCATAAAAAAATCGCTTATCCAATATAAACAAAACTTTCAAACCCAAGAACACCTATATATTACATATTTATTCGGTACACTTAAAAGATGATTCGAATTATTAACACTTGCCTAATCTACAGATTTAGTTCTTACCAAGCCACTTTACTTTTGGATTCTAATCGACCCTCTTTACTTAGGTCTTCCACTTCAATCTCCCTTTTACCTAGACGGCACTTAGCCATTTGCATATCGTCGCTTCTCATGAGCCCATCCATCTCTCATCACAGTTAGGACATTATGCTTATAGTGCACTGTCCTAACACATTTCTATAATTCGATAACGCAATTGTAGAGTTTTCATGCATTGTCTAATATTATTTATTGGCCCTCTATTTCACAAATATAAAGAGTGATATCGCAATCGATGGCAATGTAAATTAATATAGAAATCTTCCAATATGCTCTTCTTTGTCACGTGAACGTTTATGATTAAAATTGGCGGCATTGAATTGACGTGATTCACGTTACGGGACCCTATTATTGGATACTTGCAATTACTTTGTAGTAAAGTTTTTAAACCCAATCACATGTGTTGGTTAAAGCTTGGGAAAATCTCAAATAAGGATATGAAGTGAAACTATTTTCTCAAAAAGGGACCTAAAGTGGACACTGTCTCTAATAAGGACCCGGAGTGGCTAACTTACTCTCAATTAAGGACCTAAATTCTAATTTTATTCATAGCCAGGGGTACTTTTGTCCAAGAACATTGTTGTTTATTTTTTGTCTCTCTCTTTCTTCTTTTTTCTTTCTTCATCTTTCTCACTCTCTACATCACCTCCATTATCAGCCCCTCCATCGCTCTTTGTGTCATTTCGTTGTATGACCAAGATTGGGTTTTCTTTAACACGAGCCATTACAACGTAGTCTAACTCGTTGAAAATTTTAAATTTCGCTCCTCAAAATGGTTTGTAAACAATTCCACGAAGCCGAAATGTGCCTTCAAAAATAAGTTCTTTTTATTCCAACATTCATTGCAAATTCTGATCTCAAAGCCATAATATGAATCTGCTTTTGCTAAGACTTAACTTCTTTTCCAACTCCCAAGCTATGAAACTAATCCCTTCAGCGATGTATTTCTCTCGCCTCGAGAGTACATCAAACTCCACTTATTCCGGGCCTTCCGCTAACCTAGCAACTGCAATTTTTGGTGTTGTTTTCAGTCCTGCTTGCCAACAACAGAGTAGCAATATGCAAGCATCGCCAAATCATCTTGTTTGACTAACTTATGACTCTATTCAACTAACACTTTGTGATCAACAATTTCATGCCAAAGAACAATTTTGTTGCAGCTGGTGACTATTTCAACCTCAGCAAGAGTTTGCCTCATCAATTTCAAATTTGGGTTTGCCTCTCTTGCGTAAATTCAATCTTTCAAAGATCCCCCTTCCCCTTTGCAATGCCAATGGCTCCTTTCAATAATCCCTAGTCTGGAGACACCCACTCACACTCTTGCCATTCTCATCGACACAGCTCTTCTTCTTAATCGATACCCCATATTGAGATTGATCATTAGTCGTATCTGACATCATTAACTGTAGAAACTGTTGAACTTCGTTTGCCCCATTGCCGCCATTGACAAGTCTTATTCGAGTTCTCGACCTCATCAACTGCTGCCCTTGATAGAAAATCCAACATTGTCGTCGTCAGATGGAGATCAATCCGAGCTTTAGGCTGAGCACAAGCGAGCCGAGATTTGATGCATCTTGAGGAACTGAGGATTTTAGCATCAAAGAAGGTGGCCAATTGCAAATAACTCCAATCCGACTTCTTGTCACTAGGACCAACTACGTGATGACATGAAGCTCACGAGGTCGCTGGTAGGGGCCTGATTATGGTGTTGAAGAAAGAGGCAATGTAGAGCGAAGGAAGAGCAAAGGAAGAGGTGTGAGGAAGATGAAGAAAGAAAAAAAGTTAAAGAAAAAATGTTCTTGGACAAAACTACCCCCAAGTTGTAAATATGATTGAAAGTTTGGTTCCTTATTTGATACAGTATCCACTTTTGGTCATTTTTTGAGAAAATAAACTCACTTTAGGCCTTTATTTGAGATTTTCCCTTAAAGTTTTTTAAACCCAATCACATGTGTTGGTTCAGGTCAATCAAGGCTATCTCCCTAACATAAGCTAGCCGGTGTAACAGGGGAATGTTACCGATACACTTTTCTATGCAATTTTTCTTTTTCTTTTTCGTTTGGGGGCGGTAGGTGTGGAAGCCGATCTAAAGAGAAATAAGCACATTAGTTCAACCTCAAATTTTCACCCCATGAAAAAATTGGAATTAAGGGTTTTTCTTTTTTAATCTCTAGGAGAAAGGGCACTCTAATCTATATAACAATTAAAGCCGAAATTGAGAGAACATTAGTTACAGTGCTTCTCACGTGCCACTTCAACCTGCCTTCGTGATTGCCACGTGGCGCGCATATCGCCAATAAGCTTTTGGCTTAATGATTTGTTGCGTGTCGGGTTCCCATTTCTTACTGGATCTAACTTTCTGCAAATGAATAGAAAAAATACACGAATATTTTATCCTCTTATTGAGTTTGAACTTAAATAGAGGATAAATTAGAGAAAGCGTTTTAAATCATACTCTACTTTAACGGGGCTTATTACAACGGAGTTTCTTATATAGATTTTCAAAGGGCGAAAATTTTGAGCCAAACGTAAAACGCTGAAAATTGTTTTAATACTTAATCAGTGTCTTTTGCAAATGCAATTGTCCAATCAAATTAAATATGTATTCAAAATATAACAATTAAACTTGAAATCAGACATTGGTCGATTAAATGAGCTAAATCAAATGAATATTTATCTATATAAAATTCAAAACGGATTTTGTAGTTGCTTAAATCAATGTTAATATCAATTGGGTCGCTCAAACTTTTCGGAAGAGTGGGAAAGTATTTATCCATATCAAACTCAATGTTATTGTTAAGTGATTGACACTTGGCTACCTAGCGTTCCCCGTGGGCACGAATATTTGTGCTTAGCCAGTTCAATTTACTGTAAGATAGTTGTCCTACTGAAACCGAATTAGTAAAAAAAAAAAAAGAAGTTAATTTTCATGTGTAGTTGCTTCCAATTTCAGCACCATTAGGTGGGTAAAATCATTGACATTTTCAGCAGGATCTATTTCAGAAAGACGAAAACTGTACATGACTGGTACATCACCTGCTCTCTTCGTATTTCGGTTAGGTCACCGTATCTCTGACCAGTGATGAAACCGAGTCCAGTTTAATTCTTTTCTTTTCTTTTTTTGGTCGAAGAGTTTAGTTCACCTAAGGTCACACAACAAGACAGAAAGCATGTAGAGCATTACCAAATTAGAAACAACCCATCTACACACAAACTACAGCGATATAATTACGCCGTAAATAACCTTTGGATCCCACAAAGTCAAAGGTCAAAAGAAAAGAAAAATGGACAATAACATCAGCCATGACTTGTCCAATTAATGTCTAGTAATGCATAGCTATTACATTGTATTCAACTACCGCATCAAAGGTGGTGAGGTTGATAAAGTATGTCTTTACCGTTGCGACTCCGCTCGCCAACCTGAAAAAGCCGGTCCCGCCGACGATGGGCATCTCCCGGTAGGTCTCATATGCCGGGTTGTGGCCCATTATGCTCAGACTGCTGCCATTATACTCCGGACTCGTGAATACGAGGTTGATGTTCATGAGTAGGCTCAGTGACTCCAGCCCAGCTGAGCCATAGAACCCGTGAGCCCGGCCCACAAGGGGGGACTCTGGCTCGGGTCCCTTGGTCAACGGGTCGTCGATCATGAAGACCACCCCGAATAGTGTAGGGGACTTCTTGGTCATCGTGGCTTCAGCAATGCGCACCGCTGTGGGACTCTTGCCTGAGACCGTGTCGTGGAAGTAGAAGTGGAGGCATGTGGTCTTACGCTCAGCGTGGCTAAGCCTATTGAACCACTTGTCCACCTTCTTGGGGTCATCCGCCATGGCATGGGCGAGCCGTGCGGCCATGGCCACCAGAGCAAGAGCCGCCACCATCACCATTGCTGTTAAACCTAGCTTTGCCATCTCTCTCTTTTAATCTGATATCGTGTGGGAAGTAGCTACTTTTGGAAAGAATTTACAGGCGAAATGAACCCAAGAGGAGACTTATAAGTAGAAGATACCTTTAGAGACGGAAGCAACAGAAGTCGTCAAGTCATCGTCTTTGCGGTATTCAGTTTGGATTTGAAACTAATAAAAACAATATAAATGGCATCTTTGCACGTTCTAGGGGCTAAAAAGTGGCACGCTCTGCAGGAGAGAACATGTTAAAGGACGCACATAAATTTCAACAGAAAAAACAAACACCACAAATATTATAACTTTTATATAGTGATTCTTTTTATTATCAGAACTTTTTAAACAATTACTTAAACGTCGTAACTTTAAAATAAAAATAAAAACGTTTATTTGAGTGACATTGGCAATTTCCCTTACTAGAAAATCTAACATGGCATTGAAATTCATAGTACCTGTAGTGACTTTGTTTAAAAAAGATTAATGACACTCGGGTGATCAGTCGAAAAGTTATAACATTAAAATGAGCGCTGCACAAAAGTTATAAAACTTGTGGTATTCATTTTCTTAAATGTAGAGTGTATAAACATATGTTAATTTCTTATCACAGGTCGAAAATTTGAATGTAGAAAAAGAATTACATCAGTGTATTATGTTTCTTCAAATATAAGGAATGTTGATGACGGACACTTTGTAAGAAAATCGCTCATCTACTATGAACGAAATGTTCAATCCAAGATCGTGTACATATTCAAAACACCTTAGGATAACGCTAACCTATTAAACCAATTGGAAAGTGTGAAGAATCCACAGATATAATTCTGATCGAGCCTCCTTACTTAGGTCGTCCTCTCCAATCTCCCCTTTACCATGACAGCCCTTGATGGATAGAACCCTAGAGCATGTGCTTTCGGAAATGGAGAGGGGACCATAGCCATTTGTATATAATCGTGTCTAATGGACCCATCCATCACCTGTCACTATTAAACACTAACACCCATAGTAAGCCGACCTACCACATTTCTACCTGACCAGAATGTGCAAAACCCAATACAATTCGAAACTGTGATTGTACTAAGTTTTCGTGCATTGTCTAATATGCTTATAGTAGCCTGTTTCTGCAAATATAAAGTGATCTCATAATCAATGCTATGCCAATTAATGTAGACACTTTCCAATAGGCTCTACTCTCTTACGTCAACGTTCATGAATTTAATTGGAGAGTAATAAAATATCGGAATTCACGTGATTGGATACCGGCACTTGGTTTGTCATGAAGTTTCTCAAACCAATATTAAACCATACCAATATACTTTTCTTTGCAACGTGAACACTGAACGTAGACAATACACTTTTCTTTGCGACGTTCCTTTATTCTTAGCGTAGGGGTTGATAGGTGTGTGTTAAGGATTCAACGCACAATCATAAGGAAAATAAAGAGTAAAAATAAGAAGAAGAATTCCAGACACACGATTTTATTTTTGTTCACCATTAAACTAAGGCTACATTTAGTAGATGATTATACTATAATTAGCACATCACACTTCTCTGTTACATTCTTCAATTATAAGACAAAGAGATTATATATACCAAGTAGCTATTTATAGTTCTAAACCTAAACTATTAATACAATATGAGCTCAAAGTTTAAAAGCCATCTGGTGGTTCGGGGAGTATGAACCATGCCCCAATAGTGTGGGAGTCATTTTTAATTAGCAAATAGCAATGATAATTATTTCATCACTTTTCTACACTTCAATGTAGAATTAGATGGTTATGGGTTTTGTTTCTCACTGAAACCCGGATTCAATTGGGCAATCGGGATTGTGAGTTACTGTGATATTTTTCCCTCGATGTTATTTGGCTGCTAGGATGGTGTCTAGGGTTTATTATCTGAACTGAAAAAAAAAAAAAAATTTGTTGATTGAATGACTAGCTACATGCTAGGCCGTAAAAAATTGTTCATCCATTGTCTTGTCTTTTGGTCGAATCGCATGGTGTGCCAGAAAAAATACGAGATTAACATCTTTTCGTTCTCCATCATTTTGGTTTTTAGTGTAGGATGTCACCTTGGGGACCTCCAAGCATCTCTTGATGGTTTCGATGGAAAAATGTTGGCTCGAAAAACTGAAAAATAAAAGACATTTCCTCGATGTCACCTGATGGTTTTATTTATATGTTGATAGGCCTAAGTGGGACCGTCCGCCCATGTTGGGCCTAAAAGCTCGGCCCGCAAGATAAGGGCCCATGGAGGAACGGTTGCGATGTTAAAGGTTACGTTGTTTAGATATGAGGGGTTGCGTCTTTTGGAAGAAGTGTTACATTGAGAGGTTGCATCATTTAGAGGTGACGCTTCGAGGGAAGGAAACAAAAAGGAGAACGTACCTTTTCGACGTACGTACGTTCTCCAGAAAATTGTTCTCTCTCCCCTTCCAAAAAGACCAACGTAAGAACAATAAACTCACGTTCAGAGTTTTCTTCCCCTTAAAGCAACAGTACGCTCATCGGTAGACCGGGATCAGAATCCTTCCTCAAACTTCAACATTAGTGTTTAATCTGTGGACAATAAGGTACGCTCATTCCGTGGTGCATCTTTGATCGGTGATACATGTGATTCCTGGGCTCGTCTTCCGCATTCGTTTTAGGGATTTGATTTAGTGTCGGATCGCTTTTAGGGAATCCGTTATTCCCAACATTGGTATCAGAGCCATCGTTTATGTTTCCCGACCCTTTTTCATTGTTTATGAATTGTTTTTTGATTGAATTTTCGTGAAACACCGCTGTCGGCTGATCGGGGATGGAAAATCCTGACACTCGTGTACTGTTCACCCCGTTTTTTTTATTTTCTGTAAATTGAAGTTCGTTTCTGATAGTGTAGGGTCGAAGCTCTCGTCGATACGAGAAAATCGAATGGCAGATTGCCGCCGGACGCACCGCCACGCGCGGTCAAAAGGAACTGGTGCACGCGCCGATTCGGTCTCCACCAAGTGCGTGTGACGCACGCACAAGGTGGCTGGCGCGTGGCACGTGCTGGTCGGTACATCCGACCCGACCGACCGCCCGTTGACTCGATTGACCCGTTGACTTGACCCCTTTGACCATTGACCGTTGACTCGTTTGACTTGACCCATTGACCCGTTGACTCGACCTGGTCATCCGTTGACCGTTGACTGGAGTTGACCACCGTTGACCGGCAAAAAAAAAAAGAGGAAAATTATGTATTTTCCAATTTGTTCGTTGTGGATTATGAGTAATCCCTTTTTTCATTCTGCATTTATTGTAGGAACCATGGAAAATTATGTATTTTTCCTTTTGTTCATTATGAATTATAAGTAATTCATTTTTGTTTTGCATTTGTTGCAGGAACCATGATACGTTATGCACGCATGCCTGCATTTTCGAAAACGGTCGAAGAAAATGCAAGACTTAAAGGGCTAATGACAGAGTTAGCTAATTATCGATGGAATGATGGTGATGTAGTATCACACGTGGTCAAGGTCAATCAGATGATACAAGAAATCATCTGGAATAGTTATCTTATGCCGGATTTTTGAGAAGGTGCCTGCTTTAATGAACACTCTTCCACCTGAATGGCAAGCAGTGTTCGATCGCCTATGGGAGGTCAACGTGGTCACGGATTATAGGAGGCTTACAGTAGGTTTTGTAAGAGAGTACTATAGGATCGAGTTAACCAAAACTTCAACTCTTGGGTTGAGTGCCACTTGGCGCAGAGTGAATGCACCTTGGAGGTGGCACAGGAGCTCTCCAAAAGTTTTTTCGTGGTTGGTCAATGTACCTTCAAAATTCTTAGAGAATTTTACTAAGAGATTAGAAGAAACTTTCCCTATTTATTTTTAGATTAGTTTGAGATGTTTTTAGGTGTAAATGTCTCTTTCTATGTTGATATTTTTCCTCTGAATATATTACTTAGTGTAATGGACATATTTAATTATTGAAAGTTCAATGTTATTTATTGTTGTAAATTAGTATGTTATTTTACAACTCGTTGTGGGAAGTTCAGGAAAGTTTTAGTGACTTTATTGAACTTATTTTGCATAGAAGATTATATTAATGATAGTTTTGAGTTAGGATTTTTTGGATGATGATTATTTAGAATTAGATGGTTATGGGTTTTGTTTCTCACTGAAACCCGGATTCAATTGGGTAGTCGGGATGGTGAGTTACTGTGATATTTTTCCCTTGATGTTATTTCGCTGCTAGGATGGTGTCTAGGGTTTATCATCTGAACTGAAAAAAAAAAAAAATTGTTGATTGAATGACTAGCTACATGCTAGGCCGTAAAAAATTGTTCATCCATTGTCTTGTCTTTTGGTCGAATCGCATGGTGTGCCAGAAAAAATACGAGATTAACATCTTTTCGTTCTCCATCATTTTGGTTTTTAGTGTAGGATGTCACCTTGGGGACCTCCAAGCATCTCTTGATGGTTTCGATGGAAAAATGTTGGCTCGAAAAACTGAAAAATAAAAGACGTTTTCTCGATGTCACCAATGGTGGCAACTCCTCTTGACAACCGGAAAGCAAGGGTCCGTTGGTTGTAGGCATCTCCCGATGGGATTCCTAAGTCATGTCGAGATCCATGATGCTTAGGGTTCTTTCATAGAAAACGAGGTTCATGTTCACGAGCAGGCCTGACGGCTTGATCCCTGCCGAGGACGGAGGATGTCTGCTCGGGGTGTTTCGTCAATAGATCGTCCATCATCATCATCTTTATGCGGGAAATAGTCAGGACTTCTCGGTCGTCGAGCTCTTTCTAGGAGGTTGTTGTGGAAATAGAACTGGATGTGTGCGGTTTTTGGCTTCGAATATTTGAGCTTAGCGAACCAACTCGCCACCTTTAGGGTGTCATCGGCCATGGTGAGAGCAATCGGCGCATTGGCGATCATCGTAGATAAAATCACTGCTAATGCTAAAACTAGCTAGCTTGATCGCTGGCTCTCTTTATTTGATAATCCAATCCTTAATTTATTTAGGAAAAGTCTTGAACTCGTGTTTACTAGAGATGAATCTCAATTGTAGACTAAATCTAGTCAATATTGTAGTAACTTTTCAAATGTAGTTTTCAAAATTTCGCACCTGATTATGGTTATGACTCTCGAGAGATCATTCTAGCATAACATTAGCCGATGTGTCTTCACAATCTTTCCACCACTATGTACATGTTTTGTCATGTATGATCCTTAACTACACTAGATCTACTTAAGGAAAATTACCAAAAAAATCTTAAACCTATTGCAATTTTTTCAAATCAATCCTAAATATTTTTTTTTGCTAATTCAGTTTTAAATCTTTTGCAATTATGTCAATTCAGTCTATTCGGTCAATTTTGGCTAGCTAACACTGACGTGAATGCCGACCATCCGACCGACGCTGATGTGGCCCTTGGTGGCATGCCACCTGTCGTTTTTCTCGTATTGACAAGAACTACAATCCTACACTATCAAAAATAAATTTTGATTCACGTAAAATCAAAAAGGAATGGCGAACAGTAGACAGGTGTTGGGATTTTTGTCCCCGAACGTCCGACGGCAACGTTTCTCAAAATTTCGGCTAAAAAACAAATTATAAACGTCAACAATGATCGAGAAACATAAAAAAATATCGCTCTAATACCAATGTTGGAAATGGATTCTTGAAAAACGAACTGATACTGAAACGATTGAATACCAAAAATAAAATGTGAAAACGTGTCCGAGAAACATATAACACCAATCGAAAGATATATACAGAGACGGACATGCCTTGTTTGTCATAGATTAAGTACTCGTTGCAATTTCAAAGAAATCGATTGAAGTCCTAGAGTTCCGTTCTTCAAAAAGGAGTACAATGTTGTCTCAAGAGAAGGAAATGAATGTACTATTTCATTCTCTTTTTTCAAAACATCCCTCATTTTTCATATTTATACCGTAGTTATATTCACTTTAAAAATAATTGTCTCTTCCTCTTATGGGCCCTTCCCTTATGAGCCGGGTTTGGCCCAACATAGACGGATGGGCTTGACTTGGCCCATAAATAAATAAATAAATAACTATCAATAATGCTGAAAGCCCAAAGCAAGTCTGGATCTACTTTGGGCTTTCGGCATTTTGGAAATGCAAGTCTACTTTTACTGTTCATCCGTTGAACTTTTTTTTTTCCCTGAGCATTCATCTTCCCCATACCCCAATCGCTAGCAAATAGATCTAGTCGCAGGCGGTTGGCCGGCTGTTGATCGGCAATGGAATTTCATCGAATTTGATTTTTATTTTTTAAAAATAATAATAATAAAAGCCTTTTGCAAATGTAGGATTTACCAAACAATATTTATGCCAAAGTCACTTTTCAATGCACTTTAAATTATGATTTGCAACACTAAAATATTTTGAAAAAACCCATTTATAAAGGTGTTTGCATTTTCCCAAAGGCAATTCCTCAAAACCGAACCAAAGGGGCTCTTATCCTTGTAAGCGTTGGCTTTGGGTCTATAAGGGAAAAACAAATGCGTCTTCCCGAAAATAAAGATACAAAGCAAAAGAATAATAAAAAATATAAATGTGAAATTGGAGGATTGTGACATCCTGATTTTCAACCCTGCTTTCGACTAAACGAAATGGGATTTTCATTAACGTGCCTATAATCTTTTTCTTTGAGCTGATCACTCTCGAGATAACTAATCTATCAGGTGAAGCCGTTAAGAAAACTAAACGCGACTGATTTGAGAATTCGACCAGAAATTGACTGCTCGACCATGCTAATCTGCAAGGATCAATACGGCACCGTCGAAATCGATTAGAGACCGAAGATAGGTCGATTTGACAGAAACATGTGATTAAAGTGTTGGTGATTCCACCTGATTGCAAAATTCTTGTCAAACGGCACTAAACCGATTTTTCTGTCGTTTCTATACGATGTGCCTCTAATTGAAACCTTGAGATTTTTACGGCAACCGAAAGTCGCCTATAAGTCAAAGATGCACAATGAGGATCGAAAATAATCGACCATGGGTCAAATGTGCTAAAAAATTCCTAAAAGCTACTCGATGGATTAGGTCACGCTAAAATCGCGCCCAGTTGAAATTAATCACAAAATTGAACCCGATTTCAGAAATTGAAAGTTCTGTCATATCACGGTCTATTTTAGGAACGTCGACTCATCCTTCGAAAAATTTTCGGCGAGTGCGGATTTTTTATGAAAATTCAAAGTTTGGCGATTTTAAACTGGGAAATTCGGAGGGCCGTTTTTGTGTGAATTTTTTACTGTCAAGTTGGAGCAATTGGCGAGGAAATTTGTGGAATTGAGTGTGGACTTCCTCCTTGGCATTTGGGCCATTGAATTTGATTGAATTGAAGAGGAATTGAATTGGAATTGAAGGTGAAATGCTGAAATTCGTAGCCATGGGGGGGCCGCAACATTTCAGCACCTTCCTTGGCTTGTGGAGGAAGATTTGGAGGGATAAGGGCTGCTGGGTGGTGGCTGAGGCTGGTGGGGGCCAAGTGATGATGGTTTGTGATACTTTGGAGAAGCATTGAAGGCCTTGTCCATCCAAATCTGATGAACTTCTTTATTTTTTTTCTTCACAACTCTTGAATTTTTGTGATTATGCTGCTTCCAGCAAGAAACAGAGAAGATAGATGTATGTATAGAAGACGAAACCGTCAAGTACTTGAATAGGAAAGAGGTGCAGGAGGCTCTATATGCTCGGCTGGTTGGAATCTCTTCATGGACAGTTTGCAGCGACTAAGGATCGACTTATCTCCTTGAAACTTCATTTTTTAGAGGCACAATTTTATGGCCAAATGGCATCATGAGTAATCTCGATGAGTCTTGTCAAAGTACATCCACATTTCCCAATTTCCGGACAAGATTCCTCATATCCTTGTTGCGTTAATAGGACTATACAATAGGTTCTTCCTAACATTAATCGATTTAGGTGACTCTAGATTATCTACAAGGCCATTTATGACGTGGTTTCTCCCAAACATTCAATTGACTAGTCTTCGTTCTTTGACTTGGGTTCCTCATCTCAAGTCATGCTTCTTCGTCAGAATTCCCTCATGATTTTGGTCTGCTACAGTGTTCTCAGATATGAAATGCAAAATCTGGAGATACCCATCGTTTCGATTTTGGGGGAGTTAGTGAAGTCAGGAATCCACATTTTAGTTTACAGGTAAACAAAGAAATGGCATTCTTCGGAATTGTGTATATCACTTGAGAGGCTATGTATAATGAACAATGATGACATCGGTTTGATTTTTCATTCGCAATTCGATGGTGGGGATCAGGATTCTGCTGTTCCATTACTTGGAACAAGGACTCTAGTGAATAACTTAGCAAAGCAATTGGGACTAAACACAACCGTGCCTTATAGAGTCTGGTTCGAGCAAGAACAGGTCGGCTCAGTAAAAATAACCTTCACAAACATCAGTCCTCCCGTTGGTTTTATTAGGTGATTGATGAAACTGGGGCCCTTTTCTTCATTTCTCATAGGTTGCAGAAACGTCAAACTCATCATGTTTCTGATACAAGTTTCTTGGTTTCTTCCAAGATGAAACATTTGCTTCCTAAGCTGCTTTCTGTAGCATATATAAAAGTAATAATCCGTGTATTCTCAGAATATTCGAGTTCCATTCATAATTGAAATCAAGACAATGGGACAACAACCCTTTTTCGTAGTTCTTAAGTTTTCAAGCGGTAAAAATGTTCGACTTGCGAATGTTTCCAAGGACTGAACCTTTTAGCGAGATAATAGATAGATGGACTGATATGGACTTGGAGTAAGTGGGTATTTTCGACTTGGTTATTGATTTGATGATCATAAAAATTTCGCTAATTCTAGTCAATGGCAGATGGGAACATCACTATTTTCTTTCCAACTTGTGGCTGCTGCCTACATTCCGCTTGGAGATGACTGACGCGAAGGAAAGTTCATAACTAGCATAAGTGGCAACTATAACGCAGGTCAACCTCTTGTTTCTCTTTTCCCCCCGGAGAGAAACTACTACGAAACCTGGAATTTGATATACATTGAGCAAGAAACGATGGTATGCTATGTGAATGTGTCCTGAAATCAGATTATCACAGTCATAGGCTTTGCGTGGGCCAGGATCACAATGGCCCGTGGTATAGAGTAACAAATCCATGCGATCTCTTAAATGCGAGGAGTGCATCCTACCAGAATTATCTCATCCAAGTTATTCTTGTTGGACTTTGCAGCCCACAATAACAAAAATATTGACCATTGGCTTTGTTGATACAATCGTGAGCCACTTCTTTTGCTTTTGCTCCCCATTACGAATTTGATAAGGTGATTTGCCCTTATTTGAAACATTGGGATTTGCTTAGGTTTCTTGAAGAAAGAGGTTGAATTTTGGTCCAATTTCTTTAAGCTAGGTTAGAGCTCTTCAATCAGATATCTAAATGATGTCATTTGTCTTCTCAGTTGCTAACTTCATTTTACCGGCAAGTCACGTTGAATGATATATTCTTAATTGATATCACATTGGATTTTCTGGCGAGGAAAATCGATAGCACACAATTAATCGATTTTTAAAATATTTGGTATTTAAGTAAGTAAAAACAAAATTATGGCACTTACAGTAATTTGTCCCGTGAAATGATTGTGACTTAGTTCAAAAGTCGAGCCTATGTGCAAAAGAAGACACGAACTTATACTTGAAGGACTGAAAATACCCACCTGCAAGTTCTCCGTCTCTGTAAGCCAACGAATTCATTCAAACTACTCTCTCAATTCGGAGATGCTCATTTTCTCCCCATGTTTTCTCGCTGAAACATATGGGATTTTGATTGAAAAGACTCATAAATAATATTGTTATTTATTTGCAAGAGACAACTGTTGGAGAGTGCGCAATACAAGCCTAACACCTTCACCTGGGAAGATTACCAAGAAAGAGCCCAAATTCGAGCCTATCAATATATTCAGTTGAACTCACCTTCACTCAAAAACTTAAATCAATGAATTATGTTGTCTGTTACTCCACACCACATTAATTCTTCGATATATTGTCTGCTTTGGCCAGTCTTAATAAAAAAACAATCGGTTTGATTCCCTCATTGGAATCAAAAATCGGACCGCCCAAACACCAATTTCTTTTTTAGGAACCGGGAACTGGATCGATACTCCTTGGAATAGGACCAAACTAGCCGGTTTGGTCCAGTTCAATCAGTCCGTTTTACTCATCCTTACTTATATGAACTGCAGCCATAGTAAACGATATAATGCTGACAATGGACCAAGATTGGAATGTTAGTTCTTATCCCACGTTGCCTAACTATGGACTGCAGGGATGGTCGGCAATCTTCATCTCCAATAATTCTTGGCTTAAAATAAATCATCGAGCATTATCATCGTTCCAAAGTTTGGGGGAGAGTGTACTAGTTTCGGACGCTTAGCTGAGGGCGTGCTTTTACTTGATAATCGGTTCGATGACTCGGCCTATGATTGATCTTTGGACGGTCCTCTGCAAGTCAAATGATTCTTTCATGAAACTAGCGGTGTAAATTGGCCTCTGTCTTGCCGTGTGATCTGGAGTCCTCTCGAGCATGCTTGAAACACATTGGGTCTTGGTGAAGTAGGGTTTTAACTGTGCTTTCCTCCTCTCGCTGGCAATGAGTTGGGACTCCTGTACAGCGTGCCAAGTTGAATTGAATCTATCCAACTAAGGCTCCGTTTACTAACGTTTTTATTTCTCTCAAATTTTGTTCTTTTGCTCCCTCGAATAGAAAAAAAAATAAAAACTAATTTGGTAACGTCAATTAATTTTTCTATTCCTTAGAATAAAAAAAAGTGACCAAAAAATAGATTTGGAACAAAAACAAAAAGTTAAAAAAATAAATTAACTTCTTGTTTTTGGGAGAAATTTGTAGAAATAAGTTAATTTTTTTTTCTTTTTTTCTTTTATTCTTCTTTGCAACAAAAAAATTTGTGGATCATGTGCTAAAACGGAAGACAACTTTGTGCTACAGAGCTTGGTTCACTAGCAAGCAGGTCAATCTATTTATTTCTCACTCAAGGAAAATCAGTTTTGTGTTCTGATGTCCCTTCCATCTAGACAGATAGATGTTGAAATTGTTCAGTGTGACGCCGAATCACAGACATGTCTCATGAATTGTTCACACATTTGATACTCGGCGATCGATGATTACAGGTTGCTGGATACACGCAAGAGTATGGCAAGTTGGCGTTCGCAACCATTAGAGGAGCTTCGCACACTGCCCCGGCCACGCAACCGGAGAGGTCGTTGCAGCTCTTCACCTCATTCCTGAGAGGGAAATCACTGCCTACTAACGCATGAGGTCCACAGAGGCATCTTCGATAAAGAGCCTGGATTATCTGATATGATAAATGTGACGTAGTGCTCAAGGGTAGACGTATGAGGTCTTGACACGTGTCACAGCAATTAAGCGACACTTGGCCCTTTTCCTTAACTTACCTTGAGCACTCAATAAATGGCGGATGTATATGTCCCCTCTGAGTATTTATATTCTTGTTTGCTCCTTTCACTCGTGGATATTATTATCATTTCTTAATGTGAGTTCAACATAGTTGTCGATAATTTCAAGAGATCTCATCTTTCGGTTTTACAATCACTTTTTTCTAACTGTAAATCAATTCAGAACTACATATCTGAAGTGGAACTAACTTACAAATATAATTTTTCACAAATTTAAATATTTTCCAATATTCTTATCCACACACAATGTGCATGACCTTAGGTTAATTTTTTTTTTTTTTTTTTTAATAGAGACATCTCGAACATTAAATCATGTTTTGAGGTCAATTATTCATGGACCGAATTAAACTATATAACTATAATAGAGTGATTGAAAGCAAAAATCGGGACCATTGTTATTCTGGAATAGACAATTGGATTTCTTGACCAAGCCAAATTAATTAATAATATGTCTACATCAATTCACATTTGTGTCGTTTAAACATATATGACCAGGAATATGCCTCAAACATATAATATTATATGACCGAAAAAAAGACCATGTGCATTACGGATTATCGTCATTTTCTAAGACTAGATCTATTACCGAATCTCTTATTTAGACAAAGGGATGTGGACAAATCGCATAGATTGCGTGGATTTTCCAACTTTGAAAAGCGCGACATCTTTGTATTCTTCTAAGAGTTGGCAACAAGCATCTTCTTATCTCTTCAAAGTCGTTGATTTTTACCACAGCATGTGTTTGACCCTTTGAAATCCGAAATAAAAATTTAAAAAAAAAACATTAAAAGTCTCGAGCACATAAATTACTTTCTATCTAGTTGGCAAAAAAAAAAAAAATGATTTCCTATCTAAACACGAGGCGGCAGCTCCTCGCACGAGACGCTATCATAACGCATCATGTCATGTCTGTTTTACATAAAAGTCTCAGCTCTTCTACACAAAAAAGAAAATAAAAAATCATGCGCTTATCCACGAAAGCACTGACGTGGTCAATAAGAAAAAAATGGGTCTTCCCGAAAACAATGATGCAAAATAAATATAAAAATGAACAGATGTGAAACTGGAGATTTGCGCATAGTAGTCGAACTTCCCGTTTCCACCCAAAAATTCTCCCCTTCTTTGTTCCGTCGGCATTTTCTTTACTCTCTCTCTCTCTCTCTCTCTCTCTCTCTCTCTCGCTCGCTCGTGATGTATTCGCAACTAGTGCCATGGCTTATGGCAGCAACCCTCAGTGTAACACTGACCCGGACATGCGGATATGCTCAAGCTCGACACTGAACACCATCTTAAGCTGACAAAATCGTCAGCTTGCCAGGACAACCCAAGGTCAACTTCAGCCAGTATGCAGGGTACATCACCGTGGATGAGAAGCAACAGAGAGCTCTCTTCTATTACTTAGCTGAGTCCGAAGCCGAAGCCGACCCGGCTTCGAAGCCTCTCGTGCTTTGGCTCAACGGAGGTAAAACCATCTGTACTGAATTCGAGTGAATGGTGGTGAGAAATGAAATGAGCTTGCTGAAAAACACTGGAGTTTGCTTTTGTTTTGTGTTGGCATTTTGCAGGGCCTGGTCGTTCATTCATTGGAGTTGGTGCTTGGGCATTGGCTTCGGTTCCAGAGATGGGTTCTGTGGCGAACTCGAGTTGAGCATGGACCATTCAAGCCCAGTGGAGGTGTGCTCTTGAAAAATGACTATAGTTTAAGTAGCACCGACACCAACATGCGATACGCGACATGACACGCCGACACGCCATTCTTAAAAAAATAGAGAATTTCGACACGTTGAGACACATTTTATATTAACTTTATATTTTTATATATACATGATAATTTATTATTTTATGATTCTTTCAATCAAATTAATTTAATTCAAATAAAATGAATTTATACTAAAAATATTAATCTACTATTTATTAATACCATTCATTATTTCAATTTGATAAATTCAACTTTATTTCAATAATTCATAAAACTTGGAGAGAGAAAAAAATAATTCACATTCTAGATTTGCGTGTCGTGTCGGATGAGGAAAAAAATTGGAGGTGAATTATGTATCAAGAGAAGTAAGAATCAGAAAAAAAAAAGAGAATAGTAGTTTTTTTATTTCCCCATTTATTATATTTATTATTGTTGTTTTATTTTTTTCACATATATACATTTTGACCCATCATTTATTAAAAAATTTAGAATTGGCCTCATGTGTCTGAATCACGTGTCGGAAACTTGCATATCGGAATTCCAACTCAAGTGTCGGAAAATGTCGGGAAAATTGACTAGGTGTCGGATTTTCCAACACGTGTTGACTGAGTGTCGGAGAATGTCCAAAAGTGTTGGACACGTGTCAGAGTGTCACACGTGACACAAAAGCTTCCTAAGAGTGTCGCAAAAGGAGGGCGCATAATTTCAAAAAAAGAAGAAAAAAAGAGGCCGCAAAAAGCTAATCCTGTACTTTTAGCAAATTAAATATAAGTCCACATGTTGTCTCTCTTCGCAAAAACTTAAATCGATAGGAAACTGAATCGGATCTTGTATCAGATATATCATTTTCAAGGGTGAATGTGAGATTGATCCCATTCGCTGTGATGTGATTCCAACTTCAAAGATTCTGTAATTGGCTAATTCTTGCATTTTTCGATTTATTTCCAGAAGCGAACATGTTGTACCTCGAATCTCCTGCAGGAGTTGGTTTCTCCTCCTCCGTCGATAATACTTATTATAACTCTGTTGACAACAAGATGACAGGTTCTTTTTCTTGCGAATTGCAATATATTTTTAACAAATTAAGCTCCAGCTATGATTTACAGAGGTAATGTAAAGCTGAAATTAAGCATTAATACCAGCTAAATAATGCTTCCATATTTCAGCAAGAGACAATCTCGCATTTCTCCATAACTGGTTTGAAAAATTCTTAGAATACAAGGAGAGAGATTTATTCATCACAGGAGAGAACTACGCGGGTGAACTAGTGTTAAAGATTTTGTGAACGCCGTTTTGCGTGGTTTAATGAATGGGAATCTCCATGAAAGCAGAATTTAAATTTCTATCTAATTTCACTCTTACCAGGTCATTATGTTCCACAACTTGCAATGCTCATCGTGCAGTCCAAGTTGTTCAATTTCAAGGGAATTGCTGCGAGTTTGACTGAGAAGTCTGCAAACTTGAATTAGCGTCTCACATATGTTGTATCGATACCTACTGAGATCAACAAATCTCATGCTCGCTGCATATAGGAAATTTGTTTCTCGAGTTCAACACCAATTTCAACTCACGGGCGGAATTTTTTTGGTCTCACAGATTGATAACAGACGCAACCTACGAAAGTTTCAACACACAATGCAATTACTCCCAAATTCGCAGACAAGCACAGAGCAGCACCATCACCCCTGTCTGCTCTCGCATCGCCAGTGAAGCAAAAAGAGAAATAAGTAGATTTATTAACACCTATGATGTCACTCTTGATGTTTGTTTGTCGATAGTTTCTTCACAGTCCGCGGTTTTAAATACACTGGTGAGCATCTTCATCCAATCTGATGAACTTATTGATTTTTCCCCTTCATAACCTGTTGATTTTTTTTTTTTTTATTATGCGGCTTCCAGCAAGAAACAGAGAAGATAGATTTATTTATAGAAGACGAAACCGTCAAGTACTAGAACAGGAAAGAAGTGCAGGAGGCTCTACATGCTTTACTGGTTGGAATCTCTACATGGACAGTTTGCAGCTAGTAAGAATCGATTTAACTCCTTGGAACAAGGACTCTAGTGAATAACTTAGCAAAGGAATTGGGACTGAACACAACCGTGCCTTATAGAGTTTGGTTCGAGGAAAGTCAGTTCGGCTCAGTAAATAACCTTCATGGACACCACTCCTCCCATTGATTTTACTGGGTGACTAATGAAATTAAGGCCCTTCTCTTCATTTTTTTTTAATAGGTTGCTAGGTGGACGCAAGTGTATGGAGATATATTATCATATGAAACAATTAGAGGGGCATCTCACGAAGCATCAATTATTAAATTAAAACTCGAGTTTGAATGTTTATAAAAACGTATTTCACTGGACTCTTGAAGATTTACAAAAGATGAAATAAAAAATGGAATCGAATTTTCTCATCTGCGGAAGCCTACAGAAGCCGAATTATTTTCGTGGGCCCAAGTCAAGACTTTGACTTCTTGGGCACACACACATGCATACAAAATTCCAAAGCAGCGTTACTATTTCCTTTCTTTTAACCGATGAAGTTAAAAAAGGAAGCTTCTGCACGTAAAGCCAAAAGAGGCGGGCCCAGGTCAAAGTTTTGACCTTTTGGGCACACATATAAAAGACGTAGCCTATACGAGAGAAAAGATTGCTGAAGCTCTTTGCACGTAGAAAAAGAAAGGAGCGTCGCAGCTTAAAACCCTATGAAGGAAAAGGAGCCGCACGTCAAGCTAAAGAGAGCTGTGCGGGTTATACTTTGAGCTTGAACGCGCGATAATTTTGTGCCGTGAGTTTATGTCCAAGTGAGTTATTTATTTATAAACGCTTTGAGTTTGGGGTTAAATTTAGGTGTGAGAAACACTCGACTGTGCAGGTGATTGTAAACTTTGATTCTCCAATTATAGTGGATTATTTACTATTAGCTCTCCCCGTGGACATAAGTATCGATACTCGATCGAACCACGTAAATTTCGGGTGTCCTTATTATTTCTGGTTTATTTCTCTGGCGATTTCGCATTGACGTAAATTACAAGATCCTGTTATTTCCGTGTATTATATTCCAACAATTGGTATCAGAGCTTGGGGTTGGATTTCTTGATTGTGATTTGGAACTTTTTGCTTGTCTGATTATTATCTAGAAATTCTATTACTGCAATTATGTCTGAGGGGAAATCTGAAATTGAGAAGTTTAACGGGAGTAACAACTTTGTGTTATGGAGCATCAAGATGCGGGCATTATTGACAATATAAGGTTTGACCAAGGCACTGGATGGTAAAGATGAGTTGCTGATTATAATGAAAGCCTTAGAGAAGGTAGAGCTAATAATCATATTAAATTAGATTATTGAGGAGAAGGATGCCGCAGTATTATAGGCAAAACTTCAAACACTCTATGTAAAGAAATGTTTGAACAATCGCTTGTACATGTTGAAGAAGATGTTTCAATTTAGATATACTGAATGTACGTCTATTAGTTACCACCTAGATGAATTTAATAAATTCATAATGGATTTGAAGAACATCGGTAAGATACTGGATGATTAAGAACATTGCATGATGTTGTTAGCCTCTTTACCAGAGTCATGGGAGTACTTTATTGATTCATTGTTGCAAGGGCATACTACAATTACCTTAGAAGATGTAAAGTCCGCCTTATTCTCTAAGGAGTGGTAGAGAAAGTTGTGAGATGACGGTCTGACGCAAGGAGTAGCGCAAGCATTGACAATTCGAGATAGAGAACAACATCGAGGGCCTAGTAGCAGTAGAGGTAAAAGCAGATTGAAATCACACCATAAAAAGTCCAAGGGATGCGTGAAGTGTTTTGAGTGTCACGAGGAGGGGCACATCAGGAGAGATTATCCAAAGCAGAGGAATAAAGCTGATAGGCAGAATACCACAAGTAGTATGGCGAACGTTGTCAAAGGGAGCCATAGTGATGTAGAAGCTATTTTATATGTGACTATTACTTCGTCAAGAGACGAATGGGTGCTGGATTCGGGGTGTTCTTATCATATGACGCCTCATAAGAACTGGTTTACTACTTACCAGATTGCAGATGGTGATAGAGTTCTTTTGGGGAATAATGCAGTCTGTAAAGCTGTGGGGATAGGGACAATTCGGATGTAGGATGGAGTGGTGCACACATTGACAAATGTGAGGCATGTACCGGAGCTCAAGAAGAACCTTATTTCTCTAGGGACACTCGATGACATCGGGTGTAGGTATACCGCTGAAGATGGAGTACTAAAGATCTCTCAAGGTGCCATGATAATGATGAAGGGGAAGAAAGTGAATACTCTATATCATCTACTAGGAGAGATCATGACCGAAACCGCTGCAATTTCATCAGGTGAGTCAAACTCTAACTTGACTCAATTATGGCATATGTGCTTGGGGCACATGAGTGAGGCAATTATAACGATGCTGAGTGAAAGTGGGTTGTTGAAGGGTCAAAAGACAGGAAAGCTGGACTTATGTAAACACTAGTCAAAAGACACCGTAAACTCATGAAACAATCACTCAATCTCACAAGAGAATTCACAATCACAAATGTTACCACAAGATTTATTGGCTTCAAAATACTTGCAATTTTTTCTTAATGTAATTCACAAGCACAATGCACAATTGATAATTACGGCTAGAAGCTCCTATGCTCTAGTGTCCTAAAACTAAAACCCACTTCCTCATATATATAAAATTTTTGGGATAAACCAAAAGTCCTAAAACTTCTATTAAAGGTATAGTTAAATCCTAAAATTTTTAAAAAGTACAGTCGAGTCCTAAAATTTATCAAATTAATTTAATTAAATCCATTTATCAACTCTATTTAATTTAACTATGGGAAAATATTAATTTGACTTTTTATTACTTTTTTAAGACATATTGGGCCAATGTAGTGTTCACTAGGCGCCATGTAAGAAAAAACTTGCAAATTTTACAAAAGATAAAAACAGATTAAAAAAAATTTTAAAATGATATCTTACTATTCATTTTCTCCTTTCACGAAACGACAAAAGTAAACACTCATTTAAAATAAGGGGAAAATTCTTGAAATAAAATCAAATTTATCGACAAAAAAAATTAATGGAAATCTATGAAAATAATTGAGTCAGGTCATGAGTCAATATTCTTATGTATTGTAAAGAATCTAATACTTTGAGAAATCGTTAGGTGATGACGAATTGAGTATAACTTTTGGTTTTTCCCATTTTTAAGACTTGATTATATGTACTCTAACCATAACCGGACAATCGCACCTTTTTCCTAGTCTAGACTTATTATTTTTTGGTCGGATCCCGATCTTGACTTGACAAACTCCTTTTCGATATTGTACCCTTGATGATTGCAACAAAATACTGCACCATGATTTTCTCATTGCCTATCTAATGCCAAATCCATTTCTTTAACATAATGGTTAAAAAATGCATAAGTCTCATCATACAAATTAAGCTTAATATCTATGCAAAATTTCATAATCTCGTGTCATGACTCTTTTATCACTAGCGCCTTCAATTGAATTGCTCATCTTGTCTTCATCATTACCATTAATTTCAACGGTGAAGTTGCTTTCAATACCAACTACATTCATTTGAACGAGATTAGAAGAAAAAAATTAAGAATTATATATATATATATCAACAAATACATGCTAAAATTCAACAACAATAGATACTTCTTACTTTCTTGCAATCAAAGAAGAAGAGGCTAGCAAACATATCTCCAAACTTATGTATTAATCAATTACAAAATCCTAAAATAATCGTAACTTCAAAATATACTTGATATTTCCAATCCAATCATTATAAGTTATTAAATTTCTTTTATTTGAAAACAATATTCAACTAATCTTTTTCTTTAGTGAGAGAATAATATCCACTATTTCAAAAATTGTAATTGAGTTCTTCCTATATTACTTATCAATCAGAAATTATCGCTCTAATTTGATTCTTAAAAATAGACAAGAAAAATCTTATCGTCTTACTCGCTTTTTGTGGAATAAAAACATGAAACCAGCCTAGCGAGTCAAAATTTGAGGGCGCAAGCACTTTCCTATGAATAGATAAAAAAAAAAAGAAAATACATGTGAAACAGGAGAATTCGGCAAAAAGGTCAAACTTTGCGTTTCGACCCAAATATTCTCCACTTCCTTGCTTTGCCAGCATTTTGTTCACTCTCTCTCTCTCTCTCTCTCCCTCTCTCTCTCTCTCTCTCTCTCTCTCTCGTGAGTCGTGATGCATCTGCAACTAGTGCCATGGCTTGCCGCAGCAACACTGTGTGCAACACTGTGCTCAAGCTCAACATTAGGCACCACCTCAGAAGCTGACAAAATCGCCAGCTTGCCAGGACAGCCCAAGGTTAGCTTCGGCCAGTATGCAGGGTACGTCACCGTGGATGAGAAGCAACAGAGAGCCCTCTTCTATTACTTCGCCGAAGCCGAAGCCGACCCGGCTTCGAAGCCTCTCGTGCTTTGGCTCAATGGAGGTAAAACCATCTGAACTGATTTTGAGAGAATGATGGTGAGAAATGAAACAGGCATGCTGAAAAACTCTGAAAGTTTGCTTTTGTGTTGGGTTTTGCACTTTGCAGGGCCTGGTTGTTCGTCCATTGGAGCTGGGGCTTTCTGCGAGCATGGACCATTCAAGCCCAGTGGAGATGTACTCCTGAAAAATGTTTATAGCTGGAATAAAGGTGAGCATAATTCCCCTAAACAAAGGAGGGGGAACAATTAATCCTTTTACCTCTAGGCTTTAGCAGCTTAAAGACGTGTTCATAAGTTGTCTCTTTGCTAAGGCTTAAATCAAAAGGAAACTGAATCGGATCTTGTATCAGATATATTATTTTCAAGGGTGAATGTGACATTGATCCCATTGCTGTGATATGGTTCCGACTTCAGAGATTCCGCAATTTGCTAATTCTTGCATTTTTCAATTTATTTGCAGAAGCAAACATGTTGTACCTGGAATCTCCTGCAGGAGTTGGTTTCTCCTACTCTGTCAATACTTCTTATTATAGCTCCGTCGACGACAAGATGACAGGTTCTTTTCCTTGAAAATTGCGATATATTTTTAACAAATTAAAGTGCAGCAGTTATTTACAGAGGTAATGTGAAGCTGAAATTAAGTATTAATACCCGCTATACAATGCTTCCACATTTCAGCAAGAGACAATCTCGCATTCCTCCGTAACTGGTTCGAAAAATTCCCAGAATACAAGGAGAGAGATTTATTCATCACAGGAGAGAGCTATGCAGGTGAACTAGTGATTAAGATTTTGTGAAACCCCGATTTGCGTGGTTGAATGAATTGGAAGTTCCATGAAAGCAGAATCTTAACTTCTATCTAATTTCACTATTACCAGGTCATTATGTTCCACAACTTGCAATGCTCATCGTGCAGTCCAAGTTGTTCAATTTGAAGGGAATTGCTGTGAGTTTGACTGAAAAGTCTTGAAACTTGAATTAGCATCTCACATACGTTGTATTGATGCCTACTGAGATCAACAAATCTCATGCTCGCTGCAGATAGGAAATCCACTTCTCGAGTTCAACACCGATTTCAACTCACGGGCACAATTCTTTTGGTCTCATGGATTGATATCAGACGCAACCTACGAAAGTTTCAACACAATATGCAATTACTCCCAAATTCGCAGACAGGCACAGAGTGGCACCCTCACCCCTGTCTGCTCTCGTGTAAACGGTGAAGCAAACAGAGAAATAAGCAAATTCATCGACACATACGATGTCACTCTTGATGTTTGTTTGTCGACAGTTTCTTCACAGTCCGCAGTTTTGAATAAGCTGGTGAGCATCTTCGTCCATTCTGATGAACTTTTTTATTTTTCCCCTTCACAACCTGAACTTTTTTTCATTATGCTGCTTCCAGCAACAAACAGAGAAGATAGATGTATGTGTGGAAGACAAAACCCTCAAGTACTTGAACAGGAAAGAAGTACAGGAGGCTCTGCATGCTCGGCTGGTTGGAATCTCTTCATGGACAGTTTGCAGCTAGTAAGGATCGACTTAACTCCTTCGACCTTCATTTTCTAGAGGCACAAGTCCATGGCTAAATGGCATCGCGAGTAATCTCGATGAGTCTTGTCAAAGTATATGCACATTTCCCTATTTCTGGACAAGATTCTCCGTAACCTTGTTGCATTACTAGGACTATGTGATTGGTTCTTCCTAACATCAATTGATCTGAATGACTCTAGATTATCTAAAAGTCTATTTATGATTGCGGTTTCTCCAGAACTTTCAACTAACTAGTCTTTATCCTTCGTTTTTTGACTTGGGTTCTTCATCTCATGTCATGCTCTGTCTAAATTCCCTCATGATTCTTGTGTGCTACAGCGTTCTCAAATATGAATATCAAAATCTGGAGATACCTACCATTTCGATTTTGGGGAGTTAGTGAAGTCAGGAATCCACGTTTTAGTTTACAGGTAAACAGAAAAATGGCATTCTTCTGAACTGTGTATTTGACTAGTAGGCTATTGTATAAGGTACGACCACAACTGAGATTTGATTTTTCATTTGCAACGTTGACAGCGGTGATCAAGATTCTGCTATTCCATTGCTCGGAACAAGGACTCTAGTGAATAATTTGGCAAAGCAGTTGGGACTGAACACAACCGTGCCTTATAGAGTCTGGCTCGAGGAAAGTCAGGTCGGCTCAGTAAATAACCTTCATGGACATCACTCCTCCCTTTGATTCTAATAGGTGATTGACGAAACTAAGTACCTTCTCTTCATTTTTCATAGGTTGCAGGGTGGACACAAGTGTACGGAGATATATTATCATATGCAACAATCAGAGGAGCATCTCATGAAGCACCGTTTTCGCAGCCAGAGAGATCGCTGGTGTTGTTTAGCTCATTTCTTGGAGGAAGGCCATTGCCAGAAGGGTCAGAGTCTGCAGTGGAAACTAACAAAATTATCGGTGACCAGTCCTAAGTTTACCAAATAGGACTTCATCTGATCCGATTAGTAGAAACATCAAATTCATCATGTTTCCGATTCGCACTTCCTGGCTTCTTTCGAAATCGACTGTTTGCTTCTCTAGTACTTCTTCTTATATCATATACAATAAATCTGAGAATGAGCAAAAATTTTAGTTTCATTCTAGTTGAAATCAAGTCCCAGGGACAACAACCCTTTTTCATAGTTCTTTCAAGGGGTAAAAATGTTAGGAATTCAGGTGTCAACTGTGAATATTCCAAGCACTGAACCTTTTAATGAGACTATAGAGAGATGGATAGGTATAGGTTATTGGAGTAGGTGGATATTTTCAACGTAGTTATTGATGTGAATCATCATAAAACTTCAATTATAGTGGACGGCAGATTGGAATATCATCATCCTCTTTTCAACTTGTGGCCAGTGCCTAGAATCCACTTAGAGATGACTGATGAGGAGGAAAGCTCGTAGCTAGCACAAGTGGGGACTATAGCACAGGTCAACCGCTTGTTTAGTTTTTTCCCCGGAGAAAGTATCATGAAACCTGGAGTTTGATATACATTGGGCAAGAAACGATGGTACGCGATGTGAATGTGTCCCGAAATTAGATGATTACTCCCACAGGCTTTGCGTAGGCTGGGATCACATTGGACTGTGGTATATGGTTGAAAATCCATGTGATCTCTTCAATACGAGCTGTGCACCCATCTTGAGTGCACTGTGGTCCGGCGAGAAAGTAACTCAGGGAGCTGACATTTACGGAGGTCTGCCCGTGGTAAAAGAGTAGTGAAGTCCTATAATTTACCTTGTCGACACCTAAAAGATTCAGATAGAAGCTTTAGAAACACAAACAGAGGACCTTCACGTTTTCTTCTTCAGAGTGGAAAAATGAAAGAGAATGAGAAAGTGAACATGAGATTTATTTTCTTTCTTTGCAAGAACGAGTTGAAATCCTCTTTAAAATTTGGATACTTATAATGGTTTCCTTGATCAAGAAGCGGATGTATCCAGTAAACTATACAAGAGGTACAAAGGAATAAGATTGATTAACTAAGGTTAAAATAATAACAACCTTAAGTTAAAAACATGCATTGAAAATTGGAAGAGATGTGGTCAAGTAAAAATACTACGCATGGCCAAATTTGGGTTACCTAATGAAGATATTGCCAAAAAAAAAATTATATTTCAATAAATAATCAGGAAAATCAATGTCCATTCTAAACTTTAGTAAATTAGAAAAATGTTTTGAACCCATTAAAATTATCAATATAACGGATGCTAGAAAAATCTCAACTCAATAAATTTTAAATCTTGAAAACCATCTATTATGTTTTTCAAAGCATATAAATCCCCATCAATTGATATTATAATGGTAAGTTAATCACTATTACTCTATACAATCAACATACATATCAGCATCTATCAATTTAATCTTAAAGCATCACACTCGAGGTGACTCTGGTTACAAAAAATTGTTCTTCATACTTCCCATACATCACAAAATTTATGATCCATCTGAGATTCTATACACGTTATCCAAAACAACAAGCTAATTATTACTTAACTTTATATCCTATATATTATTATCTAATATAGAAATTTTCGAATATCATAAACATACTTCTTTAGGAGTACAACATCCAATCTCAATCAACAGGCAACTCGCTAGATTAAGCACATTGGCCAGGAATTGCCCAACAATACCAATACTAGATAGCATTTTATGGCAATCTCTAGTGGCGTTCTATTCATCAATTTTGTAACCTACGATTTAGTGGCACTAGTACGGTATCTCACTATACCTTTCTTCGTGCAAAATTTAGTTAACATCTCTGAGAAAAACTTCATGTTGTTGTTAGTCCGCACATGTTTAATCATCTTACTATTCTCTTTTTCAATCAAAGCTCTCAACTGTATAATCCTGGCCCTAGCATTAAGCTTCTGCCTCAATTCAAAGACCTGAGTCCTTCTCTTGTAGTTAGCCACAACTATAAGCATAGATTTGGCATTATCTCTCAAAAAAAATCTCAATAGTACGTGAATATCCAAGTGAATCAAATTTGCAATCTCTATAGTTTCTTTGATAATCATATTAAACCGCACTTTCTGTCATTTGCCTTAGTCACAGCACCTGCATACATCCAGTTCCTTAACCACGTAATCACATCGGCAGATTCCTTCATTCCAGACCTTTAGGCATCAACTTAAACTCTCGGTAGATGCATCTGACATCCCTACATGATTACCACCACTATCTCCCATTAAAGCTCATACAAACCATTTTGATTGGGTCACCGGGCACCTCGAACAACTCTCGAATTATGATTCCTTCAAAGTCCAAACAAGGGAATTCTTGTTGAATTCTTCTACAACATCATTCATTTAAACTCCTTCAAAAAGAACATTAAATATTTCAAGCAGATAAATTGTTTCCTAACTAAACACTAGCAAACTTCCTGCTGCAGGAGACACTACTTAACACGTCACATCATGTCGTGTTACATAAAAGACTTCATCCTTTTACACAAAAACCCTATGCCTATTCTTGCAAGAACTGACTTGGGTTATTAAAGTAAAAAAGCAACGTGTCTTCCAATAAACAAAGATGCGAGAAACAAAAGAGCCAAACCGCAGAATTCGGCAAAAAGGTCAAACTTTACGTTTCGACCCAAATATTCCCTCACTTCTTTGCTTTGCCGGCATTTTGTTTACTCTCTCTCTCTCTCTCTCGTGATGCATCTGCAACTAGTGCCATGGCTTACCGCAGCCACACTCTGTGTAACACTGAGCCGCATGTGCTCAAGCTCGACGCTAAGCACCATCTCAGATGCTGACAAAATCGCCAGCTTACCGGGACAGCCCAAGGTTAGCTTCAGCCAGTATGCAGGGTACATCACCGTGGATGAGAAGCAGCAGAGAGCTCTCTTCTATTACTTCACTGAAGCCGAAGCTGACCCGGCTTCGAAGCCTCTTGTGCTTTGGCTCAATGGAGGTAAAAGCGTCTGGACTAGAATTGAGGGGATGACGGTGAGAAATGAAATGAACATGTTGAAAAACACTGGAATTTGCTTGTGTGGGGTTTGCGCTTTGCAGGGCCTGGTTGTTCATCCGTTGGAGTTGGTGCTTTCAGTGAGCATGGACCATTCAAGCCCAGCGGAGATGTGCTCCTGAAAAATGACTATAGCTGGAATAAAGGTGAGCGTAAGTTCCCTAAATTGATAGGAAACGAATTTGAACAGGTTATCTCTCGTCGCATGATCTTAAATTGATAGGAAACGGACTTGGACTTTGTATTGGATATATTCTCTGAGATGGTAATCATGAGATCGATCACATTCGCTTTGATGTAGTCCCGACTATGAAGATTCTGTAATTGGTTAATTCTCGCATTTTTCAATCTATTTGCAGAAGCAAACATGTTGTATATCGAATCCCCGGCAGGAGTTGGTTTCTCCTATTCTGTCAATAATTCTTTTTACAATTCCGTCGACGACAAGATGACAGGTTCTTTTTCCTCGCAAATTACCATGTATTTTGAGCAAATGAAGGTGCAACTATTCCCGACCAAAATAAAAAGTGCAACTATGATTTACAGATCTATTCTGAAGCTGAAATTAAGTACTAATAACAGCTAAACAATGCTTCCACATTTCAGCAAGAGACAATCTCGCATTCCTCTGCAACTGGTTTGAAAAATTCCCGCAATACAGAGAGAGAGATTTATTCATCACAGGAGAGAGCTATGCAGGTGAACTAGTGTTTAAAAATTTGTGAACAGCAACGGGTGTGGTTGAATGAATTGGACGCTCCATGAATGCAGAATTTAACTTCTATCTATCCTCACTCTTACCAGGTCACTATGTTCCACAACTTGCAAAGCTCATCGTGCAGTCCAAGCTGTTCAATTTAAAGGGAATTGCTGTGAGTTTGACTGAAAAATCTCCAAACTTGAATTAGCAATTCACATTATTGGACTGATACTGACTTGGATGAACAAATCTTATGCTCACTGCAGATAGGAAATCCGCTTCTCGAGTTCAACACTGATATCAACTCACGGGCAGAATTTTTATGGTCTCACGGATTGATATCAGATGCAACCTACGAAAGTTTGAACACAATATGCAATTTCTCCAAAATTCAAAGACAAAGACAGAGCGATGCCCTCACCCCTGTCTGCTCTCATGTCTTCACTGAAGCATTGCGAGAAATAAGCAAATTCGTTGATGGGTATGATGTCACTCTTGATGTTTGTTTGTCGACAGTTTTTTCGCAGTCTGCGGTTTTGAATAAGCTGGTAAGCCTCTTTATCCATTCTGAGGTACTTCGTGATTTTTCCCTTTTGCAAACTTTTGATTTCCTTCAGGTTATGCTTTTTTTCTAGCAAGAAACACAGAAGATAGATGTATGTGTACAAGAGGAAACATACAAGTACTTGAACAGGAAAGAAGTGCAGGAAGCTCTACATGCTCGGCTCATTGGAATCTCTGCATGGACAACTTGCAGCAGGTAAGGATCAACTTAACTCGTTGGACCTTCATCTTCGCGAGGCCCAAGTTCATGAATAACTGGCATGGTGACCAATCTGGGGTGTCTTGTCAAACTAGATCCACATTTCCCGATTCCTAGACAAGATTCTACATCCACATTTCCCGATTCCTAGACAAGATTCTCAGCGACATTGTTGTGTAAAATAGGACTACATGATTGGTTCTTCCTAACATTAATATCCATCAATGACGGGGTTTCTCTTGAACTTTCATCGAGTAGTGCTTAATCACTCGTTCTTTGACTTGTATTCTTTATCTCATGTCATGCTTCTTTGTCTTATTACCTGAGTTCTTGTGTGCTACAGTGTTCTCAAATATGAAATGCAAAATCTGGAGATACCCACCGTTTCAATTTTGGGGGAGTTAGCAAAGTCAGGAATCCACGTTTTAGTTTACAGGTAAACAAAGAAATGGCATTCCTCGAAATTGGTCAATCACTTCATGGGCTGTCGTACACGGAACAAGGTCGATTTGATTTTCCATTTGCAATGTCAACAGTGGGGATCAAGATGCTGCTATTCCATTACTTGGAACGAGAACTATAGTGAACAACTTAGCAAAGCAATTGGGGCTGAACACAACCGTGCCTTATAGAGTCTGGTTCAAGGAAAGACAGGTAGGCTAAGTAATCGACCTTCATGAACATCAATCCTCGCATTATTTTGATAGGTGATTGACAAAACTAAGGCCCTTTTTCTTCATTTTTCATAGGTTGCTGGGTGGACACAAGTGTATGGAGATATATTATCATTTGCAACAATCAGAGGGGCCTCTCATGAAGCCCCGTTTTCACAGCCGGAGAGATCGCTGGTGTTGTTTAGCTCATTTCTGGGAGGGAGGCCATTGCCAGACGGGCTCTTGTCGGAGTCTGCTGCGGAAAGTAACCATATCAATATTAAGTGGTCCTAAGTTTACCAAAATTGGACTGCATCCGATTTGATCAGCAATAAATATCAAACTCACCATGTTTCCGATTTGCATTTCTTGGCTTCTTCCAAAATCACTGTTTGCTTCCCCAGTGCTGCTTTCTGTATCACAATCACTCTGAGAGTGAGAGAAAAGAAGCGATTCGCGTATTCTCAGGAAATTTCGGTTTCATTCACAATTAAAATCAAGACATGGGGACGACAACCCTTTTTCGTAGTTCTTCGGTTTTGAAGGGGCAAAAATGTTTGAATTTGGGTGTTGTGAATGTTTCCAAGCACTGAAGCTTTTAATGAGATTATAGACGGACGGATAGAAACAGGTTACGAATAAGTGGGTATTCTTAGGATGTGTTTGGTAACGATTCTCTTCCGGAAATAGATTCTGATCAGAAATTATTCTTTTTATTCTATTCCCGGAACAAGCATTTTAAGCCGTTTGGTAAGGTTCCACATGAGATTCCTCCGGATTTCTGTTTTTTTGTTTTCCGGAACAAAAAAAGAACAGAAATTCGTTTGGTAACGCCAAGTTGTTTTTCTATTCTCCGCAATAGAAAGTTAGCCCGGGAATAGATTTAGAGCAAAAACGAGAAACAAAAAAAAAAGTTGCTTCTTGTTCCCGGGAACAATTTATAAAAATAAGTCAATTTTCTTTTTTTTTCTTTTATTCATCTCTCTTGCCGCGGTCACCTCCAACCGCCGGAGCCACCGCCAACCGCCGACCGCTGCCGCCCAACGCCGGCCACCGCCGCCGTCGTCGTCTGCCGCCGCCGCCGCCCTTCGCTCGCTGCCGCCTATCGCCCGCCGCCACCCACCGCTGACCGTCGCGCCCGCCACCCCACTACACTACCGCCAGCCGTCGACCATCACCGCCGACCACCGCCGCACAGCCCATCGACCGCTAACGACCACCGGGCAAACGGGCGACCACGGAGGTGGCGGCTAATGGGCTGTCTCGGCGGTCGCGGTGACGGTCGGCGGCGGCTCGTGGCGATAGGCGGCGGCGGCAACCGATTGGCGGTCGGCGATCCGTGAGCAAGAATAAAAAATGAATAAATACAAAAAAGAAAATGTTGCGATATCAAACACATTTCTATTTTTTTTCTATTCCAAGAGTAGAAATTTTGTATAGTTACCAAATGCGTTATTTTACTCAGAAATTGTTCCCTATAATAGAAATATAAAAGAACTATTTCTAAAAAAAAAAAAAAAAAAAAAAAAAAAAAAAAAACTCTTCCCAAAAAAGCGTTGTCATGAGAGCCCTAACTATGCAAAATTTCTGATTCTGGAATAGAATTGTATTTGGTACCGCGCTCATTGATTGTTCCAAATCAATTTCTTTTAATTTTTAAATAATTTTTTTCTTTTTTCCTTTTTTTTCTTTTCTTTTCTTTTTTTCCTTTTTTTTTTTTTCTTTTTTTCCTTTCTCTCTCATGTTCTTCTTCTTCCGGTGGCCGGTCGCCACCCTCGGCGAGGCCGACCCTCGTCGGCCAAGCCTCGCCAGTAGCTAGGCAGGGCTCGCCCAGCCCCGGTGGCGAGCGAGGCTCGCTTGGCCACCAATGGGGCTAGGCGAGCCTCCCCAGGGCTAGGTGAAGCCCGCCTAGCCACTGGCGAGGCTCGCCCAGCCCACCAAGGCTCGGCCTCGCCAAATATGGCGAGACCAAGCCTCGCCGGCCCGCCTGGCCACCGGCGAGGCTTGCCCAGCCCCCAACGGTGATGGTGGCGTACGGCGACGGCGATGGCGTACGGCGGAAACGGTAGTGGACAAAGAACTCGCGGGATGGCGGTCGATGAAGAAGAAGAAGAAGAATTGGTTTTGATTCTTAGATTCGTTCCCAAAACAACAATCAACTTTTTTTTTATTCTTGATTTTGTTCCAAATCTACTTACAAAACAAAAAAAATAGAAATTTGTTTCTAGGAACAAAAATTTCACTAAACGCGATTTTGTTCCTAAACTGATCCCGGGAACAAAAAATCAAAATTAGGCACTGTTTCGATGGTTACCAAACAGTGCCTCAACATCGTTGTTGACTTGATCATCTTGAAACTTCACCAATTATGGTTAATTGAAGAGAGGAACATCATTATCCTCTTTCCTATTCGTGGCCGGTACCTACAGAAGGAAAGCTCATAAGTAGCAACGGATAAGACAGGTCAACCGCTTGATTTCTTTTCCTGGAGAAACTATTACGAAAACTGGAGTTTGACGTACCTTGGACAAGAAACGATGGTATGCTATGCGAATGTTACCTAAAATATGACAAAACCCATAGGCTTTGTGTGGGCTGGGATCACATTGGACTGTGTTATATAGTTAAAAAGCCATGTGAATGTGATATCTTCAATGCGAGTAGCGCGCTGATTAGTAGTGCATTGCGGTCTGGCAAGAAAGTAGCTTTGGGAATATGACATTTACAGAGGCCCAACCATGACCTTTTAAGTATCACATTGATCAGATCATACGTGCAATGTGCGGGAACATGCACCAGAAAAGGCTTGAGCAGCATATATCAGACCAAGTCCCGAGTACAGAGAGCCGAGATATTAACTTGGGTAAATAATCACCAACACCTCTCTTCTCTGTTTCTTCTGTAACTATCTCGGCTTCATAATGTCCTTATACGCCAATGACCTCCCTTAAATGGGTCCAGCTCCAACACAATTTTTGTATGAGAGGCCATAGCAGACCGCTCGTCCTGAGCTTAGACCCATGGACAGTTCCATCAAAAGTGCGGAGTACCGACTCTGCTTCCAGTGGCTAAATTCCAATTTCCTATACGAAGGCGAGGTAATCTGGCTATGAAATGCAATTTACTAATTCAAGATGACAAAGTCTTCAGATACCCCAAAAGGGGGGGAAGCAGAAACAGTACCAGAAAATAGAGGGGGCCTCAAACTGTATCAAGTGGACTGAGTCATGTTTGAAGCATCTATACTTAGGATTGCAAGCCATTAACGAATTCTTAGGAGCTTATAACTTGAAAGTAAGGGCAACATATTTTGTAGTGTTTCTTGTCGTGTTTGGTTTGAATGACATGATTTGCGACATGCCAATGATTCCTACAGCGACGCCATATGCATCACTCCGATTAGTCCTGGAGGGGATCAATGTGGAGCCGAGCAGATGGTGACTTCTCACCTTTTGAGAATTGATGAGAGGAGGGCATTTGAGCTTTCCTCCAGATAATTAGCTCTTATTGCTGTTATAAGAGGAGACTAAACATCGAGAAAAGCGGAATCATTGAGGGACAGCTTGGCTAATTATGGCAGATTAGACCGCTTCCTTGTTGTTCTGATTTGATAACCCTACATTCAGATCTGACATGGGACCTCCTCGACACCAACCCGTTGAACCCGTCACGCATCCCCCTGAGGTGATGTGTGTGCTGTAGATCCAACTATAATTTCGATGCAAAGATTTTTTAATATCAATCTGCTTATGCTTACTATTTCCCCACTTCTTCATTGCCTGTAGGACGTCAGTCGACGTTATGTCCATTGCACTAGACTTTTCATGATAAAAAGAAACTCTCGTCGACCCTATCTCTAATTGACGAGTTGTAAGTTGTGGACATCACCCACATGAAAAATTAACCGAATTAAATGCCAGTGATGTCCGTCTCTATAATCGACCAATTAGAAGTATACTTGGGAGGAGTTTCGTCCAATTTGGATTAGAGCAAAACATGGCCTCAAACCAAAAAGGACAAGGAGGGCCGACCGACCATAACGACATCCTATGGACTTGATCATGAGAGTCTCGCACTCACTCTTAGGCAGCACCGGTTGCTTCACGAATGAAAAGGATAAATCCCCTGTGCCTTTCCAGGCATTATGAAATTTACACAATATTTGCCAAAGCTGGTGGACACATTCTACTTGTCTCTATTCATCTCTATGAGAGAGATATCATAGTCACATATTATTAAGGATCCGTTCGTTTGAAGGAAAATTATTTCTAGAAATTTGTTTTCCGACTTTCCAATTTTTAAATGACAGAAAATTATAAAAACAACAAGCTTAGTTTAGAGGAAACAACTTTACCTTCTACTAAAACGAAAATCACTTTCCCTGTACAACTAAACAAACAACTGAAAACTTTCATGAAAAAATATTATTCTATATCATAAAATTTTCAGTGAAACAAATACACCATGAATTTCATGTTTCCACATTGGAAAATCATGAGAAGTGTCCATGACTTTCAAGGAGGCCTCTTTTTCCTGCATAATCTAGTGCTTTCTTCTTTTATCATAACATAATATAGTGCTTAGAAAAGCGTCATCATTTCTCGTGTGAAAGTGACCGTGGCCCACTGCATGTTATTCACTTATTCTCATCTTCACATATCCACGACCCATCATATATCCTTAGGTCTGAGTTGGGAATGACGTTACTAAAATTTGGTAAATTCTAATTTTTATTCAAATACATTAGTTCGGAATGACGTTGCTAAACTTCAATTATAATCACACATTCAAAAAAAAAAAATCAACTCTAATTTTGTCCTTTTTTTTTAATCTATTTGATATACCTCAAACAAGAAATTATATGAGTCTTTAATCGAAGCGTCGGCGAAGTAGCCATATGGCAACAATATGGCCTTTATAGAAACAATCACCTATTGGTCACGTCGATACTCCATCATGTGATCCTATTAAATGCATCAAACTCAAAAAAGAAAATGAAAATTAACCTATTCGATGATTGGAATTAAAATCGAGAGATTCGATCGGAAAATTCACTAAGACTTTTATAACATATGAATATAATGCATCCAGGGTCGTCTGTGTCTCTCGTGAGCGTTGCCTTCAATTGTCTTTGCGTTTCCCATGGAGTACTGTTTTCTTTCCTACGTCGTCGGGAAGAGGAAATGGGATGTGATATTTATTTGTTGTTATCCTCAAGAGGGACACAAGTTAATTGTCTGAAAATCTTTTGTTTATCACATCACATTCCTTTCGCTTCCGTACGTAAATTGCATGGTTGATATATTATTCATGCTTTTGTACTCCTATATCAGCACAGTAATTATAGGTTTTGAGATCTGCGGCAGCGGGAGTCTTCTCTATCCGATGGTGGTTTGAGGCTTTGAGCCAATGAATTTAGACAATTAAATTTGGTTGCAATGATCATTAGCCCGTTTTTTTCAAATGAGTTGCGGGATGGGCAGGGGGCAATCCGCGCAGTTTCCTCCTCTGGGTATTATCACGAGATTTTTATAATCACTACAAAATATTCGATTTGACTTATAACTGCTCAATCCATCCGGCCTGTCACCGCAACTCCATCGGCAATGCTAGAAGTTCGAGAAATCTCTCTCCAACATACAGTATATGTTGAAGGCACAAGTTGGCCTGGTTCTCGCTCACGACACAAGCTAGAATTTATCGTCTCATGGAAGGGAGTGCGATCCCTGAACTACCGGGTTATCACGTCGGCGTTAATAATCATTGGCCCGTGTTGACGTAGTAAGTAGGTCATATTGGGTTCATTTTTTTTCTTTTTTTGAAGAAAATGTTGCAACCAAGAGGGGTTCAACACATAATTGCTGGTTAATATAAGTGGAATCCAGCTTTCCATGCTCTTCTTGTGATTGAACAGTCGAATAATGGTGGGCGCATCTCTATAAAACAGCGGAGGCACAGTAAAATTTGTCTTCCGCCGCATGGAAACATTCATTACTTCACTAGGGTTAGTGCACATTTGACAAATGGGGGGTGCATCTACCTAAAAAAGGTTCCCCCCTCTCTCACAAACAGAGTCAGACAAATAAGACTTTCATGAGCAAACGTATACTTGTTAACTAAGCTAAATAAAGAAAATTGACTAAATTGGCGCTTTCAATGCCCTAATTTCCTTGAATAATGTACAATTAAAGATAAGGGAAACTCACGCCAGCCTTACTTAAAACCGATTACAGCGTAAAACCACTCTAGCACCAGATAAATCCAAAATAAATATGTGAGAAAGGATTCAAACTCGACACCAAAAGACAAAATAGAAATGACACCTCTACATACGCATCAATTCATACGGAAAAAGGGAGATGTGAGCAATTTGAACCTCTCTTCTCTCGGATCCTATCCCCGCCCGTTGGATTGAGAACTCGATGGTTGAATTATTCCTTACTTAATATACTTAACGAGTGTTTTGAAGACAGCTTAATAAGTGTCATGGAGACGCCTATTGGTATGACTCATTTGCTATTGACTTTTCTTCTCCTTAAATTAAAGAGCGGCAACTCCGATGCATGTTGACTCTACCCTCTCTTCTCTCCGTCCCCAAACTCCGAGGCTTCTAAAGCAAACAAAATCACCCAAAGCTCTCTTGGCAGAAACCCAATAGCCCCAAGTCACATGTCACCCTCTCATTCTCTTCCACTATCAACATCCGCTTCCTCAAGGGGACCAAAGACGCACATAAAAGAGCTCTCTTTCTAGTGAATTGTCCTCTTGAGAAAAAATGGAATGTGTCTCCTCCAACTCCAAGAAACTTGGCGGTAGTAGAACAAGAAGGAAGAAGCTGACATTGGCGTGCTGGTCCCTTCTCTTCCTCTTGCTCTTACACTCGTCAGAGACGACCTCTTCTTCAGCTCACGATGCACGCAGACATGGGAGGCCGAAGAGATCTGAGAGCCGGTCGGTCAATGCTGTGCCCCAGACGACGATGAGGAAGAATGGTGTTGAATCTCGAGTCGGAGGCCATGCACGCAAAGACGATGCCGACAGAATCTTCCGCGCTCAAGAAAGAAGAGTCCACACGGGTCCAAATCCTCTCCACAACAGATAGCTAGGTTATTGTGGGCGGTCAGCACGCAAATGAAGCAAGCAAGCTTTGGGAATCGTCGTATGTTCCTTTTTCTTTTGCCCCTCCCTTTCTAGTGCATTTCAATGTTGCAAAAATCACTCTTCAATGCTGTGAGGCCTTGGTGAATGATGCGCACTGTAACTGATCAGGAGGACCAACTTCCGAATAATATATAATGCAGATGGCTCAACCATGAAAGTTCAGCTGTAAATTTGTTAGATTGGAATCAACCGATTGATACTTATTGTGGTTTTCTTCTGAGGAACACTTGTGCAATACTGAGAACAAAGTGCTTGTGCGCTTGACGAGTATAACTTGAAGGAATAGGCACGCGCAATACCAGTGCTTTTGCACTGATGAGTTGGGCGGTGGTTGTGGTGTGTTATTCATCATTGATGAAGCAGAAAGAGCTATAAGGCTCTTTTATCCTCGGTCTTTAGTGGGCAAGAGCGTGTGTCGCTGTTGTACTGCATTCTCATTCCACATAGCAATCTTTTGATTTACAATACGTGGAATCAGACAGTATTGTCTTCTTCGATCTTATTTCGAGTTAGATTAGTTTTAAAGAACGTTGGGGTTTTTAAAAGTAAGTTGAGTCATGGGAAAACTGTTCACTCTACTCATTTCTAACAATTGTTTTCAAATGCGCAACCAATCCATTCCCAAAACAAATCAACTTTATGAGAGGATAACGATACTACAAATGTCATAACTTTTGTACAACGCTCACTTAAGTGACATAACTTTTTTTTTCCAACCATTTGAGTTCTAGAATTAAAAAAAAAAAAAACGTTTACTTGAATGCCATAACTTTTAATTGATCCTTTAAATGTCATATTTCTTTTAGAAGAGTTCACTCAAGTGCCAAAAATCCAAAATGGCATGACATTTGTGGTAAACATTTCTAAAATGTTATACCACTCGAGTAGTAGGAAAAAAAAATTATGGCATTAAGTGAACGTCATATATAAGTAATGTCACTCGAATGATTGAAAAAAAGATTACAATACTTAAGTAAGCGCCATGACACATAAATGAACGTCGTACAAAAATTAAAACACCCGGTGTCCTTTTCCCGCTTTACGAGAAGAGCTTGAAGGATGTGGCAAGATGTTGCCAAAAGGAAAAAAATGGAGTCAAAGCTGTACACTCGATACATAATGTTCACGGGACGAAGAAAGAACTGTACGCAACTTAATAAAAAAGGTGAATGTGATTGAACCATCTCCAGCTGAGAACAGGGACCAATCATGCAGCACGAGACATTACTCTCGTCTCTGCGGGTAAAGCTCCGATTGATTCCAGGTCTCTTAAACGTTGAGATATCTCTTTCGATGCATGAACGAAATTCGGGTCCCTGGGAAAGCAGACGCGGCCACAAATACATTTAATGGGTTTGTGTTTTCTTGGACGGTTGCGGGGACTAGAACTGAGACACCAAGTTCTGGTTACGGCAGCAGGTGCAGGTGAGCAGAGACTGGCTTCCATCTGTCAATTCTCATTTATAACGAGACCTGGACAAAAGCCCAAACCATGCATGCAGTGTAAATTAGATTCCAACGCGAGTTTCTGCTAGGGAGAACCCCTGGCCTTTTGCCGTTTGAGCTTTCAGGAGAGCAATCTTTTTGGTTAATGGTCGGTCCATGACCGGTAGCAACACTCCTGTTTCGCAGCTGTAGCTGTTATGGAGAAGATACTTAGAACACCGTCTCTACGGTCGCTCTAAGATTTCCGTATGACCATGTGTGCGAAACCTGACTAGGAATGTTACTAGTGGGAGAAGTCTCCCTGATTACCAAAAGACCATGTTAGCAAGTTAACAACAAATCTTGAGAATCCTTCGCATCACTCAAGAATGTAAAGCAAATAATCTCTCTTGCGCGCACGCAAAAATGAAAAGTAGATCTAAATATGAAATTATTTGCACTTGACGGTAAGAAAGCACTTTCTTTCCTTGTTAAGAAATGGGTAACACCAAATATACTGGGATAAACTACTTGGTCTGAGTTCTTACGAACTCCATTAAGATAACAAGGCCTACCCACTCCCATCTTAATGAAATAGGGAAGTCCTTTTTTTCTTTTCTTTCGTATTATTTAAATATAATGTGGTAAAATACTTAAAGAAGCCCTGGGGGGGCCTGGATTCTCCATTAATTAATTAGACTGACCAAATGGCAGCACACTCGATAAAAGCTTCCCTCAAACCATCGGTCCCAAAAGCGTGCGCCAGAAAAGAGAGGGAAGTCTACCCTCAAGAGGCTACGAGACCCCAGAATGTATTATGAACCACTCATAATTCCACTGCAACGTCGATTCTCTGCTCTTTCGGGATATCAATTAGCTATCAAGACATAATTGACAAGACCATGTACGGCATGGCATGTGTAGGGATTTTGTTAATGAGTGTCTCAAGTCACTGTTTTAGCAACTAATTAAGGATATTTCATAATTCTCAAGGTTTTGACCGTCTTGCATTATACAAAATCAATGCTTTGAAACTATTTAAGTTTTCCTGATTGGTCGCAAGGGACACTTGTCAACTAAATTCCGTGGAAATTGTTCTCTTAGGCTAGAAAGCGGAAGTCCTCCATTATCGCATCCTCGCATTCACCGACGGTCTTTTGCCTCCCCTACCCAAGTTCCTCAGGGTCAACTACCGCTGAAGGACAAGTTCTCAGAACTTTAAAAGCGGTGTTTAATGCAGTCATCGTTTCGGTCCATTTCCCATGTTGCAGATCACCAACCTTTCTCCGACCCACCAACCAATCCGACATTCTCATCAATACTCCTTTCCACTAACACCTTTCGCTGCTTTTGAGGCAGTAAAATGCAGGAGCTCTCTCTGTATCTCCAAATCAAGCTTACAGCAGACTAGTCCGAGTATTTTAAATAATACAAGAGAGAGAGGTGTTGGGGAAACAGTCCAGGCCAGAATAGAAATTTAAATGAAATGGGGAATTTGCCCCTGCTTTATGTATCGCAGTACAGTTATCGCAGCTCGACTTTTGAAAGTGAACAATGTATGTGTTGGCTTTCTCGAGTACCTTAAAGCTTAGACACATGAGCTGTGCTTGTGCGTAGGGCAGTTGCGGTCTTCGAACGTGATGGACGTTCCAGATGCTTACAGATGAAATCCCCAGCTAACATGACCTTCCCAAGGTCCACATTGGTTTTCACTCCAAGTCCATTAAGCATGTAAACAACATCCTCCGTTGCAACATTCCCAGTTGCGCCTTTAGCATATGGACAACCCCCAAGGCCGGCGACTGATGAATCTACTGTTGCAATACCCATCTGTGCGTAAATGGAAAAATATGATCAATTAATTCCTATTTCTGAAACGATAGCTAAGAAATACAGTGGAGTTAAATAAACATGTCTTATTATCGTTAGACTGGATGCACAATCAAATCAATTACTCAGCTTTAAGCATTTAAAGAAAAGGGCGGAGATATAAATTGTGTATTTTAAACTCTCCCATAAAGAAAGGCTAATACGACAATGAATATTAAAACCTATCATGTCTAAACTACAAATTGGAGTATAAGAAATGCGAGTATGAGAAATCAAACACGAGGACCTCTGAATCATTATTGAACTAAGCCTAAAAGTGATTGTCCCAAAAGATGGTGAAGCGTAAGCATGATGCCTTTGCAGGCACACATTGATGAGAGAAGGGAGGAATTTGAGTTTGACTGCATAATTATACCTGCCTTAAACTAACTTTTTAATTTCAAATAGTAAGCACATACAGATGCCATCAAGTATGAAGTCGAGTGACCTGAATTGTTTAATTTTTTAGTTGATTGATAACCATTTCGTCCTAAAAGTTACTAAAAGTTACGGCAATTTTATTTCATTCTTATGTTGGCTTACCTTTCTTTCGAGCTCAGTAAATTTGAACACAGTTTTGGTATTGAACAATTATCACGGCAAGGCAGAAAAAATTAGCTGGCCTGCACTTGAAGGTACTGAATTTCTTCACTTGAAAAATGAAAAGACGTGTACAGCAGCTTTCAAAGATGCAGCCTTTCACAACTTGTAAGACAATTGAATATACATTCGAACTATCAGTCACCAAGCTATTTTGAAGTTGACTGGAGAAAAAGTGTTTCACTAATGATTTCACTGACAGGGATGCGGACATCTGTTAAATCAAAACTCAACCTCCTAAGTTTCTAAAAAAATGCAAGAAGACATCATGAACTCAATTTTTTCAAAATTTGCTTACCTGTAAGGATGCTAAAATATTTGAAAGAGCCTGTCCATAAGTATCGTGAAAATGAACAGCTAGCTTATCAACAGGGACAACATTCATAACAGCTTCAAGCATTGGGACCACAGTGCCTAAATTGTCAAAGAAGATCAAAACCAAGTAAGAGGTCAAAGTAAGTAGAACATAGGAATAAGAATAATTTAAGCCCCCCATGGAGCCCCTCCATGGGGAAAGAAAATGCAAAGAAAATACCCCATATCTTAAATTTTCCCCCCTCCTCCTACTCACTCAAATTATGAATTTTACAAAACTTTCCATTCAAATCTTCTTTTCCCCCATTATTTACCGAATATAGCATTAATGACAGTTCGACATACTAGTCACCTAGAAAGTCCTTTTCTAAATCTAATCATCCTTCATATTAACTGTCCATTCACCCATTGGTCCCAGCACAATATTATAATCTTAATATTCTAAAGTGGCATATCTAACCAATGGCTAGGGCAGTCAAGTAAAGAAAACAAAATTTTCCTCCCTAAATCCACGATGCTGCCTGTTGGTTTAACCACACTCTGATCAACACTTAACATTATATGCCCATATTACTGGCACACGTTTTTCACAAGGCTTGAGATTAATGATGCGGACATCAGCAGCTTTACAAAGAGACAGAAAATATGGAACAATGTTCATTCATTTTGAGAAATAATGTGATCCCACTATTGCTGGAACTAGGGCATAAGCAGAGTCACAGAGATGCTCCCTGATCATTAAGACATGACAATCTCAGCCTCCAAATATAAGACAGAATAGTATGGGGGGCAGATTTAGATGGATAAAATGTCACTGATCAGCCCCTTCTCTTTTCATTCACATGTTACTTGCTAAACAAAGATCCGAAAATGCTAATCAACAGTACTACAGAATACATAGAAACAAGAAAGCTCATCTTTTGTTCCACTGAAAGAATATAGAGATAATAACAACTCCTCTGTGATGGCCAATAAAAGGTGTCATTGTATGAGTTAGAATATTAGACTGTTCCAAAAGTTCTATTGCAAAAATAGAGCATATAAATTAAGTATTACCAGGAGTACCAACGCCGATCGTATCTCCTAGAGATATTTCAGAGCAACCCATATCATAAAGCCTTTCTGCCACATAAGCGACTTTCGTTGGAGGTACCTTTCCTTCCACTGGACAACCCACAACACACGATATGTATCTGAAAATGAAATATTAAATCAGTCACATCCCACTTGCTAAAGAAGAAACAGCCAAATCAGTATATTGGAGAATTTGGACCATATGCATGTAAGTAAGAATTATTGTCTGCAATTCTCGTAATTTGACAAGGCATTCCCTACTTTTAAGAAATTACATGTCACATTATTAGATGGCACACCAAGTAACAGTATGCATTATCCATATCTGTTAGGATAATCACTGTTCACACTAGTGGAATTTAGTATGTTGATTGCTCAAAATTACTCTTGCAAACTGTTGGAGGCCTCACCCTATTTCTTGACTTGCCTCCTTCACACACAATCACCATCTTTCATGACTTTACCATTCCCTCTCTTCTACATGTCTTTGAGAGTCCACCAACATTGTGAAAGAGGATAATGGGGACTTGATCTCATCAATCCAAGGATGTCCAGAGTGATTTTTAAAAAGCAGCTACAAAGTGTGATTTTCCATGTAATTCTATATAGGTAGCAGAATTGTTCTTTAGAATTCCATCTTGCCCTCATAGGAGAAATTAATTTAGCCAAAATGAGACGGTTGTTTTGCGATGCATTAAATATCACAAGCATGAAAAAAAAGTTTTTTTTTTTTTTGGTAAAAGTAAGCAATATATTGGGGAGGTCAAACTGTACAAGCAACACGGCTCCAAAAACTTGCACTCAAGATGAACATGCTCATTATGAGTGGAAGGAAGCCGCGGAAAAAGCCAAGCGGTAACGACAACATGAAAAGAAATTTTATCCAGTCTAAAGTGGAGAAATAAGATAACTGTACAGAACTATGAAGTGTGATCACTAACATATATACCGTACCACCAAAATGGTCAACAATGAAAAGAGAAGTGCTTCTGGCCATGCCTATGTGAAGGCCAGGATCAAGAAAAGCAATTACACTGTGTAGAGAGGTTCAAGTATAATATGTAACTTATAAATCCATAAATTCATTGGTTTACATCTATAATATCAAAAGCAGTTCTAATAATTTTCTTAAATACCCAATGCCACCACAAGATGTGCTATTTATGTGACTAGAGTTGTGACTAGAGTTGTGCCTAAGTTACATAACAATTGTGCTATGTCCTTGACCAAACAATCGTTTCCTAAAACAACATGAATGACAGCAGATTAATCCATATCGACATCCTATTTCTCTGGTTTTCAGTTCCAAAAGGGATCATTTTAATAGAAAATATTCACTTGGCGCAAAAAAATGAGACAACTTCTCTTCTCCGAAGATTAGTAGTCTAAGTGAAAAGACATACCCACGGATAGGAACTGAGGCCTTCTCAGCTGCAAGTGAAACATCATGGTAACGCTTAAGACTCTCTTCTATGCTGCAATTTATATTTGACTTGGAAAAAGATTCTGAAGCGGAAGCAAAGATGGCCACTTCCTTGGCTCCTGCTGCAACCGCAGCTTCAAATCCCTGAAAGAATGTGAAATTTTTCATCATGCCAGATGATCGCATATGCTGAGACATAAACTTTGTTACAAAATACTCAACTATACTTACCTTAAGATTAGGAGTTAATACAGGAAATCTAGCACCTTCAACATTTCGAATTGCTTCCATAACATCCTTTGCATCTCCTAGCTGCTCAATCACAATAAAGTTCATGATGGCAGCACTTTAAATTGCAATATGGTTTAACTAATGAAACATAAGAAAATTTAGCGAAAAGACCAGAAATAAGCATAAAAGGAATACAAAAGTTCCAACTAACAGGACGACAATAAAAATCGATTAAACTCGCTCTACCTCATTAACCAAGACTAAGAAAGTGGATATGATAATATGGAAGGAGATGACTCTTCACTCAATGTAGCACACATCCTCACTACTCCTAAACGTTATGTATTTTATTATTTGTCTATCTCAAGGACATGCGTAATTTTTCTCATCCAATATTCAAAAGTAGGATGATAATTTACAAATATCACAGACGAAGGAAATTCAATGCATGGGAAAGAGAATGAAAACAACTATCTAAACCATTAATAAAGAACACTTCAGAACAAAACAAGGTGCCAGATTTCTACAAGAGAGGTTGACTACCTGCGGCACCCATTTTGGTGAGACAAAACTCGTGGCCTCAACAACAGGCAAACCTGAAGAGACTAGCATTTTTATCAACCCAACCTTTACTTCGGTAGGCACAATTTCCTTCTCATTTTGCAATCCATCCCTTGGACCAACTTCTACAATCTTCACATACCTTGGAATGCTTCCTAAAAGCTGCAATACAAAAAGATTGATGTCATGACTTATTATATCAAGGAGAACAAACAAGACACGCGCCAACGAAACCATACAAACACAAAAATAACATGCGCCGGCAACAAATCAAAAAGATGAAAGATACAATTTGTTGCACGGTTGCACCTTACCGCCCTCCCTTGTATTCTTCTCAACACAATGGCTAGTATAATCACGAGTTGATAAATACCGTGCATCACAAACAATGTCGTTATTTGTAGCCTTAAGGTCCCGACCCAAACTGCCATGTGTCTGATTCAATAACGTATCCCGTAACCTAATGGTTGAGTACCTACTCCAAGGTACCGAGTATCCCTGACTGCAGAAATTCAAGCATCTAGCGTAAGCATGAAGACGATCTATTCATTAAACCAGCCTCATGATATCCAAAACAACGTAAGAAAAGTGGCAACAATTAATGCCTTGTAAACCAGACAGATTTATCATTTTATCATTTAAAACCATTCATCCAGCCGTAACTCAGTCACAATAGAACAGCCGACACGCCCAACCCATTCGCATGCCAACAAGAAAACGAATTAGAACCGGACCTATGCAACGTCTAAAAGACATGGTTCCATGGAAATAGAACAACCCCAGATGTTCAAGGTGGGGAAAAAGTCAACAAGACAAAAAATTTCAGAGGCAATATGATTTCTCCACACGATCGTGCCCAAAGAATCTCAAAATCTCCCGTCGCACATACACAAAGCATTTGCAAGCAAAACGAGATTACTAAGCAGCAATTTCAGACAGACAAAGCAATCTTCCGAATGAGATAAAGTCTACTCGTCGCGTACTCGTTGCCGCGCCGCGGATAGCGAATGCCACCCTCGCCGGCGCCGCCTCCAGCTCTGACTTCATCAGCCGCGGATGCGCCGGAGCTGGAATAAGACCTCTCCGGCATATCACCCCCCCGAGCGCCCGACGCCGCGCCGATAAACGCGAGAGCTCCTCTCGCGTCGCACTTCCGCGACACAACCTCGCGACCAGACAACGCACCGCGCCGTGACACCTCGTCCAGAGCCCTCCGCGTCAGCATCGGACCGCGGTCGCACCGGCCAGCTCCCACAAGAGTCACCTGATCCAACGAGGCAGAAGTTCATCAGCGATCGAAGAGCGGACGCCGCGGAATGAAAATCGAAACCGAATCGAAACCGCCAAAAGATCGAACGAGGAATCCGAATCCGACGATCAACGAAGCCGGAAGAAGATGCATGCGCTCGAGTTCATTAGAGATACCAAACCCGATCGACGGAGCTCCGTTCCCGACGATCCTTCCGACGATGTTGCGGAAATAAGAATGGCGAGCGATGATGACGTGAGAAAGAGAAACGGATAAGATCCAAGGATTTAGAAAAATTGATATGGGCCGCGAGTGGCAGGAAAGGCCCGCCGGCCCAATAAGCGGAGCGTGGGCTTTGGAGTTACGAGAAGTCCCACATCGCCAATCTCAAAGAAAACTAGACGGTTTTTATATCGACGGAGGGGGCGAAAGAGTTCGTCTCTTCGGAGACATCCGATAAAATTGGAACGATACAGAGAAGATTAGCATGGCCCCTGCGCAAGGATGACACGCACAAATCGAGAAATGGTCCAAATTTTTTTGACCTTTTTACTACTTGGCTTCAATTTTCATTTAGAGTGATTTCGGCTTATTTCTTTTTTACTCCCCTTTCTTTCTAATTTGGCTTCGATTTTCTATTAAAAAGTGATTTTGAGCCAAATTTTGGCTTCTGGCTCATCAATAAAATACGGATGATGTTGCTTACTAAACTGAAATGTGGCTAATCTAACAATTGTATCTCCTTCACAGTGAGCAACCATGAAAGACTGGCCTCTTCATCTATGTATCTCAATAATCGGTGTACTCTTTTTCCATGAAGACATGCCCTGTTTTTGAAAAACTTTTCATCGCATCAATTAGCAAAAGAAGTCGCTTTAGGCGCTAGATTTTATATGACTACTGCGCATTACTTTCCATGCAAGCCTTGGATTGAAGTTTCACTCATTCAACTGCAGAGACCAAAAGGAAATACAGTCAGGGTTGTGCTCATCTTCTTAGAATCACAACCTAATGTTTAAAAGCAGTATAGCAGAACTCAAATGGCCGAGGCTAGATTATTCATTATTAACAAATATAAGCAACACTTCAACACAGTAGAACTAAGAACACTACGATCCTGCAGCAAAGCAACTCTGCTACTCTGTTTGGGATGCCCTCGCCATACAGAGAAGTACCCATGTTGTCGGTTGACCTTTCATAGTGAAGAGAAAATAGGAACTCCTGGCAAGGTGGCCCCTGCATCGACGATGAAAATGTTGCCCGTGACGTACTCCGAGGAGTCGTGGATTAAGTAGCGGATGAGCGTTGTCAACGCCGGATCAGAAGTCCCAAATGTTCTCAGAGGGACGGTTTTCTCAGCCACATTATTCAGCCAGTCTCTTTGCATGAGACCCTGCGTGATCTCAGATTTGAAAAGTCCGGGTGAAATTGAGTTCACTCTGATTTTGTGCTCCCCAAGTTCCAAGGCCATGACCTGTTATTAACGATATCATCATTTGGTCAAAACTTTGTTCCCGTTATCTCGTGGAATCTAGACAACCATGTGAAACCCACAAACCAAGCTCAAAGCAATAGAAAGTTTGTAGGATACAGAAAGGAGTCTTGTGACTCTATTCCAGTGAACAACTACCTTTGCCAAAAGCTTAAAGCAAATGTTTGCAGCCGATAATTCTATTATAAAAGAGAAAACTTGCTTTTCATATGTATAGCTGAAATTTACACAATCAGAAAGCAAATGACTTGACTGCCTGCCAGCTTAAATTAAAGTTATCATTACCTTTGTCATGGTATTTAGGCCTGCCTTTGAAGAAGCATATGCAACACCCCCAGGAAGTTGTCCTCGATTAAGACCAGCGATAGAGGAGATATTGACAATGGATCCTCCCTGGTGAGCATCACGCATGCGTATGCACACATATTTTGACACCAGCCATGATCCTGTCAGGTTCGTCTTGAAAGTATGATTCCATTCCTCCTCAGACAATTCTAGTGTAGATTTTACAGATCCTGGGTTGCAAGAAAGAATGATCATTCCATACGCTATTCCAGTATTTGGATAATAAAATGACTAACGAAGCACATATAAAGAAAAAAGCATCTAATTAGAAGAGTGAAACAAGGAAGAGAGAGTATGCAGTGATCATGCTGAATTGCAAGTATGTACAGACCCGCAACAAATTGCAAAGAATTTTCTTTCGCTTATAGATGCAAACTTCAATTGGCAGGAGAAGCATGTGAAGCATGTAAATCCCACAAAAGATGCTTGCTGTGGACTTAGAAAAATGAAGGTGCTGATAAGTCAAAAACGAGGAAAGAAAGAGACAACGGTCATTAACACTTGTCAAGCAAAGAAGAAGCAACTATTTGATTGATTGAATCCAGACACAGGCGAAAAGCCATGTCTGAGCTGAACATATTCAAAAATCAGCATATTCAATCAGAATCGAAGGCTGTTTAATTTTATAGTATCTGCAATACTCCAAAGCACCATGAGTCATCAGTCCAGGAGGCATTTGAAAAAGCGAAAGCATCAAATGCTCTGCTTTCAAATAACCTCGGGCTTGATACACAGCACAATACGTTCTCCTCTAAAAGCTTACTTGCGGCGACTCAGGACTCACGCAAGTCGGTCGATTGCACAAGGAAGAGATTCAAAAAGAGATCTTTCTAAAGGACTCGCAAGATAATCATTATCACAATAATGATATCACTTATTGCAGGTAAGATGGGATCTTTTCCTTATTCTCTAGTCGCAAATCAAATACCAATACTGTCAAAGCCCAAATTCGAGCACTCCAACAGCTTCAACATCAAAAGGCACCGACGTCAAATCAAACGCACTGCTCAAATTGCGGCAGAAACCAATGCAGCTATCCACTAATGCAAGTTAAACCGAAAATTGTGTTCAGGTGAAATTCCTCAAACCCATAACGATACGGCAAGACAGTATCACGTCAGCCTCCTCCTCAATTTCAGCAACTATCAGCACGAAATAAACATGGCGAAACCGAAAGTCGAAACAGGTGAGCAGGAATAACATTACCGCGAACCCCAGCGTTGTTAATCAGCGCATCGATGCGCCCGAACGCATCCCAAGCGCTCCCCACGGACCTCTCGATGGCGGCCCCGCCGGCCGCGATGTCGAGCTCCACGGCCACGGCCCTCCGGCCGGCCGCGGAGCCCGGGGGGGCCGGCGAGCCGAGGCCGTCGATCTCGCCGCAGAGGGACTGGAGCCGATCGACGCGGCGGGCGGCGGCGACGACGCGGCAGCCGGCCCGGGCCAGGTCGAGGCAGAACTCGCGGCCGAGGCCGGAGGAGGCGCCGGTGACCATCACCACCTTGTCGCGGAGGTCGCGCCACGGCTCGAGGTGGCCGGCCGCCGGAGATGCCATTTCGCAAGCGGCCCTTTCCTTGTTTTGCAGAATCTGCGACGAAGAGAAGGGAAACGACAATGGTGGGGGAGTTGGCTCGTGGATGATGATGATTACGACGACCGGGATCTGGTTGGGATGGGTTGACTTGTGTTTGACTGGCTGCTAATCTTTTTCCTTTCTTTATTTTAATTTTTTAGTGCATAGATGGTGGATGCCAATGACATGATGACTATAATGCCAAAATTTGTCGTCAACGGATTAAAAAACATCAATTTGCATATGACACATTTATAATCTATCAATAAACGGGTTATAATTGTTTAAATATCACTCGAACTAGCTTATACATATAATGTATAAGAGTAAACTCTTAGGAAGACCTATTTGCATAAGGATTAGACACGAGGATTTCCCTAGCTTGACTAATCATCTTGAGAATTTGTAGCCGCAAAGCCTCTCGAAACTTCAACTTAGCTTCTATCTTTAGAGATAAAAGTGAAATTGCAATCTACGAATCAACTCCCATAGCCAACCTATCCACACCGAGGGAGTATGCTAGCTTACGACCTTGTTAAAGCATCCTTAGCTCGGCCTCGAGAGAAACTGCAATAATCTATCAAGCAAGCACCACCTAGCCATCCATCTAATCAGCCACATAAATTGCCTCCCATAGAGGTTGAAGTCAGTTTACTCTTGGAAACCAAAATGTATAAAGTTACTGAAATAGGTCACAACGCATGTCCTAACTCACATTTATTTAAATGGGTCAAGTCAAAATTAAAATATGAATAATAATGGATTTTGATAAAGTCCAAAACAATGGATGTTGATGGGTCAAGTCAAAAAACCCACTTTGAAACCAAGTCAAGGGTTCCAAGTCCTTCTTTCTTTCTTCTCTCTCCTTCCATCCACCGTTCTCGAATGGAAAGATCGTGGGTTGTATTTGGCCATCGTGTTTTGGTCGTGGGTTTGTTTCTCGGATGCTTCGGTAGTTTGTGTTTCACGTGTAGCTTTCTATCTAATGTTTTGGACTTAAGGAAGATGACAAAAAGGAGGCTCTCCTTTCTCGGGGGAGAAAGTTCACTTTGTCAAAAAGATCGATTGTACGGTGCTCTACATTTATTGACCCAAAGGACAAGTGTGTGATCTAAAGAAAATACATTTATATCTGTGTATTTGGAAGTGTCACTTTAGTCTCTCTATTGTGCTTCATGGCAATATTAGGCCACTAGTTATTATTTTGAAGACTAAAAGATTTTGTGGAATCACTGCCAACTGTTCTAAAAGCTTAAGTTATTAGATGAAAGCATGGTTTATTATTTAAATATTATAACACTCCCTCTCACGCTTAGTTTGGTCTTTTGCCTAGTACTAAGTGTGGAAATTTAATTGGGGAGGCAAATAGGGGCCTGGAAGATTTGAACTCAGGATCTCCTAGCTCTGATACCATGAGTAGAAGATCAGTCACAGGATTCTATCACGGGCCCACGGGACAAATTGGGTCCCCATGCCCACTCTTGCATATTTATGGGATATCCTACCCTTCAAAAATGATATTTGGTTCTTGATCCATCTACCGAAAGATTCTTCGTCAGCAGAGATGTCACCTTTCATGAAGATGTTTTCCCTTTCAAGGATAGGCTACCATCATATCAGCATGAAGATCCCCTGACATCTTCTCGTCCCTTTTTGCATGAAGACGATCCTCCACAAGGATCAATGATGATGCTTCCATGAATAATATCTCCTATAGCATCTTCAGATGCCAATGCACATGTCGCCTCAGATGGGGAGAATGCAATTTCCAACCTTCCTTCATCAAGTATACCCGAAGGACCTGAATCTTCGCAAGCCAATATTCTGGCAGACGATACTTCTACAGACTCACAAGTTGATGTTCCATCTGAACCAACTAATCTTCAGCGATCAAGACTCACAGTTCGACCACCAACATGGACAGTGGATTACGTTTGTTCGTCGTCAAAAAAGTGTGGTACATAATATCCTATTTCCTCCTATGTCAATTTTGCTAATCTCTCTCCTGAACATAGATGCTGTGTTAGTAGAATTTCTGCACAGCAGGAACCTTCCTCTTATGATGAGGCTGCCATGGATCCTCATTGGCAACAAGCTATGAAAGATGAGTTACAAGCTCTCATCGAGAATGAGACTTGGGATATTGTTCGCCTACCTCCCTATCGTCGACCCATAGGATGCAAATGGGTATACAAGATCAAATACAAAGCAGACGGATCCATTGAACGTTACAAGGCCAGATTGGTTGCGAAGGGATTCACACGGAAGGAAGGCTTTAACTATACGGAAAATTTCTCTCCAGTTGCCAAAGAAGTCACCGTACGGTCCTTTCTTTCCATTGCCTCCATTCGTGACTGGCCTCTTCATCAAATGGACATTCACAATGCCTTTTTACATGGAGATCTTGAAGAATAGATTTATATGGAGTATTCCACCGGGATTTCACAGACAGGGGGAGGGGAGTGTGTGCCGTCTTCGAAAATCCCTATATGGGCTCAAACAGGCTTCTCGTCAATGGTATGCCAAGTTTACTAGTGCACTTACAACTGCAAAATTCCAGCAATCTAAGCGTGACTATGCTTTATTCACATGGAAACAAGGTATGTCGTCAATCTATTTACTTATATATGTTGACGATATACTCATTATGGGAAATGATGCGTCTACCATTGAGAGATTCAAGGAGTATCTACATTCTACATTTCATATTAAGGATTTGGGATCTCCCAAATACTTTCTTAGGATAGAAATTGCACAGTCAAATAAAGGCATCTGTCTTAGCCAACGGAAATTTGTCTTAGAAATTGTGTCAGAAGCAGGTTTGTCGGGATCTAGGCCGACTATTATTCAATCGATCAGAATATCAAGTTAACGACAGCTAAATATGACAAAGGGTTGTCACCTATAAACAAGGATCCTTTGCTTAAAGACCCTTATGCTTATCAAAGACTTGTTGGAAAGCTTATTTATTTGACCATGACCAGACCAGACATTTCTTATGCAGTTCAGATTCTTAGTCAGTTTATGCATGCTCCAAAACAGTCTTACATGAATGCGGCACTAAAAGTCATAAAATACTTGAAAGGGTGTCCTGGATTGGGAATATTGCTATCTCAAGACAACAATATGGAGATGACAACATATTGTGACACAGATTACGCTACTTGCCCCATGAGTAGAAGATCGATCACAGGATTCTGTATAAAATTAGGGGATTCTCTAATTTCATGGAAGACAAAGAAACAGTCAACCATATCTTTATCATCTGCTGAGGCAAAATACCGAGCAATGGCGAAGACTAGTTGTGAGATAGTCTGGATAAGAGGCCTTCTTCAAGACCTTGGTGTACAAATAAAAGAGCCCACTGTCCTATTTTGTGATAATGATGCTGCACTTAAGCTTACAATGAACCCAGTATTTCATGAAAGGACAAAGCATATAGAGGTTGATTGTCACTTCATTCGAGACAAGATCTAGAGTGGGGTGATTAGAACAAGAGGAATAAGAACAGCAGAGCAACCCGCGGACATTTTTACCAAGGCCTTATGTCAAAGGCAACATTCGTATCTATTAAACAAGCTAGGCATCTTCGATGTGTATAGACCGCTGCGCTTGAAGGGAAGTGTTGAAGATACTATTGCCGATGCCGATTGATCTTAATTGATTTTTTATTATAGGGAATATTTTATGTACATTTTTGAGATATTGTGTATATTTTTATTCCTTTGTTATTTAGACACTTTGTATTATAAATAGATTGTAATTACATACTGAAAGGAATATAGAAAAGCAATATACAATTCTCCCAAACTCCAAGCTTTCTATTTTTCTGACAAAGACGATTTAAGTACTCTCCCCATTGCTAACAATTTAAGATTTGAATCCAATTGTTGTATTTACTTTTGACGATAAAATACAATTGTTGGAGCAATAATTACTTAAAAGTATGTTATTCTATAATAGTGTAATAAATTCATAACTTGCTGGTCAACTAAGACATGTAATTTTGGGAAATGAGCAAAAGAAGGTAAATTAATATGGATTTGTTTTTGTTATGAGAAAAGTGTAAGTTAGGCTTTCATCAAGTCCAATACATTGAGATCTCTCATCTATATTTAACCTAAAACCAAAATGGCCCAGCCTTGACTTTTACCACCAACCTCATGCCCTCGATCATAACCCAGACCTTAAGCTCCCTCACTAACTTGATAAACCAGTTCATGGAACCACCCATTCTTTAGATATAACAATTTAAGGAGAAAAACCGTTTAAAATGTAATTTAGGTCGACAAATATGAGTTGGGATGAGTATAGGTTGTTAAATCCGCATTAGATATTAAATTGGTCAAAACAAGTTAAATTAGTCGATTTAAGTCGAACCTTTTTCGACCCATCCCGGCCCACTCATTTAACGGGTCTACATATGCATTTGATTTGATCCATCATGGTTAGAGGGGTCCCAATTAGAGTTGGCAATTCACATCGGCATGTCATAATCGTGTCTGTAATTCACGTCGACTCAGAACATTTTGATTCCAATTCCACATGCCGAGCGTGGAATCGGAATCAAAATTGATATGGGCCTAAAGTGACGAGAAAGGCCCGGCCCAATAAGCCAAGCGTGGGCTTTGAGTTGTAAGAAGTCCCACATCGCCCTTCTCAAGGAAGAACAAACAGAGGGAGGGGATGCCTTCGGAGATATTTAATAAAATAAGGATGGTACAGAAAAGATTAGCATGATCTCCGCATACGGATGACCCACAAATCGAGAAATGGGTCAATTTTTATTTTATTTTTTGTAATTTGGCTTAGATTTTCAATTTTAAGAGTGATTTTGGCTTCTTCTTCCATGTTGATTATAGCATTGAAAATAATTCTCGCTAGTGTTTGGATGGCTATGACTCACCAATAAAATTGCCGATGTTGAAAGATAAGGAGAATGTTGCTTACTAAACTGGAATGTGGCTAATCTGCCGATTCTATCTCCTTCACAGTGACCAACCATGAAAGACAGGCCTCTTCATCTATATATCTCCATAATCGGTCTACTCTGTTTTCATGAAGACAAACCCAGTTTTCAAAAAACTTACATCGTAGCAATCAGGAAAGTCCTTTTCTTTTTCTTTTTTTAAATAAAGTCCCTTTAGGCGCCAAATTTCATACGACTTCTGTACATAAATTTCCATGCCAGGCCTTGGATTGAAGTCACACTCATTCAACTGTAGATACCAAAAGGACATGTAGTCAGAGTTGTGCTCATCTTCTTAGAATCGAAATATAATCTTTTATTACGGTACAGCAGAACTCGAATGGCTGAAGCTAGATTATTCATTATTGACATAAATAAGCAACACTTCAACACAGTAAAACTAAGAAGACTGCTATCCCACAGCAAAACAACTCTGCTAATCCGTTCAGGATGCCCTCGCCTTACAGAGAAGTACTGGTGTTGTCGGTTGACCTTTCATAGAGAAGAGAAAATAGGAACTCCTGGCAAGGAGGTCCCCGCATCGACGATGAAAACGTTGCCTGTGACGTACTCCGAGGAGTTGTGAATCAAGTAGCGGATGAGCGTCGTCAAGGCCGGATCAGAGGTCCCCAATGTTCTCAGAGGGAGGATTTTCTCAGCCACATTATTCAGCCAGTCTCTTTGCATGAGACCCTGCGTGATCTCAGATTTGAAAAGTCCGGGTGAAATAGAGTTCACTCTGATTTTGTATGCCCCAAGTTCCAAGGCCATGACCTGTTATCAAAGATATCATCATTTGGTCAAAACTTTACTCCCGTTATCTCGTGGAATCTAGACAACCACCACGTGAAACCCGCAAACCAAGCTCAAAGCAATAGAAAGTTGATAGGATACGGAAAGGAGTCCTGTGAGGGCATGTTTGGTAACCGGCCAAATAGTGTGTATTTTTATTCTTTTATTTATTTTTTTGTTCCCGAGAGTAGTTTTGAAACATAATCGCGTTTAGTAAAATTTTTGTTCCCGAGAACAGATTTGGAGTAGAATCAAGAATAATAATAAATAAATAAAGTTGATTCTTTGTTTCCGGAAACAATTGTAGAATCAAGTCTACCTATTTTTCATTGTCGATGCGGGGACCTCCTCTCTTATCTCTCCTTCCATCCACCGATCTCGAATGGAAAGATCGTGGGTTGTTCTTCGTCATGGCGTTTTGGTCGTGGCTTCGTTTCTCAGATGCTGCAGTAGTTGTGTTTCACATGTAGCATTCCATCTAATGTGCTTCACATGTGCGATGGTTTTGTTTACAATTCTATTGGCGGGCCTGTGCTGAATTGGGGGTGTAACTAATCTGTCTTTTGGTTAAGCATGTCTGGTTGCTTCATTTCGAGCGGTATGGAAACGTGGGAGGATGAACCACTGGAATCCAAAAGAGGGCGCTCCAATTGGAACGCTGGATGAGCCATGAGGAGAGGGATTACAGTCTCAATAGCAAAGGCACCAGCCTTCCTTAAGATTTAAAGAGGTTGGTGGAAGGAGAAACAACAATGTTGCATCTTCGGAGGAGAGCACACTTACCTGAATACCATCTCGTGGTATTCTACTGCCAAGTGATTTCTTGAAGTTTTAGTTGTTTTTTTTCAAGTTTGATAGGTTGATTCTTTTAGGTAGTGATGGTACTTCGCAGATTTTTTATTGGTGGTGCGTAGAGTAAAGATTCAGCCTCATAAGACTGAGTTTCCATTGGCTAAGTAGCCTTGGTCACACTAATTTTGGAAATTGTTGGACATTGATTTGAGGTTCAAGGTTGATAATGGATTCTATAGAGTGCCAATGAATTGTTTGTGTTTATGTATGGCCAAGGGAGATGACAAAACAGGGCTCTTTTCTTTTGTGGAAAAAAGTTCACTTTGTAAAAGATTGATTGTATGGTGCTCTACATTCATTGGCCCCAACGATAAAATGTGTGATCTAAAGAAAATACATTTTTGTCTGTATTTTGAAGTGTGTCACTTTAGTCTCGCTATTGTGTTTCGTGGCGATGTTAGGCCACTAGTTATTATTTTGAAGACGACTGGAATACTCCCTCCCATTGCTAACTATTTAAGATTTGAATCCAACTGTTGTATTTTCTCTGGATGGAAAAATACAATTGATGGTGCAATAATTTCTCAAAAGTATGTTTTTGTGTAATAAATTCATACCTTGATCGTAGACTAGGACGTGTAATTTAGGAAAATGAGCAAAAGAAGATAAATTAATACGGATTTGTTTTTGTTATAAAAAAATTGTAAGTTGGGTTTTCATCAAGTCAAATACATTTTTCAACCCAAAAAAAACAAGTCCAATACATTGAGGTGTCTCATCTATATTTAACTTAAAAACAAAGTCCAAACCCGTTTCATGATTTTATGGATGGTTCAAGCCTGACTTTTACTATCAACTTCTTGCCCTCAGTCATCCCGGACCCCAAGGTCCCTCACAAACTTGACGAGTCAGTCCATGAAGCCACCCATTCTTCAAATGTAACATTTTAAGGAGAAAAGTTGCCTAAAATGGAATTTGGGTTGGATTGGGTTCAGATTGGGACAGGTAAAGTTAGCCAAATTTAAACATATTAAGTTAGCCAACTGAGTTGAACCATTTTCAACTCATCATGATCCACTCATTTAATGGATCTACATGTTCATTTGATTTGATTCATTTAATGGATACGCCGGAATGCATCCCAAGCCCTCCCCACGGACCTCTCAATGGCGGCCCCACCGGCCGCGATGTCGAGCTCCACGGCCACGGCCCTCCGGCCGCCTGCGGAGCCCGTGGGGGCCGGCGATCCAATGCCGTCGATCTCGCCGTAGAGGGACTGGAGCCGATCGACGCGGCGGGCGGCGGCAACGACACGGCAGCCGGCCCGAGCCAGGTCGAGGCAGAACTCGCGACCAAGGCCAGAGGAGGCGCCGGTGACCATCACCACCTTGTCACGGAGGTCGCGCCACGGCTCGAGGTGGCCGGCCGCCGGAGATTCCATTTCGCGACGAAGAGAAGGGAAAAAACAATAGAGGGGGAGTTGGTTCGTGGTGGGTTGACTTGCGTTTCACTGCAGTTACCGGGAACGGCGAAGATGCAACATTGTTGTTTCTCCTTCCACCAACCTCTTTAAATCTTAAGGAAGGCTGGTGCCTTTACTATTGAGACTGTAATCCCTCTCCTCGTGGCTCATCTAGCGTTCCAATTGCCAATTGGAGCGCCCTCTTTTGGATTCCAGTGGTTCATCCTCCCACGTTTCCATACCGCTCGAAATGAAGCAACCATACACGCTCGACCAAAAGACAGATTACTTACACCCCCAATTCAGCACAGACCCGCCAATAGAATTGTCGCACATGTGAAGCACATTAGATGGAATGCTACGTGTGAAACACAACTACCGGAGCATCTGAGAAACGAAGCCACGACCAAAACGCCGTGACGAAGAACGACCCACAATCTTTCCATTCGAGATCAGTGGATGGAAGGAGAAAGAAGAGAGGACGAAGGACTTGGAACTCTTGAATCGGGTTGACAGTGGGTTTCTGAATAATATATTAACATCTATTTTTTCGGCTCTACTTGTCAAAGCCCATTATAATTGATATTTTAACTTTGACTTGACTTTTTTAAATAAATGTGAGTTGGGATATGGGTTGTAATTTATTTCGATAGCTCTAGGCCTTTTGGCCCTTGAGAGTAAATTGACTTCGGCCACTGTGGAAGCCTGGAAGGCATTTTACGCATCGAACGGATGGTCAGGTGTTTCTTGCTCAACAGGTTATTGCAATTTCTCTGGAGGTTGGGCTACGGACGTTTTATTGAGGTCATAAACTAGCATGCTCCCTCGCCGTGAATTAATTGACTTTGGGAGTCGATTTGTATACTGCAATTCCCCTTTCATCTCTAAAATACAAGGCAAATTTAAGTTTTGAGAGGCTTTGCTGGCGCAAATTCACGGGAAATTCTCTTGTTTAATTGCTGCGCAACTACGTCTTTTTAAGAGTTTACTTCCTATAATGTAGAGCTCACGAGCCATCCATTAAATTCGTGTACTAATATTCGAGTGAAATTTAAACAAGAATAACCCATTTACAAGTCAACCCATCCCGCCAAATCCCAGTCGTCGTCATCCACGTACCAACTTCCCCTTATCGTTTTCCTTCTCTTCGTCGCGGATTCTGCGAAGAAAATGGCCTCTCGCGAAATAGCATCTCCGTTGGCCGGCCACCTCGAGCCGTGGCGTGACCTCTGCGACAAGGTGGTGATGGTCACGGTGCCTCCTCCGGTCTCGGCCGTGAGTTCTGCCTTGATCTGGCCCAGGCTGGCTGCCGCATCGTTGCCGCCTTGCTTGCTTGGATCGGCTCCAGTCCCTATGTGGTAAGATCGACGGCCTCAACTCATCGCCCCTGGGCTCTGCGGCGGTGGCTAGGTCGGGCGGTTGGCGAGCCGTGGCTGTGGAGCTCGACATCACGGCTAGCGAGGCATGAAGTTGGTGATAAAAGTCCAGGCCAGACCATCCATAAATCAGGAAACAAGTTTGGATTTTGGCTTTAAGTTAGATATAGAATGAGAGATCTCAATGTATTAGACTTGATGAAAGCCTGACTTACAATTTTCTCATAACAAAAACAAATCCATATTAATTTACCTTATTTTGCTCGTTTCCCAAAATTACATGTTTTAATTGACGAGAAGTTATGAATTTATTACACAATAACATACTTTTGAGCAATTATTGCTCCAACAATTGTATTTTATCGACAAAAGTAAATACAACATCAATCTTTAATTATTAGCAATGCGGAAGAGTACTTAAATCGTCTTCAAAATAATAATTAGCGGCCTAACATCGCCACGAAACATCATAACGAGACCAAAGTGACACACTTCCGAAATACACTGGTAGAAATGTATTTTCTTTAGATCACACATTTGTCCTTTGAGTCGATAAATGTAGAGCACCGTACAATCGATCTTTTTTTACCAAGTGAACTTTCTCCCCCGAGAAAGGAGAGCCCCGTTTCGTCATCTTCCTTAGCCATGCATAAACACAAACAATTCATAGGCACTCCACGACCAAAACATTACATAGAAAGCTACATGTGAAACACAACTACCGAAGCATCTGAGAAACAAACCCACGACCAAAACACCATGACCACGTACAACCCACGATCTTTCCATTCGCGATCGGTGGATGGAAGGAGAGTGAAGAGACGAGCAAGGACTTGGAACTCTTGACTTGGGTTGAAAGCGGGTTTCTTGACTTGACCCATAACATCCATTGTTTTGGGCTTTATCAAAACCCAATATAATCCATATTTGAATTTTGACTGGACCGATTTAAACATATATGAGTTAGGATATCCATTTCAGCCTATTTTGATAGCTTTACATATTTTGGTTTCCAAGAATAAACTGAGTTTGGCCTCTGGGAGGCATTTTATGTGGCGTAACAGATGAATGGTCAAGTGTTGCTTGCTCGACAGATTATTACAATTTCTCTCGAGGCCGAGCTAAGGACGCTTTTCAAGGTCGTAAGCTAGCATACTCCCTCGGTGCAGATTGGTTGACTATGGGAGTTGATTCGTAGACTGCAATTTCACTTTAATCTCTAAAGATAGAAGACAAGTTGAAGTTTCGAGAGGCTTTGCTGCTGCAAATTCTCAAGATGATTAGTCGAGCCAGGGACATTCTCATGTCTAATCCTTGTGCAAATAGGTCTTCCTAAGAGTTTACTCTATATATGACATGTGTGAACTAGTTCAAGTGGAATTTAAACAATTTAACCTGTTTATTGATAGATTATAAATGTGTCGTATGCAAATTGATGTTTTTTAGATTATAAATGTGTATGCAAATTGATGTTTTTTTATCCGTTTAAGACAAATTTAGGCATTATAGTTAACATGTCATTGGCATTTGGCATCCACCGTCCATGCACTAAAAAAATTAAAATAAAGAAAAGAAAAGATTGGCGGCTAGCTTCCCACTCTTCGGAGGCCAGTACACTTACCTGAATACCATCTCGTGGTATTCTACTGCCAAGTGATTTCTTGAAGTTTTAGCTGTTTTTTTCAAGTTTGATAGGTTGATTCATTTAGGTAGTGATGGTACTTCGCAGATTTTTCATTGGTGGTGCGTAGGGTAAAGATTCAGCCTCATAAGACTGAGTTTCCATTGGCTAAGTAGCCTTGGTCACGCTAATTTTGGAAATTGTTGGACATTGATTTGAGGTTCAAGATTGATAATGGATTTTATAGAGTGCCAATGAATTGTTTGTGTTTATGCATGGCTAAGGGAGATGACAACAGGGCTCTTTTCTCTTGGGGAAAAAAGTTCACTTTGTAAAAAGATTGATTGATGGTGCTCTACATTTATTGACCCAAAGGACAAAATGTGTAATATAAAGAAAATACATTTCTACTTATATATTTTGAAGTATGTCACTTTAGTCTCACTATTGTCTTTCGTGGCGATGTTAGGCCACTAGTTATTATTTTGAAGACGACTTAAGTACTCCCTCCCATTGCTAATAATTTAAGATTTGAATCCAATTGTTGTGTTTTCTTGGACAGAAAAATACAATTGATGGTGCAATAATTTCTCAAAAGTATGTTTTTGTGTAATAAATTCGTATCTTGGTCGTGGACTAAGATTTGTAATTTTGGAAAATGAGCAAAAGTAAAATAATAAGAATTTATTTTTGTTATGAAAAATTGTAAGTTGGGTTGTTATCAAGTCGAATACATTTTTCGACCCAAAAAAAAAAAAAAGTCCAATACATTGAGCTGTCTCATCTATATTTAAAATCAAAATCTAAACCCGTTTTATGATTTTATGGATGGTTCAAGCCTGACTTTTACTACCAACTTCTTGCCCTCAGCCATAACACATACCCTAAGGTCCCTCGCAAACTCGACGAGTCAATCCATGAAGCCGTCCATTCTTCAAATGCAATATTTTAAGGAGAAAAGTTGCCTAAAATGGATTCTGGGTTGGATTGGGCATAGGTTGGAATAGGTGTAGTTAGCCAAATTTCAACATATTAAGTTTGTCAAATGAGTTGGATCATTTTCGACTCATCACGATCCACTCATTTAATGGATCTACATGTTCATTTGATTCGATTCATCTTGGCGAGAGAGGTCCCAATTAAAGCTGACAATTCACATCGGCATGTCATAATCGTGTTCATGATTCGCGTCAACTCAGGAACATTTTGATTCTGATTTCACATGCCAAATAATTGGATTACAAAGAAGACACATGCCATGTTCGATACCGGATTTTCTTTCCGAAAATTCGCGTTTCATCCCATGGCACGCCGAGTCGTGCAAGCAGATCGTGTCCAGCATTACCGGCCCCCGGTAATTGATCGTTTCACGGGCCTCAAGCCATTGCGCCACAGGTGGATCCGCTCCAGCTCCAAAAAGACAAGATGGGCCTCGAAACGTCAACGAGATCCACACACCAAGCAGTGAAAAAGGGCCATTTCCCCCCTCCCTCTTTCGCGAGACAGGTTCGCGGTGCCTGCGAATCCCACGTCCTCGAAAACCGAAAAAAATCTTAGGGCATCGTGCGATGCTTCGAAGGGCGCTTTGATCTGAGGCCAGCAATTTCTGCTTTTTCTTCTTTTGTTTGCAGTAGGAGCAGAAGGAATATTAACGTTGTGGATGGAGAATTTTCTCTCCGGAATCGAACCCCGATTGCGGCCCCTTCGACGGTTTCTTGGCGTATGGAGGAGAGCCGACGGAAAAAAGAGATGGAGAAGGGGCGATGGACGAGCGAAAAAGGAATGGGACAGTTCAGGAACATGCGCGGCAAAGAGGAGACCGGAGAATATACGGGGGAAAGCCTGCAAAAGCTCTTTTTTTTCTTTTTTTCTCCCTTGAAAATGATGGCATCTATTAACCTTCAACAAATATTTCATTTTAGAGTTGTGTTGATAAGTTTTTTTTTTTTTTTAAACATTTCCATTTTTTTTTTCTAAATGGCTATTGGGCTCTAGAAGAGATAAGTCATATATATATTAAATGCAGAATTTTTTGTGAATTGGTTACTAGAGTAAAGGCACGCACATGTTCGTTTAGAATATTGTTCAATTAGAATATAAAAATTGGTGATTAGCTGTCAAGGATGCAATGCACAAAATAGTTTTGTGATTGGAAAAGTGAGAAGAAATTCATGTTGGACTTAAGTATATAGATTGCACGAATTTCTTCTGAACAAAATTAATACCAAAATCCTTCTAGTCATCTAACCAATAACCCCTTCAATCTTTACCAAAAAGGCAAGAAGGAAATACATAAGAGGGACGAAGGACAAAGTCGTCTTGCCCCAAAGTTGTCAAAAAGCGACATAAAAAAGGAGGTCCTTTTCCTTCGAGTAAATAGAGAATGAGGAAATGAAAAAGGCCTGTATTCACTTCGATAAACATACAAAAAAAACAAATGAAAAATATAACCTATCCCCATGAAACGAGTCCCAAGGAAAGGACCTCAAATTTAGTCGCGTTCTAAATACGATTAACGTCATATCAACCCTTAAGCCTCAATTACAAACCGACAAGTCAATTTTTAACGCCATGATCGCCTTATAAAAAAACGAGTTTTAGCACTACATTGATGCCAATTCGCGATGCCCTCCAAAAATGATGGCTCCACGAGGCATCACTCTTTCGGTGAACAGACACAACAAATCATAACGAATTTACGAATAAGTCGAGATAAATCGAATCACGCTAGATATCACCCCCAACTTAGAAGTGCATGAAATAATTTTTTCTCTCCGAATCTTACTAGTTGCTACTGATTAAATGTCGGACAGAATAATGGATATATAATGTCGGGAATGATGTCACTTTGAATTCGCGGACTGAGGCGGCTCAACGCTCGACCTGGTGGTGCTGACCATTTAGGAGACAACTAGGCGAGCCTTTGCACGCCATCATTTATCACGCTCCCCTCCCCCCGTCAATCCACACCCCCTACCCCTCGATTCCACCGAAAATTATATAAAATAAAATAAAAAAGAAGAAGAAAAAAAACATGCTCTTTCCTTCTTTTTCTCTGCCCTTCTTTTTGAAAATAAAAATTAAAAAAGAAAAAAGGGGGGTAAGATCAGCTTTTCTTCTTTTCTTTCCTCAATGGCGTGTCGTGTTCGGAAGCCCGACATGCTCTGTTTTTCTCTGTAGCAGAAAGGGCAACCTCGGAATTCCCACCCCACAACCCGAGCCAACTACGAAACCGCTCCGCCACTCGCCGCGGGAGCCGTCGATTGGGTGGTGGGGTGCGGCTCCCGGCGACGTCACGACGAATCGGGGCGCGCGTGGCGGGGCGACGGCGGACGCGGCGCGAGTGGGGGGGGGAGTCTTTCTCTCTCTCTCTCTCTCTCTCTCTCTTCGGTGCTGCTGCGACTTAACTTTTTTGACAGCGGCGCCGCCTGTTTGACAGGGAGAAATTTATAAAGGCCGGCATTAAATAATCTGGATTTTCCCACGCTTCCTTTTTTTTTTTTTTTTTTTTTTTCTTGAGGGAGGGAAATTCGGCGCGCGCAGCTGGGAAGGACGACGGATCACGCGCTGCCAAATGATGGCGTCGCGTCACGCGACCTTGAGCCATTCGTACGGGGTTGGTCCCCGCTTCCCTTACTTTTCTGCCCGTATTCCCAAATCCGATGAATATTCGCGTCCTTCTTTCCGATGATATAAATGATATCTAAATGGTCTGGACGAAGATGTAATTGGCTCTTTAAATTCGAGTTTTTTTAACTTTCATCTTACTCCTTGAGCCGAAGCGGTTTAGCTTCTATGGTCGATTTCATCGCACGGATATATCAGTCCAAAAATCCAACTCGATCGTGGAATTAACTCGCATGAGGAAGTAATTCTTAAGTTTTGGCTTAATATGCAATATTGTCAGTAAATTTTTTAATGAATATAATCATCCGAACTTTGACTTAATATGTAATGTCGTATCTAAAATTTAATTTGTTCAGTATGAGCATTGGATTTTTTGTATATGTTTAATCCAATCGCTAAATTATAAAAGAATATCAAATCAATTCAATCCTTAAACTATATGAATTTATAAATATCTTATTGAACAATTTTCTATATGATTCATGTACTATATTAAATATATATTAAAAGTTCAAATATCACATTTCAATAAATTAAAAGTTTGAAAATGATATTACACATTAAGTTAATATTTAGATATCACAATAAATAAATTAGAAATCGAGGAACGATATTACATATTGAATAAAAATTTAAAAATTATTTGTCATTTTTGCATATGCCAAACATGGTGGGAGGATTTCTAAGCAAGCATACCGAACTCGACTTTGCCTAGGCTATTTGTCGGGCCTATTTTTCTTTTTCCCCACCCACTCAATCAAAGCACGTCTCTGACCAACAAAAAGAAAAAGTAAAGCATGTCCATTGGCAACGTCGTTTCAGAATTTCCGGCGCGTTTGTCAACTGCAGCTGGATCGATTTTCTAGCTTCGTCGCGTCTCTCGAGCTCGATCAATGTTCAATTATATATCTGGAAACTCTGTATTCCATCTTGGAACATCACACGACTCCATCATGGAACCGAAATCGACTGGAATCTGAACATCTGATTGGTACATCTCTTCATTTCAACTATTTACTTCCATTAATGAAAGAAAACGTCATGTGTAATTTGGGATAATGTGGTTTGAATTGCCAAAAATGGACCATCACGATTTGCATTGGAAATTGGCAGATTGCCCTGATAGTCCATTATTATGGAGTCGCATACTAGACTATAGTTAAATTTGTATTACGAGAAAATTGTAGTATAATCTGAGATAAAATAAATAAAACATCAAGACATGATGTGATATTAATTAAGTTCTATTGAAATAGTGTCTAACATTACTTAACAACGGATCTCATATGTTTTTTATATTCACGTGATCTTATTTATCTCTATTTAAACTTTTGGGTTAGACTTTTAAATGTGATATCAGAGACAGTGCTATCCATTTTGCGAATATATGCTAATTATATTCATATTGTCTCCTCCATTTATGAGCTTAAGTTATTTTGTTAAACTTTCTACTTCACGAAAGTATAGCATAAACTCTATAACGACACGACCCAATTCATACGGGTCAAGCCCATAAAAGAAGTTTAGCTGATGATTCAATTTATTTGAGGTCCCTCTACCATCCTAAACTTCGTTCAAAGGTCAGACATAAAGTGAGTACTCTTGTGCAGTCGATCACTCCTTGGCACCGCTGAATCAAGGCTTCTCATCTAGTTCGTCGGCAAATAAAATCTTTATCCGAGGAGTCCTATACTTTGATACTATTTATAACGATGTCGCCCACCCAGAGAAATGAGATCTTAGGAAGAATGTACATGATCACCATTTATAAGGCGACTCATTCTTTATGATAACAAGCTCCCTCCCATCTAATTAACGTGGGATTTAAGGTATTGCAAATTCTTTCCCTGTTCATATATACATATACTTTTAATTTAGATAGCGCATACGAGAACCCCTCTTTTACAAATGATACTTTATCTCTAATAAGGCACGGACTTAAATGGCAAGAAAGTTTGCTCCTCCCCTTGTTCTATCGAGTTCAAGTATTGTTGAGAGTAGTGAGAATCCCGAACACACCAAGCCGATGTGGGGAAGTAAACTAAAGTTACCCGGAAATTCGACCAAAAAAAGAAGTCACTCGGAAAGGCAGACCGGTCGAAACCCCTGTGGCTCGGACACCACCCGATGAAAACGGAACTTGTCAGCATAGAACTGCAGCGTGTGAATGCACGAGATGAAGCAAGCTCCCTCAAAGTCGCCATCTGATGTGGGATGTCCAGCACCAGCACCAGCAACCTCAAGTTGAGGTGCTTAAGGTGCTTAAGATATCGATGACTGGTCTTTCCAGTTGGTCTCCTTAACAAGTGATTGTCGCTTTAACGTGTGCTCTTAATGGAAATATTCGCTCGCATATTGGTTTTCGGACGTATGCAAGAAAGCTTTGCATCTCGTAGAAAATGAGTCGCTCGCATTGGAATTGGATGTGGGAATAAAGATGCGTTAGTTTAAAGCAATCCAGCTTGCATGCCGTCCAACGTCCTCTCACTATTAAGACTTTACATCCATCAAGGTCCTCAAATCCCCTATGGTTTACGAGAGTCAAACTAAAATATTATGGACAGACCACGATGTTTTTAACACGTTCTACGTCGTTATCAGGAGCAGATTTAGCATACCATATTGCTCGCTTTTCCAAAGCTCGACATGCATGAAAACGACATTATTGTTCACTTCGAACGCGAGCGCAAGCACGATGCATAGTGGCATCATACGGGGGCCGCTTTCACACGCACGTCCACACAAAAATCCACGCTCATAAGGGGCACAAGATGCTAAAGACAAAAATGCGAAGGCAAAGCGATCAAGAAAATGTACATGCAACGTCAGAAAACTCGCCCGCTTTGAATTTGACCCTGTCTCTCTTTCTCTCTCTTTATCAGAATCAGTGGGAAGGCAATCTAAGATGATTGAACCAGCTTAAAAAGGGAGAAGAAAAAAAATGGTCGGCATTCGATCTTTCCCATTGATTTAAATTTGAAGTTAGTGGCGAGACAAATGCCCGTGAGGTTCCACTTTGACTGGCTTGCATAGGCTGCTTTCAGAAATAGGTTTTTGTTGTCCCGACTTGGTAAAGGAACAAAGGAGGAAGCGGGTCACCCTGTCCTTTTGTAGCCATGGCATCCATTCCCTGCTGCACCGGGCGACCGTGGATCGTTCCTTTTTACCCCAACTTGCGCGATCTCGTGCCTAAGATATACATGTTAGTTCATCAGCAGAGATTTGATTCGAGGAGGGTCCGAGGAGTTTTCTAAGCTTCGAGCAAATGAGATGGCTGCTGCATCTGGGTTGGACTATTCTCTAAGGAAACTCCCTGTTCTGGAAGTCCTTGAGAGGGAAGGAGTGGCGATGCCGTGGCGATGAAATGGAAAGTTTCGAGTTGCGACGGACACAGATTCGGATTTGATATGAGAGAGATCCAACTTGCTCGGTGGATGCCTACGTGACGACCCTTTGACCTCGAGACTTTTGTTTTGGAGGACGGGAATGAGTCATGAAGGTGACCTTTTTCCAAGCCTAGATGCCCTTCTCTCGATGAGGGTGGGGCCATGTTTTTGGCAACCCTTTGGCCCGCCCTCCAATGTTAACTAAAAATCGCTGACATGGATAATGGTAATTATACTATAACTAACGTTGACATGAATAATTTTTTATAATTCTTTTTATTTTCTTTCTTTTTTTCCCTTTCTTTTCTCTATCAAGTCTAGCCAGGACTAGTCAAACACCCGTCGACCACAGAAGTGCTATCGGCCATTGGGCAAGGGTAGCATTCCTCACCCATGGCCAGTGAGAGCTTTGCGACTCTCGTCAAGTTTGGAAGGAAGAAAGAAAATAATAAAATTAAAAAATTCATAAAATCCTTAAAAAGAATATTACCGTCAATAACAATCATATCACATGGATGATTGGCGTTTACATCGATGATTTTTGATTAAAATTGATCGGATAGACTGATTGATAAAATATGAAAATAGATAAAATTGAATTAATAAAAGTGCAATGAATGTATGCGTTTTTTGGACAATTCTCCCTCTTTTTTAACTCAATCATTCCGAACACTTTCTCAATGTTTTCGATAATGTCCGTTTGCACTGGCCATTAGGAAAAGGGTTTCCCTTGTAATGGCGTGCCCTAAATCCGACACCGGACAGGGGGGGCCCGCCTCCACATAAGCATGATGGTCAATGATGAGGGGGAGTACGTGACACGTGGTGGATAGTTGCGCGTGATATCGTGGATTTGTATTCCCTGATATGCCGCAATCATTCCTGCATCTGAGGATTCTTTTGATCCCTTCCTTCCCCGTCCCTTCCAAGATTAATAAATAAATATATGATGTGCTCTTGTCCTGAAGGTATTGGACTCTATTTCCATCGTCGGTCCAAAATTCCCTTTCATTTCGTAGACAAATTAATATCATAGTCCTAATCAAGCAATTATAATAAATAGAGTCAAATTGAATACGTTACGATGAATACATATTTATCAAGAAGATATATTTTGACATGTCAATGATCACTCTCGATAATTCACTGTACCATTCGATAAATAAGTACTTTCCGTATCTTTGACAACTGACATGACTCTTTTGCGATGAAATCATGACCAAGTGTAACTTTGCAATAGGTTTTCTGCCATCGTTCCAAACCTATTGACCGATATACACTGGTGCTAGTACGAGTGGTAGTAGAAAGTCCGTGGAATTAAAGCCAAAAATGTTGACCACGCTTGGACATGTCAACCCCTAGAAATGGAGGAACGATAAATAATGCCCTAATGTCTGACCCTAGCGAGTCTGCGCAAAACAGGCAGCTGCCAACAAATAATGATATGAAACATTATTTTTCCTTATAATTATTAGAGATGAAATCGATCCGACAGAACTGATGATTTTAGCTTCGCTAATTGAAGAATTAAATGAAAAATAAAATCAAAACAAGAAGGGGAAAGACCGCTATGGAAGAATGAAAGAGATGCTCTCCCAGGGGCATTGAATTTTAGAGAGCGTTCACTTCTAACTTAAGTTGAAATTTTTGGAAAATTGTTTTCTGTCCAGGATTTGATTATGAAAAATCCGCTCGCAATGTATCTATTTTCCTGTCATAAATATTTCGATCAATATATTAAGTTTATCGATTATATTAAAAGTCACTCCGACCAAATTGTAAATTTTACTTGAATAGTAGTTGCTCTAATCTTGTCCCCAATCAGCCTTTTTTTTTTTCTATAAATCCATAAGTATACCTTGGTTTATATTCTCGCGTGATAGCATATAATATTTTTCTTTCTGATAAACAAAAAGTAAGTTATTTAGCTCCTTCTGTCGACCGGAGCACATTGATTTGCTCTTAATTACGTTACGGATCACCTTCGTGAAGCTTTTCAAGCATACTTCTTGTAGTCCATACAAAGTTTAATCTTTATGTATTCAATTACAATCAAATCATGTCCCAAGAGTTACTTCATAACAAAATGGCACAAGATAATGATAGCAATGGCCCTTCAATTATAATTCAATATACAATACGGTCCTCGAACTTATACTTAATATGCAATATTATCCACAAACTTTACATTTATTTAATATGGTATTTGATTTTTTAGTAATTGTTCAAAGTAGTCCATGGATTTTATGAAAATATTTAAAATTCCAGGACCACATTAAACAATTGATCAAAATTCAAAGACCACATTGAACAAATTAAAAGAGTTTCAAAATGACATTATATATTATTGAATAAAAGTTTAGGGATTATAATGAGCAAATTAATATATTACAATCATTTGGGCCATTTTTCCCCAACAGTAGCCATTATTCCTTGCTTGAGAGGGGTAAAATTTATGTTAATTTATTCTTGGTAAAAAAGAAAAATGAGAAATTTCAAATAAAGATATGAAGTTAACTTTATTTCAAATAAGATCTAAATGTCACCATTTTCTTCTATAAGGGCTTGAAGTAACTATACCAATCTCAAATAATAGTATGACCTCACCAGTTGATAAAATGCATTTTCATCATTTTTTTTATTATTCTTTCATCTTTTTCTTTATTTCTCCTTAACTAAATTATGTTAAAAATCTAGTACTTCCATGAGAAGATGAACTAAAAAGAGAAAATCTTAAAAAAAAAAAAATCTAAGTCTTCCCATAAAAATTTTCAGCTTTCTTAATTTTTAATCCAACTGAACTAAAATTTAGATTGAAATTATATTTGGACAAAAATGTCCTTAATCGAATATTTAGCCAACGAACGAAATTCACTTCTAAGCTCATATTTAAGAAAATGAAGATATTTCATGTCCTAATTTGAGAAATCAAGCACAATTCAAGCTCATATTTAAAATTTCCCAAAGGAAAACGGAGAGAATCTTTGGAGCCTCTATCGGGTTACCCTTTTTTCCTCTTTCCCTTGGCGATTCTGTTTGGACTTTTGTCCCCCTCATCGGTCTTGAGCAAGACCATACAAAAACGACCATATCTCTCCCCCTCTCTCTCTCTCTCTCTCTCCCTTCTCTCTCCATCTTTTCTTTTCTGGGCCTTCAAATTCCATGATAAATCGAAATCCCCCCACTCCCCCCTCCCTCTTTTCTATAAGTGCGACGACATTCATTTCCCTTCCCTCTCTCCTCTTGCATAGCAGAACAGAGCTCTCTCTCTCTCTCTCTCTCTCTGCTTTTCTATTTCCCCTGTCTGCCACCCAGAAACTCACAAAGCCTTTAATATTCACTCTCCACATTCCCCTCTCTCTCTCTCTCTCTCTCTCGCCAGGAGCCACCCTGAATCTGAAAGCTCCGAACCAAGCCCGAAGCTCTCAGGGTGTCTCTCCAGTAATGGGTTGATTCTTGACCCCTCACTCTGTCTTCAAGCATTGACCTTTTCCCCTCAGAAAGCTTCGCTACAGCAGAACTCAGTGACCCGGCTTAGCAGACTTCGCCTGCAGCATTTGCTTTCACTTCCGTTCCTCGAACCCCCCTTGCAAAACCCAGAACAGAGGAAAAGAAAAACAGAGCTCCGGAGATGATCAAGGCTTCGGACCTGTACCACGTGCTGACGGCGGTGGTGCCGCTGTACGTGGCCATGATCCTGGCCTACGGCTCCGTCAAGTGGTGGAAGATCTTCAGCCCCGACCAATGCTCGGGGATCAACCGCTTCGTGGCCCTCTTCGCCGTCCCCCTCCTCTCCTTCCACTTCATCGCCCAGAACAACCCGTACAAGATGAACTACCGCTTCATCGCCGCCGATACCCTCCAGAAGCTCATCGTCCTCGCCGTCCTCGCCGTCTGGTCCCGCGTCAGCCGCCGCGGCTCCCTGGAGTGGTCCATCACCCTCTTCTCCCTCTCCACCCTCCCCAACACCCTCGTCATGGGCATCCCCTTGCTGCAGGGCATGTACGGCTCCGACTCCGGGAGCCTCATGGTCCAGATCGTCGTCCTCCAGTGCATCATCTGGTACACCCTCATGCTCTTCCTCTTCGAGTACCGGGGCGCCAGGCTCCTCATCGCCGAGCAATTCCCCGACACCGCCGCCTCCATCATCTCCTTCCGCGTCGACTCCGACATCATCTCCCTCGACGGCAAGGAGCCCCTCCAGACCGAGGCCGCGGTCGGCGACGACGGCAAGCTCCACGTCACCGTCCGCAAGTCCACCAGCTCCCGCTCCGAGGTCTTCTCCCGCCGCTCGCACGGCCCCAACTCGGGCCTCTCCCTCACCCCGCGGCCGTCCAACCTGACCAATGCCGAGATTTACTCTCTCCAGTCGTCGCGGAACCCGACCCCGCGGGGCTCGAGCTTCAACCACACCGACTTCTACTCCATGGTGAACGGCAAGGGCATGAGCGGCGTGAGCCCGCGGCAGTCCAACTTCGGGGGCCTGGGCTTCGACGAGGAGAGCGGCGTGCCCCCGGTGTACGGCAACGGGGCGAGGGCCAATGGCGGTGGAGCGTACCCCGCGCCGCCGAATGCCGGGATTTTCTCACCCGTGGCGGCGGCGGCTGCGAAGAAGAAGGGAGGCGATGGGAAGGACCTGCACATGTTCGTCTGGAGCTCCAGCGCCTCGCCGGTGTCGGAGGGCGGCCTTCACGTCTTCCGAGGCGGGGGCGACTACGGGAATGAGCTCGGCGTTGGTGGTGGGGGTGGGGTGGCTCACCAGAAAGGTTCGGCCTTTGTTGACCCCCTCTTTAATGCGGAAATAGTAATTCTTTCAGTCATGTGTTGTGGTTTTGTCTTTGTCTTTTGGTTGATTGAAAATATGTCGATGCGCGTGTGCAAATGCAACAATTCACTGTGCACTGTCGTTGGAGTTTTGTGTTTTATGGGGGTGGGGGTGGCAAACTGTATTTGTCCCTTTGAGCCCTCGAATGAGGTCATTGCTCTGCTTTTATTATGTGTCTGTGTGGGGTTGGCTTGGTTTCTCTTTTTTTTGTTTCTTTCCTCTGTTTGGCCGATGTGCTCTGTTTTCTTGTCCCTGCAAGTTGGGCGTGCCTGCTCTGTTTTTCGTTGATAGATTTCATATTTTCGTATTGGTTTGTCTTGGCCTGCATCATTCGATCGCAAACATAGGATGCTTTTTCTGAAACATTTTGTCATTTTCCACTGTTCGTGTTGAAAAATGAGAGCCACCCACGTTCGTGTTTCTGCCTTGGTCAGATTATGACGAGTTCGGGAGGGACGAGTTCAGCTTTGGGAACAGGCAGGTCCCGAACGGGGTCGACCGAGATGGGCCGGTGCTGTCCAAGCTGGGGTCGAGCTCCACGGCGGAGCTCCATCCCAAGGCGGCCGTGGACGGCGAGGCCAAGCCGACTTCCATGCCTCCGGCTAGCGTGATGACCAGGCTCATCCTCATTATGGTGTGGAGGAAACTCATCAGGAACCCCAACACATACTCCAGTCTCTTTGGCCTCACTTGGTCCTTGGTTTCGTTCAGGTATGTAAAAATTACCGCCTTTAAGCTATACCTGAAAAACGCGTTGTCTGTCATAGCAAACCTCATCCGGCTAATGAAATCTTTGATGGCATTACTTTCCAGGTGGAATTTGGTTATGCCGGCCATAATTGCAAAGTCGATTGCTATATTGTCGGATGCAGGTCTTGGGATGGCAATGTTCAGTCTTGGTACGTAATTTCCATATGCATAGCAACGACTTTTTTTTACCGTGAAATCTCCCGCATATTTGATCACTTGAATTTTGCCTAAACCATAGAAGTGATTGAGTTGATCTTGCAGGTCTGTTCATGGCATTACAACCGAGGATAATTGCTTGTGGAAACTCGATAGCGGCCTTTTCGATGGCCGTGCGCTTTCTCACTGGTCCGGCTGTCATGGCAGCCGCATCCATTGCCGTTGGTCTACGAAAGGACCTGTTACACATAGCCATCGTGCAGGTCAAAACTCATCAATTTTACCAAGTTCTTGATCCGAAGAGTCACCCTTCAATTTCTTTGGATGACGTTTTATATTCTTGATCTTCACAGGCTGCTCTTCCCCAAGGAATTGTGCCCTTCGTATTTGCCAAGGAGTATAACGTTCATCCGGACATTCTGAGCACAGGGTCTGTTCTCATTTTCTCCCGTTGATCAATTCTGATACCAGTTATCCAGCTAGTCGAACTCCTCTCCAACCTTGTGTGTGTATGCACGTGTACGGTTCTATTTGTTCGATCTTGGAATCAACTCTTTCAATGTTTCGTTTTGCAGGGTCATATTTGGGATGCTAATTGCTCTTCCCATCACCCTGGTCTACTACATCTTGCTCCAACTGTGAAGACACCCATGCAAAAAAAGCTCTCCAATTGATATAGACTCGAGCTACAAAAAGATGAAGTGCCTCCATTTTGACTGGTTTTTCTATTTCGTTTTTTTGGCTTTTGCCTTTCTCATCTAACCAGAAGAAAGCAAACATCGGAGAAGAATCCAAGGAAGGAGGAGGAGAAAGACGGTTGACAGAGTTAAAGGAGGTGGTCTTTTTGCAGAGCAAAAGAGGTGGATGAGTCCATGGGACATCATTAGGCTTAGGACTAATTTTTCTTTTTTGGGGCCTTTTTGTTGATCTCGACTTGAAAATCTCTCTTTCTCTCTCTGATCTTTTGGTGAACCTGGGGCTGTGTTCTTTTTGATGAAGAAAAGTGAAAAAGATTGTTCATGGTCGGAGCTTTAACTTTCTGCGCTTTCCCGTTGAGAGATAGGAATTGATCCCGAGCTGCGTGAGCTGTGACCAGCTAAAATGCCATAATGCCTCAGCTGGTCTAATGATAAGAGCTATAAGCTTTAGCCGTATCCTTTTGCAACTGTAAAAAGACGGCGAATCCTGACACAAATGTTGGTTCTTTACCGAGCAGAGCCGGACGCGCATCGATGAGAAACACCGAGCTTTACAAAATCCCCTGAAATCGACACGTCCCAAAAGTCGACAGAGTAAATTGAAAAATAAAAATGGAAACTTTCCGGGGTAACAAGTGATGGGTATTTCGGATTTTTGAAAATAAACGGTCCCTTTAAGATATTATTTTAACTTTTTGTAAAATTAATGAGATTACCATAGTCTTCTGCAGAAGAAGGCTTTGCTTATCTGTTGTTTGCGGTAATGTTTCCAAGAGATTTCTGTGATCACTCGGGGAGAGATACGAGTGGTCCTGGAGGTATCAAAGTTAGGTTTTAGGACAAGAACAAGGTACAGAAAGAAACATAAATGAATTGACGGGACTTGGGCAAATGGAGAACCGAAGGGAAATAAAAGAAGAGAAAGGATTGATGATGATGCCCCATCATTTCCCTCCCCCATCAAAAGCCGTATCGTCCGCCAAACCCTGCTGAATCTCGGGGCAATGGCCACGGCCTACTGCATTAAAAATACTGATCCGTGCCAAAACATACCTGCGGAGTGTTTGTCAACATGCCCCACCAAAGTGCCCAATGCCATCTTTATGAGCAAAGCGCCACTACTCAATCAAAGCAGACAAATGGCCCCTGTCCCTCCCCTTTCCCCCCTTAGTTTAATCCGGTCGTGTCCCGTATGCATCCCACCATCTCTTTTCTTAAAACCTCCCCGGTTCGCAAAGCGCGCACCACACCACCTGGACATTTCATAAGCAGAAAACAGTGCCATAAAGCGTGAAGTGACCGCATAAACCTGGTGTTATAGCCAGCTTTTTCGTGTCTGCAAACTCAAAGGAGGCGGGGCCAAGAACAAATGTGCAGCACATGAACCACTGATAAGTCACTAACCATAGAGCTTAGCCTTTATGGGGTGGTTTTGATTCATTTTTTCAGCTCAAAAGCAATGTACTTGCTCCTTCTTGGGTGTGACCAAATTAGAGAAAAGGTCGGTTCACTCATGGATCATGGTCGGGTGACCCATGTGACCTGTATTAACATTAAGGGGGTCTTTCATTGTTTAATCCTCATCACTAGTTGTAAAGGTATGATGGGAGCACTCCTAATGCCCAAACAAAGGGCAAATGAATAGGCTAAAAGATGGGTTTGGTCCGAATTGTATATCACCTCCCTCGCGACTTCTATTTCTTGCTTTTCGGCTCGCTGCGCAATGAAAAGTTCCCGTCGGTTTCTTTATGCTCTTCTGAATAATAAAAGAGGCGACTCAATGAGATTTAACGATAGGCAATGAACGCGAAAGGCTCGATGACATCAGGAGGATGAGCAGATGGCATTGCATTGGTTGATTTTACAAATTTTGGAATCTAGGAGCTAAATGGTTGACGACAAATTTGTCGAAGCAAAGCTAGTAATGAGTATGTGGTATTCCATTAGAGGTGATACTTATCCTATTTTATGTATGCATATGTGATGGATAGCATACAATATTGATTGATTACTCGGGACTCATAATATCCAACATCAGTTCCCGTAAATTACAATCAAACCAAAGTTAGAATTGGCACCATCTACAATGATTAATGCTACGATGGAGATCGTTGAACGACGCTGGATTAGTCGATCGTTATCATTTGCATCATGTGATTGGAAAAATGGAAAAACACACACAATACAAATGAACAATTTATTACATATGGACCAAGACTCAGAAAGTACAATTGGGCTTGAGCCAACCACTAGTCGGCACACGAAAGGAAAGGACAACAGGCTCAATGGGCCTTGAAGCCCCATTTGGACCTTCACGGATGATGCTTCAGCCCGGATCTGCATTAGTAGTCAACCCATTTGAACCTTTCGCTAAATGGACATACTAGCAAATCGAGCAGATAAGCAAGTGGCAAACATGTCTATTTTGAAAAGTATTGCATGAACCTGGTATGGATGATAAGCTCAATGGATCTCAATCGTTGGATGACGTGGATCCCACGTGGCAAACATGTCTATTTTGAAAAATTATTATATGCTCCGGGAGAACATGAATCCAGTGAATTTTGACCGCCGAATTGCATGGTCACCATGAGAGATCCATATCTTCTTAAAACTGAGATATATTAGACCGATACACACCTAGTTCATGCAACAAACTAAATCTGAATAGTCGCCAATGACTAAAAAGCCCTTGACTAGGGATGGGCATGAGGCGCAATGGCCAGCACCCACTCGTAACAAGCCCCAAACGAGGTAAATTTTCATTGGAAAAGAAGGGGCGAAAAGCAAGGATTGGGTGGAGAGGGGCAGGGACGGTATTCACCTTGCCGGGAGAAATTACCAAAAAGTCCTAAACATATTGTATTCGTGTCAATTCAATCTAAAGATTCTCAATTCTGCTGGTTTAATCATAAGACATTTCACATTTTGCTAATTAAGTCCTAAACATATTATATTTGTGTTAGTTCAATCTAAAGCTTCTCAATTGTGCTGGTTTAATCCTAAGACATTTCACATTTTGCCAATTAAGTTAATCTGACCACTATTACTTGGAAATTATCGATTTAGATTCTAATTGTCTTATGTGACATGATCGGCGCGAACGTTAATATTTTTACATATTTTTATGGATTTTTTCATTTTTTCATTTTTTGTTTTGTTTGAGAGCTAGCAAGGGTCACTGACCAACCCTTACTAGCCACAAGCAAGGGTCGAGATGCAATGCCCTCGCCAAATATAGGTGAGCAAGGGCATCATAGCCCTCATCGGGGCCCTCCCTAGCCATAGTGAGGGCTTATGAGTCCTTAACTAGTGGTTGGCGATTTTCGTCAGCCCTCAACGCATTAAAAAAAAAAAAAAAAAAGAAAAGAAAATTAGCCAAAAAGATACTAAAATTTTAAAATATATATATATTAAAAAAATGTTCACCTTAATGCTAGTCATGTCACATAAGATTACCAACATCCACATCAACGATTTTCAGTTATGATTGGCCAAATGAACTTAATTGACAAAATGTAAAAAAAGTTCAAGACTAGTTTGTCACGATTGAAAGGTTTATGGCTCATTTGGTACCCAGTATAATAGGTTTAGGATTTTTTTGGGTAATTGTCCCAAGCTTGCCTTGCCTTGTCGATCGGTTCTACTATAAACTAAGTTTTATACAAAAATATATCTTATGCGTATTATTTACATTAGTCACGTATTTCAATTTTAATGTAATGGCTTAAGACTTTCACTTTAAAAATTATTACATGCTTAATTAAGAGGTGAAGAGGAGAAGATTTGTTTTATAAAAACTAGGCTAGCTCGTACTTTTGTTGTTGTTCACCTTAGGGAGTTCATGTGCAAGCACAAGCCTGGCTTTTATACGAGAGTCAAGCTTGTCGTTCAGCTTAGGGTCGTTTCTATGGGTTCCACCTTCACCTTTGTCTTATATTGACTACTCGAGAAGATTAGAGCTTGTTTGACTACGTGAAACCCACTCCTAAGGCTCAGCCCATTTTTTAAAATTTATCCACAAGACCATTCTTTCTTGTGGAAAGTTGTCAAGTCAGATGGCTAAATAATAAAGAGATCATGTGCTCTGGGATAAAGATTCTATTGTAAGAGTTTTCCTAATTGTGGACTATATTAATTGATATTGTAATTTACCGTTTAACGTTTATCGTTTTACGGGGTTTGGTCTAAGGTGAGATAGAAGGTTTCTTAATTAGTCTAATATGGGGTAGTTTGGTAGTGTGGGTCGAGTTGAGCCTTTTTTGACCAGAATGAGAGGACTGGATTGGAAACTCTATAAATAATCTTCAAGTCTCCTCTAACCATAATTCTCACATGTATCCTCACCTAAGGAGTGTTTACCTAACACTAAACGTGAGGGGGTTGTCTCATTGAGCCAGTGATACGGAGGGCAATAGAGAAGAAGGACTTGCGAGTGGAACATTGTGTTTCCGCTTCCACTTCTAGTACAATGGATCCTAAAACAGGTGCGTAAATCTTTTTGATCTATTATGCATGTTCTTGTTCTAGTTATGGAGATCTTGGGGTTGCATAATTTGTATCCAACATCTATACCTAGAGCAGCGTCGCGGGGCCCCGATAGCCCTAGTAGACATAATCGCCCGGCCCCTGTCCGGCCCCGGCCCCGGCCCCAGCCCCGCACAGGGATGAGCCGGTGGCGGGGCATGTCTGCATTCTGTAGGGCAGGGAGGGGGGCCGTGACCCCCCAGTGAGAGAGGGACTATTGGAAGGGGAATTCGTGAACCGTTCTCATGCTCTTTTGCTTTCCCGAACGATGCTTCCATACGCCTTTTTCGTTAGGGCAAGTAATTTCATTCTAAACTTTCATGCTTCAGATAATTTCGTGTTTGAGCCCATTGACGGTTTTTTGCCACTTTTCTGATTACTTACGCACGAAAGGCGAACTCCTCGTTGAAGGAGACTTACGCCCGATTAGGCATTTTCCCATCCAAATTTGAGTTATTGTTTATCGCTTTAAGTCTTATTATTTTCCCAATCCATGCGTTGTGCGGTCATCCGAGCGTCATCGATGTACGCTTCGGGAAAACTGTTAGGCTCGAAAGTGGGCCGAATGCTCTCACTGTTCGGACCGGCCCCCCACCTTTCCCCCGGTCCGAACAGTGGGCATTTAGCTCTCTCTTGGTCTAAACAATGCACATTAGTTTTTCAAACATGGCTCACGAGGTCTGTTCTTAGCTTCATATTGAGGTCCGTGTATTAATTTTACCCAACACGGCTCAGATTACAATTTTTTTTTTGTTTACGTGTACTTATTTTTTTAATTATTATCATCACCATCATTGATTTATTTAATTTATTGATTGCGCACTTACGCATGGACATTTTGAATTACATGATTAGGAATTAAACGGGTCATAAAATGTTGCATGAATCAATATTCAGCTAAAAAAAGAAAAGGTATCGATAGTAGGTGTTAGGTAAAACTAGTGTAACCAAATCCTCTAATCTGAAATCTTCCATACGCATAATTAAGGTGACTGTCTCAAGCTCTTAACTCCTAAAGGTTATAACATAGATTAATGATGACTCTAATCTCATTCGATAATGATATGTAGGAGACATGACTACGGCCGGTAATATTTGGAAGATGGTGTTCGAAACGCGAGAGTCATCTCATAAGAGGATTATATTATCCTGTCTAGTACTATGTCAGATTCATCCCGAGGTTTGTCTCAGGTGAATCGTGATATTAGGGTTGTCGCGACAATAATGTCATGCAGAAAAAAAGAGATTTACTTGGTGAGTCAAGTCATCAGGTATTGATTATGGTCTATGGATGGTAATAATTAGGTAAACACCGATTTAACTCAATGGGAAAAACGAAAGCACTTTATCTGTGGAAATCTTTATCTAGAAAACGACGTAAAAAAAAAGAAAGAAGAAGGCTAAATTAAATATTCACAGATAAATAAAAACCCCCACTGCAGACAAAAAGAAAAGCCAACCACCGAAAGCACTTTGCAAAACACCACTTTCGCTTCCTCCATCATTCACACTCTCTCCTCTATCCTTTTTGTCCTCCTTCTCCTTCTTCAGTCAAACGCGCATCAAAGATCAAACCATAGCCACCACCACCACCACCACCACCACCGCCACCACCGCCACCACCACCGCTCGAAGCCGTCATGCAGCCGGAGAGCTCGCCGGAGGGCCCGTCCCTCTACCAGCTCCTCGCAGGGGCCGGCCTCATCAACGTCGGGTCCTACGGCGGCGGCTTCCCGGTGAGCTGCGAGCAACACCAGCTGCTTCCCCCCGGGGGGCTCCTCCAGCAGAGCTTCTGCAGCAGCTCCTCGAACTTCAGCTACGGCCCCTTCGAGGCCTCCGCGAACTTCCTCTCGGATGGCGGGGCCCCCGAGGACCGGACGATCGCCGCGCTGAAGAATCACAAGGAGGCCGAGAAGAGGCGGAGGGCTCGGATCAACTCGCACCTCGATAAGCTCAGGAGTCTCCTCCCTTGCAACTCCAAGGTATATAATTCACGTAATAAGCATCGGAATGCTATTTTTGTTAGCAACGTCACGTCTTTTGCCCCCCGCCCCCCATTCGGCTGGAATTACAATCGTGAATGAGATGTTTCGAGATGTCGTCCGATGAACTGGGGACGACCCTCGAGGGTTCCTGTCCAATCGGTTCTGTCCATCGTGTTCCCCGCGAGTCGCGAATTTGAGTCCGTGCAACGCCATAAGAAGTGAGGGCGCTCTAAGCTTTACTTCCCGGGAGGCCTCAAGTGTGAAAACCCGCACTAGTTGACCGGCGTATATGCTTCGCTTGACACGCAGCGAAATTGAATTCCTCTCGTTTGATCAGGCTAATTCAAGAAAAGCAACCTTGGAATAGTTTTTCTCCATCTTTTTTCTTCCTTACTTTTCTTTTTTTCTCTCTCCCTCAATTTCTTTGCTGAGCCATGTTGCTAAGCTAGCAACTTCTTTTACGCATTTTGATTCCGAGACTTTGGACCCGCGTGCGTGCGACCCTTTTCAGCTTTTTTGAATATTAAGCCTCTCTCGACACTAGACACACTCTGTCTGGAAGAAAAAGGAGATTGCGAAGACTTCTGTGTGTTAGGGTTACTGTATGCTCGGCCAAGTCAGCTGAAGCTTTTTAGCCCTTAGGGTTTTTTCCAAGCATGCACATTGGCCTCACTCTGATCGTTTCTTTCTCTCTCTCTCTTCCTTATCCAGACTGATAAAGCCACGCTGCTTGCGATGGTAGTCCAACGCGTGAGGGAACTGAAACAGCAGGCGTCTGACATAACTGCGCTCGACATGTTCCCTTCGGAGGCCGACGAGATCTCGGTTCTCTCCAGCGACTGTTCGAGCGACGGCAAGCTCATATTCAAGGCCTCCTTGTGCTGCGAGGATCGGTCCGATCTCCTGCCCGACCTGATCGAGATCCTGAAATCCCTCCACCTGAAGGTCCAGAAAGCGGAGATGGCGACCCTCGGAGGGAGAGTCCGTAATGTCCTCGTCGTGGCCGCCGACAAGGATCACAGCGTCGAGTCTATTCATTTCCTGCAAAACGCACTGAAGTCGCTGCTCGAGCGATCAAGCTCTGCCGAGAGGTCGAAGAGGAGGCGCGTGCTGGACCGTAAAATCATCATGTCATGATAATCAATGGAACGTAATTATAAATCGCATGGAAACTCGCGCCATGCGCGTGTTCTGTAATCCTAGTCTTTCGTTGTAATTCTACTTAATATATTATATTGAGTGAGAGAGCTTGCTACGCTTTCTTTTTTCTTCTTCTGTGTGTGTCGAAATGTTGATAGTCACAAATGTTTGGAGCAAAAAAAATTAGTTCAAGAGGAATGGAGGTATTGATTTGGGTATATGTGTATTCCTACATTTTTCTTGATCAAGATTCAAGTGATCTAGGGTTTATCTTTTTCTTGCATGAGATCTCTCTTTTCTTGCACGTACGGACGCCAATTCTTGAAGACAGCGAACTTGTGCGAATAAGGAAGGTGCAGCGATTGCGAAGTCTGCAAAAAGCAAACGCAGTGCGTGAGTTCCCAAAGCTCAAAATGGAACAGTATCCGCCTGTTTTCTTCCGTGGAACGTAGATATATCGAATCTGAGCACACTGATCTTGGTTCGTCTGCGAGGCATTTTTACACTGATTTTGATGATGCGTGATACAGGAATGAGAGCTGACTGTGCTCGAGGCGTGAGGAAGGCAAAGAGTTTTAGTTGGAAACAACAAAGAGTTTTAGTTGAAAACATTATCGGACAGCGAAGATGCGGACACAGCACGAGAATCGAAAGCTGTGTTCACCCCGGTAAGAAGGTATTGTCTGAATCATTCCACTGAAATATACCCTCAATTTTTAAATCTTCTCAAGCTCTGATCTACAAGCAAAAGATCGAGAGCGTCTATCGCAATTGTCCAGAACAAGAAAGAATCTCACAAGCTCATTTCACGAGGGACAGAAGCAATTCAAGAACCGGGACTTCTACGGTCGGATCACTTCGTGTTCATGTTGAATCTTTGACCTTTAGATAGAATGGCAGAAGATCTGAGCCATCCATTCTTCTACCTGATGAAGCGGCCTGCCTATTTTTAGAGGTTAGGTCAAGTGGATTGCACTGTCGGTCAGCCGATCTTGTCGCAAGACAATCTTTTTACTTGGTAAGAGAATCTAATATACAGTAAAATGACTATTTTCCTGCGGAAAAAACACAACTATGATTAAACAACTTACCAGCGGTAACAAATCTAAATCGATAGGAATGATTACTTTCACTTGGTTGACCATATTGAGAGTCGGTCCACTAAGAACGACTTTGCATTTACTAAGAAGAACTTGTACTTACTGAGGACAGGTTATTTTTACAATCAACGGTGGTCAACCTTATTCATTCTTTTCACATGGTCAATTTACTAGGAATAAGTAACTTTTAACTCGAACTACTTATGTTTACGAGGAATGAATAGTATTTACTAAGATCAAGTTGCATTTACCATCAAAACCCTACTTTATGGAAAATTTGCTGATACCATGAACAACTTGTATTTACCAAGAACAACTTCTATATACCTAGAACAACTTGCGTATACCAAAAACAACTTGTCTTCACTGACAACGAGTTATGGTAACAATAAGTAGTAGTAATAGTAAATTTGTTCATAGGAAAGCTTATTCATTCAAGGTAAACCTTTGAACACATTTGCTAGGAACAAAATTTTGACGCCAAAACAAACAACTTATATTTGTTAATAATATTTAGCAATTACCAAGATCGAGTTACATTTACCAAAAAAGAACACGTTTATATAAAACTTGCAAACTTATATATCAACAACAACTTGTTTTGACCTAAAGCAACTTGCATTTACGAAGAAAAAGTTATATTTAAGATTAGTAGAGATTACCATGTACAACTAGTTTTTACCAACAAATAGACTCACTTTACTCTCAAGAAATGTGGTACATCACGAAATATATTATGTTGGCGTTCATAACTACATTTTACTTTACAAAAAAATTTATTTTTCCTTTTGAAAATTATAGAATGTACTAAAAATGAGGTCCCATTTACTTTCAATGGATACAATTTACTACGATTAAGCTTTTGACCTGAGGCTTGAAGTAAATGACCTCACAATTACAGTGAGGTCACCTCTCCATAGAAGGTCTGTCTCTTTCTTGAAATTAATTTAGTTTAAACGATCAATTAGCTAGATAAGTGTGGAGAGGAGGAAGCAAATCTCTCACTAAGATTTACACACACTCTCTCTCTCTCTCTCTTTTCAAATTCTCAATGATGGGTAATGAAAGTTGACCTAAAATCAAGGGCTCCTTGTTCCTAAACTAACCTACCAAGCGAACCGGAGCGATGCAAAACTCAAACAAACGCCATCTTAGACACATTCACCACTTGAAAGTTTGTCATCTAAAAACCCTAATCGATGGAGGTAGTTGATAACCAAAATAAATACTGTTTTCCGTGAATGATAGTACAAAGATAGATACAGTTGAGCAAAGGATGAATTTTATCGGCGGAACAAAGGAAGGGTGCTCTTTTCTTGTGGCGCTTCCTGCTTAAGGACGGATTGCATAAGCATGACACAATGCGCACGTCATCAAGACTCGTAATCCGAGCTGGCCACTTCTGCTTGGGCAGAAAGATGACGGGGACTACCGACCACAAAAATTTATCAGCCGCACCGAATTATATAGGTCTCAGTGCGTGTAATGTGTATAATCGTATGGATCAAAAGCGGGGTTCATAAGATTCGATTGTATATCGAATCGATCGAACTGAATCGTTATTGTAAGTTTTCCATCCACTGCGGATTTGGCAATTCGTAATGTCCTGGACATGTGTCTCTTGTCTCGATCGAGAGAGAGAGAGAGAGGGGGGAGAGGGCGTGCGAAAAGGTGGCTGACAAAAGGGTAGGGGGGCCAATGATGGGCATTTACAGGAAAAGCAGGAGGATGAGACGATCGCCAGAGTTTTAAATTAAAAGGGTGGGACGAATTATAATATAATTTCTTTTTAACGAGAATTGAGAACTTCTGATCAAAGCATATGCACCAGAAATTCAATTTTTTTTTTTTTGGCTGGACGCGAACAACATCAAATTAAATATATGTTAAAACTTCATGAACCATATTGAATAAATTCAAGAAAAAAATAATCATATAATTTATGAACTAAATTAAACACATATTAAAAATTTAGAGAACACATTAAATAAATTAAAAATCCAGAAAATATATTATAAATTAAGCTAAATTTGAAAAATTACATTGTTCAAATTTAAAACCATGAATCACATTACATTACATGTTATATCAAAATTCCGAAACTATTTGTTCCATTTACTATCGTTTGAAATTACTGCAACAAGGAGTGAGTAGGGTTGGTGGCTGGGGTGAAGGCTCATTAACCACTCCCCGACAGCTGCATCGGTAGAAGCGCCGGCGTGTCGGAGGGGCGTGGGATGGCTTTCGCTCTCAACTCGACTCTGCCGACTTTCCCGGTCCCTGCTGCTTCTTCGTCTCGCTGCCTGCCAGGCGTGAAACGACAAGCACTGTTCCGACATGTGTTCGCCTTTTGCCTATCCGTCTAGCCCCCCCCCCTTTGATCTCGAGAGCGTGGAACATATTCTCTCTTTTTTGGCCCTTTCCCACGCCCCCCTTTATTTTCCTCCTTCGCAATCATTGCTTCCTCCCCCCGCCTTCTTCCACTCTTTCCCCTCGCTCTCCCCCCCAAAAATTCTCTCCGTTTTTCCACTCCCTCCCTCCCTCCGGCGTCTGATTCGATGCTGGTGTGCGTGACACCATCATTGCGCTTGTCCACTCGCTTTTCTCTTTCTATCTCCTTGTATGCTGGGTTAAGCGTTGGAAGCTCTTCTGGAATCGGTCCTGATGAGGAGGATTAAGGCCCAAAAGGGTCTTGTCCTCGCGTTGCTTTCGTGCTCGAATCCGATGCGGCCCTCCTCGCCCTGTGGAAAATGCTAAAGGAAGGAGGAGGAGAAGAAGCATGTGCGAAAGTCATTGCCCTTTTCGGATTTGCCTTTGGTGCTGTTTTCGCTTTCTTAACCATTCTCTCTCTCTCTTAGCATCACGTACCTTCTCCCACCAGCCTAATCGATTCGCGAATTTGTGGGTCTTACTCGCAAGAACTTACGTTTGGAGGGCTGATTTCACAAATTAAAATGGCCAAAAGATATATTAACCATGTGAACATGTGGCGGGGATCTATTGATATTATAAGAATCAAGCTTCGAGAAATAGAATGAATTTGGGTAATAGGTGAATGTTGGTTATGATAAGATTGGGAAACCATGTCATTTCCCTTATACTTGTAGAGTTGCGGTGTAATAGAGGAGAGAAGCTCGTCTAAACCCATTATTTATATTATCAAAAAATTCTAAAACTTATCATAAAAGTATAATTGAGTTTTAAAACTTGTAAAAAAATACAATTAAGTCATAAAACTTATTAAATAGATGTAATCAAGTCCGAAAGTTAACACTGTCAATTTATTTAACGGAAAAAAATACTAACAAGGCATTTTAAAATTAATTTCTCTCCTATTGGCACTTTTTATTATTATTCTCGAGAATAAGAAATTATTTTTTTATTTTTTACTTTTTGTTTCTGTTCCAAATTTATTCATTGACTATTTTTCTAGTCCTGGGAAATAAACAAAATTAATTGACATTACCAAACAGATTTTTTTTTTTTTTTGTTCTGGAGAACAAAAGAGCAGAAATTGGGAAAGATAGAAACATTGCCAAATAGATTTTCATAAGATGAGCTTTTTCGTTTGGAAAGAACTTCTCTTTATGATTGATTTTCCAATCAATTTGATTGAGTCAAATCAGATTATTCGCCGTTGTAAAATCTACGATAATTTTGTTCTGGACTTGTTTTCTTCTGGATAAGTGTGGGGTTTAGATTCTGTATCGTTCACGTATAGAACTGATTACATTCTAAGCATGTTAAGATAGGAATGAGAAATGTTCTCCTTCTATGTCTAACTTTGGATTGACAACTTGGGAATAAGTTTGAATGAATTCGGTCTGAATGCCGTATGAACCCTTTCGAACATTTACCTAAAACATCATTCTTCAAGACAAATATAGTATGCTGGAAGGTTTTTTTTTTTTTCAACTTCAAGATTGGGAGTTTTCTCTAACAAATTGCAACTTCACGGTACCAAGAAGCACGCCAGGTCTGCAGCGGAGTAAGTTCTCCGGCAAGATCGGCTTCAAGTTAGAGAGGACCGTGGCTTCTTAGACCCACGATTCGATCCCGAGCCTCCTCTGATGTGTTTTCCCTCCAAGGCCACTGGGCCGTTGCCGGGACGCCTCATGGAGACAAAATAGCCGGTGAAAGAGGCCTTGCCGGACCCAAAAGACTCACTTTTTGGCTTTTAGCTTTAGCCAAATGGGCCGAGAGCCCATCAAACTCGTTGACTAGAGAACCTAGACTAGAAAAAAGACAACTTCAACTCTTTGTCCATCAAGCCCATCCCAAGCAAATTAAACATATGGCCCATTTACATATATTATATGTAACTCGCTCAAACATGCGTGAATGGGTAACACCCGACACCAATAGGACGCCACGTATCGAAATATGTCGCAAGCAAATCAAAAGAGTCAACTTATGCGGGAGATATTTGTTATGTTTGTATAAATGGGTAATCTCATTTACGATAATAAGCATATCCATGTGAATGAGTCATGCTGAGAATGATAGCTTTGGATGTCATATTGATTGCAAATTGAGATGCGTACACATCTGAAACTGAAAGATGTTTGAAGGCATAAAGGAATCTATTGACAAGCATAAGTTCGATATTTTGTGAGGAGGATGAGAAAAATATCCCGAGGATGCCGAAGGGCATCAAAGCATATAAAAGCGAAAAGGAAGAAAATGAGTGCTCCCGCGATCACGAACCGAAGGCACCTTCAACGCTTCTGATTTCGCCAGGTCATCGCAGGGGCCCCCACCTTCACCGAGAGCCGCTGGTGGACCCACAGGGGCTACAACCCGACGACCGACGGCAAAAGCGGCCGCATTCCCGGAACTTGGAAATGGCATCCACCACCATGAGCATGATTCCAGGTAAACTGGAAACTTGATTGATTTCCATCGGTTCAATTTTAGGATATACATGAGCAGATTTAAGGAACTCGTTTTGACAGGCACTAGGTAAAATTGGATCGATTTCCATCAGTTCGGTTCTAGAATATGCATGAGCGGGTTTAAGAAATTTACTCCGATGGGAATCTGGAACTTGGAATAATTCTTTGTGTTTTTATTATTTTATATCTTTGTACAATTTTATGGTATTCTATGGCGTCGGATGATAAATGTGTAAAATTTTACAATATGGGCATGGTTCCGGTAAATTGAACGAGTTTGGACAAACAATTTTATTCTTATATCCAATCACCCTAGTCCACTCGCATTAGCTCACTTAGGTTAGGCACGGGTCTAGTCATTTCACGAGTATGACGAATATAGGTTTTTTTAATGATGGGAGCACTTGGAAAAAGACTTCCAAGCCTAATGTCGGGTTCGACTTGTGTAGGTATTGTCACTTAATCATATTATCTATTCGTATTTTGAAAATCGCATTCAAATGATTAGTCCTACAGATTTGATTGTGATATTTATTTCATTGTTACTTGGCACTTTAATCCCAAACTCGGCAAACATGACATTCAAGAATCCATTTTGATCTCCAAAGTACAGACGGGGTATGACTTCAAACGAATTTACCAACTGAACCATCATAAACAAGAGCAAAAAAAAAAACGAAGGAAAAAAGCAAAAGATTTTCGCGGCGGCCGCACGTGCGACGCCCATTACATCGTACGTGCGTCGATCAATTCGGCATCCGAACTGCTGCAATATACAACGTGAGGACGAGTATCAGCAGAGAGAGAAAGAGAAGACAGCAGAGCGTCGCTTCCGTCGCCGGAATATTCCGATCCTTCAGGTCCGTCCTCTACGTTCTCTCTCTCTCTCTCTCTCTCTATTGTTAATCCAATCATGTGAGATGTCGGAACGATCGAGTACTCCTTCATCCGCCCGTTTTTGGGTCGTCCGTCGATGCGCCGCTCGTCGTATCTAGGGGAAGAATTTGAGTTCTTTTGCGGAGAACGAGAGCGCCCAGGAGGGATTTTATTGTTATTTTTCCTTTCCCGTCTTTTGGGAGCTCGAAATTTTGAATTTTTCGCCGCGTCGATGTTCTCGTTCCGTTGAGCCGGGTTGATTTACGCTTGTTCTGCTGCTGGAGTGAAAAGTAATACTGTCCGTGTGGATGGAAGCTCGGTCGGGCTAATTACGTTGAGTCGTTTTGGTATGAAATGATTTATGAACATACGAGGTGCGGGGTGCCGGCCTTAGCTAGCGAGAATCTGATCTTACCCCGTGTCATTGTTACTCCCTGATGAGCTAACGCTGATCTGGTTGTGGACACTGGTCGCGCGTTTTTTGCGCCTTCTCTACCATTGGAACAGTATTTGTTTATATTCATGTACTGTATGTGCTTAATTTCTAGATTAGATGGCTGTCGATATGGAAATTTCTCGTATTGATGGTGATCGGAAGGACTGATGCATTTAGTCTAATTGCAGGTGAGAGAAAGTCTCGGCTTTTGGGGGGCGAAAACCGACTTCGTTCAGCTGTGATGCACCTTGTTCGCGAAAATCTGTTCATTGGGAATATTTCAGATGCAGCCGAAGTCCTCCAAAATGGCAGCGCCGAAGTTACTCATATTCTGTCGGTATTGAGCTCTGCCTCCGTATCGTTTTTCACTGAGTGGCGTAGCAGTTTAACAATACCCAGTAAAGAAATCAAGAAGGTCTATGTTGGAGGGTCGGGTGGCGCTGTGAATTCTGAAGATGCTGGGGATGATGGGTCCAAGAGTTGTTTATCGCCTGAGAAGCTCTTGTATTCACTGGAGCATGCGGGGAAGGATTTGAAGTTCGTGAGAATGGCCGTGCCAATTAGGGATACGGAGAGTGAGGTCTTGTTGGACTATTTAGATCCATGCTTGGAATTCATTGAAAAGAGTCGGAAAGAGGGGTCGGTCTTGGTACATTGCTTCGCTGGAGTGTCTAGAAGGTGTACCTTTTTTCTAGTGTTTAAATTACCATTATTATATATCCTGGAATGGTCTAACATGAATGATGCTTGCATACAATTAGTTTATTATTCTCTCACCTCTTAATTAAGTCACATGCCTTCCTTTTGTCTCGAGTCACAGCACATGTGCCTGAATCCACATCTTTTTGCCATTCTGAGACAGATTGCATGGGTCATAGCTATTTAAGTGAGTGATGTATGCGAATCGTGTAATGGTAAAGAAGCATATTTGTATTGCTACCTAAGATTAGCCATACAATATCATCTATCAAATCTTCCATTTACTAATTTCATTGTAATAGTTGCCCATGGCTATATGCATCAGTCCCTTGCATGTCTCGTCATTCAATATTCAGAGTATGGTCAATCTTTAATGAGTCAATGAAAGCTTAGGTGTGTAATTTATTAATGGCATGGCAACTAATTTCGTTATAATTTAAACACATAGAAAAATATGTCAAGAGTGTGCGGTCTTTCGGTCTGAGTTTTATGAAATGTATGTGCAAGTCTTCCTATGACAGAATCAGATTCACTGTAGCTGCCATTTTCTCCTATCATGTTCATGAGGTAAATTAAATGTGGGTTGATGTGTCAGGATTGCTATTTTCCTTCCATCAAAATCAACCTGATGTGTGAAAATAACATTAGAGGATGAAGATTGACCTTGAGCAATCAAAGGAGCTACTTGAGATATGTTCTGCTTTGATTAAGTTTGCCATTTCCTTCTGATGATTGCCTTGTGGCATATGTTGGATGATTATAGTCATTGACATGTAACATTAGCACATAAGTCGATCAGTTATGCTTGCTGCTGAAGCAGCATCTCAGTGCTGAATGAATTTTCCTCCGACTTAAATTATTCTATACAAGGTGACAGGAAACAATCCTATTTAATAGTGGATATTGGCTTTATCAGTTGGTCTTAATATCTTCTTTTTCCCTCTTTTCTTTCTCGAACTCCTATCATCTGAATAAATATGTTTTTGTTATATTAACTTAATTCTGGCCCCTCTCCTTAGTAATTTCTTTGTCTGGCTTGCATCATTTTGTCTTGGTTGCCACTTCTGGCAATTCTAGCCTCAAAAACACCCTCGTTTGGGATGCATATCTTCCAATTGTATATCCCAGCTCAAGGCCAGGTTGGAGTAGTTCGAATGTATGTGCCAGAATAAATCATGGCTTTTAATGTGCATATTTATGTTTTGCAAAGTCTTTTGTAAGAAATTTTCTGAATTTCTTTTGCTGTGAGGCTCCTAATATGGGTAAAGAATAATCCAGGGGTGGTCTACATTGTGTTGTAGTTTCTCCGCTATCTGTTTAATCAGGTCCTAAGGAGTTTTTCCCTTCTTTCCATGTGTCCGTTGCAGCGCAGCTATTATTACAGCATATCTGATGAGATCAGAGCAACTATCTGCAGAAGGTGCAACTTATTTCCCTCTTTATTTGGATTGAAACGTTCTGAAAGTCTGATATCAATGTCAATGGCTTTCGTTTCATGCTTGAAAGATTTGAGAAGATATCTTCACGTCATTCTCTTGATTATGAATATACAAGCGTAATCTTTTTGCCCAACCTTGCAGATGCACTTGAATCCCTGCGGCAAAGTTGCGAGTTTGTTTGCCCAAATGATGGTTTTTTAGAGCAGGTGATATGGTGTCATACTCTTAAGACATTATTGGAGGACAAAAATGTCAGTATCTCTTTTATTTCTCCAGTCATCAATTGCTCTATACATTTGCATTGCAGTTACAAATGTTTGAGGAAATGGGCTTCAAAGTCAATCGAGACAGCCGTATTTACAAGAAGTTTCGACTGAGAGTTCTGGGTAATTTCATTTGTCTTCCCTAGATTCCGGTGGGGCTTACATTAATAAGAAAAGATTCCCTCTCCTATACTTTTCTCGTTTGGAAGAGATACTTTGTATTTTGCTTCACAGACCTAAAAGCCAAGAAATTGTTCAAGGAAAATCTCCTGCTGTGACTTCTTTTGAGCTAAATTTATATGGTCATGTGAGGTCTGTCAAGTTGATCTTCGGTTACTGCTATATGGTGAATGACCTTCCTTGTAGCCTAATGACTGGGCTTCCAGACTTGAATGTGGCTTATGAGGCACACTCAGTTAATTACTTGTTACTTCTGTAAAGTTTCAATAGATGTCTTCAAGTTTGAAGTTGCCGTAGATTCCCTTTCATAGTTTTAATTGACTGTCTCAAATAGGTAATAATCCAGCGAACCATAGAATTGTACATTTGGCTGGGCTAAATTTTATTGGAGTTTGGTTAGTTGGTATAGAATCCATAAAGCTGGCAAGGCATTTCATTTAACTATACAGACATGTACGTGGAAAAGGTCTTTAGTGATAGTGTACCAAATTATGTATTATTAGGTGTTTATCGTCATCCATCAAGTTTTTCTTGGTGCTTAAGGAAACCATCTTTTGACTAAAATAATATTTGTTTATATTGACCTACTCAAATTGAAGGCGGTACCATTTTTCGACTCAAAGAGTCATATTGCAGATGGCATTTTTCTCCTCTCATTCATTGTCTCCACCATCTGTCCCTTTCTGCATCTGCCATGCCTCTATGATAACTTTTTTTAGAAGTGAGCCACAAATGTTAGTATGTTATGCTTGCTTTACCAAGCGTTTGTACAGATCATGAGAAAAAGTGTTGGTATAATGATATCTTGGAATGCTTGCTTTACCAAGCTTTTGTATGGATTGTGAGGAAAGAGTGCTGGTTTGATGGTATCTTGCAATTTCCTTTTCAATTATTTACTGAATTTAATTCCGTTCCATGGTTTAGGCGATTCTTACAACCGTGGGGAGAAAATAGACAGTTCCAAGTTTGCGGCAGATCCAGGCTTGCCAACAGAAGCTCCATCTGAAGTCAAAGCATCTCAAAATGGACCGGTTGACCGCAAGGTTACCTACCGTTGCCAGAAGTGCAGAAGGATTGTGGCTTCGCAAGAGAATGTTGTGGATCATGTTCCAGGAGAGGGCGAAACATCCTTTGGGTGGAACAAGAGAAGAGGCGGCAACCCTTTTAACAAATCTGATGAGTTTGGGTGCTCTTCTATATTTATTGAGCCTTTGCGATGGATGACAGCTGGTAAACTATGTCCTGCAACTTATTCTTGTAAATTATTTTCTTTTAAGGAATTAATGAAACTGCATATGAAAATGAAACACTTAAAATTGAGAATTTGAGAATGTCAGTTTTCTTCCTTCGCTCCTTGGAGTAGAGACCGAGAAGAAAATGATCATCTGATTGCAAGTAGAACTTTTGAAGTTTTCTTTGTTTTCATTTTTAACCAAGAAATTCAGGCTCCATAGATTTCACTAGAAGTATGACAACATGGGGCATGCCTTTTCTCCAAGTTTGGCATCGTCATATGCTGCGGAACAATGATTCCACCAGCGAAACCTTTTTTCCTTTGCCCGGGAACCTGTGGAGTTGACAAGCATTTTGTCCACCGGAGACCCAGAATTAGCTTAAATACAACCATGTTAAACTATCTCTTGCTTATCTTTATATTAGTGCTTAGTGTGATGATTGATCTCTCTTTTGGCTGGTGCTGGGAGAATTTATGTTATTTCTTCTCTAGAACGGCACATGGGGATCATATATTTGAAATTCTCAATGTTATTATACCTTGCAGTTGAAGAAGGGGCATTGGAGGGCAAGTTATCTTGTGCACATTGTGATGCTCGCCTTGGTTACTTCAATTGGTCGGGTATCCAGTGCAGTTGTGGTAGTTGGATCACTCCTGCTTTTCAGCTCCATAAAAGCCGAGTCGACATCAGCGCCGTCCGATGCTAAGAGGTCGAGAGAGGGGGGTTATCCTGCTCGTACTTCCAGTGTCAGATATACTGCCAATACTAAATATAGGCCTCTATTAGGCAGCTCAAAGTACAGTACACAATGTCAATACCCGTTCATGGGAGAGGCCTCATTTGCTGGTATTTTTGCTATTCTGATAAGATGGGCATTTCCGAGTCATGACTGGAGATGAAGCTCGAGTTGGGTGCCTATTGGCATCTGCGAAAAACTGTTTTGTGTCTGAGGTCCTTTAGAACTTGTGAGTTCCCGTTTTGGACTTCCATCTACCGGCGATGGCTTGGTTTTTCCGAGTTTACACAAAAAAGAAAAAAATATGAAACGAGAGTAGGATGAGGGATTCCCTTTCGGGCCTTTGGCCCTTGGAGAGTTGATGGTCATCACTTGTATTTGTGATTCTTTTTAACTACAGCCATCGAGCATTCTGGAGGAAACGGTTGCAGAGTCTTTGCCGTGTTCTCAGCTGGTACTTGAGAAACGAACATTTTCATTATTCATGTATTGTGGCTTGGCTTAAGCCGCTTAAGAAGAGAGTGGTTGTAATGAAAGGTTTGGGCTTTTATACGTTGCCTATAATTATTCGGCATTTCAAAAGCTTGGCATTCCATATTATTAGCAAAGTAAAGGGGTATTCATACCACCAAAAATAGAAGTAAGGGGTAGAAAACTTCTATCGGATCTTATGCTTCCCGATTTTGTTATAGTATTTTGATATTTGATTATGATTACACGAAAAGAGAAATGCATCGGCAGACTTTTCTTATTTGGTTCAATGAGCGAATGTGCTCATAATACCGTGACAATGTCAGATGACAAAATCCCTCAGCCACGGTCAACCTAAACAGCCCAATTTTGTCAGGGTTTCGCTATCAATATGATTTCTCTTTCAAAAAGGTCCCAAAGAGGAGGGAAGATTGAGCTTTTACCTAAAACGAGACGAGCACAGACAACATTAAAGAGGGCAGCAATCGTGTGAGGAGAGAAACTCAAGAATGATGGTATAAGCCCATCGATGGGCCGACTAGAAAAGCTCAGTCAACTAATAAGATACCTTCATGTCACAAGAAATTCTCCAAAGCTGTACTACAGGGATTGAGATTCAAGAAGGATGTTTGTCGCCACATTGACATCGTTTCTTGCTTGGATGAGTGCTTGTCTGGCAAAGCTCCGGTCAAATCCCATCGAAACAAGTGTGGCAATCGATGCCTCCGATGGCTCTGGGGTGGAAGGCACTGGAGCAGGATAGTTTGGCTAAACACAAAGAAAAGGATCAGATACTGTTGTCGGAGAGTCGAACTAAGTAGAAACATAAAGAATGAGCACTGCTCACTGCCATGAGAGAGAAGTATATGTCTACCTGCCCCAAGAGGAAGGAGGGGGGAAGTGAAAGGTACACTACGATTTTCAAGCTGTTCCAATAGTTTCTAAGCACATGGAGTTAAACATTCACTGCCTCCTACATAATATTTCCTACTCATAAACCCCGCCTATTGGCTAAGCCGCCTATCCCTTGTAGATAATAGATTAGTTGGCCTCCCCCCTCCCCCCCAGGGCACGGGGGGAGGGGGGGTTCTCTCTCCAAAAGTATGAAAAGCTGGAGGACTTTGTACCATCCATTCCAGTGTGGTTGAATTCTGTTCAAGAGCTTCTTCAGGTTTACAGAGTTATTATTTACTTGGCATCTTGTTTCACCAGCGTTCTGGAAGCCGTGACTTCTATAATTCCTGTAAGTATGGTTTTGCCCTAAAGGTAATTTAAAATTTTGAGCTGAAATATTCAATGACTAGAAACTTTAGACTAGCACAAACCTAGCTTGAAGCTTCCCCTTCCTGGTTTTTGGGTTTTTAATTGCTGGCTTTTGAATGCACCGAGATAAAACAAAGAGGCAATGCCATAAACGTCACCCCTAAAAGTCCCCCAAAACGGGAAAATAAAGCATAAAAATCAAATCTCTGGATTTGCCACTTTAAATTGGAAAATGACAATTTAATCCAATCACCACTTAAGAGGGCCACTATTGTTCTCGAAGAATTGTATAAGGCATTTTGAAACCACGATAACTAATATTGCACTGGCAATGTCCGATTAACTTCATCTAATTAGTAAACCAGGGTGCAATTAAGTGCAAATTAACATTAAAGAAAATTTCAGCGACAGACACCCACAAGATGCAAAATAAATGATGAGATCAAGCAGATAAACTGAGTCAGATCATTTAAATGAGTTGGCCACATAAGTTTCAAAGTGGAAATGGTAATACATTGAAAAACCATTTAAAGCTCAACTCACCTCTACTGGGCGAACAGCATAGGATGGCATACTTCCCATGGCATTCCTAGTAGATGTTGCAGGCATCCTTCCAATAGACGGCCATGAAAGCCGTGCAAAAAATGAAGAAATGAACTCTGGAAACTGAAAAATTTACAAGACCGGCACCAACCAAAGTCAGCATAATAGGAAGCAAATGGCTAAGCCATATGAGCTTCATAAATTGGACAACTGTGAATTTTCACTGAAAAATCAACATTTGGCAGCAATGCCACAGACAGGGCTATAGAGCTATTGACTCTGCATTTCAGTTCTTAATGAAAGACATTGACATCACTACACATGCATGGATAAAATACGCCTCAATGACTCCCACCCATGGCATCCACAAGAGTGGCACATCCAAGAACATAAACTGAGTCCTTTTCATCCACATGCTCAAGAAATAAAAATACGATGTGCTGCCAGAAGAATGTTTTGCAGTAACATTATCCATTCCTGGAAAAACTTCACAGTTACATGTAGTTCAGTTCAGGGAGTCTGCAACTTAGCTCACCAATTGTTAAGAGAAGTCTGAGTGAACAAAAGAGACAGGTAAAGGCAACACTAGAAGAGTGTGGACATAAGATATCTCTCAAAAGCTTTATGTTCTGCTTATACTCTTATGATCCTCACCTCACCCTTTATCTCACAAGAAAAAGAAGGAATGGAACTGAGCTTTCTTTTCCCTTTTTCCTTTTTCATCTTCTTTGAAAAGACTGCGTGCGTAAAGATGACTTGGGTGTGAGGACGGGCAAGGAGGTTGTTCATCTTTTGTTAGCACAACACTTCATCATAAACTACTATCAAGTATATGGAAATTATAGGCGAGAATATTGTTAAATAATCATACATGCATCGGGCAGAGCTTCTCGCCTCCAATTTTATAGCAAAGAATATAAGGAACAGTATATCTATCAAGAATCATAGAAAGCTAAGATAGTTCATTTACAAGCTTACAGTTCATTGATATAATCTACAAGATTTGAAACTACCTTCTTCTGAATCTCCAAAATGTAAAAAATTCCAGAGATGCAAAGTAAATAAATGGTCACCAACAATGATAGAGTACAACCTTTGCCTTTCTGATGTAGAAGAAGTTCATGCGATACAATGAACCAGCTACAAAGCCACAAATTCCTGGGAATATAGATCTTTTCCAAGATGATAGCAGAAGCTGAAAGACACAAACTCTTTAGATGTTTGCAGCAGAAAAAGGAGGCCTATAGAGCAAGATAAAAGGGGATTAAAAAGAGATGACAAAGACCAAACTTTACCTGCAGACCAGCTAGATAAATGAAAGATTTATCTGAGAATTGGACACCAAAGACCCGAATTTTTGTTGATACTGGAATGTCCAAGTAAAAGGGTATAAATGATGCAAATATAAGACCATAAGGTCCAGGAGTAAATTTTAAGGAGGTATCTGCAAGGAAAAACGGGAATAAATACTTCAACCAAAATTGACAGCAACATAACGTCAGATATTGCAACTTCTAAAATTTTAAGATGATGGCCCATGACTGGAACCATCTAAAAGTAACATGACTAAAATCCAGTGTTGCATATTAATTCTCAGAAGATGGTTAGAGAATTAATTATAACACCATTAGCACTTTAAACAAGAAATGGGTAGTAGCACTGCACTAAAAAATCTTCAAGAGAATGAGACCTTTAACGTGTGATTACTCCAGAATAATTCTTCTCTTATGCTCTTCAAACAACCTGGTGCTTTAAGCAACACTTTTCATTTCAGATTACATTTCCATCGATCAAATGTATGCACATGATTTCATTGTCTAAATCCATCAAGTCCAGAATTTGCCAGTAAACAACGTTTAAAGTTCTGTATGTAATGAACCGAAGTCATTTCTGGAAATAACTGCAGTTTCAACTTCTGAGTAATATATTTGAAGCATTAAATAAAATTGTCTTACATGCAAGATTTCATGACATCTACGTTATTTCACTAACTTATCTTCTTAAAAAATAAAATGAAAACACTAGCGGATGATGATCCATCCCATTCATGAGTATAAGTGGATTCTTTTTGGCCAACCAAGAGCATAAGCAGATGACGCTCCTAAGAAATGAGAAAAAGAATGACAATGAAATGAAGAATATGCATAAAAGAGCACATAATACTAAAGTACCAAAAAATTTAGTACATAATAGTTTCTCACAACCAGCAAAGTGCAAAAAGTAATGTTCTTTGCTCACTCTTCCACACATCTATAAGCACCTTTGATGCTTGGGTATAGAGCAGACTGAAAAGAAGATTGGAAGAAAGTTGACCTTGATATATTTTGTGCATACCTTTAAGGAGTGCAAGTGCAAGGACTTCACATAAAATTGATGTCATGGAGGAGAACAATATAAAGACCTACAATACAACAGGTAAAATGTAAGACATCTACTTGATGGCACACACAGAGTAGTCAAGGTCACCAAAGTTAGCAAATCCTCACAGAAGCATCCATGCCAGTATTCTACCAGCAAAAGGAAAGGAACTTGTCTTCTACAACTTAAGCCTTCCAAAAAACTATACTTTCTGAAAGTAAGTCAGATATTCTCAAAAAGCATACTTCTATTCAATTTTCCCTGCCATAACTCACTAATGTTGTGATTTCAATAAGCCTACCACACTTTTCACAAAACAGTCTGATTGCAACCACAATGCCAGCTCAGTGGTCTAACTTTCCTCTTACAAGAGACGAGTTGTCCCGTGTTGGGTTCTATAAGCACTCTCTTCATCTTTGTTTGTTGTCCATTTGTTAGAAAGATATTACCTCAATGGGGGGCATTACACCACATTAGCACAAAATTAGAGTCTTTCTCCAAATACACAAAAATGACTACTCAATGAAATCCAAGAAGAAAGCAAATGGCCAAGAAAAAAGGGGCAAGCCAATTTATGAGTTGAACAGGCGCTTCATTTCCTCTCTTAATAGATCATGTCCTTGAAACTTTTTTATTTATTTATTTATTTATTTTTAATACAATTTACTTACTTGAAGCTCATGTATGTGACATACTACGTCTCAAAGTGCACTTTTAGTATGTTGCTTAGATTTTCATAATGTACGTATGAAATGAGATATCTATTTCTAGTAACAGTTTCAACTATCCTCCTAACCTTCAGCAGAAAACGGACACGTAACATACTTTTTATGAGAGCAAAAATCAAGCAAAGGTGACTCACCGAGTACTTATTGGAACCAATTTGTCTTTCAAAAACCCGAAAGTAGTATAGCATGTAGAGCCCAAACATTAGCTCCGGTGTAGATGAGAAGGCGAATGCCGACTCTAATATCTTCAAGAAATTAACTTTTTGGTATACATCCTGCCATCGAATGAGAAAAAGGAAAAAGAAATTTTTTTTAAGCAAGACACACCCTGTGCGAGTAGTACAAGCAACATTAACATCTAACATACAATTCAGTAAGCCCCCTTCCTAGGCAAAGTTTCCATCAACTAGAATGTAAGATAGACAGCCCCAATATCAACATCAGGTTCCCAATTCAACTAGAATGCTCATTAAATAATTCCCCGCATCTCTCTGCCTATAAACACAGTCGTTCTGCTGTTCAACACCCGATCCTGCTCCAAACTAAGCAAATTCAAGTAAATAAACCAGCAAAAACACCAGCTTTTCGACATCAACCGGTGTTACAGGAGAATTGAACACTCAATCGAGGCACCTGGTAAGAGAATCCGAGCTTGTGGGCCCCACCCTGGATGCCGGAGAAGACGGTGAAGATCGCGGAAGCAACGATGAACGATCTGGTGACCGGCGCATTATCTACAGCACCAAAGAAGGAACACGCCCAGATTACATCGAGCGCACGCGGTACGAAAAGCAGAGAGAGAATTGCTAGAGGAAGCGCGTACTGAAGCCAGAGGGGCCGCCATTCATCTTCCCGGCGGCTGTCGGCGGCCTTCGATGAGCGCCGGCGGGAGCGCTGCTTCGCTCTCGAGGCGGTTCGCGATGCGGCGGCGGCGGTGGCGGCGTACGGACTCGCCGGAGAGGCCCGTCGTCTCCGCCGATCCGGACGCTCTCAGCTCCGATCAGGAGAAAAGCGAAGAAAGAGAGAGAACGAACTCGGGACTTTGTTGGAATTCGCAAGTTTAGGAAAAACGGGAGACGTTATTTACATTGTTTTCCGGGACAACGTGGTGTCGGAATTTCGATATGATTAATGTTTAGGGCAGCACGTCTCCTAAATTCATCTGTCCATGTTGCACACGGTGATGAATGTGATCAGCGATTTGAACACGAGGTTTGTCGCGCATATCGACAATTCGTGATATACTTTTGTCTGTCAATTTCTTTTCCCCACATGCTACCATGAAATGTCATATATTCATGGTGAAAGCAATAAATTTTATTTTTTGTTCTTGGTTTCATCGAAAAAGGAAAATGATTCTCGACAAAGATTTATGGCCTATTTGGTAACCATCCAAACAGTGTTTGATTCTGATTTTTTGTTCCCAGAATCAGTTTGGGACGAGAATCGCGTTTAGTAAAATTTTTGTTCCCGGGACCAAATTTGTTCCCATAATCGATCGGGAAGAGAATTAAGAATAAAAAAAAAGTTGATTCTTCGTTCTAAACAAAATCGAATCAAAACTCTTCTTCTTCTCTTTTCTTCTTCTTCATCGACCGCCATCCCGCGAATGCTCGCATTGCCCGTCATTGCTTAGCCACCATCGGTCATCAAGGCCGAAAGAATCGGTCCGACGAGCTTGCCGGAGGGCTCTCATCTGGCTTGAAAAAAAAAGAATAAAAAGAATAAAAGAATAAAAAAAGAAGAAATAAAAAAAAAGGAAAAAGGAAAAATAAAATAATAAAAAATATAAAAAATAAAACAAAAGAAAAAAAGGAAAAATTATTTAAAAATTAAAATAAATTGATTATGAAATTATAAAAATTATTTAAAAATTAAAATAAATTGATTTGGAATATAATCAATAATACAATACTAAACGCAATTCTATTCCAGAATCAGAAATTTTATACAGTTACCAAACGTGTTCTTTTACTTAGAATTAGTTCTCGGGAACATAATCAAAAATAATCATTTCTGATCAGAATTTGTTCCCGGAAACAAAATCATTACCAAACGCGCCCTTAGCATCTTTATGTTGTCCTATCACGATGATACTTGAGAATAATTGAATTCAAGATGGGACCATTGCCTATGCCTAGAACCAAACCAGACACGGTCGGTTCCCAGCTTGTGGAATTGGGTACCGGCCCAGTCTGATTAGGATTAGGCCCAAGGGCCTCACAGAAGAGCAAAGAGCCCATCAATCAACATTTGATCTGGGGCAAGCACCAAAAAGATGGAAGCAGTTGTCCTTGCGTAATGTATGTTTGGTGATTTCTGTGCCTTGGAGTGGATGCTACTCTCATCTAGTTGGAAAACAAGTTCTGTTTTCTTGGCCAACTATTTCCGATCGGTATCTGGTCGCGCGGGCAAACTGCAGCGAAATCTGTGGTTATGGTTTGTGTCCACTTAGAGACGATCACGAGTTTGTAAACAGCGCTGAGATGAGATGTTCCTTCAACTGTCACCTGCGATGAACTTTGGAGCTGGATTTCCGCTAAGTGCGTTCAGACGTACTCGCAATAACATCATTTCCGGTGTTTAATATCCACAACAGTGAGTCTTAATGTTCTAATGTTAGCTGCATAAGTCAAAGGCATTTCTGTTTGATTGAGACTTCAGTGAATGTCAATGCACCGAAAGATGCACCTGAAAAGACCAGAATGCTTTTCAGCTCAGTTGATACTGATATATACTGGACTGGATCAGCAGCACTGGATTACAAATGGAAGTATTTCTTCAACTAATCATTTACATCCCCTAGCTCAAATGCTAGACATGGACATTCGTGGTATGAGGCCTCTAGACACTAAGGAAAAATGAAGCCCGATGTCAATCTTTCTCACCCTAGAAATCCTACGCTCGAAAAACCAATCATCTTTCGGACTTGTCGAGTTGAACAAAAAGATAGAGATGGTTTATGTACAAAGTTGTCGAGTGCGAAAATGCATTGCTGCTAAGGACTATTCCATCACATGAGATGGCCGGAGCCTCTTCCAAGTCGAGATTTCCTCGTTTGCGTATAGCTTTCTGATCCCTCCATAAAAGCCGTTACCTTCAGTTCCTGCTTCTTTGTGTTCCTTTCGGTTTATGACCGTTCTTCTCCATCTAGAGTCAACTGGGTACTGGTTGAACTCTAGCATCACGTTATCTGTCGAAAAGGGTTTTATCATGAGATTCTGGTAGCATTACACATCAAGCGCTTACTCTATAATTAAGAGGATAATGAAGAATTTGTGAGCATGATTAAAACTGTTTCTACAAAAGAAGGTCTAAATAATTTCAGCCTGGAGATCTATGCTCATAACTAATGCTGTTCTTAGAAGAGAGGTCTAAATAATAACTTCAGCCTGGAGATCTTGACCATCTTTTTGCTCAGTTTTTAGAATGTAGCAACATCAGTAATCATCTGTATCATAGCATTCATCTGTATCATTAATAAAAGCTGAAAATCCAGCCTAATTTCTCACCACTATAATGGCATCGGCAATGATCTCCATTTCCATCACACGACTCCAGGTGGCCAACAACACCATACCACCAACCTGCAATCCACATTGAATAGATTGTATCAATCAACAGTCAATGAAAGGTGAATTTCCTTGAGCAAATGAATAAGGTGTTGCGGAATTAAGGGGGGCAAGTAATTTAAGTCCATGCAGGCACTCACCATAGGGAAACTCTTTGGATTTTCTCCATTGGATTTCAATATGGTCGCCAGGTCTCAGGTCATTTAGACAATCTGAGTTATGAAGCTCGTGTGGTGGAGTACTAATAGGGGGTGCTCTGAGTCTGTCCCACGGTATGTTCTCTTCCACAGTTCGCCGTCCAGGCGACGAATACCTGTAGACAAAATCAACATATTACATCATTAGGATTTGGGACTAAAAAAGATTCAATCAAGTATTTAGAAAGCAAAATGCAATTTTCCTAATTAATTTTCTAATTATAGAGGAATCCTTTCAAAATTATTAACAATGAATGATTTCCAGGTGGGTATTTATATCAGCAGAGCACAGGATGCAGAACAGGGGCTGATTAATAGGATGATTGGGAGATCATAGATCTGAGCCCAGATAAGCGGAGTCTGTGTACTTGGTGAAGCAGATAACCAAAAAAGAAACCTGTTGTCCTAAAGATTCTTGTGTTCCAGAATGGAAACAAAGAAAAATTGATAAAGTTCCATAGGAGGCCACTATCTGCATACCTCGCCTGAAAAGTGCCTGTCCGAGAATCATAGCTGACATGAGCATCGTAGCATGAAAGCATGAACCCAGAATGCCCATTCTGCAATTCAGAAAAGCAATGAATTTCAATTTACAATCCCACAATTTCAGGACAAGAAAGTGCAGTTCATTTGAAACCAAACAAGACAGCTCAGAAGCAATATAGCCACCTGAACAATGAGTTTCAATTCCCTGAACCAAAAATTAGAAAAAGAATTGATCAAAACCAAGTTTACCTCACGATTGTACACCTGAGCTGGGAACCAAAACTTGCCATTCTCAAGTGACAGATACAAACCCATGATGGAATCAACAGGAAAATCACTTCTTGGTTTATTACTGCCACATTCCAAATTTGGCCTCATCCAAGTAAAGGGCCAAACCCTAAAAAGCAAGTCTTTCTTGAACCCATTTCTCCTGTCCAGGCCACAAATGCTAGGCTTCTTTCTTGAGGCGAGCTGGCATTGCCACTCTCTTGTAGCAGCATCACCAATCAATCTGTTCCATTTTTGCTTCATGTGTTTCTCCCACAGATGGTCACTCCTGCACTTTTCCCTCATTGAGCTACAAACCTCAGCCATACTACACAGCCCAGCCGGCGAGAGCCTCTCCAGTATGCAGTCCAAGGTCAGTTCAGGCAAGTCCAACAGGGAAAACTTGTCCTCCCCAGGAAAGTCTTGAACTTGCAAGACTTGAGATGGACCGGTCGTCATCTTCTTGAGTGGCTTCATCATGAAGACCTGGTTGAGCTTGATCCTGTGAAAGAAAGACATGAAGAAGCTCGAAAGCTGTCCCCAGGCGATGGGAAACGACAGGATTAGCTGGTTTCTCATGGGCAAGAGCGGCTTGCAGGACATGGATCTAGAGATCAGGATGAATGAGAAGCATGAGACGAAGAACAGAAGCATTTGAAAGTTGTGGAAATGACTAAATTTGCAGGGCCGGCATGAATTAAAGCTGAAACAGATGGGAAGCAATGGGATTTATTTATACTATGCAAAGGATCGACGGAAAAGTCTGATAAGCAAGTCCTGTTTTATATGGTGACAAAGGAAGATGTGCCAAGGTCTGTGCTCATTGGCAAAATCGAGGTTGCGGTGGAGTGAGAGCGAGGGCTTTGATAACAACACAAGGGACATGCACAGACACTGCAACCGACAAGCTTTGATTGCTGGGTGGCCAGAATACCACAGAAAAACGGAGAAAGGTAAAGCCAACAAGGAGGAACACAAAGCAATGCTTTCCTTCTCAGGTTGGCTTGAGAAATGAGACTACGCATTTATATCTATCGCATCCCATGGGCTGAATTTAATAGCTCCCCACCGGCTATGGTCCGAACTGTGGGGAAGTTTGAGGGGACAACTGGCGGTTCATGATTGGTGGGATCGGAGGGAGAGAGAGAAGAGTATCGATGAATAATACCAATAGATAAAATGATGTAATAAATAAACGGCAAACATATTGTAAGCAAGAAAGTCATACTCCATGTTCCAAATATCACAGTACTTCACATTATAAGTTTAAATTTCACCCATCCGTATCAATAAACTGTGCATTTTTTTATAGACAAAAGTAGTATGAGAATGGAATCCAAAGATCAGCTTCTGTCAGATGGCACTTGGGAGATCCAACAAGTCACCAACAGAGCCACCGTCAAGAATGGAGTGAACATGTGTCTAGACCCCACCTCAAAATTTGAGAACTTTCTATGGAAAAACAAATGTTCTTGAATGTGTGTGAGAGAGAGAGAGAGAGAGAACTGGTCAAGGTTTCACAGGACTTTAATGAGGAAAATAAATGGTGCCTTGGATCTGTTTTGTCTTTCCCATTAACAGGAAAATGCCTGTGAATTGCTGTTGTTAATGGTATGTTCGATCGTTTCAATGTCTACACTCACCGAGCTACAGAAAAAGATTGGAGGAGAAGCAAAATGGCAATGAACGAGAATTGGGTCCTCCTCAATTCTTGACAATGCATGATTTATCAAATCACACTAACTCCAAAGCAACAGAAAAGGACAGCTATCTGATTGATGGGCTTTTGGGGTTTTTTTTTTTTGGCTTTTGGGGTTTAAAGCATTTGAAGGGGACCCGTCTTTAAATTTCTCTAGGTGGGGGTCAAAAGCGATCTGTCACCACGCCATAACAACACCACCTGATATTTGGCCTAACTTCCACCAAACTCCAACACCACTTGTCCTTATTCTTTACCACACACCATGAAAGTTGCTCCTTTATCAATCACCCCCACCAATGTGAAAATGGGATCATGACATCCTCTTCAAATCTTGTATCCACGCAATCCCATTGGTCATCCCAGGAATATATTGGAAGTCCCTCCTATTTGGCCTCGTTCCATATGATGTTTCCTATGTTATCCTAAGTTGTTCACTTCAGCCTCCAGGACCAGCCTATAAATCCACTTCTATCTCTTTTCTCGCTTACTTTCTTTTCCTTTGGATTAAATAAAGACCCATGATCTCTTTCGTGGGGGACAGACGTCTTTATGGACAGAGCCACGGTTACCGTTTTGTTCGCCTTTTCTTTGCATCTTCCTCTGTCCTCTTCAACTTTTTTGCCCTTCTCTCCCTTACCTTTTTTCACATTATCATGAGCTTTTGTCCCTCAATTATTAGTCAAGAAGGATATGAGGAATAGAGATATTACTGGGTATAAATTATTAACTAATTAATGACCAAACATGACGCTTGAATGTTCAAAGAATATGGTTGCATCTTGCCTTATGCTTGTGGATATTCCCACCAATGATAAATAGTACCTTGCCCAATGAACAGTGTCGAGGACAATAAACATGGTTGATGAAGCTAAGCGGTTGAACAGCTAGCGGTTATCCAGTTTCATTAAATGGTTGAAATGAAATCGCTCCGACAAAAAAAATCCTAGAGGGATGGGAATGAAAAGTCTATGTAAACCAACAGCTGAACTTGATAAAATCCAACTGGGAAGGATAAGTTTTTGTGGTTGTGAAACCACATGGAAAGATCTTTTCGGTTTCCCCTGCCCACAAGACATCTCTCCTTTTGAGTAGTTTGTCCAGCCCTACTCACCGTTGGTTCTTTTGAAGATGTATAGTTGAACTACATACCGTCAGAATTATTGATAAGTATGTACCTACGATGGGCCACTTCATCACCTACCCATTGTAAAGGATCTTAAATTTTACAGTTGGCCAACCTTTTTTGTCTTAAACATAGTTGATGTAAAGAGACATAATAGTTGGATATGTTCGCCTAATTTTATGCAAATCTTGAATAGGAAATCCGAGTTTTGGTCAGTCTCTCCAACCTCTGCCCACAATATGGCATGGAAGGAAAAATCTAACACGGAAAGAAGAAACCAATAAGCATCCATGAATTGGGAACTCTTTCTACATAATTCTCACTTATACATCTCACAAAAGAAAAAGCATTTTCGTGCACCTTGGAAAAATCATGACCCAACGCACCTATCTCAGCCACCGTTTCTGGTGGTAGCACTCGGCTGAGAATTAGTAAAGTTCCTTTCTTTTTTAATTCTACGCAAAAAGTTAAAATCCAAATTAGAAATCATTTTGATTGATTCTAGATTTTATACGTCGACAAAAAGTAAAGCTAATTTCTTTAGGATTTGAATAATTCCTTTCATTCAATATATTACTTTATATATATATCCTTTTCCTCATGTGACTGGTAGATCTTTAGGATTGACCAATCCCATTTTCAATTCTTAAACCGAATATGCAATTTCAATAACCAATGGTTAGCTCGCCATTAGAGAATGAATTTAAAGTAACGTTTTCTTGGAATGAGTGGGTGAGCGGCTGGATGAGAAAAGGGCCATGTGATTTGCCTATGATGCTACACGTTTGTTGTTTACAGAGAGGAGAACTTTCATAGGATCCATCAAATTATAGCCATAAAGCAATTGCGTGACCCAGATCTAGAGACATGGTCTGTGGGCGACCAAATGTTCTCGAATTTAGGATAGATTAGATGGGTTGTAAAGTTATATTTAATGTGATTTCCTTGACTTGTTGCACGTGGTATCAACGTTCCATGCCTAGATATTCGATAATAACGCTTAACGTGCTAAAATTAGCTTCTTCTTATTCTTTTGATAATAATAGCTTAATAAGAAGGTTAATGATGTATATCGGGATCTAATCATGCTGGAAATTAATTTCCGTGCGAACCCGTTCTTTCTCTTTCTAATCATTCATACTCAGCTCACCTAGCTGTCATTGAATGCACTGGTCAATCATCAAGCAAGAAAAGATAAGATAATCCAAAATTTGTCTCGAAATCGGGACAACCCATGATTCAAGTTTGCTTCTTGTTTAATGCCATCGGTTGAGCTTTCCGATTGTGGCCGGTTGGTACGTCTGCATCGAGCCGCTAAATGGCTAAAGAAAATGCATAGAATCGACTCAAAGAAAGCGGAAAAGAGCGTTTAGTGCAAAATGAGTGGGATCGGAATTGGCGGAAAAAAAAAAAACCCGGGGACCCTCTATTGCTGATCTCCACCTCTCCAATAGTATAAAAGCATAATAGAGTCTCTAGACCTTGGACACCTAGCGAGGTGCAATCGCTTTTGGAATTTGCTTTGGGGTTATATTCAATTTCGGTGGTGCGTAGCGTATGACACGCCACGCCCATGAAGTAATGATGGAATCCAGATCTTTGCCCCAAAAGTGCAAGGGAATATCATCCAAATCTTTTGATTAATTCGCTTGGTGTATTGGCTAATTTGCCGATTTAACAACTCCTTGGCCTATCTCCTGTGTGTGCGTCAAACATCTTCCCCTGTTTGGACGGAAGTGAATGGGATTCGTATCTAGGTCTATCAACGCATGGGCCCAAATGAGGGGAAAAAGTTGCCTAATCAATCTCGGACGTATTGTATAGACGCCAATTCAATTCCAAATTTTATAATTTTGTTAATTTGATTATAAACATGTATTTATTTAATAACTCCTCAGCCCATCTCATGTGTATACATAAAAAATCATCCATTATTAGGGGCAAAGGGGAATGGGATTCGTGTTTGGGTATGTCAACACCTTTGCTCCAATGAGGGGATAAATTGTCCGATTCAAAAAAAATCTATTGTATGGACGCTACTTCAATCCTGACTTTATAATTTTGTCAATTTAATTTTAAATTTTTACACGAAATTCCAACATAATCCTCATTCGCCAATGACCGCTGATATGGTGGTATGCCACCTAGGACAGCTCGCGATAGCGAGACAGTTCCATCAGTAATTTTCGGTGAAAGATTGACTGGAATGATTATATTGGAATTTCACGCAAGAGTTTATAATTAAATTGGCAAAATTAAAGAATTTGAGAATTGAATTAATATTTTAGGACTGATTAGGTAATTTTTCCCAAAAATAAGGGACAAGCACAAGTTAGTTCTCAAACTAAAGTGGTCAACATATATTTATATTGGGCGAGACAGATTGGGGGCCGATTATTGTCATGGGACCTCTTGCTAGGCTTGCAGTGCCTGTACTATGGGGGACTGATGAGTTAATTGACCAGGCTAGTTCTCAGCATTGGATGGGGACTGGGGCCTCTTTTGTGATGCTTGGGTCGACCATGGTCCATGGTCGTGGTTCGGTATGCCGTCTAAGCTCGATCGGCTGACCACCACCTAACTTTACTTTATTGAACCAAGAAATCTCACATGTGAAATTTGGAGTGAAATTAACGGTTTTTGATTTTATAAACACCTTGGAAATGTCAGATTGCATAATGCGACAACAATGTGACTCGTGTCTACTGCCACTTATTTATGATGCGAATAATTGATGTAGCCATATGATGCGAAAGAAATTGAAGAAAAATAATGGACGTAATCATATGTATCGTGGGTATTTCTTTTTTTGTATAAACATATTTGCCGGAACATCATGAGCAAGTTCAATTTAGACCGTGTTATAGAATGAGCATGTGTCGATGTCGCCAATAGTCATGTGGCATTGGCCTCTAAAGTGACAACGATGCATACGTAGGACGGTCCTTGATAATGAAAGACATCACCTAACAGAATATTACAATTTGTATTCAGTGACTAGAAAATGAAATGCGTCTAGAACAAAGGATTTGCTGTGAAAAAAAAATAACGACGCAAATATTGAATTGCATAAGTTTGGAAGGAACAGAACGAATGGAAAGAGCATTGCCCTTTCTATGCCTTTTCCCCGCACTTCTTTTCCTAAGTTTGATAGTTGCCTAGTTGCCTTCCAAGTAGGATGTCCTTTTCATTTGTAGAAAAGTCGTCTTGAGCATTAAGGGGCAACTAATGTAGCTACTTCATCCGAAATTTCACTGAGAATTATGTATCTTGTCATGGAGTATCGAAATTTAAAATTAGAAATGAGTCATCACTCAATATTATCGGGACCCATTATTTCGAGGTGTAGTCGCACGGAGGTGCTCGAGGTTAGGAAAGCGTTGATCTAAGTGAAAAAGCACACGCTAACTAGTTGTTATAAGTGGATATTGAACTCCTCGCATTGTGTTCAAGGTTGAGCCGTAGCACTAGGCCATCGTCAATGGGGGTTGAATTTTTTTGGTTAGAAATACAAGCAAAAAGACCTTGTTATTCTATATACATCAAGTGGTTGAGGGTGAAAATTAGTAAAAAATGATGTGGTGTGCTTGGAAATTTGGTATGCTTTTCTTTTTATATTTGAAGCTAGTTGGAGTTGATGGTACTCAAAAACTCCACCTTTAGTATTGATTCTAGATATTTAGTCAGTATTAAAAAGCCAATTTTCACTCTTTCCTTTGGTTTGTGATTTCAAAGGCAAATTTAATTACTTCTAGTCTTAAAGTTTATTGTTAAAAAATTGATTCCACGTCCATAATTCATTCATTTGACTATTATTTTTTACGCTGTTATGTTGTTGTTACTATATAATATTATAACACGATCGATCCCTAATTTGTTGTCTTTGCATTTTTTGGATAAGTTATCCTATGTGAATTCATATAAGTTATGTAAACGATCGTTACATCCTTAAATCTTCAATTTTCTCTTGAATATATCTAAATAGTTACACTATTTTGGTGTATTTTAGAATTTTATGCAATAATAAAATTTCCATTTATTATTCTTATTTTGGCCCATGAAATAGTAGAAGGCGGATTATTGTATCTGTATCCGAGTCAGCAAATAACTACATATCAATATTCAATATAAACAAAGAGATGGGCTGGGCCTGGGCCCAAACCACCTCTGCCCATGTGTGCTGGAAAATGCGAAGTTCATTCTTCACACGACAGAAATTATTAGGGATTCCGGACTATTTAAAATGGCTGGCTCCGTATGGACCAGTCAAACCGGTTGGTTGGTCCGGATCAAAAATAGTTCAACCCAAATTAACCTATTTATTTAGTTTTGATCCATTTCAATACAATACAACTCTAGTAACCAATACCTAACCCAATACATATCCGACTCAATTCATATCACTAAAACACTTATATAATTAACCCAAATGCAAGAAAACTAATTAAGGGTAGAGTATGGAATAAGCGGGTGCGAGAGAGAGTGAAGAGAGAATTATATATGTGAATTGCATTAAAGTAAATTATGGACCCATTTAATATCTATATTATTTTGAGATTTACCATTATAAACCAATTTACTGAATATAATTAATTCATATAACAATTTAATTCATCATATATGGGTTAAGAAATAGGTTTAAAAGACATTTTGATAAGTTTAACTCCATATGACTATAAGGTTTCCACGATTTGACGATCCGCATTGATCTTAATATATAATACACACTTCATAATTCCTTCATATATAGACATAATTTTATGTTATGAAGTATTGGGTACGAGTAATTCTATATTTTTAAGACACAATGCATATGATGAGATGGCAAGTATGGTCTTAACTAGGGATATTTGGATCTTCTCAATTTAGGGATTATGATAATTTGATTTGCTGCAATGAGAGATCACTGTATCATTTCAAGAAACTTACTTATAAATATGAAAACAATTTCTCAATCTAATATTTATAGACTTTGCATTAGTTTGGAATTCAAAATTCATTGAATGTTTATTTTATCGTTACTAGACCTCAAATGCGTGCTACACATGTATACAATTTCTTTTTTTCTTTTTTTTCACTAATGCAACTTTCAATAGAATAGGCATCATCACATAAATGGTTTAGATTCTTTATATGCAAAAAAAAAAATCGAAGTTATCTTCAAAAATAGATGTAGGTAGTTTTTGGCAAGAATAAAGTGATAGAGATTTGAACCAGATATTGTGCTTGGCAATTGCAAGCTTTCCATTGTGGAAGGAACACAAGCATGGTTGGCTCTAAAAAAATGCCACCAAATAGGAGCAGTTTCTTCAAAGATAATTTTGATCTCATTAAGAACAACTTTACCATGAATTTTAAAATTTATTATAAAAATACAATTGAATCTTAAAATTTTTGATACGCTTATTCCTTTAATTAATTTGAAAGTTGACTTTACATTTAACCAAATATTATTCTTGTCATTGAAAATGAGCTACAAAAAACCTCGTAATTCTTTTTTACCGGAGAAATAACGTTGAATTGTATATCCTCTCTTTATCACTGCAACAGGGGAAAAAAAAAAAACCAACAAGGAGTGAAACGAAAGAGGGGGTTAGGGTTTAAGACCTTCACGTGGAGAGAGTTGCTAATCGCCAGATGCCGGTAACGATGCTGCTCCATGCTTGATCGAATCAGGTCCTCATCACTCGGTTCAAGAAACCCTCTTTCGATATTCCGAAGGACGTGACTTAGTTGATGACCGGCAAGAGAGCTTCGGGGTCAGCATGTGGGCGCTTCGCCGAGCCTCTGGTCCTCTCAAGTAACCACCTTTCTCTCGTCTCGTTGCTTCTCTGTCGCGTTGCTTTCGACCCATTTCTGTTTATTTGAAGTCTCGTCCGATGCATGGGCTAGTCGCTGAATCCATGTGCTGAATGAGCTTGCTGCCATTTGGGTTGGTTGGGTCGAGGTTTAGCTTCAATCTAGTCATGGGCTGGTGAGACGGTGATTTTCTTTGTTTTTTCCGGAGTTTCCGGGCAGTCGGAGAGAGCCCTTTTTCTTGCGTGTTGTTATGATGCTGGTTGTATCAGGATCAGAGAGTGGAACGATCAAATGGGGTGGCCTCTTTTGAGGTGTAAATTAGGCTTGTTTGTAGGAAATGGACTATAATTGTGGAAATGGACGATGGGAGGGCGTTTTAAGTTTTGTCACATGATCGTCCTACTTGTTTCAGTACTTTCCCTGTGGATTGGTGGCCAGCTTGGGAGTGTACATTCTCATTCAAGTGCCATCTTTTCGTGCTTGGGCAATGAAGTTATTCTTAGAACTGTGGTCCAACGTTCGAGGGATTTAAGGACGATAGGATGCAGCAGCCGATGGCACAACTCATTCCAGACAGCTACTTGTGGCGTCTCAGGATTACTTCATTCTTTTAATTCTTTTAGACTTGGCCTGTTGGAAAATTTTTCTCTGTAGAATGTTTTCATCTCTAGGCTCACTGGAATGAGTGTGTGATTTGCTCTTCTTATGTATGCAGAAACTGCAGTTCTGGGGTGGTGCTAGGGCGATCCAGTTCTGTTAAATCAGAAAGCCACGTGGATGATGCCACGGGCATTATCAGGCTCCCTATGTTAGAGAGCTTTTACCAAGCGGGTGATAATATATCTTCACGACGGTTTATGAGGGTTTTCAGTTTTTCTTCAAAAGCTCATGGTAGAAGCTGTGTAGAGGAAGATGACTATAAAGCTGAACTTGGAGCATCAATTAATACCAAGTCCATTTCAGAGAGCAAAGAGGATGTTGATGATGGGTTACTTTCAGAGGCGGAGTTTTCTCATCATGATAATGAAGAATCTTCTGGAAGTAGTTCAGAAAAGCTGGAAACGAAGACTCGTCCTACAGGGAGAACATCAGTGAGGAGAGCTTCATCAGCACTCTTCACGGCCATCATTCGCACTTCAAGTCAGTCCTTGAGGACTGTCCTTGATAAGTGGTTAGAAGAAGGGAAAGATTTGGGCAAGGATGAGATATCATTGACCATGTCTAACCTTCGTGGCCGTAAAATGTATGGGAGGGCCTTGCAGGTGGTTTGATTTGCTCTGCTTTTCTTCCAAGGGTTATTTGTATTTTAATTTAGGTTTATTTCCACATTGTAGCCCAGCATACAGTTTTCTAAGTCATTAGTGCCCCCTCGTCTTCTGTATTCCTGAATCTCTTTGTAGGCATGATTTTGAATTTGCTGCTCATTAGATACATGTTAACACGATGTCGGTTTGCAGCTTTCAGAGTGGTTGAAGAAGCATTTCCCTTCCTCTGAGAGAGATTATGCATCTCAAGTTGATCTAATTGCCAAGGTGCTTGGACTAGAGGAGGCAGAGAACTACGTTGAGAATATTCCAGAATCCTTCCAGGGGGAAAGAGTCTACAGGACATTGTTGGCCAGCTGTGTTGTGGCGAACAACATCAGAAAAACAGAGGAAATTTTCAATAAAATGAGGGATCGAGAATTTCCTCTGACATCATTTGCTTGCGACCAGTTGCTCCTGCTTTACAGTAGGCATGACAGGAAGAAAATCTCTGATGTATTGTTGTTGATGGAGAAGGAAAATGTTAAGCCCTCTGCCTTCACCTACAGGCTCTTAATAAATGTCAAAGGCCGAAGAAATGATCTGAAAGGCATGGATCAAGTTGTTGAGATGATGAAGGCTGAAGGCATGGAATGTGACCTCATGACAAAAGCTAGCTTGGCTCAGCATTATTTATCAGGTGGAATGAAGGAGAAAGTGGAGGCTATTGTGAAAGAGATGGAAGGTGGAGATTGGAAAAGACACAGGCCAGCTTGCGAATATTTGCTTCCTATTTATGCAGGGCTTGGAAAAGCGGATGAAGTGAGAAGAGTTTGGGCAATTTGCATGCCAAAGCCAACGCTATCAGAGTTTGCTGCCGTGATGGAAGCTTGGGGTAAGTTGAAAGATATCGAAGAAGCAGAAGCCACTTTCAATCTAATGATGGAAACGGGATGTAGGATCCCCTCGAAGACGTTACTTGGTCCTCCTGAAGATTTATGTAGACAATAAAATGCCAAACAAAGCAAAGGATGTGGTTAGACGCATGTCAGATAGCGGGTGTGTTATTGGGCCATTAACTTGGGATGCTCTTGTGAGGCTTTATGTGGAAGCGGGCGAAGTTGAAAAGGCCGACTCTTTTTTGCAGAAGGCGGTGAAGAAGAACCCGCAGAAGCCAATGTACTCATCTATGACGGCCATCATGGAGGAGTATGCAAAAAGGGGTGACGTCCACAAGTCTGAGAAGATCTTTCACCAGATAAGGCAGGCTGGTTATCCTGGTCGAGCACAGGTTTTTAGATTCCTAACTATGGCTTATATAAATGCAAAAGCTCCAGCTTATGGGCTTTGGGAGAGGATGAAAGCAGATGATATATTTCCAGATAAAAATTTGGTGAGGCAGTTGGCTTTGGTCAATCCATTTAAAAGCTCAAGTGTCTCGAATTTGTTAGACTGATGTTTCCTGGGCTACATATTTATATCTTCTAACTTCCGCTTCTTACCCGATTAAGAGGAACAAGCTGACGTAGTGTATCTGGAGATGAGCCTCTTCTGCCTCTCTGATTTTCTATATTGGTCTCCTTCTCTCGATGGACCACACAGCACGTTGAATCTAAGCATACTTTTGGAGCTGTTTGATTTTAAGATGAAACTGTAAGGATGATACAGAGCGGACTCGTCTTTGTGCTTGGAGTGGATTTGATAATGTTCTTCGATCATCATCTCAGTGAGAAAAGATGGCTTGTCGTCCTTTTGACGACAACCTCGCGCGCCTCTTTATTCTGCCCTGATGTTCAAGCAATGTGTGACTCGTGCAAGATGCATGAAGAAGCCAGTGTAGTATAGTATTCTTTAGGTTTCAGGAAGCGAAACCTTGGATCTGTGTCACATTTTCGTAATGCATCGGACTTTAGCCTTGATAACAGGATGGAAAGGAAACATATCTATGCGGTGCGTTAACTGGAAGAATAAAAGACTGACGACTGCTCACAGATGATATTTCCATTTGAACTATCAAGCTCCTTGCGTGATCAAAGCATGTGAAGAAACTTCAAAGTGCAGAGAACTTGCTTCGCGAAAGTGCAGAGAAAGCACGCGAAAGTGCATACCTTGTTAAATAAAAACCAAATCCAATTCATTGAGATTGTGTTTGGTTGTTTGGATATAAATTGAGATAGGATAATTAAGGTGGGATTAAAAATGTTCCGTACTATGAAATGTCTCGTCATATATATTTGATCAATTTAGGATACGATGGAAAGTCCCATTTCGAGCCTATCGTGACTTCCAACAAATCCACCTGAACCTCGTCTCCCAACCCCTTCTGGAAGTGGCTGATGTCGCCACTGTTTCTCATTAGTATCTTGACATTATTGGATTCTGCTGCAAGTTTTTGCTAGTTTTTCCTTATTAGTCCCGAATCCTGATTCTTCCACTTTGTCGAATTAGTAGTATAAATTTGGAGAAGAACAAAAGAACCTGCTTCATTGTCAAGTCTCTCCAGATATAATGAAAAATCCAAATGTCCATCTACCCTGTCTGTATTTTGATCGAGAGGCTCATAAATTGCGCCAACCATCTTCACGGCTTTGGTCATTCAGGTATGGAGGGTGCTCATCAGCATCTTCTGATGAATTTCCGATGGTGATTTCAACGGATGATCGAGGAGGCCATCGCGACGATTGACGAAAAGAGAGGGTTGAGCACATTTGGCAATTGCCAAATACGTGGAAGACAAGCACCAACGTTGACGCTTATGCGAAAACTTTTCGAAGTAACTCTTCATATGAAAGCCTGTGAAGAAACTTAAAAGAAAAGAACTTTGCAATGATTTGCAAACCTGACTTAAGAATATGTTAAATGAATTGACTATGCCGCTTGAGGCATAGCTCATGCACGTTAAAGGAAAATAGCTTTTGTGTGCAGAGCACTTGCTGCAGCTTCGCGAAAATGCAGTCAAAGCATAGATATTCATATTGCTGAATAAAACCCGAGTTTAATTCATCAGGACTGCATTTGGTTGTCAGGATATGGATTAAGATAGGATAGACCAAAGTGGGTTTAAAAATCTTCCATACTATGAACTGTCTCATCATCTAAATTTGATCAACCTAGGATACGATGGAAAGTCCCATCTCGAGCCTATCGTGACGTCCAACAAATCCATCAAAATCCCGACTCCCGACACCATCCAGAAGTGGCTGATGTCACCACCGTTTCTTCTTTAGTATCTTAGCATTATTGGATTCTGCTGAAGTTTTTGCTAGTTTTTCCTTACTAGTCCCGAGTGCTGATGCTTCCACTTTGTCGTATTAGTTGTATAAATTTGGAAAAGAACAAATGCTCCATTGTCAAGTCTCTCCAGGTATAATGAAAAATCCAAATGTCCATCCACCGTGTTTGTATTTTGATCGAGAGGCTCATGAATTTCGCCAACCATCTTCATGGCTTTGGTCATTCAGATACGGAGGTGTTCATCGGCATCTTCTGATGAATTTCCGATGGTGATGATCGAGGAGGCCATCGTGACGATTGACGAAAAGAGAGGGTTGAGCACATTTTGCAATTGCCAAATACGTTGAAGACAAGCGCCAACGTTGGCGCTCACGCGAAATCTTTTCGAAGTAACTCTTCTGTGTTAAGTGATATGCAGCAGTTGTAATTTGATGCCGAATCTTTATACAGAAAACACGGGGGAATTTGTTGATTGATTTCTTCCTTACTTTTCCATCAGTGCATTTCGCCCTTTTATTGTCTTTGCGGCGAAAGAAATATTCACGAGAAGGAGATTTCAACATTTGTTTTTTTTCGACTTTTTGTACGGCTTCATCCAGATTCGCCCATGAGAACATTCATAGTTTGACGACTAGCAATTCGATATTTTCTTGCAATCCCAGATTACGCATTTAATTTTTCAGACATAATGAATTGCAATCATCTCTACATGAAATAATCCACGCATTATAGCCTAAAAAGTACCGAATCTATTATATGATGACCAATTCAATTTTAAATCTTTTGGTAATTTGTCAATTTTAGTTAGAAATTGTTAGCATACATGCTAGTCGAGGTGGATAATTTACAAATTTTTTAAATTTTTAAATTTTCTTTTTTTCTTTTCTTCTTTTTTTTTCCTTTTTTTCTCACAATATCTTAAAACTCATGGACCCTTTTCCAACTCTTCTTTTTTTTTTTGGTCGAATTCCCAACTCTTGGCAGGTGAGATTTGTGGCCCCTTGGCTAAGAAACAAAGAAAAGAAAAGTAGAAACAATAAAAAAATTCAGAAAAAAAAAATTTTAAAAAATTATCCAAATTAGTGATTTCGGTAAAAATTTCAAAAAGAAACTATACTAATAAATTGTTAAAAGGTTTTGGATTAAATTATGACACATTTGAAATGATGGATAATGAACAAAAGAATAGTATAATGGGAAAAGCTAAATAATTCAATTTACACACTATTATTGAATTACTGTTATTGAATTGCCTTATCATAAATTTATAACTTTTTCGATAATTTTTCTCTGACTTTAAGTGGACGCGTGTTCCGACAAACTTGTCCCCTCAACAAAAAGCGATGATGGAATTTGGTCACATCCATGGGGTTTGATTATTATGTCATACGACGTGAGAGTGCACTTTGTACACTCCGAATCAAAGACTACTTCAGCACCGTGCACTCAATCACGGTCAGATTCGAGCACGAGACTTGCGAGCATTGTGGGGTTTGGTGGCGTGAAGGGACAATGAATGTGGCCCGTAAAAATCGGCTACGTTCAAGCCAGGAAGATCGAATCTGGATGTGAACCGGGGTAGGTGCATTACATCCGCGAGATCCCAACGCACAATAACGATGAATTATTTCCAGCAATGCTAGGATACACAGAATCCGTTTACGATTTGATTAGCGCCGTCGTACTGTTGAGTTTTTTGAGAACGTGACTAAGTTTGAGAGTTTTCCTGGAAATAGTAATACAGAGCGTATTAAATTAAAGCGACATGATTAATAGTAAGTCCGCATTCAAACTAGTCACATTCAACTCCTAACGAAAGTCTCAGGGACCGTATTTTATATACAAATTTATGCATTAGACCAAACGTTTGCTTTTGTGCGTAGCTTATCGTGTGGCAACTTGTTGAATTTTCTGAACTGGAGACAATGACGAAAGACAAAAAATTGAACTTCTACATATAGTCAACCAATTTGAATTGACTAAAAGGGCAAGTAACGTCATAAAGGAAATTTAGGGGATGCATGACAAACCAAAATTTTTATTCTAAAAATAAATTTTTTATTCCAGGTTTGTTTATGGAATAATCCATTTGGTAAAACTACTTAATTTTTATGTTTTTGGAACATATTTCTACTTCGGAAATATGTTTGAAACAAAAATCAAAAGTACTTTTCTTTTACTTTTTTTTTTGGAATAGAAATAAAAAATAAAAAAATTTCTTATTACTCATTCTCTCTACTAGTCAGCCACCCATCCATCATCTACTGCTCGCCGCCCACCACCGTCACGGCCATCTACTGCTGGTACCGGCTGCTGTTGCGTTCCCAAAAGGATAAATTTTGTGTTGTTCTCAAACAAAATTATATTCCAAAAATAGAAATTTTGCATCATTATTAAACATGAATTTTTTTTTCTCATAAATTCATCCAGAAATAAAAATAAAAAAATTTATTTTTCTTTCAGAAATTAATTTCTAGTTAAAAATTTTATCGCTCGTGCCCTTATTATATCGAAGAAAAGTACACTTTAACTCGAGACAAGAAAGAAGAACCTAGACGGACCCTTAAAACAGCAACAGACCCACAAGCGAATGTAAGACCTCAGTGATGTCCAGGTTCACTTTCAGCATTGCAAGCAGATTCAGACCAAAATAGAAAAACGATTTCGCAGCTGCCCACGTGAAGGCGAATGATGCCTCGAAAAACGTCGAGATTCACCGGCCGATGCATGTCAGAAGGGACCGAATAATGCTGAATCTGGCAAATTAGGAAAGAGAAAAGAAGAATAAGAAGAAGAAAATTGGAAAAGGCAAGAAAAGTTTCGATTTTTCCAGTGCTGTAAAGTTACCATTTTTGACAAAACCCATCGAAGAAAAACGCGCCCCCCGCTCCTGTTCTTCACGTGCCAGTCTCCAGTGGAGACTCGAGAAGAAATTCAACTTTTCTAGAATGTGACCGGACAATTGGAAAACGCCTCTTCAGTTTGCTTTCCAATCGGCGACCACCCCACCTTACCAAAGAGAGACGACCTGAAAAAGATCGTTTAATCCTACGGAGGCCAGAGGTTCGGGACCTCCGTTTGACCTTGCGGCGAAACGCGTTTCAGCAGGCCATTTTGACGGGCCACAAGACGACCCGGTCCCAGGTCGCGGTCCCATGATGTTTTGCTACAGTGATGCTTCCAGACAATTCTTGGGTTTTCCCTAGAAACAACGAGGTGGCCTGTGAACCCTCCCCGGCTATCTCCTCCATGAACGTAAGGATTTTTTGCTGTTACGATGCCCTTAAACATGGCACCGATTCAATGTCCATGTGGAGTATCGGTGCGGGTAGCCGAGAAAATCTAAACTTGTGGACAAGATAGACCTCTCACGCGACACAAGATAGACGCTTTTACTCTCCACACTAGAATTGATCGCGTCAACGCAAAATTTGATCTGTTCAAACACCAAAAGGAGTCTGCAGCGGCGTTCCACAAACCCCTTTTAGCATCTCCATCATCATTTTCATCCTCCACAGAGAAGATCTCTCTCTCTCTCTCTCTCTCTCTCTCTTTAACATCAAGAATCCACCAGCTGGTGTAAAGACTGAAAACGGGCAGGGCCATAATTGCGCATTAAGACGGGGCAGACCGCCGTGGCAAGGGGGGAGGTCAGCTGGCGCATTTACTGGCGTGCCCACCAGAGTCAGAAGTGACTTTTCCCATTCTTCCCCCAAGAGCTCATCCACATTCCGGAGTCAGCACTTTTGGGCCCCACTCTGCATCCAAGAACAGAACATGGGACAAATTCTAGATAAAACCATTCGCTCGGCAACTGAAAATACGATTCTTGGTTGAAATTTCCTTCCCAAGCCTGTATATATATAGCACCCGAGAATCCATCGATTCCATTTCCCTGTTTGTTCGACTTCCCTAGAGAATGTCGAGCCTCAAAATCACCAAAAAGCACCACAGGCACCTCAACAACCCCTTCCCTTCCGCTCCAAAGTCTCTGCCTTTCGTTCAGGGGACTCTGTTCTCCGAGTCCCTAACATTGGCGACGCACCAGACCTTCCCAATTGGGAAAGATTTTCAGCTCACATGGCAGTCAAGAAATGGAGGCTTCCTCTCAGTTTCTCACCGATTGCAGCCCGACAAATCCTTATGGTCCACCATCCCAGGACAAGCCTTTGTTTCCGGGGCTTTGGCTGAAACAGAGATTCAAGAAAGCAGAGGATCATTTGTCATCAAGGACAGAGAAGTCCGTTTGGTCTGTGATCATCAAACCGTCGAAGACATAAGGGTGATCGATCATTTGGACAGTTTCTTGCATGCCACCGATCCTGATTTCCCTTCGGGATGTGTAGGATTTGATCAGAATGATGTGAAGAAAACAGAGTTTCCTGTCCTGATGATAACTGGCAGGATCTTTAGTATGAAAAAGAAGCGGCCTCAAGACTCCAGCTTGAGTAAGAAAATGACACTAGTAAAGGATTGCACTTATGCAAGATACTGGGTTTTCTTTGGTCAGAAAAGCAGTCACCAAGTTGGGTTTCAGGTGAGGCTGGGCAAACCCAACTTCAGCCTCAGCCAGAGAATTTCTCCCGCTGGTCTGAGAAGGCGTCAGGTCTTAAGACTGAAGCTGCGCCAGCTTCGGAAGAAGAAACTCGGATGGTGTTGGTCCTTTCCGAGGCCAAGAAACTATGTTGCGGTTTCCTCTGCTGAGGACGAAATAGTCGGAGTGAAGCCTCCAGAGTCCACAGAATTTAACAGGATTTGTCTCACTTATTCCAGTGAAAAAAGTGAAAAATTCTACGGTTTCGGGGAGCAGTTCTCTCACATGAATTTTAAAGGCCGAAGGGTGCCAATTTTCGTACAAGAACAGGGCATTGGACGAGGTGATCAGCCAATAACTTTCGCAGCTAATTTGGTTAGCCACAGGTTGGTAGCATTAAGCTCTGTCTTGAATTTGCTGATCACAGATGGATATAATTGGAACATTTCACTTCTTTTGCAGGGCTGGGGGTGATTGGAGTACCACTTATGCTCCTTCACCGTTCTACATGACATCAAAGATGAGATCTCTTTATCTTGAAGGATACAACTATTCCATTTTCGATCTAACAAGAAATGACAGAGTCCAGATACAGGTACCTCTTGATAACCGATGTCTGCAACTTTCTCGTTCACCACTACAGATATTGTTGAAGGTGGGAATAGTTGAGCTCTGCTGGGACTATCAAGGAGAATTGTTGAAGTGACAAGCAAAACAGGCAGTTCAAAGCTTTTGATGATAGCTTGAATTCCTGCACACGCTAGAGCAATAAATAACTTGTGGGTTCTTCTAGAATGCTGTCTTCAAGGACTATCAACATTCTTTTGCCATCAAGATATACTAAGATTTGTTTAAGAAGAATAGACTGAAGAAAGAGAAAACAATGTCCGTACTTGTTTTTTTGGTTAAGAGTAGCTTACTTTGTATAGGGGCAGGTGAATGGTCCAGTAAATTAAATATGCAGTGGAGATTATACAGCATCCTGAACCCGTCTAATTTCATCCTCTCTTTTACTGGGCTGGCAGATACATAATAATTCAATCGAAGGAAGTCTAGTGCACGGCAACTCACCCACTGAGCTCCTTGAGCACTTCACAGGGACTATTGGGAGGCCCCCTGAGCTGCCTGAATGGATCATATCTGGAGCTGTAATTGGTATGCAGGGTGGCACAGACATGGTTCGCCATGTGTGGGATGAACTGAGGGCCTACGATGTTCCCATTTCTGCCTTTTGGTTGCAGGTAATTTCATGGCTGGACAAGAAAATTAGCAAAAAAGAGTAAAGACTTATCCAATTTCAGTAAATCAAATACAATGTCACTGACTTTAGTGGTCACTTTGCACTTGATCATATGACCTAAACAGAAGGATTTTAACTGATGGTGAAGTTGAACACCATCACTATAACGTCTAATTAAGATGAAGAAAACATGGACATCAGCGCCAACCATCAATACCCAATACAGTTTTACACACATAAAGCTCTGTCCATCAAATTGTAATGACTTAGTAGCATTCCTCAGGATTGGGTTGGGCACAGAGAGACATTCATTGGATCACAACTCTGGTGGAACTGGGAAGTGGATTCAACAAGGTACTGGGGATGGCGACAACTGATTAAGGATTTAGATGCTCAGCACATTAGAGTAATGACATACTGCAATCCGTGTCTGGCTCCGGTATTTAACCCTTCTCCTTCTGTTAAGCATACTTCTTTCTCAGTCTCAACGGGGAATCAAGATCTTCATCATATAACCTCCCACTCATAATAGATTTTCAGCTCGTGAACTTATCAAGAAGCTTTCACTCTTGCTTGCAGGCTGATGAGAACCCAAACAGGAGGAAGAATATGTTCGAGGAGGCAAAAAGACTGGGCATCTTGGTGAGAGATAAGACTGGGGAACCGTACATGGTTCCAAATACAGCTTTTGATGTTGGAATGCTGGATTTGACTCACCCAGATACAGAGAGTTGGTTTAAACAAATTTTACAAGATATGGTGGACGACGGAATCAGAGGATGGATGGCAGATTTTGGCGAAGGCCTTCCAGTGGATGCCAAACTCTATTCAGGTTCTTAACTGCCAGCCTTTTTTTATTTGAAAGAAATAGTCTCGATCTTTTATCACATTTGTGTTACCCCTAACTTTATTATAACAATTCTTCTCCCCCTTGAAAGCTAAATAACCTACTAAGCAAGTCACACGTGTCACTCACTATCCAAACTAATTTCTTCAGTAAGTCCACAGATAAGACATCACCATCAATCTCCATTCCAATCTTTCTACCCCAAAACATCAGACTGTTCCATGGTATATAGTATATTGGAACCATCACAAATTGAAAACACTGACAATAAAATGCAAGTTTTTTGAATACTCTAGTCCCCTGATTCCTAAATGCACATCCTCCCTTTCACAACCTAAGCGATGGAAGGGAACTAGAGTTGAAAACCCTTGTCGCTAACATAGCAAAGCACAGACATGAGGGTCATAATGCTACTCTTACAGGACGGTGTAACTAGCTACTGATTTTTTTATTTCCACAACCCTCATGGAATTGATGATTTCAGGTGAAGATCCAATAGTTGCTCATAATAGATATCCAGAACTATGGGCTAAAATAAACCGACAGTTCGTGGATGAATGGAAGAGCAACCATGGAGAGGGAGAAGACCCAGAAGATACATTGGTTTTCTTTATGAGGGCTGGTTTCAGAGACAGTCCTAAATGGGGAATGCTGTTTTGGGAAGGAGACCAAATGGTCAGCTGGCAAGTTAATGATGGTATCAAGAGTACAGTTGTCGGCCTCCTGAGCAGCGGATTGTCTGGATATGCTTTTAACCATAGTGATATTGGAGGCTATTGTGCAGTAAGCTTACCCCTAATCAGGTATCAAAGAAGTGAAGAGCTGCTATTACGCTGGATAGAGCTGAATGCTTTTACCACAATATTCCGGACCCATGAAGTAAGTATTATACTCTTCCTAAATTCATCAATTTCATTGTGTTGATATTGCACTGCCACTCACGCATAAAGAAGAGAGATAAATATGTTCTGTCAAGAATAAGCTACAATTCAGGCAGCTTTCCACTCCCTCTTTCCCCAACCATCCAAGAACATGCAGGCACTTCTTAGGAGACCACTTCCTGAGAAGTGTTGCTCTTTTGACTTCATTGGATACATTAAAAGAGTCCTTAATAAACACGGTACTACAACCTGTGGGGTATAAAACGCCCAAATAACCACTATTGATTTAAATAATGGAAAGGTCTTAGTTCTTCAGATATTATAATTTCATGTACCCTGGGAAACAGGAAGTAAGTTCAATCTATCTTTTGCAAGCAGGGAAACAAGCCATCCTGTAACAGCCAGTTCTACTCAAACCATAAAACCTTCTCACATTTTGCAAGATTTGCCAAAGTGTACAGTGCTTGGAAGTTCTACAGAATACAACTCATCAAGGTATTATCCGGAACTCAGCTCAAACTTCACATTTTAATTGTTATGACTGATAAATAGATAATTTAGCAAATGTTAAAATGTTTTCACTTCTCATAATAGTTTATATTCTAGTCATTGAAAAAAAGTAATATACTTTCATGCTTAACAGATATCATGTCTTCCCTTAGTTATGGACACAAAGTAAATATGTCCAAAACCTCATACTTTCACTGAAGCCCTCGCTTTTTTCTAAACCAGGAAGCAGCTCACAAGGGCTTGCCTGTTTGCCGGCACCTGTTCCTCCACTATCCTGAGGACGACAATGTACATAAGTTAACTTATCAGCAGTTCTTGGTTGGTACAGAGATTCTTGTAGTTCCGGTGCTTGACAAAGGGAAGAATAATGTTAAAGCCTACTTTCCAGTTGGAGAAAGTTGTCCATGGCAACATATCTGGACAGGAAAGTTATATACAAATCAGGGTTATGAAGCCTGGGTAGAATCTCCAATTGGCCAGCCTGCTGTATTTGTTAAGGCTGGCTCATTAGTTGGGGAGACCTTTCTAAAAAACCTAAAAGACTTGAACATACTTTGAAGAGAGGCAAAGCCAACGGCAGCCTCTGATTCAGAGGGGACAGAGACAGGAGGAGGAAAGAAAAGTGAAGTGTTCGTCATTCTTTGCTAATCTCTGTACATATTCATTATAAAGCCATTTTTTTGGAAATCATGTATGATCAAAATCTTTTTGTTACTTTCATTATTCAGACATGGGCTGAAACAACCTAAATCAAATTGCCATCCAGAGGGGTTCAAAGTGCAATAATTTGATAGTACGCCTATAGCATGCTTCAAATCAAATATGCCTTCCTTATGATAGGCGCAGCATAACTCAATGTCAATTTCCATCACAAATCGCGAACATAGTAAGGCCTAGTTTAATTTTGAAGAAATTCGTAAGAACTCCAACCAAAACTCTGGTTGCACATTCGAGCTTCCTCACCATACAAGTTTGCAATGTCGACCCAAAGTGCTATTTGATCAACACACTACACAGTCAATGAATTATTCTAAAGAAAACCGCGAACACAATCTCCAACTAAAAACTTTTTCTCTAGGCACTTGCAAAGTCTGTAGGTAAATCATTCATTAGTTAACTAAATGGCAAGCATCAGCAAAAACTGCGTACCCTGGTTAAAAAATCCGGATAGCTCATGAACGGCAGAAATTAGTAGGACTATGGTCCCCCACAAGGCTTCCTACATGCGTGCGCATGACATTCTGATTGATCATTTTCCTCTTTTGACAAGACCCATTATCCCGAACCGACTTCAAAAACATGAAAAACCAAAATGGCCCGAGGATCAAATCTCAGCCATAAAAATCCAAACTTTAAAACTCTCGATAACCAGCGAGAACTCGAAAAGTGAGACATTCACGTACCGACATCATCCAGCGATCACGAATTCTAGTCGCCCCACGATTCGAACGCGACCGGAAGCGCGACACCAGCGGAGCAACATGGCCCGGCACCAACCAGCATTTGCTGACGCAGACCTTCTCCAGCGTCAGACAGCGAGTCAACGGACAAAACACTCGACATGGTCGTCCGTTTTCAGCTCGAGTCCGACGAACGAATCGAGGGGCGAAGAGCATACAGGGAAGTAGCGAAGCTTCGGGATGCAGAAGGAGGAGGATGACGAGGAGCTGGTGAAAGGACAAAGTTCAGATGAATCTTGATGCTGTTTCTCTTTGCTTTGATCCGGATACGAGCGCCGAATATTCTCTCTCTTCCTCTTCAACGGGATTAGGAAAATCTCAAATTAATTTTCGTGTAATAAAGAATTCTAAATGATATATTTAACTCAAATTAATTTTCGCGTCAAATTTTTTAGTTAAAGTTGGGCCAAAATTAGAAATTTTAACAGATTTTCAAAGATTTCTCGATCATCATTAGCAAATTCTAGTGGATTTCTCGATCTAGATTTTGGTGATCGGGATTTTTTTATGAATAGTAGATTAGTTTGGGACCGGTTTAATAATTTGATGTTTTTTGTGATAAAAATATTAGTTCGGGTAAATGTGAACGAATATACCATTTTGGGAACTTTGGTTATATTATTAACTTCATTATTAAATATGAACAAAACAAGACTGGATGATATATATAGACATAATTAAAATCTGCAGGTAACCAAAACCAAAATGCGGATCGGTTTGCTAAACATGATAAAGCTCCGCTTTACCAAACTCCCTGAGAGTTAGCTTATTTTCTTCTAGTCGGTAATTTACTATATAATAGAACGTAGATTTTCGCGCGGTATTTGGGTCTCGGACAATGCCAAAAACCATACCTCACTTTTGAGTAAATCACCAAATGTATTTCTCATTTTTCAAAATAGCATTCATATACTCCTAAGTAAAATCTAATATTGAAAAGATCAAATAGCCCCTTACAATTTTCTCTTTTGTCTTTTTCGGTTTTGAATGTTTTGGGTGAGTAGATGACGAAAGATGTTGAAGATGGTCATTACCCAAAAATAAAAATAGCATTTCTGCATACAGGAACACCAGAATGAAAGCAAAGATGCAAAATGATTCCCAAATATAATTCTCGGGAATGTACCTGATATATTCAAAAGTAGAGCAACGATGAATGAAATGTCGTGATCTCAATATTTTCACTAGAGGAGGACGGCAAACCCTACGATTTCTATTAGGATGACCCAAAGAAGCTGGCCAAGAAGGACAATGAGGACACTCTCTTTGAAATGTTTACTAATGTTTCGCTCTATCCTGTAGTTACTCTGTTCTAATCTTTGTCAATGCAATCCCTCTTTACAGTATACAAAGATGCTAGGCTTCGTTGGGATTCAAACCGGCCCCGTTGCATCATATGCGCATACCAACATCATTCAGCAAGTCAACCAGACCAAGTCACACGTTTAAAGCTATACGATAGAATGATTCATCACACAACATCATCCAAGCCCTAAGGTTTCCTCATGTGTTTTCGAGAGGGGTAAGAAGCTTTACCCTTGACTCGGTATGAGATCTGTGGAAATGCAATATAAAAATCACCCGCCAAGTGCATCGAGCCAAGGAGCTGGTGAAATCAAAGTCCTGAGACTTCCAAAGTCTGAAGCATATGAACCCAATGCACGCGTCACTCCGTCAAAGCACTGACAATGCTTTGGAAAATCATGAAGTGCACCGACATTTAAATTGATGTCTCGCACATTTTCGCTGTACCTATTCTATAAAACAATGAAGAATTTACACAATAATGCAAGGCCCTACCCCCTTTCCTTGGAATACAACAAAAAAGTGCTATAGTCGAATGCTGGTCAAGATGCAAAAGGTGAAGCAAATAAAATTTGCTTGTTAGCCCGCCGTAAAATGTATTGGAACAAATCAATCTGCCTTCTACCATTGAGCCTTTATATGTCCAGGTGATCAACGTCGACCATAGTTGCAGATTTCTGAATAAGTTCCTTACGGACGTCCACCTGATATGGAAAATTACGGATAAAAACTGTCACAGAGGACAAAATATTGTAGCAGTCAATGAGTTTACGTATGCAGGGCTCTCATAGCCCAAAAAAAGGGGTCGACCGGCCCTTGTAGTTGTCCTAAGCTTCTTCACTATTCTCATGGGATAGACTGCTTTTCAGCAAGGCTCCATCATGGAAGTGAATAATATCCCAAAGCTTATCTCCAGCCAGTATTCCCAAATTTTTCTAAAATAATTGTGAGATGATGATCTTTCATAGATTTATGGTAAGCAATTAACTGAAGCCTTATTCTTCGCGTGAAAAATTATAAGCAAAATTATTATTAAGAGTAAGCAGAACCAACTATCAACGCATGACCACATACCCGGGCACCCATGAGAGAGGAGAAGACCACGTTAGCTTGAGCGGCATCCTCCACCACCAACTGCTTCAGAAGCCTTCGTTCAGGATCCATTGTCGTTTCCCAAAGCTGCAAAGGCATCATCTCTCCCAAGCCTGCATCAGCATCAGCGAAAGTGTGAACAAGCATCCTCCGCCAAGCAAGATCTATATTCATGACTCCATGAGTGGAATCAGAGTGAAATGCAAAGACACAACACAATACTGGCTCTCATCTACATCATCATGCCCCTAACTGCAGCCTTTACCATAAGTTTTCTCACCTTTAAATCTCTGAATGTTGTAGGATGCATTAGGAGGGAAGGAATTCTGAAGCTTCTGAAGTTCTGCTTCATCATAGCAATAGTAAACTTGCTTACCCCTCTCAACCTGACATTTCAATACAAGCAAATTAAAGCTAGCAAGGGTCCACTTTGGATACAGTGTATCAAGATGGATTAAAAATAAGTGAAACCTTGTAAAGTGGTGGGACTCCAACATAGATACAACCTTCATCAAAAAGGGATCTCTGCAAACAACAAAGCCGGTTCAGTATGTTGGGAGTAAATTCAACATCTATGTGGTTTGGTTTTTTAAGGTAAAACAATCTAAGAGGAATAATCACCTGATATCTGAAGAAAAAGGTCAATAACAAAGTTCTAATGTGAGCACCATCTACATCAGCATCTGTCATAATAATGATCTTATGATACCGTAAAGAATCCTTATTGAAGTCTTCTCCCTTTAATCAAGGAAATCAAGTAGACAGAGTAAGCTTTGCCGCTTATGAAAAGGAAAGAAAAATTGTGTCAATAGAAACAAGAAAATCTTGGACCTTCACTCCAAGTCCAAGACCAAGAATCAGATTTTGTATCTCTTCATTCTTGTACATTGCTGCCTCATCTTTTCTTTCAATATTCAGAATCTTTCCCCTTAGAGGAAGGATAGCCTGACAAAACATATTTGTATGGTAAACATGAATATTCATGTGAGTATTGAAGTACACTACAGTACGGTAAGCATATTTAATCAAATTGTGTATCATTACTTAGATGCAGATTTTCCAGACACCTACAGCATCTTGCTGATGACAGGTTATAGGAGAGAACAAAAAGAATGACATAGCAATTCCAAAACTGACGAACTCAGAGATCAGGCTAGACCAACAGCCAGCACACAATTCTAATAAACACAGCATGGGTGAAGTTTTGAAACAAACTGCACAGCCATCGAGAGGTGATAATGCCTCAAAATACTTGACTGCCTGTCACAAAGACAATCCAATCATCAGGACAATCCAAAACCCTGCTTAAGGCCTACAATTTTCCAAAGAAGAATTCCACATTCTTGACCACACCAGGAAAATCAGCATACTGAGAGAAAAGTAAGGCTGCATTTGGGAAGGGGCTTTGAGTGTCAAAGCCCATTTGGCCAAATATTGAGTGTTTGGGTAAAATTTTGCCAACACCATTACGGAAAAGTAGGCCTTCACAAGGCTGAAATCCCAAGGCAGGTCCTAGGCTGCCTTGGCTTTCAGCATTCTCAGCATGCCCTCTTTAGGGTTTAGTATAAAAATTTTGTTCCAAACTATCCTCACTCAATTTTTGTTTCTCCGTTTTTGCCCTCATGATATCACTATTCATCTATTCTTCTCCGTTGAGTCAGCCGGAATGGTTGCGCATGGCTGCGAGGGGCCGGCAACAGGCTAGAGAGAGTCCGGTGTGGTCACGGCTACCCCAGTGACCATCACCGGCTAGTCACATGACCTCAGCGAATCGTGGCAACATCAACTAAAGCATAAGAAATCCGCCTTGGAAGAATACATAGATTCCTTGGATGACTATGTCCAGAAAGAATGGGCGTCACCCTCCAAGTAGCATATCATATTGCCTGGGATAACGAGCATAAGAGCTAAGGGCCAGATCTAGGTTGCGCAAACCCCCGCATGTTGCGGCGACCCAAATCTAGGTCACGCGACCTCCGTGAAGTGCCTTAGGTTGTGCAACCAGGCATTCCTTGCCTAGTCGTTCGACCCCCCACAAGTCGCGCAACCTCCGCGAGAGGTTGCGAGGGTCGCTTGACCAAGCCACCCTTGTCAAGGTCACACAATCTCAAGGCAAGCCTCCCCTGGGTCAGGCGACCCTGCTTGCCTAGGTCACGCGACCCTCACCAAGGGTCACCCAACCCCAAGCGACCCTCACCAGTGGTCTCTAGCCCTTCGCCAGCCTTTTTTTTTTTTTTTTTTACCAAAATTTTTTTCTTTTTTTTTTTATTCACAAAAGTCCTTTGTAAAAGTCCTTTGTAAATATAATTTCTCCAAACACTATTTTGCTCGAAGATACTTCACAATGGACTTTCAGATTACAATTTAACAAACACAATTTACATCTTCAAAAGCCCCTTTAACTTAAAGTCCTTCGCATTTTCCCAAAGGCTTTCCCCAAAATTCTAACCAAACATACCCTAAGATTATAAACCTAAAGAATGACTATTTCCATTGTGGTTGGATTTTCTAATCAAGTTTCCATTAAACAACTTCTCCATTCAATGATTGGTAGGAAAGCAATAAACTAGACATCTTGTTACTGAAAAGGTAAAAATTCTATGATCAATTCTTCTCTGTAAGGACAAACCATTTCACTAAAGCAAACTGCTGTTAGAACTTCTCCAACCCCGAATATCAGACAAGCAACTGTCACTCAGGTTCTCTGTTTCCAAAAGGGAGAGAGCATTTATCGCCTAGCTGATCCTATAGCACCTCTATTGAATCAGCTTCAGCACTCCAAATAAAAATCATCCAAAATATATATCACCAGAGTTAGCCACTATTCTAAAAGCTCGAAAAAACTGATTAGTATTGACAAATTATTATAAAAAAATTCCAACGCTATACCAAAATTATACCTGGAAGCGTCTATCACGACCCTGCTTTGCACTTCCACCAGCTGAATCCCCTTCAACTATAAAAATTTCTGTAGAAAGTTGGGCATCAGATATCAAATTATTAAATGTTTAAGTCTTGAAGGTGTTTTTTCAACTTCAAGTCCTCCTAGAGCATCCCAATATCCTTGTGGAGAAGTATTACCGATTTTTTGCTTTAACATGATTTTTAAAAGCGAATGCAAGCTAGATAAAAGATATTGGAGAATGCCATAGTTGATCATGACAGGTCAAGAAATTGTAATTGCAGTAAATGGACTTCCACAGTGAATACAGGCTGCAAACTACTTCCAATGAATGATTAAAGCATCCTCTCATAAGGAGGTACCAATATGAGCTTCCATAAATACTATCATCTACCAAATGTAAGATCTTCTATTGCATATCTTGAGCTTCACAGTAATTCCAAAACTGATGCAAACAGCATACAGTATGCTACAAAGGATCTCTAATGAATCCTGACCTTTGCTTTTGCATGATCATTTATCAAGACAAACTTCTCTATCCACTGGGGATAATTCCAAATACCCAACCACTCATTAGTACCCTAGAGAAATTTTTTCCAAAGGAAACAGTTATAAGGGTAAGATTGGTGAATGATAACATATATGCCCTAACACATCATTCTCAGGATTTATATCAACAAATAGACAGAGATAAGGAACAAATAATTTATCTTCCTCATCTTTAGGAAGAGATTCATTCTAATAACTCATGTAGAAATAAAACATAGGCAGCTTGATGTAAAAGACAAAAAGAAAGAATGGGAACATCTGACATCAAATAATATTGTCACAATAATAAGCTATGAGAAATACAATTTACCAGATTCTTCTGGATTTGTAGTCGAGCAATCTGCTAGCTTTCCAGGAAGAGATGATGATCTCAGAACACTCTTTTGTCTCACCAGCTCTCGTGCTCTTTTTGCTGCCAAAGCTGCCTAGACAAGAAAAGCAGCACAAATCAGAGAAACTTCAAGCTCACAATTACTGGTAACTGTTTCTAAAGTCTGCGTGCTTAATCAAGTACAGCAATTAACAAAACATAACATTTTTCCAGCAAAATAAGTGTAAGTGCACCTTGAGGGCATTCAACGACTTGGAAAGGATCAAATCAAGCACATCTGGATGCAACTCTAAGTATTCGGTAAGATACTCTTGCACAGATTGATCAACCAATTTGCGTACTTCTGGGTTCCCTAACCTTGTCTAAAGGAAGAAAAAACAGTCAGCTAAGTATAACTGATACAAACAATTGCCAAATTGAGACATTGATAAAGAACTTCTGGTGAAAAACCATATGAAGTTTCAAGTGAATATCGCAGTAGACAATACCTTTGTTTGTCCTTCAAACTCTGGATTCGGAACTTTGACTGAGATAACACATGTCAGACCCTCCCTTACATGCTCACCACTCAAATTAATGTCTTTGTCCTAAATACAAACGAATTGGTGCATTTAGATTTGACAAATACACTTATTTTCCACTTCCACACACATCTCATATGCTTAATTTAAAAATCCCAGCTTGAGAAGGCGCACACCTTAATCGCCTTTGACTTCTTCCCAAGGTTATTGAGTGTTCGTGTTAATGATGCCTTTAAACCATCAATATGAGTCCCACCATCAACCGTCCGTATGCTGTTGGCATATCCAAGCATTGTATCGGAATATGCATCTGAACACCTAACCAACATTGCATGAAAAACAAGGTTAACTATTGTTATTGTTCTACTCACGATTGGAAGGAATACAAGGGACTGTCAAATTGTTGAATATGACAACATTGCCGCTCTTGTGGTAACCAAAATGTTGTTATACAGCAAAGCAGTGAGAATATATTTACTAAATGAAAGTTCCAAGTATAAATAAATTGCACAGACAGATGGCAATAGGAAAGTTAATGTAACCAAAATCACATGTTTGACAATTGAATCCTTAAATCAGCATAAGAAGAGGAAAGAAAGCATACCACTGAAAAGCGACATCAACTGTGATTCCGTCTATTTCTTTCCTGAAACCCACGACATCATGAAGTGGTTTCTGTGTCAAAAAACTGTCAGGGACTTTTCAGTAGACATGACTTAAAAGAAATAGAAGAGCACACAAATTAACATGAAACAAGAAGGATTTTCCTGTAGGATCTTCACATGGTTTTAGTTAAGGCGCTAATTTGAGCACATCAGAGGTAAATCAGTGCCGAAGAACTTCAGATTACAAAGAAGTAAGTTGACAGTGTCAACCAAAACTAAGAAGTGACACAGACAGCTCAATGAATGTTCAGATGATCCAGTCATCCCCTACTAAGGGTTGCCAATTCAGGCAGTCTGACTTTTAAAACAGCTCTGTTAGCAGAAGAGCACTGGCTAGCAATGGCAATTTAACCCGCTCCATCACATACCCGCATTGCCCCACCCCTAATGGGGCAGAGAAAACCCGCAACAAGTGGGTTTTGAGGGGAGGTGATTGGGTTGAATTTCTTTCCCACATACTGGATGGGATGGGGATTGATTTAGTCATCTTTGCCTATTATCTGCCCCAGCCCATGCCTTAATTATTTTAATATTAAAATTTAGTGTTTCCTATTACATGGTTTATAAATAATAGGCATTTGTCGTCTTTTTTCATTGGTGTACTTACTGATAATCATTCTTTCTTTAATTAGAGTTGAGTTCAACATAAACACGGAGAGAGAATGACAGGCTGGGGGAACCTGAATGCTCCGAGCATTTGGGATGGGGCATACAACCTTGCCCTGCCAGGGCATGGGGTGTATAAGGAGCCAGCTAACTTATTACGGGGCAGGGTTAGGGGATGCAACCCTGCTCCAGCCCCACCCCGCCCCTTGGGGCACTGGAGTAGAATTCCTATTTAATTCATTTATAAAGATCCAGACAAAGGTGGAATTTTCTTCAGTAACTTTAATCGTTGAAGTTAAACTCTTCGATTAGACTATTTGAAAGCAAGATCAAGAACAATAAACAATCTACAGATTACCATCATTTCTTGGGAAGCAGAAGGGACAGTAATAAAGGCAGGCATACCTTATCAGTGTTTAGCCAGCTCACATATTCAACCAATCCTCCTGCATAGAAGTACTCATTGTGCTGAGTCTTCTCCGGATCATCATCTTCTTTTTTGAAAGTAATCCTGAGCTGCAATGCCCAAATCAGAATACACAATTGAGCAAAATATGACAGGAAACCTTAAGATTTTCACATAAAGTCATGCACACAAATGCATAACCTAAAAAGTTGTCCATATCTGCTGAGTAGATGCATGCTAACATAATACATAATCAATGTAATGAAGCAAAGTTTTGTGAAACCATACTTTAGGGTTTAGAAAAGCCAGCTCCCTGATTCGCCCAGCTATAGTATTGTAATCAAACTGAATTTCTGTCGTAAACACTGTAGCAGTAAAGAAAGCAGACATAGGAGTGTGCATCAGCATATATAAGGCATTAAAAATATAGATAAATTCCAACAAGGTAATCCTCTCTAGGCATATGGTGTTGTCAAGAATTACCTTCTTTGTCTGGCCAAAACTGTATGCATGTCCCCTGACGATCCTTTGATTCAAGTGGAAGCACATGACATGTTAAAGTTGTCACAGGTTTCCCACGAGAATATTTCTGTTGGTATTCCATTCCGTCACGCCAAACAGTAACTTCCAATGCCTGACAACAGCAAGTTACAGGATTTAACTTCCAAAATAAAACGAAAAAATAGTTGACAAACCTAAAAAGAAACACATGTAAGAAATTGTCAGAAAGATCATTGAGATATTTTGGACAAAAATTCTTGCAATCCCACAAAACTAGAACCTTGAAGAGCACCATATTAGGTTTAATTTAAGTTTCTGAACCTGTGAGTATTCTCTACCATCTTTTGTAACACTCTGTAGAGACCACTAAACCCGTACTTCAATGGATTAAGTACAAGGCAGAGCCTTTATCCGCATTGTTTGTGATTGTTCCTAATTGATCCTGAGAAAATTAGCCAATAGGGACTAAACAGATCCCACTTTCTCCTCCATTTCCCGGTCCATGTTTTGATACCTATATGGGGAGTGGAGTTAAAACACTATGTGATTTTCTAGAGAACTGCTCAGTAAATCAGCAAGGCTATTCTTCAATTACACAGGCTATGATAGATCTCACGCACCTCCCTTTGGGCCTAGCTACCCTTTTAAGATATGACTGGCACTACCTAGGTCTAGGTGCCTGGGTCTGTTCCCCCTTACAGCCTTTGACCCTCCATTTTTTTTTTTTTTAACCAATAATAGAATCAAAGAACATCTTTATCTTATCTTCCAGATAACCTCATAAATCTTTAGGAAGTATCCCCTCAATGCAACAACAAATAGGCAGATAAGTTGACAAAAAAGAGAATGCTCACCTCAGACAGCGCATTAACCACTGATAAGCCAACTCCGTGCAAACCACCTGAGACACTATAGCCACTACTAGAACCACCAAATTTACCTCCAGCATGAAGGATCTGCAAAATGTAACACAAGGGAGATGCATGATTCTCTCTTACCATTTCAATGATAAAAGATGTCAGAAATTGCCAAATTTCCCTTGCTAATGACAATATCAGAAAATTCCAAACCACCTAAACCCCTGCCCATACAGATATATCCATGCCAAAAGGCTTGAATCGAAATATGAAAAAAATCAGAGCATGAAACAAAAGGCAAATCAATAACATGTCCCAAGCATGAAGCATGCACGCATGTGAATGCATGTGCAAGCACAAGGGCAGGCACATGCAAGAATACATAATTCACATAAAAAAAAATAATCTCACAAATGAACTTTTTTAGCATACCATCAGGCAAATATCTGACTCATAAATTATTTAGAGAAAAAGAAAACCATTTATATATCCTCTTTGATATATCAGTCCTTCTCAACAAAATTAATTCAGGCATTGCCAACCCATAGCTTCTTAAACAGATTAAATTTATATATTTGCTCATGAGAGATTACCGTTAGCACAGTCTCCAACGCAGATTTCTTGGTCACAGGATGCAAGTCTGTAGGAATCTGCAATTTGGAGAAATGCTATAAAGTTAGCAACACATATCATCCAATAAAATTGAAATGACTAGTTTCTTAATTCAAACTTCTGCACCTACTTATAAGGTGCACATTGTGGAACTCTATTGGTTGACTTATCAGCCAAAGCACCAAGAGAAAATTTATTGTCCAGTACATTTTGAAAAGGATCCTGTTAACTAGTTAACCAGGCGCACTTGTTCAGCATACTAAAGAGGAATGATTCATTTTCAAAACAGTGGTCACACATACACAAGACAATCAACACATTAAAACTGCAAACCTTATTTAATTGCTTAAGAAGTGCCCCAGAGGCACTTGTTTACATAATCATTTTGAAAATGGTCGCAAAAGGAACTCAAGTCAGTCAATGAACATGGCCTCCGACGACATCTCCAATTCAATAGTAGAGGAAGTAACATTGAGTTTCAGATTTTCTTGCAAGAGGTTCTTAACTGGACCATAATAATGAGGATCAACTTCATATCAAGAAGCAAGTAACAAAGAACGTTTTAGTAAGATGCTCCCACATTCAATTAGCTTATTTATCAACAATGGAGAAGGTACTGTCCTTGTGAGGGCATGCAGTAAAAATAACGCATCCACCGTGCCTCCTCAAAAAAGTAGACAATCTAAAAATTCTGATTCAGATGCATGATATGAAAGGTGTCTCCTGAAACTACACAGATGGGATCCATACCCCTCGCCCATCATCAGTGATGCTCACAGAGCCATCTGCATATAAAACGACATCTATGTTGGAAGCAAAACCCGCCTGAGCTTCATCAACCGCATTATCCAGTATTTCATAGACCTGGTAGACCGCAAAAACAAGAGATTAGTCATGTATTGACAATTTGTATCCACTAAATTGATTCACTAGTAATAGTACAGCAACTGCAGATGAAAAGGAAATAATGGCCATACCAAATGATGCAAACCACGTGGTCCGGTGCTTCCAATATACATACCTGGCCTTTTTCTAACAGGGTCTAAGCCCTCCAGTACCTAAACACATCAGTACACAATCCTTAGGTGACGATGCAAGCATCAATGACAAAGATGAATAAGCAAACCAAAACATCAAATATATAACACATGCTAGTTCATCCATGACAAAAAAGAATCAAGATTTAACTGGCAAAACTTATACAACTACTAAAGCCAACTCGAAACTAATATAACCAAATAGCTCAGCACGGTAATGTAAGTACGCAAACCAATTTGGGGAGATCTATAGCGTATCAATAACCTGAATTTGCTCAGACCCATAAGTTTTTGAGCTTGTGCTCCCCTGAAAAGCTTCAGTCACGGCGCTGGTAGACATGAACGCCCTCAAAAAACATGCTTGACGGCTCGGCAATTGAATGGTCACTCTCCTTAATGGATAACAATTTCTGCACCGATAACACACGAACACAACGATTCACGACGCCAAGAACAATTAGACCCCACTTTCAAGTCCCGGGCAAATTCAATGAACAGAGGAGAGTAAAATGCTTGCTCCCCGGCCACAAAAAACGAACTTGCGAAGCAAATAACACTTGGAAATCCAGCGAAATCGGCACTCGAAGGCCAAAATGAATAGACTTTCCAGCCAGGACGGGCCAATACATCGCCGAGCACCACCATACCAAGCTACCCATCAACTAAAACCCCCGAACAACATCGCGAAACGCATCGCTCCACCCAAAAGCTCGCGACTTTACTCCAGAGGCAGAAAAATATCTAGAAATGAAACATGCGAAGCGGGTAAAGAGGAGGACCTGGGCCTGAAGAAGACGGAGGAGCGAGGCGCGTGGGCGTGAGAGTGAAGAGAGGAGTGGGCGAGGAAGCGAGAAGCCATGGTCCGGAAGCTGAGGTGACGAGGCGGTTTCAGGAGAAGCGCCATAGGAGATTGCGAAACATGAGGAGGCTTGTCCGAGATTTTAAACCGGAAGCTGATGATGTTTTTTCTCTTTTTTTTTCGTGAGGACGATGATAAAACCCCGTTCTTCTGTCCGTCCCTCTGAATTGTTTTTATTTTTCCCTCCTCCCTCCCTCACCATAAAACCCTACCGGCTCTCCTTCGCTGGTGCTCTTTTCTTTTCTTTTTTTTCTTTTTTTCTTTTTTTATAAATTTAATTCGTTAATAAATCGGGGGTTCCAATTCTAGATAAATTCAGAGTTTACATCAATCAATTATACTGTTGTCATTTGATCAAAAAAAATTTAGAAAAAATTTCAAATAAGAACCTAAATGTCTTTATTCTCTTAAATAAGAGCATGAAGTAGATTGTATTTTAAATAGGGAACTAAAGTGGTCATATCATTTTTAAAAAATGGTCTAAATTAGATATGACTTTTTTTTTTTTATACTCAGGAATCACCTAACAGCCGGCAACCGACGATGTAAAAGCCAAACAATCCCGCCGACACTACAAACTAGGAACAAGAGGAAGCATCTGCAGCCACATCATACCAGCTGAACCAGATCTTAGCACCAGAAGATCTTGAAGCACTTGAACAGAAATATGATGAACACCTTCTAGCAACAGTGCACAGCTCAGATGACTCGGACTATGATTACAATGCTCGTGACAGACGAGATCGCTGAACAAAAACCATTCCTGAAGATGCATGGAATTATAATGTACCCACTGCATGGGATCATTACGACCTAGCATCAGAAGCCAAGGAAGCACTTGAGGAATTCAGACAAGCTGCATCATCACAGGAACATGAAATGACAGACACAACTGACATTGCACAGTCTTCTCAAGACCCCTATGCTAAGTGGGGAGGTCGTTCACTTTTACTGTAGCAGAAGGTTAAGGAAATTACTGTTCACTGTCACTGTTCATACCGTGCGAATAATTTCCTACCGAGATTTTCGAAAGCCTCTGTTTGTTTCAGGACCCGTGAGCTCGGTCCTTGTTTGTGTGTAACCTCTTATTGCCTATAAAAGACGAGGAAGATGTAATGTGTTGGGCAAAGTCCCTTGAGTAAAGTGAGTAGACCTAGACTTAGAACCCGGTTCTAAGTTTTCTGCAGGTATGCCTTCCCACAGTAGGCGAACAACTCAGTTCAAGCCCTTCAGGGACATCCTTTTAGCAGAAAAACCACTCTGCACTTTAATTCAGAGCCTAGAGACACCTAAATAGAACCTTGATGGTAACATTTCTAACTATTTGAGCTGCATTTCTCAGAGGATCCTACTAGGCTGAAGAAGAAAAGGAGCTTAGAAAGCCATAGAGAGAATTTCACAAAACACTCCTAGCGCAGGGACCCACCTCCCACGGCATCCCACTTAAGTCGCGCAATGGGGACGAGAAGTTTCGAACCCCTCCCCTCCCGGATGAGGGGGTAGAGCTTGAACCAACTCGGCCACCATGGGGTGGGTAAATTAGATATGACTGTTTCAAATGAGGATTTAACCTTATAACCTTATATTAAATCAAGGATGTTTTCATCCAAACATAATTTTATTTTTAATTTTAATTAAATTAGATTAAAAAAATTAAAAAGAGCAAAAATATAGGGACCCTCCCCGTTTGTGTTTTTTCTTTTTATTTCAGTTTTGATTTTTTTTATGGAAATAAAAAAAAAAAAAAAGGAAAAAAAAAAAGACAAAATTGCCCTTCACCTAAGAATGAGTTTAGATCCTTCTTTCAAAGTGACAATATTTACTTCATATTATTATTTGAAATAATGCTCACTTCATGCCTTTATTTAAGAAAATGTTTACACTTCGAGCCCTTATTTATAATTAATTAAAAAATTATAATGTTATCGTGACTAGTGATTAAAGATAAATATATTCTTCAAAATTATCTATTTGTATTAATTCGAAGTTATTTCATGTTTAGGAAATAACTTTATATGCGATTTATACGCACGACACAAGTTTGATTTTTCACACAATCAAATATAAATAATTCCATGTCTACATGGATGGATTTATGCTTCATGTTGAAGAATCTTGCCCTCGTAATTTTTTTGAACTCGCAACAAAATATTTAATATTTTGAAGGTTTTTATGTAATGCCCTTGCAAATTGATAAAAGTCAATAAAAAATCTAAAATCTAATTATTATAGATAAACCAAATCTTTATTCTTATCTGATTTTGTGGACATAAGTTACAGTCTATTTATAGAGCAAAGTAATTAATTTCTTTGAAATTATGGCTTACTATGTCAACGAAATAAGTAAGATATTTCTAGGGGTATGCAACCGGACCGGGTATACACGCAAACTAGACCAACCCACCCCGAAAATAGGGTCGAGAACTAGTTCTGGTTGAAACCAGTTTGAGAACCGGTTCCGAGTGATTACCCACCCGAGAACCAGTTCCTAGACCGGTTTTGTAAGTGGAGGTCTAAAACCCTATTTTTTTCCCCTGATTTCTATTCTTACTCCCATAATCACACGGCGTTTTTCCTCTTGGTTCTCTCAAACACGTACGACACTCCTCCTTTATTGTTCCTTTTCCTCACTCGCTTCCCTCCCTCACTGGCTCCTTCTCGCACTGTCCAATGGACGGACATCATTCATTGCCACCAAATTATTTTATACCACATGGATTGGCTCACCTAAGTTCTATTTTGTAGGAGGAGTTATGATTGCATAAATGAATAGCTTCATGTAGTAGTTGTGGGAATAAGACTAATATTATACCCATGTTTGTTGCTAATGTTTATGCAATGTTATGATTATTGCTTTGCCTTATGATTTTATTTATGATAATTAGCCCCGTGGATTCTTAATTTTTTCAAAAAGTTCATGTATTTATTTATTACAAGTGCTTAATGTCTTAATACAAATTAGGAGGATTACGTTATTTTCCTGTGTATTAATGTAAAATTCGAAATCATATAGGATATCGGGAAGTTGCAAAACAGGTTCTAGTGGAAACAAGGTTGACCCTAGAATCGGATTGGAAAAACAGGTAGGTCGAGTACAGGGTCCAATACAAACAGGATTGGGTACAGTCCCAATACAAACAGAGTCAGGTACAAGGTTCAAATAAAGGAAATCGATTATAACAAGGTCGGGTACGGGGTCCAAGTCTAGACCCTACCCACCCTAGACCCGATCCCTCCTAGATATTTCTTGGACTTGTATACCTTTTCGAGATGCACTTTTTGTCCTAAAATTAAAAATTTATAGATTTTGTCAATTGTAGACCCTGTAGCTAGTAGAAGGGGCGATGCTTTTGATACTCGACATGTTCCGTTTATTCATATTTTTTAATCTATTTATATATATATATATATATATATATATATTTTTGTATATCACCACCGCAAATTAAGTTATTGCAAATTTCGTCTCGTTCTTAAGTAATATTTATGCTTCTTAAATTAACAGCTTTGACCAAGCGTCCTTCTTTTCGCTGGGACATTGCCAGGATATGAAATGCAAAAGAAGTTGTACATCATGTAATCTTTTATTAAATATAAAGCATCTAATGGTATTCTCTACAACTCTTAATTAAACATTAACTCAGTTTTTAATCAATTGCATGTACACAAAACGATAACTATGTAAGGACACTTCATTAAGATATTTGATTTTTAGAATCGTAACATACGAAATTTAATATTACACAGCAGAAAATATTAGGTAAATGCTCTATATACATTATTAAAATGAACCAACATATGGAAAGTGGGTCTCCTAAACCTAAAACTCTCCTAACCCAGAGTTAGTGTTGACTGATTGCAGGTCATGAAGTCCCCCATTTCCTGCTTCCTGATACCAGCCGATTTATCCTCGCGCCCCATCTGCTTCCCGGCACACCCGATGGATCGGTTCCGTGGCGGTTGATGCATCAAGACGGGTATTTACAGTGGCTCGAGTTTGCAATACAATTAAAGCTAACTTCGGCACAAACCCGGCGCCGAAGTGAACAACTACAAGTTCAATCTGCACAACTAAGTTGCCAAATCTTCTTCTAACCCTTAAAAGAGAGAACAAAAGGGACCCGATTCATGATCTCTACACTCTGCAGAATATCTGGATCAGATTACGCACAACACCTGGGAAGAAAGCTGCGAACAGAACACAGTGGAACTTGCCAATTTCGCGTGGCGCGACGGCGAGAACTGAAGAAGCTGCGCAGGTCAGCATCACTGAATCTGTCCCGCCGAACATCTCCGAGCGAAAAGAGGACGTGCAGGTGAGGAATAAACCGATTGCAAACATCGATTTGGACAGGAGCCCAATGGTGCTCCGGATTAGCTCCATCACCACCGCGTTGAACAAGACCATGAATACGTACAAGGCGTTCTTGAGATAGTAATACATCGCACGCCCTGCATAATTGCGGTTGTTATAATGATCAGCGTCGTCCTGCCATCGTGCAGCACCAGGAGGATTTAGTGCTCCGGCTGGGAAGAACGCGAGCGACGCGATCAGGGTCACGGCGAGAAAAACCAGCAGCACGATCCGGGCTTCGGCTGGCAAGACCCTTTTCTGGCCATGGCAGAAGAGGTTGAAGAAGGGTTTTCTGGGATTGCTCGAAGTTGGGGTAGCCATTGAATTGTGTGTTTGGACGACTTGGAAGAAAATGATATTGTGTAAGCAGACTATTATATAGAAAGAAGAAGCTTGGACAGGGTCAATACATGCATTTAATTATGAATCGAGAAATTGACTGATCACAGGGTATTTGAGTGGTAAAAGCCAGGACTTTTCGCGTTAAAGAAGCGTGAGGTGTCACATCTAGGGTTTAATTCTTGCTTGATACAACATCTTGGGGTCATGTTGCGTGGTACTTAATCTTACCGGAAAAATATGAATTATGCCTTATGCTACTGCTAACTTGAAATAACATCTAAACATATCTATAGTATCCACACACAAAAAAGAACGTATAAGCGATATCACAATCTCAAAAAATATTCGAATCAAATGGAGACAAGTAATTACTGATCAATACAGTGAAAATGTAACTTAATCCGAATCGTGTAAGTTGGACTCAAGATACCATTGAAACGCTCGGAATATTGTCTTTTTTATTCTAATACACCTAATCTTTGACTACTAACTCCTTCCGTATCTTTTCCAAGTCAATCCGGCTAAACGCGTTTTTTCTAGCGAAGAAATTGGGCGGAAACTACATGGGATGGTCTTGAATTAGTTTATTTAGATTCAAGGTCGAGGATACTTCCTAAAGACAAGCTGGGAAGGTCAAGACAAGCTGGGAAGGTCAGATATGAGTTTGAGTTAAAGCGATGTTACAACTAACTCTATTCTATTCAATAAACAATTTTCAATATCTCCACTAGGGCCAGAGATGGAAATTGAAAGGAAAGAGACGCTTGAAGACACGGTAGGGACACGGCAAGATACATAATAGTATAGTAATTACAAAGAAATTATTATATGATATAATAAATCATATGGACCAACACCATATGTTCTGATACAATGATAAATATAGAATAATGATCATGTATATAAATTCATGATCTATTTTTTTAACGACGACGGTAAATAAGCTTGTCGGCTACATAACCACACATGGTCATCGACCATCCCGGCAAAATTTCGACTTCTTCATCTCGGAATTGAGGGCACATTTGCCTAGCGAAAGCGCTTATTGATGGACACAATGATGTCATTTAGAGCAGCTGGATGAAATCCACCAGCTTGCTCAGGGACTGAGAAGAGCAACCGCCATCGCTCAAAGCGAGCTCCACCGTCTCCTTCATCTCCAACGCCCTCTTCCTGATCTCCCTCCCTTCCTCGCCCGCCATCAACCGCTCGATGGACCTTGAGATCCTCCCTCTCTCTAACCCTCCATTGCCGTCGCACTCCAGCTCCAAGCCCACCCTCCAGACCCGGCTCACGAACCCGGCGATGATCTTCTGGTCCCCAACCCTAGGCCAACACAGCATCGGCACCCCCTCGGTCATGCTCTCTAGGGTCGAGTTCCACCCGTTGTGCGTCCAAAAGCACCCGACCGACCCGTGTGCCAACACTTCCTCCTGCGGCGCCCACGAAACCACCAGCCCCCGCATCGACGGGGCATTAGGATGACAGTCTGCAGCAGCGCACAACAGCTCTTCCCCGCTTGGGATGAGCTGTGCGATGTCACCATCGTGCGCCGAGCTCAGCCCCACCGCCCACAGGAAGGGCTGGCCGCAGTCGGCGAGGCCCCGGGCCATCTCGGCCAGCTCGGACCGGCTCAGCCTGACGAGGCTCCCGGTGCTCACGTAGACGACCGAGCCCGGGGGGTGGGAGTCCAGGAAGGACACGCACTTGATGCGATCTTCCTCGCGACGAGCACCGGTGTCGGCGGTGAAGAGAGAGCGATGGTGACGACGAGGAGGATCCCGGGTTCGGTACTTGTGGAGAGGGCCGATGGGGAAGATGGGAGGGGAGAGGGAGGACTGGACGCGGTGGAGGAGGGCCTGCTCCAGAGTCTGCAGCGTGTTCCATACGATTGCTGAGGCTGTGCTTGTGGATTCATGGATCTGGGCGAGGACTCGCTCCGTGGTTTCTGGGCAGGACTTGTCGAACACAGGCATGTCCCTCGCTCTCATCGACGGGATCAGCTCTTGGATGGCCTTCTCCGCTCCATCTTCTGCATTCCACATGCGCGGGAATCGATCGTTAGAGACGAGAAAATTGCTATAGAGCCATGATACTTGCGCCCACCAGAGATTACAACAGACAAAGAAGACTGCATCATAACGTGAGATCTTGTGGTTTTCTTGGATGGTTATGTGACCAAAAGTGTAAAACAGATGTCGGCGAAACTTGTCCAAAGTTTTTACAGAATTTGCATGAAGTGAAGTAAGCTGAACCCATAAAATGAACAAGAAATTCGAATCAGATAAAGTCAGGTGACTCGAAATACTCAATTCAAGAAGCACTAAATACGACCATCGTTCTTGCCTTTTGAGCGTTGACATTTCGATTCGAATCTTAAAATCTCAAAACTCTAAATAGAAAGATTAATTAAAGGGTTCAATCTTATGTAGGATCATAATGTGTTAAAATCTTTAGAGGTTTCCGGCCTAGCACAATAAAATCATAAATAGTGTGGCCGATATATCATTAGTATCAATTTAATTCTCATATTATGGCAAAAGTGCACATGTATTGTGTATGCTAAGAAATTTGACATTTGAGAATTTAGCAGAATTAGTTCATTACAAAGTATTTGGATTATTAACTAATGGAAGAAATAATTGACACATGTCAAACAAAAAAAGATATTTCCAAATTCGCATTCTCTTATGCACTTATTTATGAGATAGAAAAGATTTCGTTGATAAATAGGTTTAAAATGATAAACTAGAAATTTTTAGATTTCAATATTTTAATATATAGAAATGAAGACTTTACTTACCATTCTAGCTTTAAAGATCCACCTATACTCACAATACTACTTTTCCTAAAATTTTGGTAAAATGGAAAACATAATTAGTCTTTTTAACAAAACATATTTAACAATTTTCACATAAATAGGCGTAATTCATTATTTATAGATCCCGTGAATATGTTAACAACTTTATTGGCAACCAAATTTGTTAGAGGGTCTAAGGTAAGAACGCGAAAATTATACATATACGGTTGTGCATTCTCTCTCTTAATTAATAGCTTAAACTTTTGGACGAAATTTTTCCTAAAAATTAACATGAAAACGAATCATATAACTTAGAATTTTATGATAGTACTTATACGTCACTCATAGCAACTGGTTATGAGGTTTTGAACGAGTCAAATACTCATAGACAAGACAAAATCCACTACTTACCTTGAGCTGGAAGGTAGGCCTTCTGATTGAGCATTGAAAGGCCAAGAAAATTAGCTACAATGCTAGTCCTCAGGACTACCCTTGGGATCTCCAATTCGTCGCTAACTTCGGCTGAAAAATACATGATAGCATCATACACAACATATAGTTTACGATCTCTCAGTCGACCCATTCGCAATCCCATTAAGCAATCTCGAAAGGACGATTTACACTTCAAGTTAACCTCGTTCAGAAAGCACATGACATCTACGTCAGGAGCATTCGAGACACTGCCATTAGATCCACCCAGCGATTCATAGAAGAAGTCGCCGGATGCCCAAGAAGTGGCGACAGGATGAGAGGACGATTGCACGAGAACTAGGGTTACCCCGAAACCCTTGGAGTGGAAAACGCTGGCTAGACTGAGCATTGGGTTCAAGTGCCCTTGGAGAGGACAGGGAACAAGGACCAGATGCCGATTCCCATCTCTCTTTCTATTCTCGTCCATGTCTTGGAAAGCAAACCGATGCAAAGTACTTCCTCTTATAGAAACCTCCTTTTGTGTTTGTTGTCGAGAGGAAGGGCCAAAAGCTTTATGTGATGAAATGGTGATGATATGGACAAGTAGTTGGGAGGAACCTTTTGTTATTAGAGCACGGCTGACACGGTGCGATTGGCCATAACGTCGCCACGGTGCCCAAGGTAAGGATATGACTACTCAAAAAGCTGCGACTTTATGATGTGATTCGGCGAACGTGCCTTAAAAGCACAGCGTCGCATTTATTATCAGGAAGATACTGGAGACCAACATTTTTGTTTCTCCCAAATTTTTTTATTTTGTTCCACTTAACAAAAAAAAACAAAAACCTATTTGGTAAAATATTTATTCCCGGAATAATTTCTCTAATTTTTTGTTTTCGAAAATAATTTCTCTAATTTTTTGTACCTAGGAACAGTTTTGAAAAACAAAAAAAAGTAACTTCTTATTTTTGGGAACAATTTCTAGAAATAAGTCAATTTTCTTTTCTTTTATTCTTTTGCTTCTCTCTCTTGTCGTAGTCACCTCCAATCGCCCGACGTCAGCGGCAAGCGGTGGCGACGGCCAGATAAATAAATACAAAAAAGAAATTGTTGCATTAGCAAACGCATTTCTATTCTTTTTCTATTCCGATAGTAGAAATTTTGTGTAGTTACCATGGGTTCTTTTACTCAGAAATTGTTCCCCGGAATAGAAATAGAAAAGAACTATTTTTGAAAGAAAAACTATTCCCCAGCCTAGAAGCATTGTCATACGCAGCGTAGAAATTCGGCTCGATGGAAAGCAGTGGCCTTCGGCAATCCGATTTCATAGAGCTTCCTTTGAACTTGGATGAACATTCGTTCGACGGTGGCATAATCTAACCACTGCTGAACTACGATTCGTGCAGCCCCATCTAACTCTCCGTCGCTATTATTCACATGGCAACCCCTATTGAAGCCTTACAAGGCCCCACGGTTGGACACAAGTTTAGCTCTTCTGCCACCACACATCCAGCGCATTCCCGGCATGGTGTTTGGGTTCAGCTTGGTTGGGTTTTTTGCATAAACTAAAGGCCAAGCAATTCATTAAGTTCAGTTTATGATTCGGTTGTCTATTCCCTTTCTTTCATTTATTTCTTTTGATCGTGACTTTTATGGGTGAAGATGCATGATAGCCAAGTTAAAAAGGCCCTTTTCACCTCTACTCAATCCATGACTAAGTGGTGTCGAACCCTCGAATGAGACTCGTCGTGCACCAGTGCAGCAGGAAAACATACCCACAACTACCCTCCGGCGGATGTCGGCAACACTTATTACAATACAGAAAAGTATCTTTCTGTGGGGTTCAATTGCAGATCAATTCGCTTTCTGAGAAGTACAGCTTCTAGCAATGAGTCTTTGACGAGAATTACCAGCAACATTATCTGATTCTCACAAATTTAAATGCAGAGCCTACGATGCGGTCACTAGCAAAACAAGGAAATCGTTTTGACTTGGGTTTTGACTTGGGTTTCGAAAACCCTTCGACAATCTACAGATGCTGGAATGCAGCCTGGTACGTCCCGTGCATGCTCCCAGCAGTTATCGCACCTTGTAAAAGGAGATCCTGGCAAGAGCAGGATCATGTGCAATGTCTTTTCGTGGCCTCCTAAGAAGATACTTTACGAAGAAATTCCAGAAGGCGAATTCCAGATTCTCAGTTTAATCCTCGGAAAGACCATGTTAATTTAACTCCAACCGTTCTTTACCATATTAGCAGCCTTGTCTCGAAAAGGAAAAAATAAAATAATACCCAAAACAAAATGAACATAAGAGGAGCATCTCTTTTATCTTTCTCCCGATCTGCAATCAATTTGCATTACATCTCTGGAGAAGCATTCAAACAAACAGGAGAGGCGCTTGCGCTATATTTTTATATAGTTGGAGTTGAGTTACCACAATATTTGGGTGGCCTCCGTCTGGCTTCCGCAAATTGAGTGAGTCAGCTTTGACCTTAGCTATATAGATACAAACATGTACAAGATTCTTGAATCCTCAATCGGAAAGAGAAGTCGGGCCCTTGCAAATTGATTATCTGGCTGGAGAAGGGACGACAAACATGGATGATCACGCCAAAACCACACTAATTCGTAAACTGCTTGAAAGAGTTATCTCAGCAGGAACTCGGTGGAAATGCCAACTATATCACCTACAAGTTCCGTGCATTCCTGTAATCAGAACATGATGAAATAGGTCATTTAGAAGACCATCAGATGGGAAAAAATTTTGCAGTCAGTGTGAAATATCTGATTCTATAATGGCCACACAAGAGGTGAAAATCAGGTGCATGCATTAATCCGAAACTGAGCATAATTCTAGAGCAATTTGGCCTTTCGAATTAGTAAACTCTATTATAATTCCATCTCTAAAATTGATGAGACCAGCACAAGTTGAAGAACTATTCTCCTTGGACTTCAACATCTAATAGCATCTTATTTTGAAGCACAGCATTGCATTTAGTCGAAGAAGCATCTTTTTCTGAAGTCACAAAGTGCATTTAGTATTATCAAGATATAACAACGGTTTTATGATTTCAACTGTCAAATAATCAGAAAAGATAACAGCTCATCTCTCTTGCTTACAATTAGTTACCTTGCAGAAATTGATTGAGTGCAATTCACAGCCCCTCTGGGAGCACTGAGGCGTCTTGTCCTACTATTCTGCTCTTTGCTAACACGCATAGCAGCAACCTCCTTTTCCATGGAAGCTACTTCTCTACGCATTCTTTTCGCTTCAACTTCCATTGCTTTGTTCAAAGTATCAACCTTCTTTGCCAACATCTGCTTATTCAACAACAGCAAATATCAAGTACTCAGAGACGACACCGGTGATGAGGAAAGCATAGATAATCATAGTATAGGAGGCAAATCAATCAAACCTCTACAGCGTCATCTTTCTCTTTAATGCTTTGATCTTTGTCTTGACAAGCTTTTCTCAGGGCTATAACCTCCTTTTGCAAGATATCGTACAAAGTTCCCGATACAAAGTCCTCATCTTCTGGCTGCGCTTTTCCATTATGATTCCCATTTGCAATCTCTTCAACTCTACCTATCATCTCAGTGCTCTTGATCTGTTCCCCTGCACTATCTGTGGCGTTGTCATTATCAGTTGAATTTGGCATCAGTTTATCCAGGGACTTGCTGCCGCCGTCAAATGATGCAGATGACACTCTTGCATGTCTCATCAGTATACTGGCACTGTTGGATCGTAGCAGGCTAGTCGGTGCACTCGACGCTTTCTTTTGTAAAGAGCCATTGGAGTGCTGTCTGGACAGGTGATCCAATCCACCAAGAGACAGACGCCTTGCATGTCCGTTAGTACTCTTTCCTTCTGAGTGCGTCCGAGCATTGCCATTAGATCCTTTAAGCTTTTCCTCCAAAACTTTGAATCGCAGTTGGTATTTTTCCTATGCATCATTGAAGCAGCCTGACATCAAGATTAATTACCTATAGTAAAAATCTATTGCTATAATTGATGATTTTTGCACCTTCATCTGGGCTTCTGCCTTTGCAGTGCGCTCGGCTACAGCAAGTTTATCCCGAAGCTGTTGCATTTCACCCTATTGATATAAGAAGACATCAGTAAATCCTGCTTTGCAAATTAGATTGCCCTGATTGCCCTTCAGATGATTCGAGATGCTCGGAATAAAAGAAGTTCCAAGGACAGGAGTCAACGTCGTTAGAGAAATTTCCTCTATCTACTTAGCTAGCGAAAGATCTCTGCCAAAAAAGAGCTTTCTAGATGCATTTGAATTGAGAAATGTAAGTTAGAAACCTACTAAAAATCAAGCATTGTTTAAGGCTTAAAAATTGAAGAGCTGTTCAATGCTTTCAAATTTCAAGCACGGCAGTGTTTTTCACCATTATGACAAAAGCATGGCATCAAAGGGGCATTTAAAAGGTCCTTAATGCCTGGATGATGTAATTAATCCAGCACTCTCAATGCTAACACCTACGTGGCTTTGTACGTGGGTGTCCTAGGTACCCTTTCAACACTATATGGTACTGAAGCGTGCATAGAGAGTCTGACTACTATATCATTAACAGTCCTTGGTTGATGAGACATTTGCTAATTTTTTGGCAGCATAACGTAAGACCAAAAAAAAAAAAAAATTGTTGCATTTGATGTTCAGCAGTTTAAGTTGATCAGGGGATGAATAGAAAAAGATAAGCAGGCTTGCTAAAGATGGCATATTGCCATTGACTTGCCTGAAAAAATCTTCTTTCTTCGAGCCACTGCCTTACAGGCATAACTTTGTCATTGCCATCTTTCCATTCATTAGCAACTACAGTTGCAACTCGGTTTGCAGAAACCTTTGCACGGGCAACTTCCCTTTCCAAGGTCTTCCTCTCCTCCTATATGAAGCTTTTTGTGTCAGAAAAAGCTTCATTTGCTTGTGACTGAATATGGAAAAGCATTCAACGACACTAGATTTTAGATGGAAAGAAGAAACTTCAAAGATAGATTACATTCATTTCTTGAACTCGTCGCTGATAATCCCGAACAGCATTAGCTGCAGCTCCCCCAGCCAAAACAGCTTCCTCAAGCTCTCGAACAGTTTGCATTAGCTTTTCAACTTCAGAAACTTTTTGCCTATGCATCTTGTCGAGAATTTTATTCTCCTCCTGCACAGAAGTACAAGATATAGTCAATATTTGCATACTTGGAGACAGCCTTGATCTACATCATATCATGAAGAAGAAGAAGAATTATACTCGAAAGAGAAAATACCTGGCAAATTTCAATTTGCTTCATTAGTTCTTGGTTCTTGTTCTGCAAATCATCCACCAGTGCTGCTTTTGCTAGAGCAATCTCAATAGTCCTTTCAGCGTCAAGTAAAGCAGCCTCCTTGGACTTTGTTAGCCGATCAAGTGCTCTGTTGTCTTCTTGCAACCTTGCAGCCTAGCAAGAAGGCAAGACTTACAATGTAAGACAACTAAGCTCTCTACCAGAAAAGAACAACTCGGGATGTCAGGATGTTTCATCAGAACAGAACATGAGTAACATCACAAAAGAAGATAAAGTGGAACATAGCAAGAAATTGATCAAATTCCCACATGTACCTCAAGCCTAGCTAGCTTAAGCTCTGCCTCAAGTGGGGCTATGATTGCCTCAATTGGAGGCATCTCATCATCTTTTTGGGCAGCATGGACTCTTCTAAGTGTAGCTTCAGCAGCAAATTGTCCAGCCAGGGCCTCTTTCTTCTCATCATTTACCTTCTTAATCTCGAGGTTCTGTAAATATAATTGGATTAGTCCATGACAATGGCCACGTTCTTAAACTGATATGGAAAAGAATTGCAAGCAAGCGACAAGTCACAATGGTATTTCATACCTTGCTTTCTAGAAGAGTTTCTGTCGCTTTTAGCTTCCCATCCACTTTCTTCAGCTCATCAGTCAACTGATGTCAATCATTGCACAAGACAATGAGAAACTTTTTTGACCATTTGATAATCCTCAAAAACATGAAAATATCTAGCCATCCTAAGGAGCAAAAGAGGAGAAAGATGCAACTGCCCATTTTAGCTAATTTTACATAGAATAAGCATAAGCAATATCAGAATTTTAAAATGAATGAGGTTACACGAAAAATAAAGCAAAGCCACAGATCGCTAACAAATAAAGCACCAGAAAGAACATCAGAAAGCCCAGTTTATCTGGAGGATGATACCAGAGGCACCAGTTTGGTTTATTGAGAAGTGCCGAAGAACTAAAGTTTCCAAGACCATGCTTACCAATATTAATCGTCCAATGTCCAAAGAAGGGATATAAGACTCTTGGATACAAAAAATAAGCATGTTTTTCATCAAGCCAACATGCAAGATCAAGAATTTCCATTTCCTTTCAGTGGAAACTTAGGTAAAATCACGTATTAAACCATAGTTGAATTCAGGGTGAAACCAAGGCTTAAATCTATAAGGGCAACTTGCCTAGCCCTAACACTTTGACCGCTTTTCTACTTTCTTACTCATTGAAAAGTAGTCATCATCATAAGAAATTACAATTCATTCTCAGTTCTCATTAAGCCAAAATCAAAGTTAACTCTTCTGCGAGATGATGATCCGAGCTGGTCAGCTCATACAATAATTGCATGTGATAGGTCATCCCACGAAAGAGACACATTGTAGAGCATTGTGGGTATGTGAGTACCTCTTCAACTGCTTTCTCTTTAAGACGTTCAGAATACTTTAAAGCTTTAATTTCTGCAAGTGCATCCCCCAGTTCTCTATCTTTGTCTGTGAATAGAGTATAAAAGCTAATAAGATCGCTGCACATCAGATGTGCTCAACAGTAAGAATATCAAAAGGACATAATTTCATTGACATCTACTAATATTTCTAAGAAGCTCAGCCAAGGTAATAAGTCAAGCCCAATCCATGAAACACGATCATCAGAAAAATTAGACAAAACAAAGTAATTTAAGAACTATAGAAATATACTTCAAGTAAAGGATATATATTTATTTCCTTCATTCGCTACTCTGACAAAGAGCTGGACCATCGAAGGGGCATAGCCTAATATCGCAAAGGTCCATCAAATCTCAACCTACTTCTTCAACAAGTCTACAAATTTGACCTCCAATGCTTATTGAAAGATATCTCTAGAGATGACTCATTCCTGCAAACCTCTGAGACCAGGGCATCTATTATCCCTCATTATGAGGTTTGGCAGGTGGAAAAGAGCCAAAAACATGGCATGTCAAACTGACTGGGACATTGAATCATGCCGCCATCACGTGATCAAATGCACAAGGAAGTGCACGATGTGTTAAAGAGCAGAAAAGGAATATGCATGTGGTATACTCTGCTGGGCAAACGTTACAAGGAACTGGCATTCATAATTTCATAACGGGGATAAAATGATCCAAACATGGACGAAGAAAATGCAGCACAACCTATTGTGAGAAGAATCACATCCACATGGATAAGTTATACGAAGGTTTGCCAAGTCAAATCTAGCATTTGCGTTGGCGAAGCGACTAATGCTGCAAGATCTTTGGACAAGAAAAAGCCAGCAAAAGCCGACATTTCTATTCATAATCCGGCCCTCCACTGAGTCTGCTGATAAAATCGCCGGATTAGAAAAGATTGCACCATCGATTCGGGTAAAAATCGACGACGCTGATAAATTGCTCGCCACACATACCCACACTCGAACATCCACTGCTCCACTGATCTAGTTGTCAAGTCCCATCCCCCTCCAAGTACACAGGAACTCAAAATGCGTCATCAAAAGAAGCAAACTTGCTTAAAATACCTCCGAATTGAGTCAAAAGGGAGGAGAATCAATTCACCTCCGCTTCGACAGCGATGATTCAGGCATCATCGCGAAACACGAGCAAGTGCAGCATGAGAAATGAACACTCGCTACTACCTCAAGCACACACGACCGCACACGGACGCACGAAGACACTCGACGGGAATGCGGTACGCAAACAGAAATGAGGTGCTAGAGAAGGGAAAAGGAGAGGCGGCGGCGGCGGCGACCTCGGACGTCGTTCTCGAGGCGGCTGAGCTCGACGCGGACGGGATCGGAGCCGTGGAGGAGCGTGATGAGGTCGTCGACGTCGGAGCCGACTCGGGACAGGGCGGCGCTGGAGGCGGCGGCGCCGTTCGGCTTCCGGCGGGCGGACTTGAAAGAGGCCGAGGAGCTGAGGGCGGCGGCGGGCGGCGGCCTGAGGTGCTCGGCGTCGCCGTTGGCAATGCGAGCGCCGGCCATCGGGGAGATCTTCCGGTGCGCGACCGCGACGGGCTGGAGTCCCTCCGAGCTGAAGATGCCAAAACCAGTCACAGAAGAGAGAGAAAGAGAGAGAGAGAGAGAGAGATTTTGGGTGTGATGTGATTTTGGTAAGTATAGAGAGAGAGAGAGTGTACGTGAAAAAGCTGCGCGATTTGTTAGAGAGAGAGTTGAGAATTAAAAAGGACGTTTAGGCGGGGGGCTTTCATTGATCGGTTGATTAAGACACCATCATTAGATATCGAATATTTCGAATTTTTCCCACTCGATCAATCTTTCCAAAGCCTAAGATTGCGTATCCCGAGCGTATCGAATCACTAGTCCGAACCATGCAGTTCGTTTTCGGTAAAATAACTCTTGGACCAATCGGAACCGATACTATTCTCTTTCAAACGCATGATGGGACCTATCTCGTTCGAATTCAAAACGAATGTACGCATGACTCGGCTACGTGAACTTAAAATTTAGTAGGGGTTTTTTGAAATTTCCATTACGGAGTCTAATTGTTTTTGTGGAGACAAGGCAAGGTGGACATCATTTGCTAAAATGTCATTAAGATACTGCATAATGCAAATGGGGTGGGAGGTGGGGGAGGGCTGGGGGAAATTTGATTTCGAAACCAAACGGTGGGACCCGACAATTGACTCGACCTGTCAATCACGGCCGTCTGATTAGAATCGAGCGCGGCTAAAAATACATACTCAAATCTGCATCGCCTCCACGTATTCATCAATCGGGACGCGCTCTCTCTCCCGTCCGTCCGTAGCCCGTGCGGAGGAATGAGGATGAGATATGTCCGAAAAGGAATCGAGATTTGTACCTCAGAAAAACGCCAAATGGACCATCTCGATCCGGTGCTCGACCACGACGGCTTCGTTGGCTTTCCACAGCCGACGCGGGTGGTCCAGCAAATGACCACAGAGGCGCTGGAATTGGTAAGGTACGCGCTCTTCTTCCGTATCAGCCAAACCTTACGAGTTTTCGGAGATCGATTTCGTCCTCGTCTCTTCTATGTTTTTCCCTCTTTTGGGTTCCTTTTTTCTCTCTCCTTCACTTGGATTTTATGATGGAGAAATCGCTTGTAATTTTCTGTCCTTTTCTTTTTCTTTCCTTAGCAGATGGAGAAAAACGAACAGTCGTCGCAGCCCGTCCAAAATTAGGATCGGGTGTCGCCTCATCCGAGCAAAGTTACTGCTTGAGGCGACATGCATCTTACTACTGATCGAGAGTTAAAAACGCATGGCAAGATACAAAAGCCGGGACTATACCATCCGTGATAAGAAATCGCGCATTTCTATTTCTCATCAATCAAACGACATGAAAAGACTGGTATCATTTCCGAAATGGAGGATTCGTCGCGATAATCCCCACGCGAGAAAATCAAGGAAAAAGGACGAAGATGGAAATTCTTATCTGGATCCGGAATCATGAAGTAAAGGGGCGCTCATCATCGTCGTTAATCATTGGACCCCCCCGCGCACGTGATTATCGGCTCGATCGAGTCGGGCGCTCGGATCCGGGGCCGAACGAGCGGGAAAAGAGGCCACCGTCCAGATGATGAGGATCGAGCGGGGGAGGAGCGAGGGAGCACGGTAAGAGCGGTGGGGCGGCGGAGCAGGAGATTATCGGAATATGCGGAGAGAGAGTGGGGAAGAGTTAGAGAAAAGCGAGGAATAATTATTGGGGGAGGGAGGTGGGGCGACACCGAAGACAAGCGCACATGCGCCGGGGGGAGACCCCACGCGCTCTCCTCGACCCTCTTTTTCGCGCGTGCGCGCGTGGAGGCACCGCCGGGGGGGGGGGCAATTTCCCCTTCGGATAGATAAGCTCCGCTTGAATGCCACGTGAGGCCAACGTCCGTTTAGTTGGAGAATATCGCCATCTTCTTTCTTTTTTGCTTTCTTTTTGGGCCTAAATCATTTTTTGTTTGTTTAGAAGATACTTTGCCATCCTTACTTTCGAACTCCGATGGTTCAAATCGAACGTCGCTCCAATGTCATTTTCAAATACGTGCTCGAGTAACGCCCGTCCTCATACTGACTAAAAAAATTGCCGCTTTTCAATTCAAAAATCATGACATTTTGAATCCTCCTATCGCCATAAAGTGTCGAAATAAATTTAAGAATTAGACCATCTAAAATTCTGAGCAAAAAGGGAATGGGTATATAAGAAGGAACGGATTATGATCTATTTCGACATGGGATTTCGCTTGGCAACATGCGGGTGATATTTGTAAAAGTGGAGACGTATAAATTAATCCAAGGGTCGAATAGCCGGTGCAAATTCGGTAACATGCGGCACGAACGGAGGACGATGGATAGGGCTCGCTGCGCACGTGCGTGCCAACGCGAGCGTGCGTGCGTGCATTATTATTGGGCTAATGAACGGACTACGGAAGCTGGAGCTCACATTCTCCGTGGGCCCCTTTCTCTTTTTGGTTTTCATTAAGCTGCGTCGACACGTCAGAATCGTCTCACGTGGGCACGTGTTTGTTGGAGTGCAGTATTGCCAAACGCCCATTCATAAATAAAGCTTGATTTATTCCGCGTGATTTAAATAAAATTTCTCTAAAAAAAATTTCATTTCAGTTGAAAGAAGTAATTAATCAATAAAAAATAATTTTGATCATGAATAATAATTTTTGTTGATTAATTTTTTAAAGTAATATAAAGATATTTTTTGCAAAAAAAAAAAGAATTTCCAATCACAGAACAAACGCACTAACTAACTTCAGGCACTAGCCGGGCCGAAGAACTCAAAAGCTATACAGGCGCACTGATCCTGCACCAGCACGACACGCCCTTCGAATCCCAGGTTGCAAGTCTTGAGGAACAGCTGTGGGAAAATGGCATGTCTGGTGGGTTCCAATTAACCAAATGCTGTTACCTTGGTTTTGTCGAAGAACATAACTTTACACCCCCTACTTGCCCTTCCATAGGAGGAGAATCATCCCTACATTCCAGGACACATGCCCTTTGCTTTCCTTGTACTTCATGTCAGTACCCCGTGCTCAAGATTGAGTCTTCTTCCAGAAAACTGCCCCCCAAACTTTGCTGCTGGAAGAGCCAATCCTGATGAACAAGCTAATAATACACCACCAGTTAGGCCATGCGTTTCGACTCTATTATGCACCAACTGAATCTTCTCAGAGAAGAAGGTTCCTATCTCGATGAAAGAGACGCCCGGAGTCAAAAGATGACTGTTTTGGTTTCCCCCTTTGAATTATGGATTTCACCATTCAGAAGCTTGTTAAGTTCAGTCCACGAAAAAGATACTGCTGAAAATCCTAGGCAACTTGAGATTTTTTATTTTTTTTGGTCAAAAAGGCAACTCGACATTTAAAGTAATAGATTTGTTGGAAAAAACAACTCTGTGAAAGCTCCCATGTGGAGTAGAAGAAATCGACTGCACTAGCACTATTGGTAGAATCAGTTCGATCTAATCAGTAGAACCTACCATAATGAAATGTCGATAGAATTCGACAATTATATGTACAGCTGCAAATGCACATTCAATTAGGTAGCAACAGTAATCAACTGGTGACTTGTAAAGAGAGAGCTTGCTCAGTGATTTCAACCAGAACCCCTCTTGCTGAGGATGCGAACAAATTGTATGGATAGGTCAAGATGCAAATAAAGGAACTCCAGTATATGGGAGACATGGCACCCTAGTTGATTCTATGTTGATCCAGCACTGGAATTCTGAGCTAAAGCAGCTTCACGTTCCTGACGACGATGTTCTCTCTGAAACAAGTAAAAAATTAGGATGTCAAGAAGAAAAGATGTACATAAGGTATGGGGCACCTTTTTCAATGTCTCGCAATTTCAAGGTAAACAAGACTATTTCATATTGATCTTAATGGTTTGTGTATAGTCCACCTACATGAAACAAATGCACAAGCCTATCATCAGGGCTTGGTCATATGTCTCGACTTTTTGGAAATATGCTGCAACTGTTATGGCAGCAGTGCTTATGTTAAATAAATGGTGAACACAATCCAAGGCTATGGAGATCGCTTCGTCATCTAAGAAAGAAATGATTTTGACAAAAGCACATAACACAAGGGAAAATCAGACAACATAGTTTTCCTGTGAGAAAGCATGTAAATAGTCAATGGAACTAAAATACAAGGATCTTGCATCTAATTACTCATTTAGATCCAGCGTTATGATGATTAATTAGAATTATGAGCAAGATGAATAGTAGCACTTATAACTCTTGCATCCCATATTTTCTATTCAAGATTATTATATCAAAGAATGTGATAGGCTAGACGCACAGATGCAAAAACAAAACTTGAAAACCAGGCAGTAGTGGATGGTATCCATTGATATGATTATTTTCCAAAAACAGGCCATCATGTAACAGAACCGAGATACATTCTACCAAAGAGATAATTACACAAATAGTCCTTGAACTTTGGCTCAATGTGTAATGACATCCTTGAATTTTTAATTTGTTAAATGTGGTCCTAGAATTTGAGTCTAATTTGCAATGCTGTCCTTAAATTTTTAATTCGTTTGATGTGATATTTGAACTTTTGGTACATGTTTAATCTAATCCCTAAATGTACAATGAATCTTTTTATATAGTCAATCCACTAAATTGAACATATACCAAAATTCATGGACCACATTGAACAAATTGAAAGCCTAGGGACTACATTGCACATTAGGCCAAATAGGATCATGTATTGATATTATTCAGAATGCACAGAACCGACACATCTAGATCAACCGCTCTATCAAACAATCAGAGATCAACTATTACACAATTCTCAACACCGAGTTTTTCCGTAAACGTATACCTTTCCTTGCGAAGAGGGAGGGGAGCGAAAATGGGAGGGTGAGGAAAATAGCTAAAAGTTCGAAATTTTTGTGAAAGAAAAGTTTCAGATCCTAACAGATTATCTCTCCCCTCCCATCTTCCGAAACAATACTTTAATGTCAATGCAAAAGAGAATGAAAACCATACCCTTCTCTCCCAGTAAGGTAGAAAGCAGACGAAGTCATAAACGGGAGTTATAGTTGAGACCAAAATGGCGTTTAATCCGGTAAACAATAACAGAGCCGTCATGGGGCGGGTCTTATGTGGCATTGTACCAAGTAATCAGATACCTCTCTGCAAAAAGATGGTGTGAAATTCCAGGTTAAGACAAGAAATTAAGCCAATTAAGCTAACTTCGCACTCCAAGGATAATCCACAAACTGTTTTGAGTAACTAAGGCTTCATCTAAACATTATCTCGTGCGCTGAAAAGAAGAAACACAAAATATTGAATAAGAAGAGGTGTTACAATGACAAGACAAGTTTTAGAGTATCAAACTTATGTCCACAACATCTGCTCTCAAGGTCCAATGTATAAAAAAGATGGAACAAATGAATAACAATATCTGCTCCCTGCTCACGAAAATCTTAGCAAATTGTGGGGTCACATTGGAGGAGTAGGAAATCGAGTTAGATATATTCAGAGAGGACTTGATGAGAAATTCTTTCAGAGTCCTCATAATTATGCTACTTCACTTTGATAAAACAAAGCGACCCAAGTTGATACACTAATATTTGGCCTTGCTCTCCCACCTCTACAGCTAGCTTTTATGGTGTTAACTTCCCAAGCGTCGTGTCAATTGGTACCAAAGCTCTTTACCATGAGTTTCCTTAGTCCCTACTGCAATTACACATAGCAGTTAGTGACACTAGTGTTGCAGAGTTCACCTAGGGACAAGTAAAAGCTAATGGCTATGCACTGCCAGCCCAGACTGTTTCCAGGACTATGGAAGCACGGCAGATCATTCCAACCCAAACTGTATTTTCTACAAGGGACATCCACACAAGATTTAGACAGTATCAATCTCCCCCACCTCAACAACAAGCTTTTGCGTACGGTTCTCCCAAGCCCACACCAGCCCCATCTAACGGCAACGAGAACCCCAGGCTAAAAATGTCACGGGGAAGAGAGAAGAAAAAAGAAAGATGGACGCATAACTCTCACAGGCATTTCATCAAACAGATGGTTGGGTCACCAATCCACAGCTTTCAGTCGAGCCTACATCATATGAAAAGACTCCAAACACGGGCCACACAAATAAGAAATTCTTCGCATAATTCTTCGCATTTACGGAACTTTGGGTCGCATCCCGTTCGGCCGCTTAGGATAGCTCTTTGCTGGGAAAGTCAAAACGCCCTGCTGCCTCACACGTTCTTAGTAAAAAGCTGTCCTCAAAACTCAAAAGAAAACTCTGCGTTTCTAGTCTGATTAAAACGACTGAGTTCCTGTGAATTCATGAGCATCTTACACGGAAAGTCTACAAATTTTTATTTGGGTACGAAAACAAACGGGCCACTGATGGAAAAAAAAAAGGCAGGTTCTCCTCTCATTCTCGCGCTCGTTTACCTGGCTGAAGATTGGATGCAAGTTCTCTCTGTTGCTGTGCGATTTCTTTGCACTCCCCAGGAGCCGAACGAGAACGACGATCGAGCAGTCTTTGAGTTACAAAATGCCCGGGCTTATCCCATTTATACGCTCCGAGGAGTCTTCCGAAGATTCCTCCAAATATTATTTTGGTCTTGGATTAGTGACTATCTTTTTGGAGTAATATGAATAGGGAAGAGAGGATAGGCTCATTACATAAAAAAAAATGGAAATTTTATATAAGTAATTAAGCGTGAGAGTTAAATGAATTGAAAGATTCATGTTTGATTCAGTAAGGGATTATGGAAGTTTTGAAATGAATAGAAAGAAAGGACGGATTATTCACATTTCATTTCATGGTCAAAAACGAATTGAAAGCTAAGCAGTGGTAATTCGAAAGATTCCCAGGAAAAAATAGAGATGTCTCATATGTCATCCGTAATATATGGATAACATGACACTTTGAGTTTGGACTGTTTCGTGCTAATGACTGTTGATTCAAATTGACTCATTTAATCTATTTAAACACAAATTTTACATGCTAAGTTAGTGCGTTAACATGTCGTTATTCTAATATGAGGCGATGTTGTTAAACTAATTTAACCATTTAGTAATCTTGTTTAATAGCTTTTCATCCATTTTAAGTTTAGTAGGACATAGTTAGAGACATATGTCATAGGCCAATCGTTTGGGATTGTGATCGTGTGGCGACTTAGGCTCTTCTGGGATCGCTTGGATCGTCAGAGCCCCTAAGCCAAGGCTTGCTCGGATCGATCACTCGCTCGCTCGCTCACCTGATTGTGATCATGTGGCAACTTAGGCTCTTCTGAAATCGCTTGGATCGTCGGGCCGCCCAAGCCAAGCCTTGCTTGGATCGATCTCTCGCTCGCTCACCTGGATCGTAAAGGAAGAAAGTTTCTAGAGAGAGAAGCTTTGGAAGAGAGAAATGAGCTTTAAATTATTGGATGGTTGAATAGATACAAATGAGAGGAGGGCACCCTTCTTATAATCGAGACCCTCATATTACAACCGTTCTTCAATCCGGCAAATAAGATCGCATCTCCTAACTTACCAAGTACCGACATTTATTTCAAGAGAGTTCTAGATCTCAACACAATAACTGTTTCGCCCGCCTTCAGAACACTCTAGAAGCTCTTGCGGAAAACCCTGACAATCTCGAGAGGTCTTCCTCGAAAATGCACGAAGCTCTTACGGGAAACCCTGACAATCTCGGGAGGTCTTCCTCGAAAATGCACGGTCCATTTAGTCATGGGAACCTCATGACCGTGAGACATGCTAGACAATAAAATATATTTAAAAAGTTAACTTAAGTGTACACTCTAGTTATTATGTGAAATGAAACCCTACTCACAGTATCGCGTACAAACGTATTTAGATGATTATCATGCACCCACATATTTGTATTGACGACACGATTAGTTATCATGTTTCGTGTCATGTTTTATAACCCCCTCTTGTAGGCACAATAGTGTTCGTGCTGAATTATTGAACGCATGTTCATCGCATTCACATTATACTTCTGTTTCAACCCAACTAGACACAAATTGCCAATCCTGGCTCGAACTGAGTATTTATGTCCTGTATTTTAACTCAAGCAACTTTATTTGTTCATGGATTATGAGGTACCCTATGCACCTTGAACTGAAATGTCTACTCGATACGAGCCTTCTCATCATGAATGAGGAAGATTTCACTTCAGACTGCATTAAGAACTCATTGAGCAGCAGAAAAATTAAAGCAGCCCGATAAATTATTCTAACCCAATGCAACAGAGACATCCGTTTGTAACTTCCTGATATCTTTCAACAGTATCATTGTGACATGAACATCTCCCCACTTTCTATTCCCCAAAGTTAATGCATATTAAACAGAATACATTAGGAGTTTCGCAAGAACTAAACATGACATCGCTATAATGTTACAGCAGCATGAACACTGAAATCGCTATAGTGTTGTGACATCAAGAAGAGTCTATAATTACAACAGCTAATCGTCGTCGCATTGCAGTTTGGACATTCAACGGTCATTGACCCAAGTAAAGGTAATCTTCTTCGTCTCCTGTCAGGACGCATAGGGGCTGCAGTGGATTTCAAAAGGTTAAATACTATATGAACTCGCCTTAAATAGGATCATCACTCCCGAGGCCGGGCAAGCCAGAGAGAGCTGAGCGCTCGAAGACGGGAAAAGTAGTCGTTTATTGCAAGAAGAGCTCGTGCAGATTGCCTCGTTGTTAGAACTCGGTGCATTTGCTGCAGAGTTTGTTGGCGCAAATTGTCCGCCTGGAAGTTAAACAAAGATGAGTGAATAAATGGGCATCAACATCTCCCTGAAGGAGGTCAAATCCAGGAGGCAGATGTCTTCTACAAAGGCAAACTGGTAGAACAATAATGCAGTAACAAATGCTAACACAAATCACCTCCACGAAACAGCTAACGTCTGGACATTTTCTTAGTAAATACAAGTCATACAAAAGCATGCAAGGAATTACTCCATTGTACTGACTCATAGAGGGAATATCTGCATTAATTAGTTAGGCAATTCCTTGATCGCTCGTACAATTCGTTGTCCATTTTTCAGTTAGACGTACTACATTTTGCCAATCTCTAGATGCCATAAGAATGCATTCGATCGAAGAAGATATAGACACTGCAAGCTAAATTGCAATGCAGCATTGTACCCAGAGCTGTAATAGACACACAGATTCATATCATTTTGAAAGACTTCCCCATAACCGGCACAAACCAACCTGTTAGTCTGTACATTGAGCAATTCCTAAAGAAAAGTGGAGTTTAGGTAATACCCGATGCCTCCCCCAATAGAAAGATGACCTGCCGAAGAGAGCCATGAAGTAACACTAGAAATACTATTACCTGACGAAGGAAACCCTCGAGAGTTCCAAGTTTGCCCATAGCCATTGCCATTTGACCCATATAGTTTGCCACATTCCCAGAAGGTCCTGCCGCAGGTGTGCTGTTGGCTAATGTCTCTGCAAGAGATTGTTGCAATGCCTCCAACCCTTGTGACAGAGCATCTTCAGCCTGTTGCGACGACTGCTGTAAGTTGCTAATTCCCACCAACTGTTGCTCGGTCAAAGGCTCCAATTGATTTACAAGAAGCTGCACAATCGCAAATTGGTTAACAAGATGGACTTGATAACAAAAAATACACAGTTTGTATTGAAGCAAGCTTCCTTTGAAAATTTTTCAGAATATCCAAAGGGTTGAACTCAAGGCACAAGAGAAAAAGTCAATTCTGTCACTAATGGCACATCTGCATGAGCTCACATTATCTATGAAGTTCTAACCTTGTGCAGTTTAGGCAAAGTCAAAAGTCTCCTCAAATTTTATTTTATTTTTTGGTCGAAAAAAAAGTCCTCAATTTAAAAAGGCCACACCGTGAATATATCCACTTCTCCTGAATAAGAGTGAAATTGAGAAAGGACCTTAAGGAGTAGGTCCCATACCTTAAGGACTTCAGATGAGCGAAACCCACCAATCCACATAAAGCATCGCTCTGCTGGAGTTTTCCACATTCCAGACAAAATGTGGAAAACATCAGCTTTTGCTGCAGCGCCTTTCAGCTTGAAGATTTCATCAAAGTGTGCGGCGACATTGTCAACAATTGTCCGTAGCTCAGTGTCTCCAGCATGAGCATTGACCGCATTTCTCAGCTCATTAACAACCTTGTTGTGCTCTTCAAGCCAACGTGCATATTCAACATCAAAGGCCAGGGCACCTGAGGATAGATGGAATAAAAAACTCCGATCTTTTACTGATGAGCTTGCCACTTGGGGAATTGCATCACAAGAATCATCATTCCAGGTAATTAAAGACCAACAAATTACTTATTAAACACGTGAAAACTGCTTAAGATTCTACCGCATCGACTGTTTAAGATTCTACTGTATGGATCCAGCGAAAGACATCCACTATCAAGCGATACAGGGAAGTTCTGTGAAAAATTGGTGAATGAGCCTGTACTTGTAGATGGTAAGGTATAGGATAAAAAATTTAAGGAGCTTTAATTCCGTTCCTCAGGGGGCCAGAATAAGCAAATATTGAGCATTCAAGATGTTGATCAGTCGTCAAAGCAAAACTGAGACATCATGAATAAAAATGACTCAGCCCTTTTTCTGGCTTATGCAAAGAAGGAAAAACAGCAAAAGCCCATGCAGGGATGGGTTAAATTGCGCTTCCAATTTTTGCTGCTTAGTTCCATAGCCTGTGGAATGTTGCTCCTCTCAAATTTACAATGCTCTGGAAAATTTATGTACATCACTATGAGATTGGCAACCCCTCCACACTATTTTCAAACTTCACAATCATAAAAACAACACCACCGTATAGTTTTCTAGCACGGTATAATTTCAACCAAAGAAAACATAATTCATAATGAGAAGAGAGAATGAGAAAATGTTGAAGTACCATTTCCGCTCATTGAGTGGGATTGTTCTCCACTACCTGAAATGAAAATGCCCTACATATATAGACAAATGAGTTGATTCAAACACAGAGGGATACATTACCTATATAAGTCAAAACGGAGCTATACAAAATTGAACCTGCTGACGGGCTCGCTGCAGTTCTTGCTCTAGTTGGTTGAGTTTCAGCCTGCTACTCTCCAGTTGTTGGACATATGCCTGCAACCAGATGAGGTAGAAATGAGAAAACATAGATCTAACTATCATCCAAGCTGGTAAACTTTTTTAGGTAAAGAATGATTGACGACGCTGGATCAGAATTCAGCTTTTCCACTACTGGCAAAAAAACTAATCATGAGACCCACCTTTTTCCTTAATCTACTCTTTCTGGCAGCTTCACGGTTTTGAGCAAGCCTGCGTAAAGTCTGCAGAATTTGATGGTAAACCATGAAATCATAATCCCCATCTGAAGTGATATTAAGACAAATGATAAAATTTACACCTTTTGATCTGTGGCTTTTTCTTTTGATCTGTCACTGGAATCAGAAGCTGCTGCAACACCCAATTGACCCCCTTCGAACTGCATGATTGAGTACAGAAGATTTAAAAACAGTAATCAAACATCACACACCACACCATATCGCAGAAAGAAGCCATATATTTGTCTTTTTTTTTGTGCCATTAACTTTAGATGTTAGTCACTTGTCAAATCAAAATAGTGCATACTGCAACATTCTGAAAAGAAATTGGCAGATAGAGAGATATAAGCTAAAAAAATAAATAAAAACATTGAGATGGTGTAGGAGACATCACCCTGTGATTCTTGTCACCTGTGTCGTCGGTTGACGTATCTGTCCTTGGACTGGAATCTGCCATTGTGGAATCCCCCCAGTTCTCACGATGAGCACCAGGTATTGATACTAAGTTTGATTGTGATTCTCTATGCATAGATAGAGTCTGAGACCCCACAATATTCACAGAAAGATTTCTGTCTGAGGATGAAAGGGACTGAATCCGCAATGTATAAGAAAAGAGAAGAAGAGACAACAATAAGTTACTTCTCATTTACTATAGCAGAAACTGCATGAACAATTGAGAAAAGTTGACCTTATTCAAAGAGCCAAATTGGACATCAGCCCCAAGAGCCTGGGCACTTGATTTCATCTGATTGAAGACAGGATCTGCAGGCAACAAAATTACCAAATGAAAAATGTAGCCCAAGTAACATGGAAGGACAATGAACCCAAAAATTACATGTGTTAGCAACTTATTATTCATTGCAAATTAACAACAAGGTGCTGTCATCAGTATTTAAGACAACAATGATTTGACTCTCAAGACAGGCTACCAAGAATGTCAACAGGAACATCCTACCAAATTCAAAGACTGAAATCCTGTAATTAGTCACTTCATACTAATTAGAGCATACTCGAGCACAACTTGGCAGGTAAGGCCTTTTAAAGATCTATGATAGTAGCAGAGCCTCAGCTCCAACGAATGACAAATGTCACCACAAAGGACCATGGCCTTGGGAAGCAATATGTGGACAAAAATACAGAACCAAAACGAATTAAACTGCAAATCAGCCACAAGCAGTTAACCTAAATGGTGGGGGACATGCGATCACGTGCCACAGGCCCAACGTAAAGCAAGAGTTCAATTCACTGTTCATGGGCACAATGGAGAAGAAAGTAAAGAGAGATATTTGTATGGCCATCCATTTGGCAATATTATCAACTTCTTGACATTCTATAGAAGCACTTGTTGAAGCAGAGGATAATAAAACATATGCACAGGCACATACTTCTGCTGAGGTCAACTGCATCTTCTATGCGGTATCCAAGAGACTGCTCAAGTGCTCCAAAGTTTGTAATTCGAGAAGAACGAATGGAGTTTCCTTCTGATCCCCTAAGAATCATAAACACCCACTTTAGTATTGATTTTCAAAACTAAACTATACCTTACAGAATGACAAGAAATAACAGGAGGCCACACTCCAGGGCAATTCAAATTATTGTCAGACAGGAGAGAAGCAAAATGCGGTGACAAAGCAATTTATTATCTCAATAAAGCATTTATTCTACACCCAATGACAGAGATTTTGGCATTTATTTGAGTGAATCAAGATTCCTCATTCAATAGATGATAAATACAGCATTTCTAAACTGACAATGCTCAAAGAAGAATACACATTCTCTTTCAGAGAAGCGATAAAGAGAACGTCCTTATTGATTAAAAGATGAACAGAATCAAATTGCAGTCCACCAAAGCTATGGGAACAGAATATAGTTAGGCAAACTCTCCCACTACCAAGCTACTTTACTATCACCTTTTTGTTTTCCCACATGTTCATAACTATTAACACTTTGAATTCTCTGGATAGAGCTTACAGCAACTTGCCAGGCTAATTTATCCCCCTCCAATAATTGGAGAAATTAAATGAAGTAGTGACTAAAAGACCAACCAGAAACATACTAACGTGACTAAAGAAATCATACGCCATATTTGCTTCCAGATTTGATTGCAAACAGATCATTAGTGATTGTGTGGCAATTAAACATGAAGAATGCAAAGAGAATGCCAAGTTTAACATTCTGCCACCAACCCAAAAGACCCAATAAAACTGCAAAAGAAGCAAAGATGCGGATTGCTATTTCTCGGCCTTTTCCGATTCCCAAACTCAGATTCCCAGTTCTTTTTGTTCATTTCCAGCGACTTTATAAAGGAAGGTGACTTTTCTTCTATTTAAACAGAAAACCACTTCATATGAAGAACATAGCCAGCCCTTAGCAATAAAAGGCGCACCAATTCAACACAAGCAATCATATGTAGTCCCGATTTCAACAGAGGCAAACAGAAAAACGGGAGATCTTCAAAAAAATAAAGCAGATGATCGATCAAGGGAAGAAATTTACATGGAATTCGAATTGGGTAATTGAGGGACGAAGCTCGGCATGCCGTTCACAACTCTGCCATCATCTCCACCACCGCCAACTCTAGTCCTACTACCCATGAATCATCATCACCACCACCACTACCACCAATCCCCAACCGCCTCCTGAGTCAACGGATGCTGACCGGACCGGAACGCACCCTTTCGCCTCCAGTTATCTCCAGGACACAACCCTGGCGGCCGAACTCAAAAAGCTCCGAACTTTACCAGCTCAAACGCCCTCGCTCCCCTTAAAAATCGCAACTTTAACGGAAAGAAACCTGACGATCGGCCCAACCAAATCCCACAGGACAAGCTACGGAGCTACAAGAATCTTCGAAACGCCCCCCGCCAAGGACATCCCCATAAAAGCGAAACACCACCTGAGAAGAGATAGTACACGCTACGCACTGAAGCACCCCCGTACGGAACGGGTGCGAAGCCCTCGTAGCTTTTCTAGGTGGACTGCGAGAGAAGCGGAAAAAAAGAAAAGAAAGAAAAGATAAATATTGGGGGTTGCGAAAATCAAGAAAACCCTAATTCGAGACGCCTCACGGAAGAAAAATAGTACTACTACTACTACTACTCATCATCGTGCGAAGCGCGCCTTTGACCTTCTTGGGTCCACGGCGGCTGTATTCTTTCTTGAGACTGACAGACCGCGAAGGTAAAGAAAATGGCAACAAAGAAAAATGGGGGAAATCTCTCTGTTTCACTCTGGCCAAAAAATTTGAACAGACCCACCTCCTGAAAGTTCGACCTCTTTTCGTTCTCTTTGACTGCTGCGATTCTTGGGTTGGTTGGAAGGGGATGGAAAAAGGAACGGGGCAAGAGAGAGAAAGAAAGAGAGAGAGAGAACAGAGCAGAGCAAGGCCGGAGTTAGTAAGAAGCGTGAGGTTTTAGTGCATTGCAATCTTTCTTCTTTTTTCTCCTTTTCTCTTTCCATCGCCACCACGTCCTTTTCTCCCACGAATTTTTATTTGGAGTTTCTCTCTTTTTCTGCCACCTGATTTCTCGAAAGCGGAATCGGAATAAACAAATCGTTTCTCTCTCTGTTTCTCATTTGCCGATTTGAAAAATTGCACCTCTCGTCGCGATTCTCTTTTTGCTCTCTCTTTTTCTCCCCCATTTTCTCCACAATTCCCCCTCCTGCCCAACTCGCGTTGATCTGCTCATGCGTTGATCTCATGCAGTTGGGTCTTCTCTTCTTGCTTTTGACCAATTCGCGAAGTGAGAACCTAACGAGCATTTGATGTGGACGCTTCCCCCCTTCGTCGAGCGGCCCCTCGAGTGCAATGATAGTCCGTCCAATTCCGCTTTGAAAAACACGAAAGGTTGGCAATGATTTAAGATTTCGTTTTATTCTATGAAAAGATGAATAATTTAAAAAACATTTTTGACGAGGATCACCCATATCATTTAAAAGAATTAGCTCGAGAATTCTTTTTTTATCAAAAGTAATAATAAATGTCTAGATGTTTGCATGGATGCTGAAAATATTCTCCGTAATTATTTTTTGAAAAATATTGCCCTAGCATTCATTCTTTTTTTTTTTTTTTTTGGGGGGGGGGGGGGAGCAAACAGAGTATTAAATGACCTTAAAATTTATAGGGTTTTTTATGATTAGTGACTTTATTTAAACTTCTTGTTGTGTTGAGTAAACTGTTCATATGTGGCCGTTGGCATTTTTTAAGTGTTATTAATATGGTATCGGAAGTGTTGAGTAAACTGTTCATATGTGGCCGTTGGCATTTTTTAAGTGTTATTAATATGGTATCGGAATGCGAATTATTCTTTCTGAAGCATTTAATTCCTTTAGAATATGTAATTCTGTTTTTGTTCTTAAGGTGCCTTGAATAGCGTCATTTCTACTTTTAGTTAACTACTAAAGGGTACTTGTTGAGAAGTTCTATTATGTTAAAAAATCCAACTTCTTTCTCCAAAAACAGTGAATTATTCTCTGCAGTCATATGTAAATTTCCCGATTCACGCATGCCAAATGAGGCGCGGGCTAACTATAGGCATGGGCCTAGAACATCAATACCGATGATCACGATAAGTCAAATCTATCGGTTTAAGAAATGTGCTTAAAACGAGCACAATAGCCAAAGGTCCAAATAACTGTCCATATCAATTGAGCAAAGTATGCTCCTACGCAATCAAACAGCATAAGAAAATCGAATACATATTTAAATGCTGAGGCGTAAAAAATTTCATGCGACCAATTATCATTCCAGCTATATAAAAAATTATGAAGAGTGGGTAGATTGCTTTCGTCCTCAAGAGGTGGAGAATTTTGTTTATTCCATCATTTGCATGACATAAATATTTAAGCCACATTTATTTTTTTCCGATGTAATAATGGAGCCATGCACCATTGGAAGGTCAGGGCACTGATTAGTTTCTGCCTCTGACGATGATTATTAAAGAAAATTCAAGTTGGACACCTGAAAATGATAAGTTAATGATTCGAGAGGCGTGGGGAGATTCGAGTCAACTCCTCGAGAGTCGGGGCGGGGGCCCGGAAGTTGGTGAGAATCTAGGGGAGGTAATTAGAGTTTCGGAAAAGATGAGGGGGCAAAGGGATAACCCGCGTGAGGTGGGCAATGTGTCTTCTGCAAAATAGAAAAAATAAGAAGAAGAAGAAGAAGAATAATCGTGGAAAATGGTACGAAAGTGCAGCTCCGCCGCCACCGTGCAGTAGACGGTGGGGCCGCGGGACAGCTGCGAAACAGCCTTGAAATGAAAAATTGAAAATCCCATGCCATGCTTATTGGTATTGCGACACAAATATTCAAAATATTTCTTTTACTATCGAAAACCCTAAAAAAAATTATTGGAACATAAATATCTAAATTTTGTTGTCATAAAAAATTCCGAATTTATAGCGATAAGACAAATATATTTTGAACGAAATTGTAATTGATGATATATATGTCTCACGTGTATAAATTTAGATTTTTATGACCAAAAAACTTGAGATGATTGTGCCAATATGGAAATAGTTAGGGAATTTCGATGGTATTTGCCCTTTAGGTTTCAATAATTTCATTGACATATATGTATATGAGTACTAGTTAGTTTTAGAAATTAATCAACATATTGCATCAGTTTCCTTGCACTCAAAAGTCATCCATAAAAAAATTCGAAAAATAATTTTCTAAAAACGGATGTATATATTACTTACGATAGTGAATCAATAGAAAGCATCTTCATGGTTAACGAAAACGTCTACGCAAAAATCGTTGTTGACACTGAAAAGAATTTCCCTTATACAATTTTTCGAGAAAATACGAAGGAGCATTTCTTTGAAACATTAATTTCACGCCAAATAAAAGCCATTAAATTTCAAACATTAAAAGCAAGAGCTGAAAAAAAAGAAGTCATCGTCAGTATTATTGTTATTATTATTATTTTGGTCAAAGAAAGGGCTACGTAGCCAAGGAGGATTCAAGACGTGACAGGATCGCAGCGAGTAGACACCTGCTTTTATCAGCTATCGAAAGGGAAACGACGTCCTTTGACGAGCAAGCTTTGAATCCGATCGGGTTGACATCCCGAAGTTAGCTGACCAAATCGCAGCTTCGCGAAGTGCAAATCGATTGCATACGCGTCGCAAAGACTTTCTATGCAATTCCTAAAATGAAGAGTTGAAAAACGTACTATTTCATTGTGCTTGCGTACTTAAGCAAGCTTGATAATATCAGAATACTCGATTTCTTTAACCACTATTCATTAAAACCGATCTCATTAAACTCCTAAACATGGAGATTAGCTGCCGCTGTTGGCGGAGTTCACCTTTGTACCATCTTGGCGTGAAAGAAACGTGACATCCGAATGAATTCCAAGAGCAAAGCGTGCTCGTTTTCCTCTCTCGACTTTCAAGTTCAAATCACTCATATGTTTCGATCCCGAAAAGCACTATTAGGTGCTCGGATGGTGTAGCTTGGTCTTGTAGCGAGGCGCACTAGAAAGGCTTGTCAAGAAGCATTGACAACACTAGATGAGGACACGTAGAGGAGTGCAGCCCAAGTCCAAATCGAGTGGTCCTACATAGATTTTCAATGGGCTATCTTAGTAGTTAGTATGTGTTTCGACCTTTTCATTATAGTTCAAACATGAAAATCATGTCATCCGAGTGTTCACTTCTACAAAGCTCATGCTATTTTATTGTTGGTATAACAATCCGCCTAATGATCACTTAAGAATGAACATTTATTTTCATGCTCAAGGAACATCTACTTTTGGACTAATGCAAGTTCCTAAAAAGCTTCATTTGGATTTTTATCCGGATTTCAGAATTACCTAGATGTAAAATAACGAGATGAAGAAAATACTGTACTAATTAGGGGTGTAAGGTGTGTGGATACCGAGACGTTAAAATAAGAAACGTGTTCATGGAATTCGCCATCACTATATATCAAACAAACATGCCGTAGAGATTCCTATAGGAGTTCCAGTTCTTTCTTTGTACTATGGTTGCACTTTATAACCACAAACCAATGAATTACTACACTTGCGTATCTTTTTCCCTCTCGGATCTCTTTTGATCCTGAAAAGCACAATTAGGTGTTCGAGGTGGTGCAGCTTGGGTCCTCTAACGAGGTGCACCTTAAAGTCTGACCAAGAGAAGCATTGACAGGACTAGTTAGGGAGAGGAGTGCAGCACAAGTCCAAATTGAGCAATCCTTACACAGATTTTTGACAGGCTATCTTAGTATCCAATACATGTTTTGGCCCTTTCTTTATAGTTCAAACATGAAAATCATATGTCATCCGGGTGTTCACTTAGACAAAGCTTATGCCATTTTATTAGCGATATAACAATCAACCTAATGATCACTTAAGAATAAACAAGTATTTTTGTGCCTGAGGAACAGCTACTTTGAAACCTAAGCAAGCTCTTAAAAAACTTCATCTGGATTATTGTCCGAATCTCAATATTACCTAAATGTAAAATAACAAAAGGAAAAATATATTGTACCAATTGGGGGCGTGGGGCGTGCAAACACTATTGAAACGTTAAAATAAAAAATGCATTCATATAGCTCGCCATCATTGTATATAAAACGGACAGGCTGCAAAAATTTCCATGGGAGTTTCAACTCCCCTTATGTGGTGAGGTTACACTTAGTACCCACAAACCAATTATCCACACTTTTCATCAAGAAGGATGCAATTAGCCAAAAATGAAGGCTAATTTCAAACTCCTTTTTTTTTTATAAAAAGAACGACCGCTGAGCACCTAATCCTTTGTGTTTAGAATTAGAATTAAAATGTTCTAGAAGTTCGGAATTACTTCACGTATAGATCATTGTGCATAAGTCAATGTACAAATCAAATGAAGGGTCATAATGATACTCATTTTTCGAAGTGAAGATCCCACTTGACTAATTAATTATTTTAATAAAATAATGAGCAGTACGAAAATGAATTATACATGCGGTCTCATATACCGCTGATTCGAGAAAATAGGCAGTTAAACTCCATCTGAATCTCGCGCGTCCTTGCAGGAATTTCTGCTTCTCGGATCGACCCTTCTGCATGTCAAGTCGTGTGTCTCGTGCATTTAAGGCAAACATCGCCACTGAGGAATCGTGGCTGCGTTGTGGGAAATCTTGCTCGTGATACTCACCCGGTGGTTCATGCTTTGGAGATTTTGATTGGACGTGCAACTTTCGAGCAAAAGCCTCCCAAGAGATGGAGAGAGAGAGAATGGGTCACGCGCAAGTTTGCATTAGTGGAAAACTCGTACAATCTCTTCTAATTTTTCAGGCTGCCCTAGAAGAAAAAAGGGGACGTGGGCTGAGTTCTCTCTTCTCTAATTATGATGGGTTTGACTCGATTGGGTTTCAAAAAGCATAGGTGGAAAAGCAGTCGATGGCCGAGATGTGATGGCCACCTATGACTTCAACTATCCATTCTTTCAATTCAAGTGCGTTTTTTAAGAGGTGAAATAAGTCGATTTATCATTTTTTTTCTTTCATTGAGAACACACCGATTGTAGGGAATGCACATTATTCATACAATTTTTTGTGGCATCGATTACGTCCATTGCACCATATATTACTAGAATTATAAATAACCTTTTTTTTTAATTGTGATAAGGAGGAGAGAAGGGAAGGTATAGAAAAGGACTTGTTATGATTTTGAACATGAGATGTCAATAAATTGAGTTCTACCAATAAAAAATAAATAAAATGCAATAACAATGCCTTGCTGTATCTAATAATTGCTATTCGTATGTCCAATATTCACATGATGTAAGTATGAATATGAGAAGATCGCAAAAACCCGATTTTACGGAATTAGCAATGAAATACAGGAACATTGAAGGTCAAAGTCAAAAAATATATATAAAGAGCAAAATTTCAAAAATCATCCCCATTTTTTACTTCAATAACAATTTATATTTCGAATTTTGAAAAACTACGATTTGCATCATCGTACCAAAATTTCAAATCCAAAAGGACCAATTTACCTCGAACTCATTCGAACTCTATCCCATTTCGCATTTCTCCATCTCTATCTCAACTTGCTTTCTCTCCCTCCATTGTGAGCTGCACCACCAACATCGACCGGCACTACGCCACCACCCCTCATCAAGCTTTCTATGCATCTCTCTCTCTCTCTTCTCAGACATGGCTGATGTCGAGCTCGAAAGATCTCAATCGAGCTTCACTTTAGTTTCGTTAGCAACGAGTTAGGTGGAGAGAGCTATCAAGTTGAGCTCGATGCTGACGGAGCTCGACAGATTTGAGTCGAGCTCGACCCCATCAAAAGCTCGACGGGTCACAGCTCGACTGCTGCGCCGAGGAGCAACGGCACGGCGAACGCCAGCAGCACCCAAGGACGAGGGGCTCAGCCCTAGCAGTGGAAGTATTAGGGTTCTGGACAAGTGATTTTGCATTGTGGGTGGATTATGAATGGCGAAAAAGAGCAAAAACGGAAGGTGAGTTTGGACCAGATGTCACATGTGATTGGGAATGTTAATTGTAAGCTTTCATAACTTACAGTGCAAATTGACACGAGGATGCTTGTTAATTTTTTTCCAAAAAAGAAAATGCATGTTAGAAAAAATAAAATAAGCAGTCGTGTTCAAGAATTCGTTGGTGAAAGACAATTTTATGAACCCTAAATTGTAATAAGTGATGCATTGGAAGGGAAGATGGAGATGTTAAATGCAAATAATGGTAGTACGTGCTATAAGTCTATCTCAATCGTTGATAGTATGGGTCCCTTATATATGCGACCCACGTGATCAACGACCACACTTGTTCTAAATTCATAATCCTGATTGAGATAAGAGTCACAAGACACTATTCTCTTTCGTGGTTGTAATTATTTCAAACTAATTATATCACATTTATGTTAAAATATTTTTTGTGTCATAAAAACTCTTGATACACGTGTGTCAATTTTACCGGGAGCTAATTTTTATGTCAATTTTCAAATATGCAAGTATACCCATTAAATTATATACTTACCCATTTACTCATGGTTTCAATATGTATAAAATAAGTAATTGAGAAGATTTAAAGAATAAAAAAACAATTGAGATCATCTCTTCACTTTACATAATAATATACATAAAATACGAAAACCATTAACACAATATCAAATCTTGATTTATAAATTCGTTGTAAATTGACATATTACTTTTACATGATTTGTTAGAACGTAAAATAATTTTATTCTCGTCCAAAACATAAAATAAAATAAAAAAAATGTTAGACTTTTCTTTATATATATATTAAAAAAAAAAAAAGCAACTCCGGGCTCTTTTAATTTTGGCGATGCGCCTTTTTTTCCCCATATTGGCATAGTGAAGAAATTACCCCAAATTGCGTTCTCATCTTTGACTGGATCTGGACATATCCTCTTTTGCAAAGGCAAAAAAAGTTCGATGATTGCTCAAACATATCAATATATTTGGATTAAGATGTCTATAATTAATGATTATATCATTGTCTATAATCAAAGGCAATCAGTACATCAAAGAACACATAATCAATAGAACCCAGAGAGAGAGAGAGCTGTACGACTATACATTAAAAAAATCAGTACATCAAAGAACACATAATCAAAAGAACCCAGAGAGAGAGAGAGAGAGAGAGAGAGAGAGAGAGCTGTACGACTATCATTAAAAAAATGGCTAAAGGATGGTGGACAATGAACAAAAATTCGATTTCACCTACAAGCATAAGAACCAAGAGCATTACTTTTAAATTTTTAATTAATAGATGATGACTTAACCCAACGCTCAAAATTAACGAAAAGCTTGAGTAAATGCTCATCAGCTGCTCTATTCCCGGAAGTCTCGGAGATCAATTTCCACTCAAATTGGAATGTTCTGTGTAAATGAGTTCAGTAAGTCAAATCATTCAGAAGCAACATCGACTCCTCTTTGCTTCAAGTAATGCTTGGCCTCGACAACGTCCTGCAAAAAATCCAAGTCACTTGCCTCAGCTTAAACTATATGTTCTAGTTTCAAAAAAATCAAACTGAACTAAAATGTGCGTAAAAGAAATGGGCGGGTACGGAATCCATTGCTAAGTTCCAGCAAATTGTCCAACAATGGAGCAATTATTCTGAAAGACCAAATTCATATGTTCATTGCAGCTGTGTGCCATCCTATTATCACATCATAAATATTTCACCACAGGCTTCCGCCACTCCTTCCAGAGGCACCAAGCACAACAAGCATGAGCTGCCTACTCAGAGAGCAAGAAATTGCGCTAGATGTAAGGTCAGGTTCGGGTTACCCCATACTCCTGTGGTTGACTCAGGAGTCAGCCTTACCACAGGCGGGCCGGTTAATACACCAAATCGAGTAACAAGGTCTCTCGATGTAGAATGCGTCCCTTTTACCCCACTGGCTATAGAATTCACAGTTGTCCACAATGCCCCGCTAGTTCTTGAAGCATGTAGTTCCTTAAAACCACCCGCTAGATTAAATCTGGTAACAACTCCTCTTCTGTCGGTAACAACTCCTCTTCTGTCGGTAACAACTCCTCTTCTTTCTTTTGCTTAAGCAATGTGACCCGTTATGTCGCTAAAAAGATAATCCACAGTAACCTAAAATACTCAACTAGCTCCTAGGGGACTATATTTCCCCTAAACCGCCCAGCACCCCCCAAACAACACACATAGAGTGGTTACTGACAAGCCATTGAGTAAATACCATAGGTATTGTTTTGAATCTCAGACCAATTGCTTCTCGAGGTCAAGACAAACTCGAACTTATGGAAATACAATGATATATGATACTGGAGTCATATAATTTACCACTTCCATATGTCCCGGGGGTAACAAGTTAAATGGAATGCTCCTAGAAACCTGATAAAACAAGCAGCAAAGTGCCAACCTAAAAGACTGGACAAGATTTCATAGACTGCCTGAACATGAAACCAAGTGATGTCTTGAAAAATACAATTCGAGTATCAAATCCGAAAACATACACAGACTTTCTTCGAGAAATGTTGGAAGAGACCAAATATGTTCGAACGTCATAATCTCGATGATGTTCTTCATATGAGATAAGAAAGAAAATATACAGGCAACAAAACTAGCTCCCTCGAGATAATTTCCTTTTAGGCATTCACTCGCGCACTTCGCATGCAACACACTACCAGTAATATTCTTAGCTAAGAAATTCCAAAGAGGAGACTCAGTATAATCCTCACAAATATATACACGCTAGCACCATTAAAACAACCAGAAGGAAAAGAAACAAATACAAAGAGAAACGGAACCCACTGAGGGGTGAAACAGATTATGGACGTATGAACCTTGTCCAATAACAAATTTAAGAAATTTCGAAAGACGAAATACCTGCTGCAACAACACTGCCTCATGAGGACAAGTTGGAAAGTGCATTAGGCCGATGCCAACCATTAGCAACCCATAGCATCCCAGTGAAACAATGAAGTATATTGGCAGCTGAAGGACAATTAAAAATTGAAAACATCAGGCTATGCAAGGATCTTACAAGTGTAAAGGAGGTCAGAGAAGGGAGAGGCAACTAAAAAGATTCTCACCAACCAAGTCTGATTTCGTGGAACTACAGACATCTCCAGGAGACCAATCCACATGGCAGAGATAGCCACCAACAAGGCTATTATCTTCAAAATATGCTTCATTATGCTCAAGCAATCCTATACTTCATCAAATGAAAATACAAAATCAGACCAGCAAGAGTTAATTTCCCACCAGATTAGCAACAATATCTTTCAGCCATATCAGCGAGATACAGACTACATTTCAGGATGTTCCATACAGAAATTACTCGAAAAAATCATTTGTATGTTTCCTTTTTCAATTTCAAGCCAGTATTGCAAACAGTTGGGCACATTACACATAAGTCAATACCAGTCTACCCTAACTAATTAGGAAACTCTTAAGACATGGACATCAAATTAATACGGGATTCGACTCAAAAGAATTTATCTGAATAGAGTGATGACAGAGAAATTCAGGAAGCCGATCTGATTTGGTGTGATCGTAACCTCAATACTAGTCTGACTCTAGCTTTTAGAGTCAGCCGTTAAGGATGCGTTTGGTAATGTTTTTGTTCCGGGAACAATTTCTGTTCAGAAACAATTTTTTCTATTTCTGTTCCCTAAACAGTTTCTGGCAAAAAAAAAACGCGTTTGGTAATTGCACAAAATTTCTATTCTCGGAACAAAAAAAAAAGAACAAACGCATTTGATACGAGAATAAAAATTCATGTTCCCAAAAAAAATTTATTCCCAATTTTTTCATTTAATTTATAAAATGTCAATTATAGTTGATTATAAAAAGTTCTTGAAAGAGGAAGGTGGAATTGGAATCATAAACTCCTGTTTTTTAAATTTAAAAAAAAAATGCCGTCATTGGCTAATTGGAATCATAAACTTGAATGAGGCCTAATATGCTAGATAACTATCGCCATTGATAATTCCTGCAGTATTTTGAACTAAAGCCAATCGGCAGAGATTAGGCTAAATGCACATGGAGCCTTAACAAGGAAAAACTGAACAGAAATATTCTCATTATTCTCTTTTCTATACTTCAAATAAGTCCTCATTGTCATTATCAATCAAAAGAAATCACGTTGTAACCGACTTATGGACAATAACACGATAGCAAAACCTCACTCAATGCAGTACCAGAGTAATCTATAACTCGGATGAACCACAACACCCCGCTCTCACTCCATAAGAACCCATAACTAGCCCACACTTCAAGCCTATCATCATCCTCTTCATTCACGCTCTCTCCATACAGAAGGCATACAGGAGGCATAGCGAAATTTTAATCAAAGCTCAAAACTTAGAACAGCAGAACATCAACGCCACACTTCCCAGTGACCCAAAATCCGTCCAACGCCGGACCTCCTTAGCCCCTGGGCCACAGTCAAACTCAAAACTAACACGGGTTCGATTCACGCATTTCGTCGAGCACGTGGTGAGCGCAAAGTGAGGAGAAGATATCGACCATTTCATTAGACCTCGAACTCGTCATCAAGTGAACATCCGAAACCAACTACAGCAGCTCCCCACAAACCCAGGACGCGCACGGACTAACGAAAAGAACGAATCTCGGTCTAACCGCGGAGGTGTCTACCTGGCTCGGGGACGGCGGCTAGAGGGCGAGTTCGAAATGAATCGAACTATGGGCGGCGGCGTCGCAATGTCGTCGGACGGCGACGGCGGAGATGGCTGATCGGGTCCGACCAAGAAGGAGGAGGGTCCCCGTGAGCGCAATAAAGGAAGCCTCGTTTTTATGCGAAAATTCTAGATAAATACATGCATTATCATCATTTTTTTCGGATAAAGGCTTGAAGTAATTTTTATTTCAAATAAGAACTTGGAGTATAATTTTTTTTTTTTTTTTTTTTTGATAATGGGTTCGAAAAGGATCTTATTTCAAAAATATAATGAGTTGAAGTGGCTATATCTATTTCATATAAGAGCATGATTTTCTATCTAGTCAATGACATTTTCATCATTTATCTTTTTTTTTAAATTCCTTTTTTTGGATTTTTTTTCTTATTCACTAAGTCCTCACCAAAAATAAAAATAAAATAAAAGACTAAAAAGTGATTTAAAATTAAAATTATATTTGGACAAAAACACTATTAACTGGTCGTAATATTTAACCAACCAAAAGTTATGCCCTTATTTAAAGCAATCATGATCACTTTGGATCCTTATTTTAAATAATTGCTTGAAATATCCATAACCATTTCAGGCAATTATTTGACACAAATCCACTTCCAGCATTAATTTTAAAAAATTATGATACTTCATGCTCTTATTTGGAATTTTCTCTATTTTTAATTATCTCTTTCTGAATAGAAAAATTATGCCACTTGGTGCAATCATATTGAGGGTGAGCTTATGCGAATAAATCATGCGATGCCAAGGTCATGCTCTAAACAATCCATCTGCTTCATATGTTAAAATCTCTTTATTTCGGTTTGAGCTTTTCTAAATTTCATTATATCTAAATCAAACATTTTAACCAAAATTGAAAACCAACGAAATTCTAATGATTTTTTTTACCAAAGGTACTTTTGTTTGACAAAAAATTTAGCCTTTTGACCGTTTTCATGAAAATACGATATATAAAAGCCGAATTCTACACACCTTTGCTAAATTGACATCAAGAAGCGAGACTCACCGTGACTCGAATTTTCCCACCTTCATTGTTGGGAAAATTCAAGTGTCAATATAATGATCACGCCAAATTAGATCGGCTTCCCATATTTCCCCTTCTTCCTCGATTCAGTCATATTCTTCGAGTTGAATCAGGCAGTCATTTAATGTGCAGGTCTTAGAATTTCCTAAAAAGTTAGGGGAAGACCAGTATTGACTTGCGTGTGGTGTGCACAACTGTATTCTGGCTTGAAAAGTGAGAAAAGGGAACACACGAGCGTTTTTGCTTGAGAAAATTCTGTATGGAATATCCTCAAAACGGCAGTCTGCGTGTCGCCGATATGGCCGAAAGATACTGTTGCTAATCCGGTGGGAAATTAGATCTTGCTGGTCTAATTTTGTAACGAAGGATAGGATTTGGGCTGCACACCAAAAAGGCTGCACACTAAATCCCCGGGGTATATTTCAAAAGTCCAGATCCACTCGATTTGGATTTGGGCTGCACACCAAAAAGGCCTGGGCTTTCTCATTACACGTTTTGGCCCTTTAAACGAATATCATATGTCATCCCCGTGTTTACTTAGAGTTCGTGCCAATTCATTAGCGGTGTAAACAATTAGTCTTAATAGAAGCACGGAGTTAGCTAAGAAACGCTAATTCCAAGCACCAAATCTTTTTCTGTGTTTAGAATTGCGAACAAAAACGATCGAGAAGTTCGGTGTTACTCGTAGCGTCCATTACCATCAAGACGACCTAGAAAATAAAATGGAGCCTTACACTGATGCTTCTTTTTAATGAAAAGCCCACTTCGAATAATCGGCTCTTCTATTTCAAGAGAGAGTTATTAAAAAGTCATTAAACTTATTGTACGGATGTTAATTCGATCCAATTTAGTTGTAAAACTTTTGGTAATTTGTTAATGTAGAGTTCATTCGATTGATTTTGATCGGAAAATTGATGATGTGGATTGTATTCATCGATACTAACGTAGACAATTTTTGCAATTGTTTTTAACAATCTTTTCTATTCTTTTCTTTCCTTTATTTTATTTCTACATCCCTCAACTAGCCGCCAAGGGTGGGCCATCATCAAGACATAGTGGCCAATGGAGGAAAATTGGGAAATAGGCAGGAAAAGGGAAAATTTAAAAATGTGCAAAAATTATCAACCTTAGCACCGATCAAGCCATGTAACACGACCGATGTTGACTAATCGAGTGAGTGATTTCCAAACAAAATTGGCCGGAATGTCTGTGTAGAAAAATAGCCAAAAATTTTATGATTAAATTGGCTGCATTAAAAAATGTATGATTGAATTGACATTCGTATAATATATTTATGATTTTTTTGATAATTCCCTGCTTTAATACATGCCAACCTACTTAATCAAAGGTAATTATAGCAAACAGAGAAAGCTTGAACAGAAATTATACAAATGGTCTCTTATATCATCTTATCAATTCGAGAAAATGAGTAGTTATAATGACGACTCATACATCATCTCATCAATTCGAGAAAATGGGCAATTATAATGATCCTATCATGGACAAAAACTTCCTTTATTCACAAGCACCGTGCACCCCTATTTTCCTCGAGTAAAAAGGATTTGCCGTGTCACCCATCACGTGAAGACTTAAGGAGAGAGAGATAGAGATGGACGGGCACAAAAAGGACAATAAAAAAGAGGTCATTTTTTGTCGCTTCACAGATTCCGTGGAGTTGGGGGTACATAGAAGTGACGAGGTTATCGCCTCGTTCCTGGAATTTACTCAAAAGATGGTCCAATGCCACGGTCGCGTTTCGGAGCATTCGCAGGCGCAGCGAAGGGGAGAAAGGGGAAAGGGGAAAAAGGAGCTCCGGAACTGCTGCATAATCATTGATGCGGTGAAACTCCACGTGAAGCTCTCCCGTCCTCGCAGGGATTTGCAGGGATTTCCGCTTCCTGGATCGACCCTACTGCGTGTCAACTCGTGTCTCGTGCATTTAAGACAAACGTCGCCACTGATTAGTCGGAGCTTGGGTGGGGCGGGAAATCTTGCTCGAGATACTCGCCCGGTGGTTCATGCCATTGGAGATTTTGATTGGACGTGCAACTTTCGAGCAAAAGCCTCACGAGAGAGAGAGAGAGAGAGAGAGAGATTGGGTCGGGCGCAGGTTTGCATTAGGGCAAAGTCTGGACGATCTCTTCTAATATTTCGGGCTGCCCTAGAGAAAAAGAGGGACGTGGGTTGGGTTCTTCCTTCTCTAATTATGATGGGTCTGAATCGATTGGGTTTTCAATAAGCATAAGTGGAAAAGTAGCCCATAACCGAGATGTAATAACTACTCATGGCGCCGATTCTAGACGTACTTTTGGTTCACGTGTTGAGTATTTAAGGAGCTGAACTAAGTCGATTTATCATTTTTTTTCTTTGTTTGAGAACACCCCGATTGCACGCAATGCACGTTATTCACACAAATTTTTGTGGCATTGATCTTGTCAGTTGTACCATATATTACTAGAGTGATAAATAACTTTTTTCCAGTTGTGAAAAGGAGGAGACAAGAAAAAGTAGAGATAGGGACTTGTTATAGTTTTGAAAATGAAATGTCACTAAATTGTGTTGTACCAACAAAAAGTAAATGCATAACTAGATAACCTTGACGCTTTGCCGTATCAATAATTACTATCCGTACATCCACTGGTCACATGATATAAATATGGATGTGAGGGATCACCAAAAATCGATTTTTACAGAATTAGTGATGAAATGCATAAACATTTAAGTGTCAAAGTTTGAAAAATAAATTTAAAGAAAAATTTCAAAAACTGCATCCGCTTTTTATTTCAATGAAAATTTACATTCTGAATTTTGAAAAACTACAATTTGCATCTTCATATGATTTCTCAAATTCAAATGAACCAATTCACCCTCGAACTCAAACCCAATTCCCTGTCTCCATCTCTCTCTCAACTTGCTCTCTCTCTCTCTCCACTGTGGGCTCCACCACCAACATCGACTGATGCTACACTACCATCATTTTCGATCGATGTCGCGCCACCACCCCCAATCGAGCTTTTTGTGCATCTCTCTCTCTCTCTCTCTCTCTCTGATCGGCCATGGCTGTTGCCAAGCTGGATAGATCCAGGTCGAGCTCCACTTTAGCTCTGTTAGCTATGAGTTAGGTAGAGAGATTTGTCGAGTTGAGCTCAACAGATTTGAGTTGAGCTCAACGCCCACAAAGCTCGATGAGTCATAGCTCAACTGTAGTGGCGGGTGGCGATGGCATGGCGAGCATCGACAGAACCCAGAGGAGAGGGGTTGAGCACTAGCCGTGGATGGATTAGGGTTCCAAGCAAGTGATTTTACATTGTGAGATTTTTTATTTGTTTTTGTCAAACAAAAGATACGATCCATATATCAGAATAATATTCGAGATGTACATAGAAGGTTTTTAAGTCTAAAAAACTCCAAATAATTGCAGAAGAACTCAAAAGTCAGAAAGCAAATAACAAAGGACGATTTGCAGTTAGAAGCACGCTATCACTCCTCGAGAAGAGATCCAACATCGTAAATGATAGGTGGTCAATTATATCTTTCTTTTCATGAGCATACATCGAGCTAAAAACACATTCTCATCCCTCTCTGTCTCCCCCTTCCCTCTTTTGAAGCTTTCTATCTTTCTTTTCATGTCCGATCTATTCCAAAAGTTTGTGTGTGAATAAATTTCTATAGCTGATCTCCGGTGAACGTAGAGACCATTTCGACCATTTGTCTAGTCGATAGCCACTGAGGAAGATGTTCGTAATGTGGTTCCACAATCTCTCCTACTCTCCTCTCCCACTCTCCTCTCCCAATTTAGATTTAGGTCAATTTTTAGAGTAAAACTAGATCTAAATATAGATCTGGGAGCTCCTTATAGGTATTTGATATGTGTTCTTTCGCCATTTTGATATTGACGTCTCTGCACAATGATTGTGATAAGGACATTGAATCTATATGTACATCGCAAATCATGAATAGTTTTGAAATAATGAAAAAGAGCACATTCGGATGGTAAGTTAGGACCATATGTAACCATATAATTCGGGATGTTAATTGTAAATATTCGGAATTCGAGTTGTGAATTGACGTGATAGATTAATTTTTTTCAAAAAATAAGGCAAGTCTGAAGATTTAATAAGTAAGCCGTATTCAATAACTCTTTGGTAAAAAGACTACTACAATAAGTGCTGTATTGGTGCGCAATAAGTGCTGCATTGGAAGGGAAGATGGAGATGTTAAATGTAGCCAATAGCAATGACAATTTTCCTTTTTAGTTTTCAAATTAAAGAAGAAAAAATTGGTGGACAGAGCAGAGGCAAATAAGCAAATCTGAGACACTTTCGAGTTGTGGCCGGCTGCCCCGCCGCGTGGGCTGTCTGGCCCCTACCGCCCTCTCTTTCCGGACAAGTACTTAGGGGCAGGTAAGCCCATGTCGACCGTTGATTGTGTGGACCCTTATACAGACGATCCACGTGATCAACGACCGTAATTGTTTTAAATTCATAGTCCTTTTTGAGATAGGAGCCGTAAGACGTGCTGTCCCCTTGCACGGCTGTGATTAATTCACATTGCTCGTTTATAATGGGTCGCATGTGCCGAGGACTCTTGACGCGACCCGTTCGCACGACACATGTCAACATATAGTTAAAATTGATTTGGACATGGTGTAAATAGGTGCGTCATGAATTGATCACCGGTTTATGATGGGACAAAAACCATGCTTTATGCGGGTCTTGACCCGCTTGACCCGTTTCGACACATATTGACATGATCAATTAATATGTGAATGCAAGATTTGTTTCAACGCGGCATAATTAGACAAGTTTGAACACAATTTATTCTCATATTTAAAAAAAAATTTATCATCCGTGTCGAAAATGATAAATGGTAAAATACAAATGTACTTAGGAATTCGAGAAATATTGAATATATAGAAAAACTTATCTAATAATACAATGTAGATGTGATGTGAAGTGAACAAACTCTTGTTATTATGTATGAACATTTTTTTAAGTGTTTATCTTACACTCGAGTTAACATATATATGTATATAGGTTAATGAGCCGTATTGTGTCACATCAACACTTGACATAATGACGTGTTTGATAATTGTGTTGTAGCGTTTCTTAAATTTGTTGTGCTTGCATTGGCAACCCCTACTTCGACGCAATACGACATGAACTGACTTATATATAAGAACTGGCATAACCTAGATAGTTGGGTCTAGGAGCCCACGCAACCGAGGAACAAAAACTTCACCAACATAACCTAGATAGTTGGGTCTAGGAGCCCACGCAACCGAGGAACAAAAACTTCACCAACTTGATATGAAATAATTCAATGTATAAAAAAGTTTCAAGGGATGATGAGTGTGTTCGTTTTCATCACTGGAGACCGAGATTTGAATCGCAACATTTGCTTGTTCTTTTGGAGCCACCTTTGCATCTTTAGTACTCAATCGGAATGTGGAGACCAGAGAACCGTTAAAAACCGTGAGGATTGGCTAGATCTCAAAGAGCCATAACCCATAATTACCCTATAAATATTAATAATCCAAATTTTAAAACATTAAAATTTTATATTTTTAAGTTTTTCTGTCGGCGGATGAAGCCAATCCCTAGAGAAGAAACGAATCGACTTGATAGAGATCTCTATCTACGCGGAATCAGAGTTATTTTGCAGTTCTAGACTTTCTTATTACTCTGCTCTGTGACAAAATGAAAAAGAGATGAAACAAAAGACGGGTCACAATCGGAATCATTTGATGGTCCCTAAATACCAACTTGCGATTGTTCAAAAAAAAAATAAAAAATACCAACTTGCGAGGTTGGGGAAAATCCAACCTACACATACTTTCCCCGTAGGATTCGTGATGAAGATGGATGACATGTAAATGGTAAATAAAAGAGTTTTTTTTTTTTTATGACCCTGAAACCACCGTATAACCGACAATCGACGGTGCAAACCGGGGCGAGCACTAGCGTGGGAACCCACCTCCCACGGCACTCCACCTTAGTCGCGCAAATGAGGGCGCGGCGTTTTGAACCCCTCCCCTCCCGGATGAGGGGATAGGGCGCAAACCAGCGCGTCCACCGCGGGGTGGATAATAAGACTAAAAGTCATAAATTGATATATTCGTATCATATTTATCTTAAATTATTTTTACATTGATCCCAAGATAATTTTATGTCACAGAAAAAATTTCATATCAATATAAATTAAGAGTTGTTTCGAAAATGAAAACAATGGTTATTTTTTTCAAGCAGAAGAGATGTGCGATCGTAATTATTCTTTAAGTGGAGCTTAGGGATGTGGTCAGAATTTAATTGCCAATTTTTTTCTTATTATTTCATTAGGGATAGATCTGAAAAGACAAAAAGTGAGATGACAATTGAATATTTTATTTGATATATAAAATTAATGAGTGTTTTTAGATTCAACAAAACGCAATATATATATGAAAACCATATTATTCATTTGTCCTTCCTGACAACAAACAATCGACCAAGGAAATATTCGATTTTCTCTTGAATTCCAGGCGTGTTCATCCGTCTCTTCGGTCCTGAGAAATGAGAATTGTTGTCCACGTGTTAGAAAACGAACACGATGGGGCCCCACATTAGTTTTGTCGAAGGAAGCCCCTCGATTCCGTACATCAATTTTCCTCCCTTTTGATAAGTTCGCGACGTCAATCAAAAGCCCGACGCTTGAAAGTCAAAAAACATGGTTGAAATTAAACGCCTGAGATTGCTTCTGCTGTCCGGTATGCTCTAATTTTCTCTCTCTCTTTAAGTTTTCGGAAAAAAAAGTCTTTTTTTTCCCAATGATCTAGAATCTCCGATTGATTATTGATTTGCCAGTCAATTTTAAATGAGTTTAGCACGGCTAACCTATGAGTTGTACTTATCTCAAACTCGAGTTATGATTTCAAGTTGGAGCCCAAATCTTAACCACATAAACATGTTGAAATTTGATCCCGCGTTGAAACTCGCTCGAGTAGCATCTCTAGTATATTGGAAGGTAAAAGTATATATTTTTAGTGCATGTAAAATAATGAATCATTGCAATTTGTAGGCAAATATTTTACATGGACAATTTGTTGTCAATCCAACGAAATTATTTACATAACATTACAAATGCATTTATTACACAAAAAGTCAAAATTTTAAAAATATTTTCTAAAAAGTAATTGGTCGTATCACTTGAAAAAATTAGATAATGAAAATTATTTTCATCATTGATAAAAAATTTATGATTGATTATTTTTGCAAATGATGAAAATATTTATTATTCATTAACTTTTTAAGCAATACAAGCGATTGTTTCAAATTTTTTTTTTTTTTTTTAAGCCTTGAGTTTTCCATGAAATAAACACACCTTACCATTGCTAACTTTACGATATTCTTCAATCAAATATCTTAAATTTATATGGAACTTCAACTTATTAAAATTTGCGTGGGTTCAAAGTATATCAAATTTGAGCATACGAAGGAATTGTGTCGTGGCTATCCAGAAGGAGAATCACTCGTCCGAAGATGCATTTGTTTCGCAAAAAATATTTTTGAAGTCATATGCTTGATCAAGCCTCAAGCTCAACTCAAATTTGAGTAATGTTTTCAAGCTGGAGCCCAGACCTAACCACCTGAATATGTTGAAATTCAATCTCGTGTCGAAACTTGCCCGACCAAGGTCTCTCCTCACATATTCGGAGCTACAAATGTTTCTTTCAGTGCAAATAAATAATAAGTCATTGCAATTTGTAGCCAAAATTTTAACATGGACAGTTTGTCCTCAATCTAATGGAACTATTTACGTAACACTACCATTCCCAACTCCACAACATTTTTTTGATTAGAGATCTCGACTCTATATGGATCTTGAAATCGTTGATAACTTACTAAAACCCACACGCGTTTGAAGTTTATTTAACTCAAGCACAAAAGGGGATTGTCTTGGCTATTGAGAATGAGGCTCGTTAGTCTAAATTGTGTGTTTATTTCATGGAAAATGCATAGTTTAGAAAAAAAATGATTCAATTATCTGCAAAAATATTTAGACAAAAATTGTTGCTAATAATGAAAATAATTGTTAGAATATTTATTATTAAACAGTTAGCTATGATATCATAAAATCACATTATAATTTAAATAATTAATTACTTTAATTGATGTAAGCAATTTTTTTATAAAATAAAATTTAAAAATTATTTATTTTTTCGCGAAATAAATCAAAATAAAGCTTAGATCTATGAATCCAAAATAATATCGGAAATGGGATAAGTGAAGCCGACGCGATCATAGCGGCATTCGAATTAGGTGGGCTCGGATGGATGTGATTTAACGGCGGTCCCCTCCACCGAGACACGTCGTTCGGCGTTTTCTCGTCCGAGTCAAAACACGTGCGCGGCTCGATCGTCGCGAACCGCCCGTCGAGGGTTTTTCCGCCGTGTGGCCACGCGTACGTACGTCTGCCCTCGAGCTAATCACGCAGGAGCGCTCGTCGACATGCTGTGATTTTTCCACCGCCGAAATCGCAGGCCACGTGGGCCGCCAAAAGAATTCCCGCCGATGGATCTTCCACTTTCCGATTGCGAATTTGAAAATAGAAGAGAGAGCCGTGAAATTCTTTCTCGAGAAATGTGATTTCATTCTAAGATTGATTTGCAATTTTGTCTATCGCTCTTTTTTTTTCCTACGTATTTAGAATTTTAGATACCCACGTTAATATTCAACACTACAATGAATACCACTTCAAAATATTTTCACCAATTTGGTTCAATTTTCGGAAAAAAAACACATGTATATGATTTACCGTATAAATAGATTTTTCCACAGCATCGAGGGTGAGTAATTTCGAATTTTCATCACGAATTTGGGTGGCCCGTCAAATTAGGGTGGCATTATACAAAAAGAGCTGCTAATACAAATTAAGCATTATAAGACTCCTAGCATGACAAGACATGTGTGGTACATTATTACTAAAATTATAAATAACAATGCATTTTTATTAAGAGTCGTATTGCATTTAATCACTAGCGATACATTAATGAGTCCTTTCTAGTGATGTTTGACATATATGATAGTGTCATTTTTCTTTGGCCAATTTATAGATAGCGTCATTTAAACGCCGAATTGTGCACGACTTGACTAACTTGATGCATCCATGAAAGCTTCGGAGATATTTCTTCATAAAAGTGACAAATTGGTACGAATGACTAGACCTCATATTAAACAACCATAATATTTCGTGTTGCATAAAAACAAAACAAAAGGGACGAAAATGACTCTCAATTTGGAGCGATGTCTACTTTTAATTTCTGCGTTCCCTTTCAAATCTAGCTACATAGGTACCTTGATGTTTACATGGCATGAAACACTTGAAATTTTTTATGATAACAAAACATCAATTTGGGAAGAGGTATACAATGCATAAGCAAGCTTACTACACTCCTCCATATAATTTTTTTATACCAAAAAAAAATAAAAATTAAACGAAGTTTGACGGATAAAAGACAGTGGAGTGCGTGGTTTGTGGCGCACCATCAGGTGATTGTATCATTCTCGGGCATCCAAAAGTAATTTCAACAACCGAAGCCAAAAAGAAATAAGTAAAAAATAAATAAAAATTTGATCACTTCTTTTCCTGAACAGCTGTAAAATCAGTTAAATCACGTGCATCCCAAAGCTAATAATAATTTAGACGGGACGCAACCGAACGGGGCAAAGCAAAGGACGAGAAAAGGGGAGAACTCCAACGAATACAAAAATGGCAGCTTAACCCGAATTTAAAAAAAAAAGAAGAAAAAAGAAAAGAAAAAGAAGATATGAAAATCTCCAGCCGACATGACATCATCGGAGCCGAGCCGGAGGCGGCTGAACTGGACTCGCTGTGCGGGGACAACGTCCAAGGTTGGGGCTGCGTCATTCGGCTGTCGTACCGGTGACGTGCGCACATCTTATCAGGTCACTGCCACGTCGCGGCATTATTGGGGGACTGTTGCTGTCAGCTGGATTTCTCCACGCGCTGGCGGCCGTCTGCCCTCCACGATTCGGCCCCTTTTTTTAAGGGTCCGTCCTTTTCTTTTTTAAGCGTCTTTCTCTAAATTTATTTTAAGGAAAAAGTCATAAAAAAATTCCAAATTGTACATTTCTTTTTTGGGGCTGGAGGAACCACCGTCAGCCGACAGCCGCGACGTAAACCCCCAGCTGATGTAAGAGTTTTTCCAATTGTGGACTACATTAATTGATATTGTAATTTACCGTTTAACGTTTATCGTTTTACGGGGTTTGGTCTAGGTGAGATAGGAGATTTCTTAATTAGTCTAATATGGGGTTTAATTTAGTGTGTGGGCGAGTTGAGTTGAGCTGGCCAGTAATGAGGACTCAGTTGGAAGCTCTATAAATAGTCTTTCAAGTCTCTCCTCTAACCCTAATTCTCATTACATGTATCCTCACCTAAGGAGTGTTTACTTAACACTAAACGTGAGGGGGGTTGCCTCATTGAGTCAGTGATACGGAGGGCAATAGAGGAGAAGGACTTGCGCGTGGAATATTGTGTTTCCGCTTCCGCTTCAACTACAATGGATCCTAAAATAGGTGCGTAAATCTTTCTGATCTATTATGCATGTTCTTATTCTAGTTATGGAGATCTTGGGGTTGCGCAATTTGCATCCAACATGTGGTATCAGAGCAACCATAACCCTAGAACTCGAACGCATAGAATTTTGCCCTAATTTGTGATTTTCGAGATTTTTTGTTTAATAAAAATAAAATTAAATCACAAATTTGGATTGGGCTCGACGAGACGCGCAAGGTGGTCGGCGCGCGTCGGCGGGGGGAGGTCTCACGCGCCCCACGCGCGCCACGCGCCGCCCGCGTTGAACACGAGCCGCGCACTCGGCGGCGCGTGTGGGCGCGTGGAGCCTCCGTTCGGCGCGTGGGTGGCGGCGTTGGATTCGTATGATCTTCCTCCACGTCGTGATGTATTTATTTTATATTTTTGATTATTTTATGGATGTGAAAATACATACGAAACCCTAAATACGTGTATTTTTAGTGTATTTTTGCGTATTTTTCTTGTATTTTCTGTGATTTTGGAAATACAAGTGTTGGGTTACTGGTATGTTATCACATAAACATTATAATGGTGTGATTCATTAATAAAAATTAAATTTTATTGTGAACTAAAGCTGGCTTAATGAGAGACAACTATTATGGGATAGTATTTGAACTATGTATTGAGGTCATGAGAAACAGTAAAAGTTATGGAACTTTTGTTGCTCAAGCATAGTTATTTATACGCATCTTGATGTATTTTTGTTTCTTCTAATAACCTTTGAATGATGGACATCTTAAGAACTCGTGACCAAATTGATTATATTAATTATCTCATCTGCTGAATGTGGGTAATGTATGTCAGTTAAGTTATTGCATATTTTACCTAAATTCATCTGGTCACTTGTTAAGGTCTATCAAGTTGAGCATTGGTTTATGGTTAAGAAGTATGATAGCATTTACGCAGAGCAATAATATCTATTGTTATAAGATTAGATATTTGGTTCTATGTTTTGGCTCAATTTATAGGCCACTAGTTGATGTGATGATAATTTGTTACTCATAATTGGCTAATAAATCAGCTATTGGTCTTGGAGTCATGTTTTGCCTTATAAAACTCATGATCAATAGTTGATCAGCTATTAAGCTTGTCAATCTGGATACTCTATATTGCTATTGATGTTAACTTATGAGGGATCCTTTGGATCGGCATTCTTTTTATGTTGTTTTGGTTATCAGTAATCAGAGTGCACAAGAGATGCTTACTTCTATAACAGTTTCTTGTGTTGTTATGATCGTTGATCTCATTGGAATCTGTCTTTTTCAAAGTCGCTTTATATATATATATATATATATATATATATATATATATATATATGTATGTATGTATAAGAAAGATTCTATTAATGAATAAACCAATATAATTAGCATGATATGTGATTTTGGTGATATGCTGCCCTATCACTAAAGTTAAAATCACATGTATATGGTGTATGTGAGAAATAAAGTTTATATCCTTGATATGAGAGAATTTCAAGGATTCTCCCATATCAAGGATTCAATTGAGTAGTGACCGCCAAAGTGGCACGCTTGATTTGGTTTGAGAAATTTTGGTCTCATATGATGATTGGGATGTCTCCTGGTCTAATGCGTAGTCATACTCCCAAATGAGGTGATTGTGTATTAGTTCATGGAGGGATACATGATGGTGTGGTGGAGGAGTGACTGATTCTAGTGATTCATATACCCAAAGGTGATGAATTCATGAAGAATTGGAATATATTCTTATAACCGCTATCATGTGGGGAGTATACAACTGCATGTCATGTATTCTGCCCAAAAGTGATTATATGATTATGTGTGTAACTCTCTGGATGTGTACTTGTACGTCAAGTTACACGGTGCTCACATGATGCTAATTATATACATTGCTTGTTTTTCAGTCACCTTTTCTGTAATTTATAACTCCACTATTATTGAGGTTTTTACTGCTTCAAATTTAAGTTGTGGACATATGATTTGTTGCTTGAGAAAAGAGCAATTGAATTTGCTTATCGTCCATGAAGCGTTCCATTCGGAACACTTGAAAAGAGGTTTGCTGCGGACTGCACTTTGCTATAAGATGATGGAAGCCTTAGTTGCTTGTAATTATATCTTGTCGATATCGAAATTAGGACACATTTGCAAAGGTTGTATTTAAATCCTAATGTCATATACATCTCGTATATGGTTAAAAGGTTGTTTCCAAAAGTTTTCTATTTAAGGAAAATGGCCATGATAAAGAATAAACTGGTTAAAAATTAGTTTTGAAGGTTTTCAGGCCTAATAGTAGCGGTAAGTATTTTGGCAAGTATGACCATACTGAATTACTTAAAGGGTCTTTTGTCAAATACTTGGTAAATTCTGGGGTGGTAATTTTATTACTATGCTTGAAAATCCTAACAAGAAGATTTGGCTAAAAGGCATGAAGCACCATAATGAACATGATGATGAGTATGGTAAGTAAGACTAATTTATTCGGTCTTCTGTGGACTAATATTATGAAAGCAATTTTTTCACATACAAAAGGTGTCTCTTATCAAAATTGTTTCATAAACTTCTTTTGAGTTATAGATTGGACACAAATTACTTGAATCATATGAAATTTAGAGGTGTCATGCATATGTGAAGCTTATCTAATCCAATATTAAGTGCGTTGCAATTCAAATCCATTCGGAATTATTTTTGTATCTTATCTAGATTGTTAAAGGGGTATTGATTTTATGACCCTAAATAAGATACAAGAATTATAGAATCACATACTCTAAAGTTTCTAAAGATCGACGTATTTGTAGAGGATAGTCGCTTTCGACTATTAAAGATAATAGTATGATGGAGGTTACTTGTGTTTTTATCTTTATCTATAAAGATAATTATGGAATCTCCTGTACCATAAACTAAACTTGTTGAGGTTTAAGGTACTATTCTTGATATAGTTTATAATGAAATTTCTTAAACCTCTCGAGTGCAGAATGAAGTGGTTGTAGCTTTATTAAGGAGATTTGTTAGGGAAAGATGATCAGTTATACCATCAGACTATATAGTCTATTTGTGAGAGCATGATTATAATATCTACTACATGGTTGTTTTAGCAACTTATATAAATGTCGTTTCTTGTTCTTGATTAAGTATGTGATTAGATGCCATAAAAAAATAATAATAATGTTTTCACTTTGAAAGAGGGGTGGATAGTTTATAGTGAAGAAATAAATATTTCTTTCTATTATTTCTTTAAAAGATTCTTTCAGAGTGAATATGGCATTAATAATTTATTTTGATATGAAGTTACGTCAAATAGATATAAAATCTATATAGTGCAACTGAAGGATTTTGCAACAGATGTTTCAAGTAAACTTGTGTGTAGACTGAAAAGTCTTAATTCATGGTCTTAGGCAAGTTTCTAGACAATATTATTAAAGTTTCGTAGTGTTGTTATTTTGTTCAATTGGGAACAAAGTAATTCAATATACTGTAAGATCAGTGGGAGGAAATTTATTTTTTCTCATACTCTATGTATATGATTTTTTGCTTACAAGTTGTGACCTTGAGACATCTTATATCATTTGTACTGAGGTCTGTAATGATTGTTTTTGCCATATTATATTAGATTTTCTCGGAGGACATTTGCTGATTGTATATTGGAAATATTCAATATACATCATTGCAAGCCAGGAATTGCTCCTGTTGTTAAGGGTGATGGACTGAATCTTGAGACATCTTATATCCTTTGTACTGAGATCTGTAATGATTGTTTTTGCCATATTATATTAGATTTTCTCGGAGGACATTTGCTGATTGTATATTGGAAATATTCAATATACATCATTGCAAGCCAGGAATTGCTCCTGTTGTTAAGGGTGATGGACTGAATCTATCACATTGTCCTTATTTAGATATTGAGAAAATCTAGTTAAATGGTGTACCTTGTGTCAGTGCACTTGAAAGTATAATGTATGCTCGAATTTGTACTAGACTAAATATCGTCTTTATGACGAGACTTCTAGGTAGATATCAGTCAAATCCAGGATGTGATCACTAGGTTGCTGCCAATAAAGTTTTGAGGTACTTAAAAGGACGAGATTATATGCTAATTTACAGACATGTTCAATTCTTGCAGCTAGTAAAGTATTCAGATGTAAACTTTGATGGCTGTTAGGATGACATGTGATTAATAACGGAATACATATTTATGTTAGCAGGAAGTGCAGTAAATAAAGTTCTATGTCATCTTCTACTATGTAAGCAGTGCTAGTAACATTCTTTTAGGTTGTTATTTGGGCTATTAGGCTCCGGAACCTCATTAAAGAGTTAACCGTTTTTAATTTTATGAATAGGCCCATACAGTTGTATTGAGATAATAAATTTGTAGTATTAACAACAAAGGTCTCAACGGGTCTAAATATATGGTAGTCAAAATTTTTAACCATAAAGAAACAGTACAGAAAGGTGACGTTATAATATAATATATTTCCACAGATGATATGATTGCAGATCCACTAATTAACGGCCTACGCCCATGTGTATTTGAGCGACATGTCATTAGCATGGGCTTAGGAGCATCAAGAGATGCTGTTGTTTAGTGGGAGCTATTTTGGCTTTACTCTGATAAAAGTTTCATCTGTGTTCGTTACACTTTGTAACGGTTTGATATGTATCAACTTTTGCATTCAATAAAATATTTTTGAATGTGTTGTTATTATATTGAATACATATTGATAAAGTCTCAAGGGATTGTATAAACCTTGAGTGAAGGCTAGGGGCATCCGGGCATTCGGTTATTAGCCTTGTGCATATGTCTTGTGATACATAAAGAAAGGTTAACCGTAAGGACAAGACATATGTGGGTTTATTAGAACCATAAAGCATTCTCTAGTGGCACAAGTTTTTGTGACGCCTAAAGTTAAGAGAATGGTGACTGACAAATGAGATCTCTCTATGAGAGATGTTATCCATTTGCCACATTACCATATTGGATCCATATCAATAAAGTTGAGAACATTCGTGACCATGGAAGGCTCTGTGTGTACACATGCAGTTACCGCCATGATTCGGTGTTTAAGACTTTATGGGATAGGATTGACTATTAAGAATTATCTATGGACCAATGTGCGTACATACAGTATGATTTCAATCAATATAGTCCAAGTGGGAGAATGTAAGAGTTTTTCCAATTGTGGACTACATTAATTGATATTGTAATTTACCGTTTAACGCTTATCGTTTTAAGGGGTTTGGTCTAAGGTGAGATAGAAGGTTTTTTAATTAGTCTAATATGGGCTGGCTAGTGTGGGCCGAGTTGAGCCTGGCCCGTAATGAGAGGGACTGGTTGGAAACTCTATAAATAGTGCTCAAGTCTCTCCTCTAACCCTAATTCTCACATGTATCCTCACCTAAGGAGTGTTTACTTAACACTAAACGTGAGGGGGGTTGCCTCATTAAGTCAGTGATACGGAGGGCAATAGAGGAGAAGGACTTGCGCGTGGAATATTGTGTTTCCGCTTCCGCTTCAACTACAATGGATCATAAAACAGGTGCGTAAATCTTTCTGATCTATTATGCATGTTCTTATTCTAGTTATGGAGATCTTGGGGTTGCGCAATTTGCATCCAACAGGTGACGCTAGCACATAACCCACCACTACGGCGTCACGCTTAAGAATCCCTAACGACAACGTTAGGGTTCGAACTTCTCCCTTTCATGAGGGGGAGAGAGCCCGAAGCCAACGCTGCCACTGCGGGCGGTGGTTCCAAATTGTACATATTATGATACATTTATTCTAAATTTCGTGATACCAGAAATCCTAAACTTGTACTCTTATGACGTATTTACCTTCGACCAAAGTTCTGTTAATGAACACTATTAAAAATTTATCTATATGAACATTGGAAAGTAAATGATGTGGACATGAAGCTCGCGTGACTTAAGTGAAATAAAAACAGTGTTGGTCTGACCAAAAGATTATTTGACATTACCCTGATGAAGAGTAGACGTGTTACGCAAGTCCAAAGTTTATGGTTTTTTACGTTATAATAAAAATTTTAAAGTACATGTATCACAGTGGGTAGAATGTGAGATTTTAAACTTCATGATTAATGTGTCACAGTTGAGGCAATTTTGAGATTTTTATGTTTTTTTCTCTTTATTTTTCTCCAATTAAATTAACTAGTAAAGACTCAACTTTATTGATGTACACTGTACAATTCCGCCCAACAGAAATATGTCTGCCCTACAAGATAAATGCTATAGCTAATTTCAGTACAATGTCAATGAATACATTTAACAATCCAAAGGACATAAATTCGTTACATGTCAATCAGAATAAAGAGGTATTTATTCCATGGTCACATTTCGATTAATTGGTGTGCACACACCTTAGATGGTTAAATCTACATCATTCAATTGTTTTCCTTTTCAAAATCTATGGAACATTATCAATTAGGGGGGCTGCTATTATTCATACACGTCAAATATGAATTACTATTTTTAGAACATCCCCATATTCATCTGTTGAATTTTCAGCATTTATCCTTTTCATTGTATTAAATTAGAATAGATGTTGATTACGTATTCATTGTGAATTATGGAAAAAAAGAAAAGAAGAAGTCATCAGCCAATAGTTCCTTTTAGGATGCATTTGTTTTGCAAATAATAGATGATGTGAAAATTATTTTCTTAAAAATTATTGTCAGTATCACTTGCAAAGACAAATGAACTAAAAAAATATATTTTTATCCTTTAAGAAAATATTTAAATTTTCATTATAATTTAAGAGACATAAAGGATCATTTTAAGAATATAAAATTTAAATTATTAATATTTTCGTGAAGTTTCGAAAAATATAAATTTTTTATTAGAAGAAAGTGTGGTGCACGCGCCTTCAACAGTGCTTGGGGGCAAGCACAAATAGGAGGCCAAGATAACTCCATTTCCTTCGCTAGCTTCCATTTGCTGCCATCAAAACGCACGCTTTTTTCCACCATTTTTTTCCGCTCTTATCTTCCCCTCCTCTCTCCCCATCCATCTCCTGCTTTCTTCCCAGCAAACTCTCATCTGCAGCCTCAAGCTCCCGAGGAAAATCCCCATGTGAGATAGAGAGATAGAGAGAGAGAGAGAGAGAGAGAGCCTACTCTTCGTCTTCCTCCAATCTGCAGCAGAACCCAGCACAGCACCATGGACGATATGCTGTGCAGCATGCAGAAGAGAAAGCTCACCAAGAGATCCAAACCCAAGAGCAAGCCCATCAAGGTCGTCTACATCTCCAACCCCATGAGGGTCAAGACCAGCGCTTCCCAGTTCCGGGCGCTGGTGCAGGAGCTCACCGGCCGCGACGCCGAGCTCCCCGACCCGGCCAAGTTCCACGGCTCCGATCCGGATGGCGTCGGCGCGGCGGCCCCCCGTGCCGTCGTCGCGAAGGTCGGCGCGGCGGATGACGACGTCGTGGAGCCGGGGAGGAGGTCGAGCCTCCCGAAAGTGGGGTCCGTCCAGGATCTTCACCTCCATCATCAGAATCACCCGAGCGGCGATCATGGTAGACTGGGTGCCGGCAACTATGAGCCGTTCGATGATGTGTTCACTCCTCAAATGCTGGAGACTCTCTTGCTTCCATCAAGCCTGCTGTACGAGTCCTCTCCGATGGATGCGGCCTAAGGGAGAAAGCCTGAAAAGTTTCACGCAGCGTGGGAATAACTGTGCAGTAAGTGCTAGAAGTGACTTTTGCACTTTCGTCTTTTCGTAGTTGCTGTACATGTATGTAAATGGCACTGAGGTTAAGTGTAATTATGCTGGTAAATAAGCAGTGACCGACCTTGAGAAGCAGCTTCATGGTCGGGACGATCTGGTCGAGACCATATAATTATGCTCCTCTAAGTAGAATTCTATGAATTGTCAATGTTCTTCTATCGTTTTTTTGAGTTGTCGCGCCCTTTGGTGTTTAGTTTTTGGCCTAATTTGAAGAATTTATACCCAATTGCTAACCTCTTGTGATATATTTTCGAACCGGTTTAGATGTTGGGTGATTAGTTTGGTAAATCCTGGATAGGGAGATTTTCTTATATGTGAACTTGCGATGATCTGGGAAGAGTTAGAGCTTTTAAGTAAGTTTTCACCTTGGCGGCACGGCGGACCGAGTCACTATGATTAGGGTTAACATATACCTAACCCCAATTTTGATAGATTGAGTCAATCAAAGGAGACAAAAAAAGCGAAATTGAGCACCTGATTTTTGAGAAATCTTAGCCCTAGCGAGGTAGCCGACACTTTCGGTGCCTTTTCCCTACTTTTTGGCTGTAAGGAGTACTAACATCAAAGAGCTTTGCTCTTTGGGTTTGGCATTGAAGATGCAAAAATAAGCACTATTGCCCGTTGCTCAAAGCCACGAGTTTTGCCAACATTATGTTCTTGCACCGTCTCCAGCTGATACTCTCCCAGAAAGTTAGCCCGAACGTGCACTGGTAAAGATGAAGATCCCGCCAAAAACATGAAGATGATTGAAAACGATCACCTGAATCCATGATCTGGAGAAGGCCCGATTAGATAACACAACCCACTTTCGAGCAAAACTGTAAGAAAGTGATATCAGTGTGCTCTTTTCCTTGGTTAAATTAGCGTTAGATGCTAATGTTCTCATTTCTATAGATGTAAGAAACAAATTCATGTACCTAGACATGGCGTTTAGTCCCAAAAGATTAAACTTCGCAAATCTAGAACATTTTTCTATACTCTCAAAGGAACAACAATATGATAAGTGCGATGTTCTCAGAAAGGGTAACTTTCTTTTTAGGTTACATCCATTTACACTAGAGGAAGACCTTACAAGTTTTTTTCGAGTATAAGCAATGCTTTAGGTGGCATTGGTGCGGTCTCGATCTGAATACTAACACGCAAGTTGGAGCTTGGAGTTCGAAATTTCTTGCCTATACATGGCTAAAGCTTCTAGCTTCCTCAGTTCTTAAAAAAAATTGCATTATATTAGGGTGATATCACTGAGGCGTCTAACTGCAGGTCTTCTCATTGGGAGAAAATGGCTTTAATGGTTTTCATTCTGATCAAGAGGTAAGAAGATTTAACCTAACTCTACAGGAGGTCTCCCAAATGTATATATACTAGCAACAGTAGATTCCGTATACATGCATGTAGTTTTGAATACGTCTGCCAATGTGTACGTGCGCGCAATGCACAAGCTGGTTGATTACATTGAACTGGAAGCGCCGCCTATGAATGAGCTGGAAAATCCGGTCCGGGAGCAGCCCTAGCCCACCCCAAACTAATGCGTGCACGTACGGAGCTAGTAGTTCCTGTGCGTGCTCCCTCCAACTTGCATAAAGGTCTCGCTGCCACTTTTTCGAATTCAATGCGTTGTTTTGTCTGGTTCACGGGTTCACTGTCCTTGGACATCTGCTCGTTTTTTGTGATGCAAATGGGCAAAATATTCACTTGTCGTGTAATGCAAGTGATGCTTGCAGCATTCGTCTTCTCTGGACGGTCGAACAGAAGGTTAAAGTAGCTTGCAGCCGCATGAAGTATTCAAATCATGATATATGTATGTGAATGCATATTTAATCTAACTAGGGTTGTTGGATTTAATTATGTGATGGTTATAGGCCCACTTAGCAGGTAGGGATTTCTCTCATGCACGCGTGTTTGAAATGTTTTGCTTTCTCGTAGAGATATACACTTTATTTAGCATTTCCCAAAGATTTGTTAGCTTCATATTCCTTCGATTTTTGTCATGGCTCGTGAGGTCAAGAGAGGTTACGCAATTGACGGTGCTAGTTTCTACTGTCGACTTTCTTGTTATAAGGGAGCCGTTTTTTCCTCCAAGAATGAATTTTGGGTATAAATATCGGTATCACCCGCATTTACTTTGATTGATCAGCTTGCACATGAAAGGATATTCACAACTTGTCCATCCGCCAATCAAATGCTGGTTGGTGCCACGTAGGTTGTCCTATTGATCACGATCTATTCAGGCCACAACAATATTACTTTGGTTGTATCACGATTGGGATATTCTCTAATTCTATAGGGTTTTCCCATTGGCCCATTGGCTAACCTTTTCCAATGTGAACGATGAACCAACAACTCTATCGTCCTTACCTGGCTCTTGCAGTGCCAGAACCATTCAACAAAAAATCCCATCTTCTTTAGATTGGATGTGCGGATAAGAAAGCGAAGGCACGCATATGATGCATAAGCTGTCGTGTCATCAAGAGAGATTTCAATGAAGTAGGGTTCTAAATCCTAAAACACGGATCAGACAAGGACATCGGACCCGAGATGGGTCTCTTCTCGGCAGACAAGACAGGGTGCATTTTCCATCGGTCCCTCCTAAATTAATGTCGCGCACCGATTCACCTGCACCACTTGACTCGACTTTGATATATTCAAACCGATTGTGATCAGCTTGGGGACACGCCGCAGGTCGTCTCCGATCCTCGATGCATAAAATATCGCAAGCAGTGATTGCTTGAATCGATTGATTGGGGACTATCGACCAGGTCAGACCACTGGACTCAAGCTCCTTAAAGTCATGGCAGTCGCCACCAAGTCTCTCCTGTAACAGACGGTGGTGGGACTCTTTTGTTCGACTTCTTTAACGATTCGACCGAAGTGGGTCAAAGATTTCTAGTGGAAAAGCTGAATAACAGAAGTGGGTCAAAGATAGCGGAAAAGCTGAAACCAACCGATGGTTTTACGGTTTTAAATAGATCACTTCAGATGTCGGTTTCCTAAATAAATCTTACGAAATTCACCGTGAGAAGAAAATATCATAGTGCTTATTCTACATAAATAATCACACGGTGGGGCATCATGAAACATCCCTACTAAGGTACCGTCGGGGGCAAGGTAGGGGCAAGGGAGGACTAGAAAATCATGTACCTTTCTTTCCTTTCTGTCTCCTACATTCTTGCAAAACTAACAGCAGAATGGTCAAAATCAGGGTGTTATCTAATTACAGAATCAGCAAATGACATCAAAAAAGGCTAATGAGAAAATCGGCTAAAAGTACTCTACGAGAGCAAAAAGGTGAAAAACTAGACTGGGCAAAAGTTTCCGACTCCTATCCTAACCTCCATTAGATTAAAGAAGGGTTAATTTCAGAGATGAAAGTGTGCCGTTGTCTTCCCTGAATAGCGTCCAGAAACCTGTCGATGTTAGTCTCGATGATGAGTTGCGAGCTCAGACGGTTCTGCCGGGTCTATTTTCTTACATCCCGATTTGCATGCCACCAGGAAAAACCTTCTCCCAAGGCCTCTCGCATCCATGGGTACCTACAGCACTCCATGGCTTCAGCAACAGTTAACCAGCTTCTCTGGCGAGTGCTCTGCTCAGGCCAAGACTCGAGTTCCTCCTTCACTAGCAATGCGAACACAGCAGCTCTGCACCAACCTTCAGGACTAAGCTCGTCCTGGAGCGTCTTGCTCTTGAATTCGTAGAAGCCGATAAAATGCTGAAACACAGAGAGTTTGCCTAAGAACATTGTGGACAAACAGGTAAAACTGAAGGAGAAGTGACACTTGTTTGTCTGGTCAAGCACAGTAATATTTTAACAAAGCTGGCAAGGGCATCAAGGTCACTTAGTCTTTTTAGGTCTAAGTTAATGCACCAGCTAGACATGTTCAAATCAAAAGAATCACGGCACATATAGCCTTTTAGAGTCACAGTCTCAATGAAAACAATTGCAAACCTCAACCTAGATATGAGTGTAGATAGAAGACAACACGCACTTCACTCTTACCGCTAAATCTCCTCGAACCCTGGCCTCCTCAAGAGCTTCACGTGAGGCAGCCTGCTCAACAGTTTCATCATCTTCCCAGCCACCCTAAAATTTCAGAAATAAACAGTTCTTGGGTAAAATTTATATAACATCAAGCAACATAAAATCTGCAAGATCTCTTATTGACAACACATAATATCGCCGTATAAAACGTGATCATGGAGAGGAAACGTGACAGAATAGGAAAGTTTCTCCTCTTCCTGGCAAACAGACTTGAAAAATTAAGTCTTCTTAGTCCTAGTAACTGAACAAAGGGAGATAACAATTTCAAGCTTGTTGCAGCTCCTCTGCGCCTTATATCCGTAAGCCTTTCCACTCCAACATCTGGAACAGTCAAATTATGAAAAGAAAAGAAATGCTCTTTCCAAGTCACCATTGGGCTGTTGTGGATTGTAAAGAGTAATACCTTTTGAGAAATTTTTCTCTAGTTTTTACCATTGAGTTTGTTCAAAATGAAAACAATCAAGACTACATTGTTTCCTAAGTAAATTTCCATACTACCACCTATCCGGTTACACATTAGGACTTGTTTTTTATCAGCAAATATCAAGAGAAGTCCTACAGTACCCGAAGGAAAGAGAATTGACATAGTCTGGTCCTCATGTCTCTAAATATTGACCCTGAATCACTCTTCATATCTCTACATCTACCGGGCAGCTAGAACTTCACAGGAGAATTTTGCCACGGATTGTTCTGAAAAAGCACCGAATGCTTCAATGACCCTGAGAATAAGGGTCATTCAATCTGCAGCCGTGCATTACACCTTGCAAGCTAGCCTAGCTCATGCCATAAGGAGTCTGATGAGCAAGATTATTAAAATTGAAAAGTGTAGCTGTATGAGGAATAGAGTCATGATGTTGGACTGCATAATGTCAGATTCCTAGAATTTCCAACCAAAAATATGAATTTATAGATTGCTTGCTACTCATGTAAATCTCAACATTGTACAGAAAAAATGTCGAATGAATATTACTAAAAGGATCCGTATTGTAGAGCTAAAATCTCAAGTCGATTCTACATTTGCGTATATATCAAATGGATTTTGTTAACAAGTGTCCCGGGGCACTTGTTAAACACCCGTGTAAAGAAAGATTGTAAATTCCAATGCAATGTCTCTCTCATGTTATATGTAATCGATACATTTAAAATTAAAACACTTTTTGATTAGGTTTACTTAACAGATGCTCTAGGGGTACTCGTTAACAAGATCCATACCAATTCACGTAAAAATCATATTGTTAATATCTTAACATCTCGCCATGATCCTATGATTTGATCAATTATTATGTGGTCCATATAAAGATCCCAACACATTAAGATCACGATAAGATCGAACTCTCCCTCAGGTTTCTCACTGTTTCTATGGGTTTAGCTCACTGAATTATAAGATCCCCAAAATCTTAATATGAATTTCAATAACAATGCTGATGAGAGCTTCAGTAAGAATTTGCTTTCAAGCCTTGCAACTAAATCTCTCAAAAGTCATCATAGACTTTGATACATAGTCGCAGAAAGTTACAATTTTCTCAGGTATACATACATGCAAAAGCTATCTCACCACTGACCAAATTTTTTGGTTCTAGAGAATACACTGAGTATAGCAGGAGACCACAAATCTGTTTACTTTCAATGATCTGGCTACTAAACTTCTTACAGATGCACTCAATCGGGAAAAGAGTAATTTCACCCTGGAAGAGCCATCTCCTTGCAGAATCTCATCAAATAATAGCTGTTCTTGTTTACTTATGGGATTCCTCAGAGGCTCTCAAGTCTCTAAAGTTCTCAAGGATAAAATATCTGACATAAACTTGGATGTTTAGAGTACATAAGTATTGCTTTCATTTCCTATGATGAAAGATATGTTGACTTCTGGCTATCATCGGAGCACACAAAAACAGAGAAAAATGGATGATGTTAACCATTTCTAGTAGCATTGCGGCATTGTATCATTGAAGAACTTCACAATAACAAAGTAGCAATGTACCAATATTATCATTGTAACATTCTTCGAAGGGGCTTTTTTTTGGGTCGAGATTCTTTGGAGCATCAGATAAAGGAATTAATCTTTGAAACTTCAAATTTTGTACCTTTGGAAACAGAAGACCAGGTCCGCTGGTAGAATTGATCATAAGTACCTCAACATCTCCGTGACACAAGCCATTCCCATTTTCAACAGCACTTCTATACTTGAAAGGAACACACCTGTTTCCATCATTAAGTAATTTAAGCACTGTTGTATTATTTCCCATAAAGCACAAAAATGGCCACAAATCCTATTGACATTACTGCATGTAGGGAATCCATACGTCAAACACAAAGAAGCTCTCTCATTTTGCAGGAGAAGAGATTCAAGCTCGTAAACCGACACTTCCACGAGGAAGACCGCTCGTTTTTCTTTTTGCTTTGAATAGGTGAACTCCTCTCTGTTTCTGGTACATCTTAAGTATGGCACAGTTGATCAAAACGCATCAGACCGAGTGACCTTGTGAAACCATCAATGGCATCAGCATAGCAAAGGAGGTGAAGTTGCTCTCACAATCTCCATACAGGATCAAAGTCCGGCAAACAATGTCTCGGCTTGTGGGCTCATCGATAATTGAACCTCCTAGTATGATCGCTTGTTATGGCAATTGCAAAGCACTAGATATAACTAAGCATCAGCCAAAACTGAGGTTTCATTCACTTCCAAAATTAACACCAGTCGAAGCTGACGCACCGGGCAATCAATCTTCACAAGTCTCGCTCAACTCGCTATTCGCCAGAGACTTCCCTGAGCCGATTCACAGAGAGAGAGAGAGAGAGAGAGAGAGAGAGACGGAGAAGGAACCAATGCGGATGGAACCCACAACGACGCACAGGCAATCTAAATACAGAGACATGGAAATGAGGAGATAAAGAAGGACACTTTTCACGAAGTAGTACCCGGCCACGAGTCGGAAACCGTCCTTATAGCGCTGCTGGTGGCGACCCGTACGAGCCACCAATCCCTCCATGGGTTCGGATCTCGGGAAAAAGGAAGAGGGCCGGCGAAATGCTACCGAACTCCGGTTTCGGCGCGGCGACGGACGAAGCAGTTCCGGCACGCGAATCCGCTCATCGCTTCGCGCGAGCGCTCCTCGAAATGGAGGGAATGAGCGCAATTTGCTTCTCTCTCTCTCTCTCTCCCTCCCCGCCGCGACAAGCGGTGCCACGGTGGCACTGCCACCGACAACCGACCCAGATCATCACCGGCAACGCTCTGTCCCACTGAGAAAATACTCCACTCCCACTTTGCTTCAGCTCAGATCCACGGTGAGAGAGAGAGAGAGAGACTGCGGGTGCTGGCATTAAATCACGATCTTGTTCTTTTAAATCGATAAAAACTAGGTGGCTCTTCAGTCTCCGGATGTCTCTGTCTCTGTCTCTCTCTGCTTCTGCGTTCCCCTGGGCTTGTCTGTTTCTCAATCTAGAACCTTTCAGTTCTTGATGTGTATCTCGTGGAAAGCGATGGCCCCATGCTCTGAAACCGAAATCTTTCGTACTTCCGGGATAAGGGATCATCTGAATTTTTGCAGTGTATTCAATCTGATCTTTCAGAAAATATTTTCTGGCCAGTGGTGGCGGCACCATACACGAGGGACGCCGTCGCCACCTCCGCTACGGAGTCATGCAAAGACGGCGAGAGTGCACCACCTTAGCCGCTCGGTTCACGTGAACGTAGCGGGCCCGCCGGGCGAGGCGGCGGTCGACAAGGGCCGGGCCGGTGAGGGACCCCCCGCCACCTCGACTCGCCGTAAATTTGGGCGGAGCGGCCTCGCTCGGATCTACATCTCAAATTCTATGAGGAAGAGCTGGGTCAATCCAGGAAGCATTGAACTTGTTCTCGATTCAAATCCACTCCATTCGCGATAATTACTGCATCTCGTACTTGCCAAGTTGCCATCCGTACTCCCAATATCCAGGTGGACATCTTCCATATCACTTGTGCAGAATATGAACGATCTAAGCTTAAACACTCCACCATCTTCTTACGCAGATCCGTGTGAGAAGATGCATCTCGTTCCTCGCCGAGGCTCAGCCTCTTTCTTACTCTTTTTTTGGGGGGCAGGCGGGACGGGGTGCTAGAGGCGATTTGGGCCGTCAACGGTTCAGATTTCCAACCGGATTTGATCCGAATCGAAACATGAAGGGTGCGTCTTCATATCGACGCGGCCCGACATCTATATAGAGCACGAACTGAATGTCATAGATCGGGTCGGCATGGTTGGATTTCGTGTAATCGTTTACTTAGGTTTGTTTGGTAACACTTTCGTTTCAAGAAACAAATTTTTTTTTTTTCATAAATAGTTTTTTTTTTATTTTATTTCTATTCTCTGAAATAATTTATGAATAAAAGAACGCGTTTGAACTATATAAAATTTATATTCTCATAATAGAAGAAGAATGAGAATGCATTTAGTTTATTCATAAATATTTTTGTAAAATAGTATTTCTTTTAATTTTTTAATAATTTTTAAGAATTGTTTTTCTTTTTTTCTTTTCTTCACCGGTTGTCGATTGTCGACAACAGTGGTTGGCGGCGATTGACAACAAATGGCCACGAGTGGCAAGGAAGAAGAAGAAAAGAAAAAAAAAAGAAAAGAAGAAATAGACTTATTTCTATAAATTGTTCCCGAAATAAAATTAAAAAAAACTACTTTTTATTTATTTATTTCCGATTTTGTTCTAAATCTACTCCCCAATCACTTTTTTATTTCGAGGAATAGAAACATTAATTGACATTACTAAACAGATTTATATTCTTTTCTATTATGGGGAGCAAAAGAACAGAAAAACAAAGGAATAGAACCGTTGCTTAAATAGATTTTTAGAGCGCGTTTGGTAATCATTCGTTTCCTAAAACAATTTTTGCTCAAAAATGATTTTTTTTTTTATTATGTTTTCGAGAGCAATTTTTGAGTTTTTGAAGGCGCTTGGTAACTATCTAAAATTTTTATTCTTGGGATAAAAATGTGTTTGGTATAATTCTTAATTTTTTTTTGTTTATTTTAATTTTTAATACTTTTATTATTTTTTTCTTTTTTCTTTTTCCTTTTCTCTTCTTCTTCCTCCTTCTTTGTGGTTGGCAATCATCTAGGCGAGGTTCGATGAGCTTGTTGAAGACTCACCTAGCCATCGTGAGCCTCAATCTCACTAGATTTGGGCAAGGCCGGGCATTAGTAAGGCTCAACCTCGCCTAAGTGGCGCGAGGTCGGCCTCATGTCGGCTAGCAAGGCCTAGCTTCACGTTGGCCTAGGTGAGGCTCAAGTTGACGAGCCTCACTGTGGCTCGACATTGCTAGGGGCAAGCGATGCTTTAGCGAGGCCGCTAGGCCTTATTTGGCCGATCACGAGCCATGACTGATGTCGGCGACTGGCCAAAAGGAAGAAGAAGAAGAAGAGGAAAGAGAAGAGAAAAGAAGAAATATGAGACTTGATTTTAGGAATTATTCCTTAGAACGAGAAACAACTTTTTTTCTACTTCTTAGAGCAAAAATCTTTTTGTTCTCAAAAATAAATAATTTATCAAATGAATTTATGTTCTTTTTTTTTTTTTTGTTCCGGGGAATAAAAGAACAAAATAAATTATTCCTAGGAATGTTACAAATAGGGTCTTAGAAGCACAACTTGCATGGTAGGCTTTTCCTCCTCTTATGGTCGCAACGTAGGATGTCCATGCATTGATATAGCGCGGATGTGGTCCTTTAGCTCAGCATTTTGCCCCTCTATATTCGACGGTGAGTCTAACTCGAATAGACAAATATATCATTAAGACTAAAATTGATCAAAATAAAGAAATTTCTCGGAAAAATTGAGAAAAGTCCATAGACTAATCCGTTAATAAAAACATTTTATATTTCTGTTTGGAGATATTATTTTATTGTTGGCTTTTGTCTTGTTTAACTTTTTTATTAAGTCAATTTAACCCTAAACATTTTTATGTTAACAGCAATTCAATCCACCCAACTAATTTAGATCATAAATAATTGACGTGAATATCGACCAGTAAGACCAGTGTTCATATGGAAATTTTTTTAAAAATATTTTTTTCTTTTTCCTTTTCCTTACTTTTTTTTTTTGGCCGTTGGCCAATTGTCAGCCACAAGCGAGGGTTGATATTGAGATGTAACATTTTTCTAAAACTTTTTTCTCCTTTCTCTTTTTTTTTTCTGTGGGCGGATTCTCGGCTGGGCAAGGTTGACTCCCGCATAGGCCCAGGCTAAATTGTCCTGATTAAATTGATCTTTTTACATTGCGACTTTTTATGCACTGCATCAAAAAGCCTGAAAGAATAAGTTATACATTAATAATAGTTTGTTATTTAAGAAGATATGTCTTCGGTTTGTTCTACGTTCAGTTTTTATTGAGTGTTTTCTTTATACTTAACTTCTAAAATTTTATTAATTTATGTTCAACATATATTGGTTAATTTTTTTCTATTTAAATAATTAGACCACATATGAAGAGCTCAAAATAAGTCACCCCAGTCAAAAAGTATATTTGAAAATGCTTAATCCAATTAATCGATTGTTTTGGGCTTTAAAACTTTCCAAATCCAATCCAATTTTTCCTCCGTTCTTAGTTAAGCAGAACTTTCTTCTATTACACCTCTGATCGATAGGTTACAAACATGAATATCACCCACACGGGTCAAAGAGTAATGCTAGCCAGCATCAGTTACACACACAAAGCAAGGACAGCATTTGCTCCTGTTCCTTTTTTCTCTGAACTGAGCAATTAACACTACAAAAAAGACAGTTGATAATCACATTAATCTGGTGCTGAAGTTCCATGAAACTTATAAGTATAGAAGGGACTGATGAAGCCTAAAGCTCTATTGGATTGAGTGGCTGAATCTCCTGTTCAGTAACGCTTTGCAATCTGGGAAATGGAAGAATACGTCCCCAGCGCAGCACTGATGATACCCACGACCACGATTGCAGTACTCAGAACAACCTGAACATGTCAAGTGAAAAGAAAATCTATCACCAACTGGAGCAGTGGACAGAAGGGTACCGTGCCAATAGGATCATAGTGTCTAGAATTCATTAAATAAGGCGGATGCCGCATTGTTCTGCTTAGTTAGCGAAAAGAACATCAAAGCCACTGCTGAGATGACCTCCTGCAGATTAGTGTTTGTCAAGCTAATTTCTGGATTCAAAGTACTTAAGTAACCATTGAAAGTCCATCTTCTCCAGAAAAATTCTGCTTTCCTACTTTCTGTCCCCAAAAGGGGAAAAAAGCAAGCATGATCAAGACTGTAAGGGCCACACAGACTATCTTATGTATGCCACATTTCTATAAGCCTCATACTTTTACTTCTCTCCTTCAAGTTGAATTCACTTCTGCCAGTGCAAGTTTTACCCAAGATCAAGTCTGAAGTACCTGCAATTTTGTCGCTTTGTTCCCCATGATCCTCAGAAAGCACAAAGCTGGAACAATTACTGCCTGAATCAAGGATAAAATTTTACATGGTTCAGAAAAATCATGAGCACAAGACTTGTATTCTTCAATAACAGAGCCTCAATATTGTTGACTTATTGCTTATACTCCTCAAGGAAGATGTCAGATACTATGAATTAACTGATAAAATATCAACACAATGGCACAATTTTACCAAGAAGAATTTGAGGATCCGCTAAGCTAAATTGATTAGCGTTGTCTGTTTCTAACTGAAAATTAACTATGAAATTACTAAATCTTAGTTTGTTGGAGTTCAAATTGCTTCTAAGTTCTCAAAACATGTAAAAAAATGTATATAGATTCTAGCCAAAATCGAGAGACGTGCTTGTGTGATTCAACTACAGAATCTTTGAACAATTGCTGCACAAAAACTTAGTCCCCTAATAGACATGCAAGTGTGGACTAAAACGAAAAGAAGGATTGGAAGTGTGTCAAATAGTGCCCGAATGCTCATTTGTAGACAATAGTAATGATGAGGTCTATCCGTTAGAAAATGTGAATACAATAGAAAGAGGTTCAGAGTCAATCAAATCTTTAATAAAATGCAGCACGAGACCTGGTTTTGACCTTGTTAAGAAAAAAAATGGTCCATTTATCAATATTCGAAATAAGAATGGACGCAAATGGATTACTCTGGAAACTCAGACACAGCAAGGCTACACAGAAGAAAAATATAAATCCAAATTCAAGTTAACGAGGTAATATCCCTACCACAAGAACACTTAGGAGGGAACCAATCAAAGCCATTACAAGACCTGCATCAAACCAGAAAAAGTTACACTAACAACACCGCATAAATGTCAAGTACTTGTTGAAATACTAGATGTAGCTGGAAACAATGGGTGAGCAAACAGTTAAAGTCGGAGCGAAGCTGTCAATCTTTAGTGATATGAGGTTTGTGCTGATGCAAAGTTTAAGTACTTTATTTACTCTTTGTGCAGTATGCTCTTCTGAAATTCTAAAGACGAGCAACCCTCATCAGTATGTGCAGATTCACTTGTAGAATGTGTTCAAAGAAAGTTCCTAACGTCGAGTATCTATTAGTGTCTCAATGTGGGTTTCTCATAAAGAAACTGCAAAATGATAAGTAAAGTTTGTCACTTCAATATAGATGTGATGAATATCTCAACGTAGAATATTTGAAGATATTATTACGGAATATAATACTGAGGAATGGAATGTTTCATAATGGAGAATTCATCTTTTCTTATACGATAAAGCGCACTTACCTTTGTTACATGTTAACGAGGTAAAGAAGAATTATTTTAAGTCTCCCTACTATTGGATGTATCAATATTGAATGAAAAATTCTTGCAGCTCAGGTTTTCCAATAGCCTTGAAGTGCAGAATTCCAGTCGTCCTTTATGTTTAGTTTAGCTAATATCATCTTTGGCAGCACGCAAGCAAAGGGTCACTAACCAAGAAAAGAGAGGGAGAGAACAGTTTCTAGTATTTAAAATGGGACTAAACAAATGTGAGGAGGGGGGGCTACGACAGAGCTAAGTCACAGCTTTTTCCTTTTCTACTGTTCAGAATTGAAGATTGGAAGCGACACACTCCCAATATAAACAATTATCTTAGATCCAAATGCATAACAGTAATGATGAGGATGAACTGTTGCTGTGAAAAGGAACTTAAAATATTTACCAAAGAAAGGAAGAAGGAAAGCAACACAAACTGAGGAGATGACCAGGGTTGTTCTAAGCAGAATGTGACATAAAAAATTGTCTGAGATTCCTGCAGGCAGCAACTCTTCTATGCTCCGTGCCAATGGGTTCATCAAGAGCGCATATTTATCCAATGTTCAGGATACAAAGTACGTTATAAACAGTAGAGGTAAAGCAAAAAAGAATGCATCAGTTTAATTGTCAGGACTCAAAAATGCAATGCAAAAAGGATATTTAGTGAACGGATTGATGACCTGCCACAGAAAAAAACGAATGGGTGCTTAGAATCCACAACGGTATATATTTCAACCAGGGATAGAAGCTTTGCAGCACAATGCACAAAATCTCCTACTCACTGTTGTCCATATGGCGACTTTGGAAGCAATAAAATGTCCTGGCATATTTAAGGTGATCTGGGATAGTGTACTTTGACCAAACATGAGATATCCCATGACTGCAATTCCGCCGTATATTAAGACACACAAGATGAAGCTGCATATACAAGAAAAATTTTAGGATATAAAAAGTAAACTAAAGAAAGTATGTTAAGCGTGTACCGGAAGAAAGTCCATACCACACGGTCAACGCCTTGTTGAATTTTGTTTTATCAGCCATTGACTGATAGATGTTTGGAAAAACAGAATGTCCAGCGAAGCAAAATCCGCACACACCAATGGCAAATGGAATGCCACTCCAATTGACCAAGGGACCTGTCTGGTGAAATCCAATACCCTCTCTAGTACCAAGTATCACCACGCAAAGAACAATCAAAGCTGTAGCAATTACTCCTCCAGCTGCAAGGATGCAATGTGAACACAGATGAAATTCCCAAGTTGCAGTTCAGATACTAAAAGAATTATAGAGGTTACTAAACCAAGGAAATGCTTGCCTGAGAGGTATGATATTACTCGTAGATCCCTCAACCAAACTGTAGGTAGCACAATGAGAGCGGTTAAAATTCCAAAAAAGTGCAAAGAATCCAGCTGAAAACCAGACCAATCAAATGATACTCCCGGAAATAGTCTGGTGAGGTTATCCCCTTCCAAAATAATGAACTCCACACAATATGCCTGCAGACAAGAGCTAAGATAGTGAATAGGCTGAATTATCATGGCAAAAGTAAAAGCAATGCTTCTAGTCAGAACTTACATATAATTCAGTGTACAAAATGATCTGCAACAACAAGCAAGAAAAGCAACTATTAGACTAAAGGCAATCCCCTTTCGTGCAATGAACCTTTCTTTTACTCTCTTAAATGACAATTTACCCTACAAACCTATTAATAATCAGGCATTATTACAACATGAAATCATAAACTCACAGAGATGAAAAGACGCCCATATCTCCCGAAGGCAGCTTGTCCTAGATCTGGGTATGTAATGATGCCTTCTTTGCTTTCAAAGCAGTCTCTCATGAGAGAAGCAGTGTAACAGCATATGATGGCGAACAGAACTAAAAGTGCCAGACTTGCCCATCCAGCTTCTTTTATTGTGTAAGGTGTAGATAGAAGCCCCACTCCAGCCATTACATTGATCCCTATTTTGGAATCAAAAGCAACACAAAACATCTGGTAATCAAAGGGCTTAATTCATGCCAAACGGCTATGGAAACAAGAGCGCTAATGGAAAAGTGAAAATATTGAATTATCACTTGAAGATGTCAAGTGGCCACTAGTGCAATTCCCTACGGACCATTGAAAACAGTCTGGGTGAAGCTACATCCATGACTGATCGGCAATTCTCCCGTAATCTGTCGGTGAAATGAAGACTTAGCTGAATATGATGATTGTGCTCTTGATATCACATCTTCCTCCCTTGGATGTTTACTCTCTTCAGTCAGTAAAGGAGATTTTGAACCTGCGTCAATGTTGCTCTTGCTGTTATCATTGTCATAGCTTGAATATCTAATACTCGGTGAGCGACTGAGAAATCCAAAGTTTGGCGACATCGAGATGGTGTAAGAATCTGTAGTCTCCCTGCAACAAAGGGTAGAGAGAGGAGGTGACAAGGACAAATATAAGAGGGTCAGCACTTGAAAACTGCAAAGCATCCTTCTAATTCAAATTGCTGAGTAAAACACCAGAGCTCTACCATTGCCGCCGTAGCTCAAGTATCACTAGTTCAGCTTATGAAAGAGAGGTCATAGTCAACTTAAGGCATGCACTTGACTGTGTCACGAGCACAAGGTAGTTGGGTTGTAGTAAATGTGATGCTTGAGTGAAGTACTATATTTTGCGAGGAAAAAAAAAATGAACACAATAAACTAAGGGAATCAATTGGATATCAAATTCATGTGGTTCAATTAGTGTGACTACTCCCATGGGAAGAATGGTACGAAATTCCATCATAGATTAAATGATAAGATAGAGAATACAACCACAAATTCGAGTCGCTCAAACACTCTTTGGTGTTTTTTGGTGCTCAATTACATCCAATAATTCCATAATTAGTCCTCACAATTGCTCGCGGAACAATCTCTCAATACCACAGAGAAATTCACTAATCTATTGTCTTCGAGCACGCCACACAATTGATTGTTATGACCTATCTCTGTTGAGCAGAAACCAAAACCCAATTGGAGACCAAAAACCTACTAAAATTAAAAAACCACTCAAATTAAGAGTTCTATTCAAATTGGACTAGATTTCATTTACGAGCTCAGATTTAATACTATACATATCTGTGCCTTATACTCCCTTCAATCAAGCGAATTAAATATCAAATTTCATATCTGTCGTATTTTCTAACTGAGCCTTCTCTTTCTAAGAATCAGCACAGCAACAAAGATCCAGGCGGGAAAAAAACGTATGCTAGCAGCATGGTTGCAGACTCCAAGTTTTAGCAAACAGCTTTCTGCACGAACTAAAACATCCCCTCAATCTTGAAAAAGGCACAGTAAAATGGGAAACGAGGAAACTCCTAAAGAAAAAACAACCAGGAAGCACAAAATCCATCCTGCCCAAAATACATTTCCAAGAATCAATACTCTGTTGAACAACACAAAAATCTGAAAAGATTTGAACTCAGAATTTAGATTCTACTTTGATACTGTGTGAGATTTTGTGAGATTATTTTCACCAATCTTAAAAGTTTAATTTATTAAATTAAAGTATGATTTATTATTTAAATATTTTAACGGTTTAAAAAAATTGCACGTCCACTATTCACAAACTCAACACACCCGCCTTTCAGTCAAGTCAGGCATCGCTGCCGAAAGCCGACAAAGGCCTAAACCTGGATTCATCGACAGAACCCCCTTCGCTACTATGAATACAACAGCCGAGAACCAAATATGCAACAGAGAATCCAGGAACACGGCAACTTTTCGCCATACCCACGGCGTCGCCGTGGACAGATTGATCATGGAAATAGAAAACTGATCTCGGTTAAACCGTAAGCAAACCATCACCTGTAGCTCAGCGGCCACCTTGGAGACACGAAGGCGATGGGCGAGCCGCTCCGGCCTCCTCCGGCGCCGCCTGCCCCCTCTTCTCCCTCCTCGTCGCTGCTGCCGCTGCCGCTACCTCCGATCTTGTTCACCTCGAGATCTCCTTGCTCGCTGTCGTCATCGCGCTCCAAGAAGAACTCGGCCTCTCTCCGCTTCTCCTCCCCCTCCCCCGCCATGGCAGAACAAGAGGTGCACTCAAGACTCGGAAACAGATAGAAAAGAAGAAGCAGGGGGAGGAGGAGATGCAGAAGCTGCTTCGCGTCTTTAGGTGAAGAGGGGCGATGGAGCTGCCAGAAATATAAGCGCCGAAGATGGAGATGGAGATTGAGATTGCAGACCAGTGTCAGTGTCAGGGGCGAGGCTGGTCGTGTCGGGACTTGTGTTTTGGAGGGAAGGGCTGACGTGGCGCCCGTGTTATTTTTTGCTGACGTCACGGGGGTGGCCACGCGCGCGCCGTTCGTGCCGTTTCAACACGAACGAGCATGTAAAGGGTAGTAACGTCATTTTGCTTATCTAATTCGTTTGCTTAAAGTGAGGATAGTGTATTATCGACTTACAGGAGCAGTCCGTACAATGAGAATGAATATTTTCTTATTTAAGCTCTATTCATTTAATCGAAAACAACTTACAGAAAAACGTTTTCTGAATTTTTCATGAAACGAAAACGAGGCTACTTTGATATTCGTTTAATAGAAAATGAATTAATCGAAAAAAAAAAAATTCCATCAACAAAAGAAAATTTCAAAAATAGGGGAAAATATATTATGCTTTTTGATCATCTTTCTTTCACTTCTAAACTAAGCATTTTTTTTTTACCAAAGACATTTTCCTTTTCTATTTAAAAAATTAATTTTTTCAATTGTTTTCCTTTTCTTTCTTTTTTTTTTCTCCTTCTTTGGCCGATCGCTAGCCCCAGCGGTGGTCAGCGACTAGCTACAAGCAAGCTTGGGCCTCGCTTGGCCTCACTTGAGTTCACATGAGGCCGTTGAGCGAGCTTGGACCTCGCCATAGCAGCAAGGTTGGGCGAGGCTCGAACTCACCGGTATCTAGCAAATTAGAGCCTTGCTAGCTATCACTGTGGCCGATGACTAGTTGAGGAAGAAGAAAAAAAAAGAAAGAAAAAAAATTAAAAAATTAAAAATTTGATTTAAAAATAAAATAATAAAAGAAATTATGGAAAAGAGCGCAAGAAGGAAAAGATTTTCCTTACCAAATGACGGAAATTACTTCTTACTTCGTTTTTAGATTTCAGCCGAATAATGGAAAATATTATCATTTTTTTGAAAATTTGCTTCTCAAAAAACATTTTCTAAAAACACAATATTTTATGGAAAAGGAATGGAGTAGTTGCATAATAGGCGTCCCAAAGTTGATATAATTTTTTTTTTTTTTACTCTCTTTTATTGTTATTTCAAATTAATAAAGAGATTGGTATTTTCATTTTCTTCAACCCCAGATACTCTTTAATATATGAAGAAAAACTATGAAAACTTTGACATATGAAGAAGGCTGACAAAGTAAGAAACTTGGTTACTCACTATCTCACGCAAATACTTAGACGATAGATTTTGCAAATGCCAAAAACATTTATTAAGAAAGACAATATATATATGCAATGCTCAAAGAGATGATACTTATATATAAAATTTCATAAACCACATTGTATATTTAGTAGACTTCGGACCTTGCACTATGCTAAATAATTGGTGAATCACTGCCCTTGCGAGTCGCATTGATTTATCATTGGATTTCAAACTTATGTACTATGTGACAAAAATGACAATTTTCTATATGAAGTTGACTAGTGCCTCGATAACATTCTGAGATTCAATTACATTAGAGGAAAAATATAAAAAAGAAACCTCTCATTCAACCTAATATGAATTTGCACCTTCAGTTTTCAAAACCTTCGATCAGCATCCCCTATTTAAGAATTTTTCATTTCCTTTTCAGTTTTATCCCTCTTATCATTCCAATCTGCTCACAATAAACAACCACTTGCCCAAAACCCCAACACACCCAGCCACCCATTGCTCATCCCTTCCCCTCTCGGGGCCACCCTCCACCTTGTTGAGCTTAGCCAGTGTCGGACTCGATCAAAAAAATGTCGAACTCAACCTCAGGGAAGCTCAATCCAAATTCGTCAAGCTCGATATTGGCCATGACTGAGAAGAGTGAGACACGGAGAGCATAGTGAAGATTGAGATGCACAGAGGGTTCAACTGGAATTGATGACAACATGATGTCATTTGAAAGTAGTGACAGCGTCACATTATTGATCGAGATTAGTGGTGAAAATCCCATCAGAGAGAAAGATTTGAGAGTTTGGATAAATTCGGAAGTAGGTCAATCTTTATACATGCAAATCCTAATTCTCAAAACTCGAGATGTGAACCGATACGAATGTTGATCGAAATCACCTCCGAATTGAGAGAAATAAGCCGAAGAGGAGCTAGGGGGACTCGCGCGCGTTCACGCGCGGGAGAGAAGCGCTTCGGGGGCTGTCGTGGTCGTGTCGCGACCGCACGTTTGTGCGAACTCTCGGGGGAAGAATGATGCATCGGAGCTTGTCCACTTCTCAATAATTGAAGGACAGAGCCGTCAGCCCGCCAGTGAACGCATGTGACGAGGCGGAATGGAAACAAAAAGAAACATGTGAGGGCAGCCCTCGCCCCCCACGATTTTGGCCAGCAGAGTACGACGTTACCTTAGCTTCCTGCCAAAACGTCGCCCCACGCGTGGCTGGCATTATCCAAGAAACGCAAAAAGAGAGAGATGAAGGAAATCTAGATTCCGCATGATTCCAAATTCTACACGATGATCTTCCCTATTTCCCCCTCGTTTTCTTTGTTCTTTGTCAAAAAGTTTACGCTAGGATTCTTTTCTTTTTTTTTCTTTTTGACAAATGAAATGGTAGGAAGTGGCAATCCGCCAACCGCACAGTGTAAATATACATTGAATCATATTCCATTTGAATGGGGAATATTTAGCGTGCATTTTCCACTTGATTAGAATTCATCATTCGTAAGACACAACTAATATTATTATTATAGAATGAGGTGTTTCCTTGTCGTGTTTACTTCGTACGCATCGTTTTAAGTGAACTAACAAAAGATATCATTAAAAAAATAACGATATAAAATTTCATGAATTTTCTTTCTCATTTATGAGTTTCACCTTGTTTTGAAGATTAAAGAATTAATAGATAATCATGGGGATAATTACCATAAATAGTCTTGAACCTATTATATGGATACCAATTCAATCATAAATATTTCAAATTTAGTTAATTTAGTTCTAAATCTTCTGACAATTTATCAACGTAATCATTTCACTTAATTTTGACCGGAAATTGTCAATATGGACATCGATTCTCTTTTGTGGCGTAGTCGATCGACATAAATAATTTTTACAATTTTAAATAATACTTGTGAATTTTTTATTTTTTTTCCATTTTTTTATTGTGGCCCAACGAGGGCCTAAGCCAGGGCCATCAGGCCTCGCCTATGGCTAGCAAGAGTGTCTAGGGCATCACTAAGACCGTAGACAAGGGGAGGGAAATAAGAAAAAGTAAAAAAAAAAATGAAAGAAAACAAATTTAAAAATTTAAAATTTTTGCCATTCATACAATAAGTTTAAAATTTTTTGATAATTTTCCCAAGAATACTTTGTCTCTCATTTTCTCGTTATTTCATCTCCCTTTTTGTTCTTTTCCTGTGACAAAAGCTTCTCGCCATTTTTATAGCAAACGAAAACCAGTGAAGAAACTTGTCATTGGAGTATATCTCGGGTTGTAGAAAAGGATCGAGAAAGGGAGGAATAATAGGCTTCTTTGCGATCACTTGGTATCAATCGCATGAATCGATTCCTTCCTTAAAAGTAACCAAAAACTTTATACTTTCGTCGGACTTACATTTTTTCGTGCCCGTCCTTATTCCGGACCCAAAAAGTTGGCAACCTAAAGCAATGCATAACACTATGCCCACCCTGCAAGCCTTTATCAATGCCCCCTCCATAATTCTTTAGCAAGACAGCCTGAAAACCTCCTTCAAAATCTGTCACAAAGGCCTCGCGAAACAAGAGCGAGATGGGGAACACGCTTGCGGGAACTGGAGAGAAGAGTGCGAAAGAGTTCGAGCCGATCATCGAGAAATGTTACGAAAAATACGTCGACGAGAGAGAAAAGGTGGAGGAAATCGGCTTGGCGGATTTTTACCACCTTGTCTGCGAAACCGTGGAGTGAGTTTCGATATCTTGATTCTCGAATTCCATATCTCTGAACTATTTCCAAGAATTGTATCGCGTTCATTGCCTTGTTGATGGTCGATCTTTGGGACAGAGAAATCAATAAGAAGCTGGGGAACACGCAATTTTGCGTGCCCAAGGTCTCCACTCTGGATCATGCTTATCTGGTAAACGAATCCGTACCCAGTTTCGATATCTTGATTCTTGAATGTTACGTTTGGCTCATGCCGTCAAAAATTGCAGACTCACCATCAAGGGAAAGGGAAATCGCTGACCAAGGAAGAGTTCCAGACGATCATGCAAGAGGTGATCGTGGACACGGGGGTCACCGGCTTCGGAGCCAAGGACATCTTCTTCTACCTCTTCGGCATCCCAGTGACGGCGCTGTTCATCAAGCAAAGGGTCGCGCCGGACGCGGTCCCCAACGAGATCTTCATCCCCGGAATCACGTCCCTCACCGTCTTCGTCCTGGCGAAGATTAACAAGATATGAACTGACTTAAACCTGCGGCATTTACATATGGGCTTGTCTATAGTTCGTGCTGTTTTTCCCTCCATATATGGACGAGGAGGATTGTTTGCTCTTGCCTTTTGGTTGAAATGTCAATATATCAAGCTTAATGCTCGTGTGATGATTCAAATTATACTAGGTGTGCAGAGAAAAAAAGGAAATACCCGGAAGCCCGAAAACTGGTCCGACGGCCTAAATTCAACCGGGTCAGTGGCAGAAGTCACAAATTATTTTCTGAAAAAAAGTTGAAAAATGTCAAAAAACCGAAGTTTGGGATTAAAAAAATGACTTCCGGGTTTCCCCATTTGTCTAGGTTATAGCACCATAAACACTGTTTTTAGATTGGTATATCGAGTCTCGTAAATCAAACAAATCAAAAGTCATATGTCCCGTTAATATCAAGATACGTGTTCGTTTCTTTAAATAAAACTTAATATAAACTAATTTCATATTCGTTATTTGATAATTGCATGTTTGAGTATTGAGATTTCATGATTCACAATTGATCTTCTTCTTTTTTTCTTTTTTTTTGGTTTACCTTAATGATTGCGTTAGCTTCTTGGGATGACTTGCGTAAAACAAGCCGATGACATGCCAACGCCCCTTCCACCTAATTTGCATGAAAAGCTAATTCATCTCTCAAGACAAGAATGTGAGCATTTTACGTTGGTTTTGTACATCACGTCATCCCCGGCACGATATAATTACGCACTCATAAGAGTACATCAATTTGGCTTAAGCCCCACTATACTCATTTATGCTTTACATATGTGTTTGTGTGTATGTATAATTATAATCTTATTTATAACCCCTTTTAAAAGAATCTTAAACTTCCTTTATCCTTCTGCACAATCGAATATACTATAGTCGAATATTTCGATCTTTCTGAGGTCAAACATAGAGATGCTTCCAAGTTCCAGCTATCCAACGTACGTCCAAGATATATTCATGTCTTGAAAGCATCGTGGATCCTATTCTTTCCGTAACCAAGATTATCCTGCCACACGCTAAAGAAATCAATGCAATTATGGTCTGGCCGGGGATGAGATAATCTCATCGTTCTAATCTATAATTATTGAAAATGACGGGGACGAGGGTGATAACTAAATCACCAACTGGCACATGAATGTTGAATGCAAAAGTTCTTGCGTCCCGGCATTTTCGGACAGGAGAAACGAGAGAACAAAAAATGATCAGCTGAAATAAAAAGGAAAGAAAAGACGGGAACGTTGGAGGGTGTTCGTTGAGTTATTCTTCTTATCAGAGAGACATGAAACGACCGATCTTTGGTTCAATCGCTCTTTTCGCTCCGTTCGGACAAATTCATGGATAATTAGCAAGAAAGAGAAGATCGAACGAGGAAAAGAGGAAAAAAAACCTTCAACGAACCGACGGGTCAGGCATTTCCGAATCTTCATCGCGCTAACCCAGGAGGAGAGAACAAGAATATAGATCTTCACGTGCAGTCGGATCGCATCGAACAATGCATCGGATTCAGGAATTCGCGCGGATGGACGTAAGAAGGCGAGAAGAATAGATAGGGCAGGGATATTTTTTGGTTTTCGATCATAGGAGATGAGCAAAGAACACAGCAACACGGTGATGAAGGCGTGGGAGGCGACCCTACGCAAGACGCAGGCCGCCAAGAAGCGCGCCAACAGCATCTTCGGGACCATGTCCGTGGCCCATGCCGACGATGAGGACGAGGACGGCGACCATGACGACAACAAGAACAATAACAACGACAACAAAAGTGGCCTCGATGCCTCTATGGGTGGCGGCGAGGTCTACCATGCAGAGCAGTTCGTCCTGAACGGCGACTGCTACACGGGGCAATGGCAAGACAACTTCCCGCATGGGTACGGAAAATACCTGTGGACGGACGGATGCGTGTACGTCGGCCAGTGGCACCGGGGAAAGAAGATGGGGAAGGGTAGGTTCAGCTGGCCTTCGGGGGCGATCTACGAGGGCGAGTTCAAGGGCGGGTACATGGATGGGAAGGGCACGTACACCGGCCCGAGCGGTGACGTCTACCGTGGCGAGTGGATCATGAACCTGAAGCACGGACACGGGGTCAGGAGCTTCACGAATGGCGACTGCTACGAGGGCGATTGGAGGAGGGGGTTGCAGGAAGGGAGCGGGAGGTATCAGTGGGCCAATGGGGATTGCTATGTGGGCGAGTTCAAGAACGGTGTGATCTGCGGGAAGGGCACTTTTGCCTGGTCCGATGGGCATAGATATGAAGGTTTGTGGGAAGATGGATTGCCCAAAGGGAATGGGACTTTCCTGTGGCCTGATGGGAGTTTTTACATGGGGAATTGGAGCAAGGACCTGGAGGAGCAGAGCGGGAGCTACTACCCGGCGGGTGGGTCGCCGCCCGCTGAGGGGAATAAGCTTGACTGGAACCCGCAGCAGGTGTACGACGGGCTGTCGGGGCGTGAGATCTGCACCGGGGAGAAGGTCTCGATCCTGCCCTCGCAGAAGAAGCTGGCGGTGTGGAGGTCATCCAAGGGGGATGCCTGGACAAAACGGGTGTCGGTTGACGGGCGAGTCAGCGTCGGCGCGGAGAGGACGATTGACCGGGTGCGAATGCTGGAGGGCGACGACAGGGATGGCGGTGGCATAGGCGAGGAGCTGGGGAGGGACGTGGAGGTGGATCTTTTGGGGCTGGATGTTGAGAAGGCGAACCTGGGGGGGTTCCCTGGGCAATTGAAGCTGCCTAAAACTGGGAAGAAGCAAGGGGAGACAATTTACAAAGGGCACAAGAACTACGAGTTAATGCTCAATCTGCAGCTAGGGATAAGGTATAAATCAGGCGGCGAAACTTTTCCCACACCGGATCTGCTCTTTGCGATTTCATTTTGCCTAATTGCTTCTGGTGATTTCGTCTCATGTGGTCTGTGTTGGCGTCTAGGATCATCGCTCCGTAGTTCCATTTTTAGTCATGTCTGGATGACGTACGTAAACTTTAGTGCAGAACTAAGAAATATCACCTTATCGACCTGCAGAAAGTCTCAGAAGCACGGTATGCGAATGAACCTTATCAATAGCTGACCTAAAGATGGATGAACTTGAGTTTTCACTTCAAGTGATTTCTCTTCCAGATTTGGTTATAATCGGACATCTAAATTCATTGAGCATAGGCACTTAAGGAAAGCTCAAACAACATTTTCATATGTATGTATAAATGTGTCTGATGGGCATATCATTTTCATGTCACAGGCATTCGGTTGGAAGAGCCCCTCCGCCGGTATCTCTCGATCTCAAGGCATCAGCCTTCGACCCCAAGCAAAAGGTATGGACGAGGTTTCCTCCGGAAGGAAGCAAATACACGCCCCCGCACCAGTCTTGCGAGTTCAAGTGGAAGGATTACTGCCCTTTAGTTTTCAGGTCAGTAATTGGTTCGGTTATGAAAAAAGGACTTGTGGATTTGACATGTTGAACTATCGTTATTGCTTTGTAAGCTTAAATTGTACCATTGGATTCCGACATGCCATTGGAAAGAACTTCGAATTCAAATGCATTGATGGCAAATGTCATTCAGTAAAAAATAAAAAAAATATGAAGCATGAGACAGTATGTCGTGGTTTTCTGTATGAATTTTATCGCTGTTGACTGTTGCACATGATTTTTAGGACCCTGAGGAAGTTGTTCAAGGTGGATCCGGCCGATTACATGTTGTCGATCTGTGGGAACGATGCCCTGCGAGAGCTCTCATCTCCTGGCAAGAGTGGTAGCTTCTTCTATTTGACAAATGACGACCGATACATGATTAAGACGATAAAAAAGGCGGAAGTGAAAGTGAGTTCTGCATCTTTTGCTGGCTGTTGAGTAAAAAACAGATACTATTTCCGTCTTTCCTGCTGATTTCGAACGATTCAGGTGCTTCTGAGGATGCTTTCGGCTTATTATAATCATTTCCGAGCCTTCGAGAATACTCTGGTGACGAAATTCTATGGTCTGCATTGTGTGAAGCTAACTGGACCTATTCAGAGGAAGGTAGAGAATGCCTTTACATAGATTACCAGTTCTTTGAATTGCAAATGAAGCCAAGATCCTGTCGAGCTAATTAGGCAACTATGATTATAAACTTTTCATGAAGCAACAGCTAGATCTTGCAACAAAAAATAATAAATGCACAAACATCAAGTGCACATATGCAAGATTCGCAACTGAAATCATGGTTTGGTGAATTAGGTAAGGTTCATCATCATGGGCAATCTCTTCTGTTCGGAGTACACCATCCATCGGCGTTTTGATCTCAAAGGCTCATCCCTCGGCCGCACTACTGACAAGCCCGAGTCAGAGATTGACGGGAATACTATCCTTAAGGATCTCGATCTGAATTTCTTGTTTCGCCTTCAGAAACCGTGGTTTCAGGAGTTCTGCAGGTAATTTGATGGCATGCTCATCCTTGTTATCCACAACAGACAGGATAGGGATCTTCAATCTCCTTCATCGATCTTTCTAGCGGAAACCCATTGCCCTTTTGGTCTTGCTGGTATATAATAGTACTGTTCCTATCATCAACAGGCAAGTTGATAGGGACTGTGAGTTTCTTGAGCAAGAGAGGATCATGGACTACAGCCTTTTGGTTGGTCTTTACTTCAGGGAGACGTCGGTGGCGGGTTATCTGATCCCGTCTGGAGCTCGTACTCCAACCGGTTATCACTTTTCATCCTTTGAATCTGTCGTTTTTTCCATCATTAAGTGTTGAAACGTACAAATTTTTAAGGAAGCAATAGGAGCTTAACTTTCCGGGTTCGTTTCACATTGCAGGTGACCAGGAAGATGAAGGTGCTCCTCGTCTCTCTCGAGCTGACGTGGACCAGCTTCTTCTTGATCCAACCAGGTTTGTATCTAAATTTCGCAAAGCATAGCACAATTTCTTCCAAACATCAAGAATGCATCAACATGTGACACGTTCCGAGAGATTGATTGCAGGTGGGCTAGCATCAGGTTGGGCGTGAACATGCCGGCTCGGGTTGAGAGATCAATCAGAAGAGCTGGTTCTGAGCTTCAGCTCATAGGCGAACCTACCGGAGAATTCTACGAGGTGGTGATGTTCTTCGGCATCATTGACATTCTCCAGGACTACGACATCAGCAAGAAGCTCGAGCATGCGTACAAGTCCATCCAGTACGATCCGACTTCGATATCAGCAGTCGATCCTAGGCAATACTCAAGGCGCTTCCGCGACTTCATCTTCAAAATTTTCCTCGAAGATGAGTTGTGAAAATGATATGTGGATTTGCCGGCATTTTTCCTTTGGGATTCCGGCATTCCTTGGATGACTCCGGCCGCCTGACTGACCTACAATGGCCATTACTTAAAAACTGTATAATGCAATGTACAGAGCACAAGGAAGACTACATATATTATAGGAGTGCGAAGGAAAATAGAATAATTGCACAAAGGAGACAAAATATTTATGACTGCAACTTTGTAATGTTGTGTCCAAATGAGTAGCTATATAAATGTAATCGATCCATTCTTTTATTTGAGTTAGTATAGAATTGATGATACTGAGACTAGTCCTGATCTTGCACAAACCAATCCTGTGTAATTATTATTTTGAGCATAATCATATATTTGGTTTCTTTCCACCAAGAGCTTTGTACAGTACATGACTTGTGTACTCTATATTTTATAACGACCTGGGTAGTTATAGTTTGAAAAATCGATCAATCATCCAAATCAATAGCAATAGATATAGCACGCATACAAATTTAAAGAGCACACAAGCTATGTACATATAAATTTTGCTTTTAAGAATTCTCTACCCACAACGATGCTACGCATCACATTATTGCTCGTGGAGTGGTATGAAACGTTGAAATCCAATACTCTTTCTCAAGTCCTACATGTTGATTTGATGAGCTCTATTTTGCCCATTTTTCATTATAATCTCACGCGACGAGTGAATGATGATACTCGGCAAGCAACGGAGCAACTCTTACTTGAATATTGAATTCTGCACACTTGTTGACCGCCCTAGTTTAGAAAAGTTCTTTCATGGCCAATAGACCATGTGGATCAATATTATCTCACTCATTAATTATGTCGATCCCACCCTGAAACCGACATGATCAATAGCATAGACTAGCTTGATCTACGTGGTCCATAGACCGCACAACTTTTGTACCCCAAGTTGTTAGACTAAGGTATAATCTTTTATCTTAAATTGTGCAAGGTATTTGGGGCTTGATATAAACACTAGAGTTCAGCCAGCCCAGACCCAAATGCATAAACATGGAAAAAGAAGTGCTGGGTTCAAATGGACCAGACCGGACTAAAGGAAGCCTAAAACCGGTCACTCGACCGCTTTGTCAGTTCCCACACATTGGCAATGTACTTATGGACAGTTCTTGGTTAGCTCCAAATCTTGAATGCCCTCCTCGTCCTCACTTCTTCTGGGATGAGACGGATCAAACTAGAGACTGGAGCAGTACTTATTCATTCCCAATTTTTGAAACTTGAGCATGAAAGGTGAGGACTTTCGCAGTGGGCCTCAAGCCCCTGTTGGGTCGACCGCAGCCCATGCACTCTTCTCTCATGTCCTCAACGGGGAAGAGGGAGAGAGAGAGAGAGAGTTAAGCTTCATCTATAATGACCCAGTCCAATGAGAGTCGAAGTGATCGTAGAGGTTAAATGGCTTAGATAAAGAGTAATTCCTGCCAAGTTTTTAGGACAGCGAAAAAAGTAGGAATGAACTAAACTATATATTAAAATTAATTAATAAAAGTACCTTTCGATATAATGCCAAGTTTTGTTTCGAAACCTCAACATTAAGCGAGTTCAGACTAAAGTCGGGATGGTGAGCGCCGGGTAAAGTGATCCACAGACGTCAAATCATCAGCATGGACAGATTAGCTAAAGGGCGTGATGATTTTATGAGGACGACAAAATGGCCTCGCCTCACGATCTCGAGATGGGCCCATCTTGAAGGGCCGGTCCGTGCACGTGCGGCACGAGGTAACCCCCGCTGCAGAGCTGCGGACCTCGCTCTACCGAGCACATACAGAAAAAGAAGGGAACAGAGCGGAGGTGAGTGAAGAAGGAGCAAATTGCGATATGCAAGGGATCGCAAGAAATCAGGATTTTTTTTTTTTCACTCTTTGGTCGGAGCAAAGGTGGGAATTTGGGCCACCAATGATGCTTCTGGGGACCCGGGGCCAGGCCGCACGTTGTGGTCGGGAGGTTGGTGTCGGCTTTTGGGTTCCACGAGAAGCCGTACCCATATCTTCTCCGTTAGATTTTCCTAAATTAAAAAATCATCTGGGCCACTCTTATTTTCCGCTAGAATTTTTGGCTCCCATCCCACGACCGCAAATGAAGGAATTCTATTTTTTTTAAATACCCTAGGGATGGGACCAGATGCAGACCCGATCGATTGGGGACCTATGGAGCACTCTATAAATCTATTGAATAAGTTAAGTTTGAGCCACCTATTCCGATGACCCTGACCGCGAGCGGTCGGTTTGCAAGCAAATTGATTGGATCCAAACAAAATATTCCTAGTTCATGAGCTGGAAATTTCCAATGCTCCAATTAATTATACTGACCTTTCGTGTTGATGTAAACCCTCGAACGATCAACAACTTTGGTTCCAGTATAAGTACTTTGTTAATAAAAGAAAAAGAAGAAGTTTGCAACGTGTAGCTTTTGATGCTTTCGAATATTTCTTCTGATCTACGTGATCATCACTTCAATAATTTTAATAGTGCTTTGTTAAGTATTGTTTAAAAGCATTTTCGAGACAACAGATCGTACGAGTTTCGCTATTATGTAAATTGCGGTACAAAAGAATATCTTCTTTAAAATTAATAAATAAATGATGCGTGGCTTAGAGAGTTTAATTTATTGCAATAAATTCCCACGTTGCTTTTTTCTTTCTTTCAATAACTATAAATATTCTTTGATCCCTCGAAACCGCCCTGAAATGTACAACAACGTCGAGGAACTTCCCTTCATTTTTAATTGACTTTAGGAATTACAAGCCGTCGCATCTCGCCAACTTGATCCCCTCACATAGAGATATGTTCTGTCAGCAGGCATGCGATGTTTATGGTCGATGTCTTGGCAGACGTGGACAACATCCTAATTTCAATAATTAAGGCTGATCACATCAAGTAATCTACTTGATTGCATAGACTAATATAAATGTGTGTTTATGTGACATGGCTTTCTCCATTTAAAATGTCTTGAGGCTTCGGAAAGCGGTGGCCTGCAATGTTGACTCGATTAACGGATAACGTTAATGGCAAATTTCATTTGATTGGTTTAGAAAATATATAATATCGAAGTCAACGTTTGACTAGGTAAACAAGATCGAGGGGGGAAATTATTTCGAGCACGAGACTTCCTCACGATTTCCTCGTATTGTCAACATCGAAATGTCATGTGCGGAGCGATTTATGTCCAGCCATGATTGATGCCGAGTGGAGGTTTTCTTTCATATGTCGAGAGTGTGATTGTTTTAAGAAAGATGAATGATTTAGACAACATTACAACACTAGCGAGAAGGGTAAAGGGCTCACAAACAATGTCGTTGTGCGGGGATACAATTCGCCAAGCTAGGGCAAACAAAGGCGTCCGACCTAGACCAAGACATACCCGATCCCGATGATAAACAATGAATTGAGGATCCACAATGCCATGATAGAGTTTTCGCGTTCATACAAGAGAGACTCAGTAGGTGGGATTCTAAGCATCTATCCTAGTATCTACCCCACAAATTCCAAATTCCTTCTATTGCTCTAGGAAACTAGACTATGACTCCTCTATTACATTATATTACGGATAAGTCCATTCTCGTCACAATCGATCCATACATACATAGCCCCACCCTCCAGATACATACTTACCTCTCCCCCTTTCTCCCATAAAACTTCCTTTCCTGAATTGTAGCTCTTATCTTTATTATTACTTGTATCATTTATAAAAACGAATGGATGAAAGGCGTTTTTTATCGTCTAGAAAAAATATCTAAACATAAGTTACTATTGGCCTACATAGTTGATCTGATTAATGGATAAGATTAACGATGAATTTCATTTGATTGGTTTAGAGAGTATGTAACACTCAATCGAAGGTTTTTTTTTTTTGGGTCATATTATACTTGATCGAAGTTGAGATTTGATTAGGCGAACAAGATCTAGGGGAAATTATTTCCAACATGGGACTTCCTCGTGATTCCAATGTATTGTCAACATCAACTTTGTTTCGGAGCCATTAATGTCCAGTCATGATTGATGGTGAGTGAAGGATTTTTTTTATATGCTTCTCGATGATACAGGCGTGCATTTCTCTCGAGACAAAATGAATAATGTAAACAATACTCATAGAATTTTACAAAAAACGAACAAACCAAAAATATTTTTCATCATCCATGGACATAAAGTACCATCGATAGCAAAAACATTTTTCGTCGACTCATCACTTCGGAGCAATTTTTTTAATAAAACTTTTTTCAAATCATTCATTTCTTGCAAAAATAAATGGAGCGTTTAGATATTTTGCGAAAAAATACAAGCATCGATAGGTGAAATTGTAAACAAATAATTATGGTGGGTCCAAATGCAATATAAAAAAAACAGCATCATAGCGTTTCACGAGATATAATAATTACCTGATTAAGAAAGCATGAGACCTTAGCTATAGCCTAAATTATTATATGCTTGTTTAAGATTGGAAGAATGCAGTCTCCCGGGAGATTCCGTCCAGCTTCCCTGCCCACGACGTCGCTCTCGGCCGAACCATCTACGCAGCTGCAACAGAGACGGAACTTCCACTCTGGTCGGTCGTTGATGCAGAGAGGCCACCGACCCTTCGAAGTGCAATGCCAAGAAACTCTTGGCATACCCTTCATAAAAAAAGAGTATCTCATGATGACAAATCGAGAATGCGTGCCGACCTATTGAATCATTTGACAGGAACTCTCTCGATCGATGTCGGATTCAGGACACATCAGACTGTTCCATTTAAAGAATTTTTTGATCAACGTTGGCTTGCATCACTCGACAAACTCCTTTATTCAATGTGTGTTTTTACCCTACGACTGTCGTCCTAAGAGCCTGTAAGGTGGCCACACGTGTTTCGAACTCTTTCGCCGAGCCAACGGTCTTTATTTATTCCCGTGAAGTTCAATACGACCTTTAGTTCGCCCACGATCCATACATTTACCAAAGACGACCCTGCTCCTATCGTCGTCGCGGCGGCGGCACGGGACAAGTGTCGATTCGCAAGTCAACGGGCCGCGCTTGCTTCGATCGCTGAGCCACGTTTGCCGCCCCCAAAAGGTTCGAAAAGAAAGATGAGAGGTAAAATACAAGAGGGCCTGACTCGATACGGGCGTGGCTTTCCGCAATAATATAAACAAAGTGGGAACATGCCATGCGTCACGAGACAAAAAATAGAGGGACGAGAGGGAGAGAGACACCGAATCTTTGCCGAGGGGAACGTTTAGCTGCGGGCTAGGTCAACGTGGGCTCCGAGCGAGCCCAAGGGTCATTTCCACTTTTCCAGTGCTCTTTGCGTATTGAAGTGGTTTTGCGTGGCACACCGATTGATCGGAAAAATTACCAAATAAATTACAAACATATTATAATTATATTAATTCAATCATAAACTTATTTTTTTTGCCAATTGGCAATTGTGCCAGTTTAGTCCATCGGCCAAAATTTGCCGGCCGATGCTAATGTAGTGCCGACGTCAGGGTGATCGCGTTGAGTGGGTAAGATCTAAATCAATTACAGATCCGACCCTATTATAACCGGTTCCCCTTTTTTGGATTTTGTACCCGATCTTGTTTGTATTAGATCCTGTATCCAACTCACCCTGTTTTTCCGGTTTGGTTCCAGGATCAACTCTGTTTTCACTGAAACTTGTTTTGTAACTTTTCGATATCCTATGCGACTTCAATTTTACATTAATATACGAGAAAATAACGTAATTTTCATAATTTATATTAAAACATTAAGCACTTGTAATAAATATATACATGAACTTTTTGACTAAACAAAAAAATTAAGAATCCACAGGGCTAATTATCATAAATAAAATCATAAGGCAAAGCAAAAATCATAACATTGCATAAACATTAGCAACAAATATAGGTCTAATATTAGTCTTATTCCCACAACTACAACATAAAGCTGTTCATTTATGCAAGCCTAACTCTTCCTACAAAATAGAACTTAGGCGAGTCAATCCACATGGTACACAAGAATTTGGTGGCGACGAATGCCGTTCGTCCGTTGGACGGTGCGAGAGGGAGCCGGTGAGGGAGGAAAGCGAGTGAGAAAGAGGAACGACAAAGGAGGAGTGTTGTACGTGTCTGAGAGAGCCAAAAGGAAAAACGTCATATGATTGCAGGAGTAAAAATAGAAATCAAAAGGAAAAAATAGGGTTTTAGACCTCTACTTACAAAATTGGTTCCCAAACGGATTCCAAAACCGGTCTGGGAGTCGGTTCCCAGATGGGTAATCACTCGGAACCAGTTCCCAGATCGGTTTAAACCGATTCCGAATTTTGTGACCGATTTCAACCGGAACCGGTTCCTGACCCTATTTTCCGGGTGGGCCAGTCCGGTTACACACCCCTAGCCAACGACATTTTTTTTTAATGATATTCTATTTTTTTGAATTATTTTATATTTTTTTCCTTTTTTTTTTTCCTTCTCCCTCCTTCTCCCCCCCTTTTCCCTCCTTTATCCTTTGGCTCTAGCGATCGGCTAGGGAGAGAGCTAGTTGATCGTCAGACTGAGGCGGTCGGATGAGCTCGCTCAATCATTGGCGAGGCTAGTGAGGGCTGCCTCGTTGGGCGACAACGAGGCGAGCCCTTGCTAGATTTGGTGAGGCGAGCTCACCCAGTCACCTTAAGGCCTGTTTGTTTGTGTTCCTGGCCCGTGTTTATGAACACAATTCATGTTTTTTTGTTCCCGGGAACAAAAAAAGAACCGAAACGCGTTTGATTGGGTTTTTGTTCAAAATCTATTTTTTGTTCCCGGAATAAATTTGGAATAGAAATAAGAAATAAAAAAAACTTATTTCTTGTTTTTGGAACACTTTCTAAAAATAATTTTTCTCTCTCCTCGTTTTTTTCTTCTTTTCTTTTCTTCTTTTTTCTTCTTCTTTTTTCTTTGGTCGGTGGTGGCGACTAGCCGTCGAGGGCCGGCGACCTCGCTGGAGCGTCGCCGTGGCCGGGCGAGGCCGCCGGCCCTCATCGGCTGGTCGCCGGCCATGGTCGAGGCCGACGATCGGCCAAAAGGAAGGAAAAAGAAAAAAGAAAATAAAAAATAAAGAAAAATATTTAAAAATTAAAAGAAACAAAAAAATTATACAAGTTTACCAAACGTGTTCCTATTCTTTTTCTATTCCAAAAACAAGTTTACCAGACACATTCTTCTGTTAAAAAATTATTCCCCGGAACTCTATTTTTGTTCCCTAGAACAATTTTTGAACAGAAACGTTACCAAACGCACCCTTAGTATGGCAACTAGCCAACTCTGCTCTTTGGCCGATCACCGGAGCCAAAGGGAGGAGGAGGGAGGAGAAAAAGGAAAGAAAGAAAAAAGATAAAAATAATTAATAAAATAAATCGAAAAAATAAATTATTATTAAAAAAATTATTTCTGGGACTTGTTTGCCAATTTTGGCTAAATGACTAAACTAGTATAATTGTAAAATGTTTAGGACTCAATTAGTAAAAAAAATAAAATTTAGAATTGAATTTGCATAATTGCAATAGGTTTAAGACTTTTTTTTTTTAAATTTTCTCCCTATTGATCTATGAGACTCTTGATCACGTGGAAATGCGTGATGGACGGCAGGGATACTAGCAATTCACAAGATATATAGAGTAAATAATGGAACTCGAATTAATAATCCGATTTAGTTCCGTTTGTTTCGCGAAAAATAAATAGTTTGAAAATATTTTCTTAAAAATGAATGGACAAAAATATTTTTATCGATATTATTTGGCCATAAATAATTAAAGATAATGTAAAAATTTTCCATTAATTAATTATTCTAAGTGATACGAGCGATTAGTTTTAGGAATATATTTTTTCAAATCATTGCTTTTTAACAAAACAGATGGAGCATGGAAATTGTTTTTTAGGAACATGATAATATTTTTTCTGATATTTGATTGAAGCATGAAAATGAATTGAAAAATATTTTTCATTTTCATCTTTGGTATAGAAAATTTGATTTGATTTTCTTAAATAAACATGTACTATTCGGGCACCATTAACTTGTGCATAAGCAGCTAGGGAATTGGGTATGGATATTGGAGTTTTGGATTTGATCTTAATAGACTTAGACATGGCCTTTATGGACTCGGGCCTAAGTGTTGCGAATCCAAGCTCGAGCACTTGGATCCTACGATTGACCTTTGTGGACTTAGCCTCGGGGTTGCCGAGGCACCGAGGCTCTGAGCTTAGTCTTGATGGACCCGAGTGTGAGTGCCACTATTTGGGGCCTTTGAATAGACACCTAGGTCCCGGTTTAGGCCTTGATGGACTCAGGCTCAAGCGCTGGAGACCTGGTCTTGGACGTCGGGGACTTGGAACCAATGCTAGGACTTTCGTGTCAAAGTGACAATACCTTTTCATATTTTGGAAAATTGATTTTTAATTTCTTAAAAAGATATCATTTACCTATTTTAAGCACGGATTTTTTGTTAACTCATTTTCCTACGTAAATCAAATGCCGAAAAATAAGGAATATGTTTTCTACGAAATAAACAAAATCTATAATCATAACCATTCGAGACAGAGATGGTATCAAATAAATAGGCTATCGTGTTTTTAGATATGGTTGATAAACAATAGCTGTGCAACATATTTGATCATGGGTTTGGTATTATAGAGTGTTCTAGTTTTTCTTTTATCTTTTTTTTTTTGGCATACATACGACGTGTGTGTATTTTTCCGAGATTACATAAAAGCAATTTGAAAAGCAATATCAAGCTTTTGCCCGAAAAACAAAAGGGATCTCAAATTATTAATTAATCGAAAACATCTAGAGATTTGTACTCTTTTCCGACAATATTTATAGAACAAAAATGTCCAAAGAGTTCGTGTGGGATTTCACGAAATTGCACCTCAAATTGAGATACAAACGAGATTAGATTAATCTCACAGGTATAACTATCGTAGTAATGACAACCTGCAATGTAACAAAATCGTAATAACTATTAAGATGTTTAAAGTAATAGATTAACTTATCGCCACCGTTTGATATCATGAATAATGAACGTAAAAATTGAGTAGTATTAGAGCCCAAAATACCCCTAAAATCATAAGTAGAGGGAACACGATAATCATTAGTTTTGATAGTCAATCATAATTATTCTCGAGTTTAATATCCCATACATATTATTAAATATATCTCTCATCATATAAAACATTTATTTTTATTATAGTACTTTATGTATGATTCTAATTAAAAGCTAAGCTCATACCATGAGATCTCACATTAGAGTGATTATAAGTCGAATATCCAACCTCAATCCAACATTTGATACATGTCAGTAATATATATTTGTATACGATGACTATTTAGAATTTAATCATGCGTACATGGTTATATTAACATAAATTAATTTATCATACAATTAATAGTAAATGTTCAATACTTTGAGCATTGGTTTGTGTAATTACTAATTGCGGCTATATCGAGAACGATGTAATATTTAACTAAGGAGATTTAAATAAATGGATAGCCGTAGCTAATAGCAAGAAGAATGGATATGTTCACTAAAAGTCCTAAGATTTGTTGTGAAAGTGTAATTGAGTCATAAAACTTATAAAAGTATAATTAAGTTGTAAAACTTGTTAAATTAATACAATCGAGTCATTCTATTAACTTATTCCATTTAGACTAATGGAAGATGTTTACATGGTTTTTTTTTAAAATATTTTTTCTCCCAACATGGCGATGACGTGGCTTAAATTCTAATTTATTTAACCAAAATATAATTAAATAAAATAAAAAGTATTTCAAAAAATACAAAAAATAAAGAAAAACCAAAAGGAAAGGGCGGTAGGCCCTTACCGTTGCCACCCTTGTCACCAGAAAGGGTTGGAGGGGCTTGCCCTCACCTATCGGAGGTAAGGGCCCACCCAAATGTGGGCGAGGGTCATTGGCCCAAAGGGACCCTCGCCGAGGACCACCATAGCTAGGCAAATCTGGATGGAGGGTTGCGACCCTTGCCTAGATTTGGGCGAGGTCGCCGGCCCTGGCCAAGGCCTTAATGACCCTCATCGGCCTTGGTTGAGCCTCGCCAGCCCTTTCTAGTGACGGGGTGGGCGGCGGCAAGGGCCTCCACCCTCATCTTTTGCTCCTTTTTTTAAATGAATACCTTTGAATTTATTTAATTAAGTTTATGGTTAAAAAAATAGAATTCAATCCAAATATGCTGTTTTAACCTACAGTTCTATGTCATGGCCACGTCATCAACATGTAGGAGAGAGAAAATATTATAAAAAGCCATGACATGTCATAAATGTGTAGGAGAGAGATAATATTATAAAAAGCCACGCTAGCATTTTAACAGAGAGAGTTAAGGAAAAGACTGGATTATGTAAATTTTACGACTTGATTGTATTTTTTCTAAATTTTGTTATCATAATGTGTATAGTTTTTAGAAAAAAAGAAAAAACACTCAGGCGTGGGGCCCAGCGCCGCTTGTCTTTGACCAGAACTCGACGTCAAGCGCAATCAACGTGATCGAACCCCCGTGGCGTCGCGCGCCAGCACCACACAAACCAAATCGTGGCCAAGGTTTCGAGTCAGAGATCTTCTCCCCCGGCAAATCAACAGCACAGGAGTCGCGAAAAAAAAAAGCATATACGAACAAAAGAAAAAAACAAAAAATAAAAAAGGAGAAAAAAACACGAGGAGGGAGAACACGACGAAGTGAAGTAGCGAGAAGCAGGAGAGAGAGAGAGAGAGAGACGCCAGCCAGTACTAGTAGTCAAGTCCTCTTCGAAGGTAAGGAAGGCAGAAGCAGGAGGAGGTGGTGAGGGTCGGGTGGCCACAGTCCTTCCTCTCTCTCTCTCGACCATATTTTATCTTCGCTCGCATCCACATTTTTCCCTCCCTAAATTCTCCTCCTCTTCCTCCCCATCCAAACTCGCACACCCCCTCTCCCCCTCCCTCTCCCTCGCGCTCGCTCCCTCCCTCGCTCGCTCGCTCGCTCGATCGTCGGGCGGCGGCGATGGCTCTGCAGTCGGCCTCCCCCGGCGCACAGCTCCTCCACTCCGCCGCCAAGCCCAGCTCGGTCCTCCTCCCCAACCGAGGAGGAGGAGGACTAGGAGGGAGCGGCGGTAGTGTCTTCTCCGTCGATTTCGTCGGCCTCTGCTGTAAATCCAAGCCGGCCAGGCGGCGCCTCGGCGTCTCCGGCTCCGCCTCCAGGAGACTCTCCCGGCTCCTCCCCGCCGGCGCGTCCGCGTCGCCGTCGTCGGCGAAGGCCGTGCTCGATCTCGAGCGCACCGGTCGGGCTTCCCGCGAATCGCCTCGTCAGGCCGGGGACAAGCCGCAGGTGACGTCTTCTCTTGCGCTTCGCGCGAGCGTCTTGTTTGGCGTGTGACGGTTTTGAGTCCCTGTCGTGCTTTTGTTGTGGAAGTGGCGTTGGGAGGGGTGCGAGTGATCGCGAGCTTATGAAGGTGGTAAGGTAAAGTACGTCGCTCAAGAAACGGGAGTGTGAACGGATACGCTAGGAGTGCTCGTTTCCAGTGTTCCTATTTTATCGGAGATGGACGCTCGGTAAGCCTAGGAGCTGAAGCAATTTCAGAACAGTTTGTCGTGGAGGTTTGGAAGAGGATGTGGTCTTACTGCGGCCTTCATTTCTTTTCTCTCAATTTTTTTTTTTTTTTGTGGGCACTGAACAGTTTGGGTTAGTGGCAGCAATTGGACCTTGAAAATCTTGGTCGGAATCGTGGATTGTGGAGTGATTTCAATACGTCAATGGTGACCTGCTCTGGAGACCTACTTCAGATGCTTATGAGCCTTCTCTGAGTTGCTGCTTAAATTACTGTGTTCAGTTGATGTAGAGAAAAACCAGTGTTAGTCATGGGTTACGAACCAGTGCACTGTCCCCTGGTCACTTTAGATGGAAAAAATGGGATGAAAGAGCTGAAATCGTCCTGGCATGCCTTGATATACATTCGCTTCTTTTTCTTAAAACAGTTAGTGAGGAAACTATGTAGGATATATGATTGTGATGTTGCTGCTGGTTTCATATGTTCTTCTAGAAAGTACTCCACGAGACTAATCATCTGTGGCTTAGTGATCAAATTGCTGACATGTCACCAAATCACCCTTTTTTGTTAGATGTTGTAAACTGAAGAGAGTAGATTCATGTATGCTATTGAAGTGGAGCATTTTTGCATCCCATGGATAAAAAAATATTTCTCTAATGGTCTAAGGATCGTCAGGAATGATTATGATTAAGTTCAAGATCTCAGGGGCTATCGTTCTTGTGAGATTGCTTGGGATTGCCGGTTGAAACTTGTACCCATGCCGGAAAATTCAGAAGACCTTATTAAAATTTTAGATGCCAGAGACGGACTGGCTTGCTGCCCCCCAAATATAACGTCATTCAGAAGACCATCCCAAGGGATATTGATGCTTAGTTTCTTGGTTTCTTATACTTTTTGGCAGATTCATGAGTGTTGATTCATGTCCCTTTGAGTATTCTGTTAAATTAGATACTCCAGGAGTGGTTCAGAATGAAGCATCAATACCTATCTGGGAATTCTTCAGTGAACGTTCAATTTTGTCAAGTCTCCTGTCTTTTAAAAAGCATAGATTTTAATAGCTTGGATGACTTTTCCTTTGAGCAGGTTGCACAATTGGAGGATATAATAGCAGAAAGAGGAGCTTGTGGAGTTGGGTTTATTGCCAATCTCGAGAATAAAGCATCATGTCAGATTGTTAAGGATGCTCTTTCTGCTCTTGGTTGTATGGAACATCGTGGGGGATGTGGAGCTGATAATGACTCCGGTGACGGCTCCGGAGTGATGACATCGATTCCATGGAGTCTATTTGATGATTGGGCCAGCAAGCAAGGGATTGCGTCCTTTGATAAGTCGCACACTGGTGTGGGGATGTTTTTCTTCCCCAGAGATTCTGACCTTATCAATGAAGCCAAGAAAGGTGTGTCCCTGCTGATATTTACATCATTCTAAGTCAGGAAGATATTATGCGTATTTTGAGCATGGAAGGGTGCATATACCTGTGAATGATCATCATTGATGCTGAAAATTTCTAGATGAAGGCACCTTTTTTTTTTTGCTCCAAGTGTGGACATGGCTACTTTCTGTTGATCTTAGTATTTTTGCTTCCAAGTGTGAGCATCGATTGCACAAGTTTAGGTAATTACCATGCAAGTTAGTATTTAACATGGTGGATTTGCCTTTTCCCATCACAGTTATTGTAAATATCTTCAGACAAGAAGGTCTTGAGGTGCTTGGATGGAGGCCTGTCCCTGTAGACTCATCCGTAGTTGGTTTCTATGCGAAAGAAACCATGCCTGACATACAGCAGGTATTTGTAAGAGTTGTGAAAGAAGACAGTGTTGATGACATTGAACGAGAACTATACATTTGCCGAAAATTGATTGAAAAGGTGGCGAGTACTGAAAAATGGGGAAATGAGCTCTATGTCTGTTCTCTCTCGAATCAAACGCTAGTTTACAAGGGAATGCTGCGGTCGCAAGTTCTTGGTAAATTTTATTTAGACCTGCAGGATGATCTGTATGCATCATCTTTCGCTATATACCACAGAAGGTATAGTACAAACACTAGCCCCAGATGGCCTCTTGCTCAGCCAATGAGGTTTCTTGGTCATAATGGAGAGATCAACACCATACAGGTTTTCTACTGCTTCCATTTTGTACCATGCTGTTTTCATGTTGCGGATTTCATAAATGTCTCTGAGCTTAGTCGAAACGTGCGCGTGTGCAGGGCAACTTGAATTGGATGCAATCTCGTGAAGCCTCATTAAAGTCCCCTGTTTGGCGTGGTCGTGAGAATGAAATTCGTCCTTTTGGTAATCCCAAAGCGTCAGACTCTGCAAACCTTGATAGTGCAGCAGAAGTATGTGTCATCTTTCTCATGGTTCATCATAGTTTACTTTTGTTTCAACACCTTTACTATCCTCATGCTCATACAATTTCATGAGCTGATTATATTATCTTTCGCCATTTTAGCTATGAAACTTGTTGGATAAGTACAAAAGAAATTGAAAATGTGATTTATTTATTTATTTATATAAAGGAGTGTGTAACGTAGGTCAATCAGTTGCTTTTCGTGAAAGCTTCTTTGGATGCTACTGAGTGCGTGACTTTTCTGTCAATGTTTAGAATGATAATAGTCTTTGTTTGGTCACCTAATGTGGCATAAATAACTACACGTTCCTCTCTTTATTGCTGCATAATGATGCGGTTGTGTTTAATTCGATAGTGAAACCTAGACACCGACTCTCCTACAAAGATAACGGCAATGTATCAAAAAGCTTAAGCAGTTGGGCACACAAACTGAAAATGTATATCTATAGCAACTTGTTGCCTATATGAAGTGGTTATTGAGGCATTTTGACATCAAGTGAGCTGGTTTCTGTCTTCTTGAGATATATTTCAGATGTAATTTATTATTGTAAATTTTTTGAGCTTTGTGCATCTGTAGTTGGTTAATTTAGAAACCTTCTATTCCTTTTCAAATTTTGAGCTTAAGATTATTAATTTAGGTCATAAATAATTGAAATTAGAATATGCAAACCTATTGGCCCATACTAAAATATGGCCAATATTTAAAATTGTTGTTCTGTGTCTGTAGTGGTTTTGGTATCTTAACCTCCTTACTCCTGTCTCTCTTCCGTGATTGTGAGATTTGTATGCTGGACTGGTGTTGATGACCTTTGCAGAATTACAAAGCTTAATGGCGAACATGATAGGAGAGTGTTACAATGATTTCTAATGACCAATAAAGCAGCACCCTAAATAATGCATTCTCTGTCTGTAAAAGTTCCCCATGTTTTCTGTGCATCCTTATTCCTTTCATACTTTTGCTTATTTTATCTATGATTGAAACCAATGGGTTATCAATATGCTGTTTCAGTCTGTTAGTTTCCTTCATGAATCCTCATTTTCTCTTTGTTGGTTCAGTTGTTGATAAGAAGTGGCCGAGCTCCTGAGGAGTCTCTAATGATTCTTGTTCCAGAAGCATACAAGAATCATCCTACTTTATCAATCAAATACCCTGAGGTACTTCACTTGCGGTTCTTTTCACATCTACTGCTTATTTGAATGTGCTGTTGGTCTATTTAAATTTCTACCAAGGTCGCTGTTGAATCTTCTCTTAGGTTTATGCAAAGGAAAGTCTCACTAGCTTGTTTCTCCATTCTTGAAGATTGATCATCTACAATGTGCCAATGCTAGAGTACATTCCAAAACAAAATCTATCTATCATAGCCAAATTGATTCTTCCACAACTGGAAATGGCATTGTAATCAACTATATGTCCTACTTTTTCACTCTTTTGGAATTAGAGACTAGTAGGTAATCAAGCGAGGTCAGCAATGAGGAATTTAGTGATCGGAGGCAGGGACGACTAAATCATATTAATGTATTCTTATGAGAACATGCTGAGGGACTTTTCTTGACAATTGTTCAGGCAGTTGCTTGCTGGCACTTTGGTCACCAAATCCTACAAAAGGAGCTTTTACTGATAAGATGACCTTTGAATGCATAAGGAAAATCTGACATGCTTCTGACCTAAATCTTTGTCTCCGTGACCTGCAAATGCATCACATAAATCAGAGTTCTTGTTGAGAGCTCTGTGATTTTCCTTTGACTTGAAGCACCTATCGGTTGACAGGCTTTACTGCTCACTTTGAACAGATATCTTATAAATCGGACCTGTTTCTTGTCTTGTAATGAGCTTTGCTTAACTTTGGTCTTTGTCTCAAGGTGGTTGACTTTTATGAGTACTACAAGGGTCAGATGGAGACTTGGGATGGACCAGCATTGCTTTTATTCAGGTCATCCTCAAACACTATTATTGATCATTATTTGTGCTCTTATTGAATTATTGTTAGGAGGAGCCTTGACTTGAAATTAAATATGGAGTAAGCTCATATTTCTTCTAAGAACTAATTGAACTGGTATTTATCATTTGAGATTAAGAATCTACACAATAGTGGTTTGTGGCAATCTTTTCTCGGACACATATCTAGTCACTCAAATTTGGATGGGCTATGTGAGAAACACAGTGCATTATATGCTGACTGGCACACTACATATACTGTATATGATTCAAGTGGTCTACTTTGCTAACCACACAAGATCAACAGAGGAATCCGCAATAATTATTGGAACTTATTGGGATATCTATTCCTTCTATGGCAGTCATTGTGTTACTTGGAGGACATCTTAGACATTCTGAAGACACTTAAGCTCTTTTGTCATGCAAATGATATAGATGACATTATTTTGATTACTATGAAACCTGCTTTGTCTTCTTCTTGTTCTCCTTTATCTAGTCATCTATGCTAATTCTTCCAGTTCTTACTGATTAATTTGTGTGGTTAGTGATGGTAAAACTGTTGGGGCCTGTCTTGATCGGAATGGACTTCGCCCGGCTAGGTACTGGCGCACAAAAGACAATGTTGTCTATGTTGCATCTGAGGTATGATTCAATCATCTGTCACTTTGCCCAAAATGTTCTATCGTGTTCAGGCGCTATTTGAGACTGTTTGCCTAGATGGGGATCAGGTGTCGTTTGAGGTTTTCAAATTTCGAAAAAATTGGCTCATCTTATTCTTCTATATATGTCCTTATTTTTTGTTTTTTATTTTGTCAATATTCTGTTAGCATCAGTTTCATGGATTTGGATAATCATCATGACCAGGGATAGATGGTCAAAGTGTAATTCAGGCTTGCGAGTGTAAACAATCATGACAGAGTTCACTTTACCAACTGTATTGAGATAATGACTTAATTTACTTAATTAGTACCTGTATTTGCCTAATCATCCACCAATATAAGATGGTGGAAGGTTATGACTGACATAGAATAGTAGTTACGCTGCAATAATGTAGTGAATCTGCCTGTGCTCTGTTTTCTGTATATTCAGGTTGGTGTTTTGCCAATGGACGAGTCAAAAGTTACAACGAAGGGCCGGCTTGGACCAGGAATGATGATATCGGTTGATTTAACAAGTGGTCAGGTTTGTTTGGGGTTTTCTGTTTGTTTCTGACACTAGAAGGATATCGTGGCTTCCTGTTGTGATAGCATGCATATATTTTGTTTCCCAAGATACGTTCTTCTTGATCAATTGTTGTTTGATTGTCTTTAAATCTGAAAAAAGATTAAATGGATCTGGGCAGGATGCTTATAACATTGAAGTGGAACTTCTAGGACCATAGAAATGTCTAGGTTAATTATTTTGAGTGATTAGCAGGAAGAATCATGTTGAAGTGCAGGTGTATTTTGTAGCACATACATTTCAAACTGTGAAGAAGCTTGTCATGAATTATGTATCCTGACCATGAGACCGCTGTTGCGTTGTATTTTGTTATTGAAACGAGACACTTAGTGGAAATATTTTGCCCAAATCATATGCTTAATATGCCCACGAACCAGACTGGGATCGATATGTCAATATTATTGATGCTTTTGCTCAACTCTTTTGAAACCGTTTTCTAGACCTGAAAAAAAATTACATAGGTTAGGAAGAGGAAACCTTGTGAGCGCTTTGACTGTTTTGGCTTGAATGGCCAGTTTGGTGGGGTATCATGTGGAGTACATGTAATTAGTTTACTATCTGGCAGTATGCATGTTCTATCTGAGGCTGATGAGATCATGTAGCCACTGATGAAAAATTATGATTTTCATTGCTTTTCTCTCCCAAATAAAGCACTTTCTGAGGTCGTGTATATATAACTAGAAGGGAGTGATGTGTTGAAACTCACAAATTTTTTTACCTGAATCATGTCAAATTTCAGGTTTATGAGAATACAGACGTCAAAAAGCAAGTAGCATTATCAAATCCATATGGAAAATGGGTTGCTGAAAACATGCGAAAGTTGAAGCCCGTAAACTTCCAGTCAACTACTACAATGGAGAATGAGTCAATCTTAAGACATCAACAGTAAGAGTTACTTTATTGCTCTTTGGAAATGGACATGTGACTAGAAGAAATGTTTTGCTGGCATTGCTAGTGATAGAGATCATAACCAATTCTGGATTTTTTTTTTATCCTGATGGTCTTTACCGGTTGGTACTGGGATGGAGCAGGGCTTTTGGATACTCAAGTGAGGATGTCCAGATGATTATTGAAACAATGGCTGCACAGGGAAAAGAGCCTACATTCTGCATGGGGGATGACATTCCACTGGCAGTATTATCTCAAAAGCCGCATATGCTCTATGATTATTTTAAGCAACGATTTGCCCAGGTTTGTGACAGTTTTTCTAGCTTTGAAGGAATTTGCATTTGTTAACTATGGTAATGAATAAAAGATTGATATTCAATGAATAAAACATTCCATAATTGAAGTCGACCTTGGCACTGAGAGTTGTTAGAAGCTAGAATTACTCTTTTGCTGGCTCACCTAGTCTCATTCTTTTCTTCCTTCGGTCCCAAGCTTTCACTCATTGGGGAATGCATAAGAGGCTGTCCAGCCCTACAATTTCTCCAATGAGCTTAAGATTGTACATCTGCATGTGATGACCTGTTCAACATGCCATAAATTATGGCATGGCATCCTTTATTGCTGAAGTATCTACCAATTGGCTGAGCTATTATTCCTAAAATCCGCTTGCATTTTTTTTTTATTCATGCAATTTCAAGTGTAACCTTCAAGAATGGATTACATGACATTAATTGGTTGTTCTGATGTTTATATTATGTATATTCTTGAGGGAGTCTGTTTGTCGGTTGCATATAAACTTATTGAGTCCTTGGACTTCCAGGTTACAAATCCAGCTATTGACCCTCTTAGAGAAGGCTTAGTCATGTCTCTTGAAGTCAATATTGGGAAGCGAGGGAACATATTGGAGGTCGGACCTGAAAATGCTTCCCAGGTATGCCTGCAGATTTTTTCTTCGTTGCAGAAGTCTGTACTCAACCATGTTAGATGGGAAATTACCTCCACAAAATGCTTTTCATTTTGAATGGCAGTGGGAATGAGATTAACTATTTTTTTTTGTTAAAAAAAAAAACCAGGTGAGTTTATCTAGCCCTGTGTTGAATGAGGGGGAGCTTGAGGAGCTGCTACGAGACCCAAACTTAAAACCCCATGTATTACGAACATTTTTTGATATACGGAAAGGGATTGAGGGTTCACTGGAGAAGACACTGAACAGGCTGTGTGAAGCTGCTGATGAGGCTGTTCGAAATGGCTCGCAGTTGCTTGTTCTCTCTGACAGATTAGATGAATTGGTGAGTGCATTCTATTTTTCCTTACATACTTAAACCTTCCCTGTGGAATGAAAGGAAATCGAGGAATGGTGATTCTTTTACAGTAAAAAGGATTCTTTCATAGATTACTGGCGGATTGGGTAAAGCTTCCTCCTGCCTGATCATTTCATGCAATTTCTTGTGCTTTCAAACGTTAGGTTTGATAAAGTGGTGAAACTTACCTTCCATCTCAAAGTCTGCAAGTGAGTGCAATGTGCCTGGTGTAGCTTTTAGCTTCAATATTACTTTAATCAAGATGTTTGACTAAATGGTGCTAGCCTACTTTTTACAAGACATTTTTTTTCCGTTAAGTATAGAGAAATTCACTATGAGGCAAGAAGAGGATGCCAATGCATTTACAAAAAACGAGCTCAAAGTCACTCCTTTTTTATGACACGTATTACATTGGAATTAGGGTATCATATTAACTCTTGGTTTTGTTGGTTACAAGATCTGTAGCATAAGATTCATGTATTGAGTCCATTGGGTTATTGCATCATACATGTTAGTTAGTGGGCAAATTAATGGTCCTATTGCCCCAATTGATGATTGTATAAATCATCAGTCCCATAGTGAGCTTTACATTTTAGTGCATCTTCTATGGGATAACCACAGAAAATAGTCTGTGAAATAGGTCTTTCGTGAATAGTAGGGTTTCTGTGCATTTCTGTCCAATTACATGGATCGTCAGTGCAATCTTTCCTGGAAAAATGATCGTACTACTTCTAAAAGTGAAGTGAATTGAGTGTATTTTCAGCATGTACTGATGAGAGGCTTTCCCCCTCGAGAAAAATCTAAATTTTCCTACTGGTAATCTTTGTTCCTTTGACGAACTGTCACATTTTAAAATTTTTTGGTTAGAGGATCTCTTTTGTGGGGTTGAGAATCTTGCCTTGTGATTCACAATTTTCTGCACATAAAACTAGAAGGAAATTATGTCAATCGGTTATTTTGGCTCCCTTCTTCAGGAACCTACACGCCCTGCAATACCAATCCTTCTTGCTGTCGGTGCTGTTCATCAACATCTCATTGAGAATGGCCTGCGAATGTCTGCTTCGATTGTAGCAGACACTGCTCAATGCTTCAGCACTCATCAGTTCGCTTGCTTAATAGGATATGGGGCTAGGTAAAACCCAACAATTGTGTTCTCTGTATGAGTACTTTTTTTTTCGGTTGGAGTCTGAATACTTTAAATGCAGTGGCATGTCTTCCGATGTTCATGTAGAATCTTATCCTGAATTTACTCTGTCAGTGCTGTATGTCCCTACTTGGCATTGGAAACATGCCGACAATGGCGCTTGAGTACGAAAACAGTAAATTTGATGCGAAATGGGAAGATGCCTACAGTGACAATTGAACAGGCACAGAAGAACTTCTGTAAGGTTGGTACGCAATCTCCAGCAGCAATCTGCATTTGCACAATTTTCCCCGGTTTTCCTTCTTTCTTCAAAATTTGATTTTTTCAACCTTACTCAGTTTGCTTAAGCCACTATAGTTCAACTGTTCTGAGTTTGATTAGAGATGACCTATTGTAATCGTCTGTTTGAAAAATTTACCATTTTATAGATTAATTGGAAAAATATGCAATAATCTTTCCCTCATAATTCAGATGCATTCATTCTATTCCTTTTGTCATTGAAATTTGATGAAAGCTCTCTTTATCTAGCTTGTTTCCTAGCAACTATCCTGTGTACAGTAGATAACTTTGTTCTACAGTTGCTTTTTTTACCAAGTTTGTTTTCGTTTTTGTTCCCAATTTTCTCTGTCGGATGGTAGAACTTCTACAGTTTTCCTTTTCTGTGCCAAGTATGCTGAAGTGATGTTTATGGTTACAGGCAGTCAAGTCAGGTCTACTTAAGATTCTTTCCAAAATGGGCATCTCATTGCTTTCAAGGTACATTCTCAATTATTATCAAGAAGATATGGTGTGAAAATTATTATGTCCATTTTTCATTATGTTCTTCCATCCGGTGAGTTTGCCATACTGCTTTCGAACAAATTGCTTCTGATGGATTATTTTCACAAGTTTGCTTCTGGTTTCAGCTATTGTGGTGCACAGATATTTGAGATCTATGGATTAGGGAGAGATGTTGTTGATCTGTCATTCCGCGGAAGTGTATCTGTGATTGGTGGACTGACGCTCAATGAGGTGAGGGAGACAATAAATTGTCTCTTAGTCAACTTTTCTTTCAGTTGGCAGAAAGTTGTGTGATGAATATTGAAGGCAATCATTTGGCCAAAGACCTGGCAATCATTCATGCATTGACTGTCTATGCTTCACATCGTTATGGAAATTTTCTGATGTGTATGGTTCATATGTGAATCAAATTGCTATTGAATCACATAGGGAGGTTCATTATATGCGTTTTTCTGATTAGCTGCGGGGCCTAAAGTTGTAGTTTTCCTCCAAAAAATATTACCTCTGCTACAGAATCTGAAGGACTGTAGAAGCATAGCTTATGTCTTTTTGATATGCTAATGCGTACTGCCATGGCTAGTTACGGTGTCCTAGATGAGAATGTTTGACATAAGAATCTAGAGAGGCAAAATTTAACAAAGAGATGCACAGAATTGTGAGAGGTGAAAAATTTCCTTCTACAGTTTGAACAAGAACACATGACACGTTATATTACTGCCTTCAATTCCAAATACTTGGATTTCTTTATATTTAGGAGACTATGCAATGGAATGAGATCTCATTTCTGCTAGTAATTTAAAACCAATTCCTCAGGCATGTTGTGTTTATTGTGATGTCAACAATTGCAGTTACAGTAGTTAAAATTTACATAGTAAACGTACTGTTTCCCCCTCATTATGAAGCAAACCTAATTTTGTAACGAAAATGCTAGTTACATTCCTCTTCCATGTTGTACTATTTTCTTACGTTATTGTTCCAGCTGCTATTTTATTAATTTATGCCATTTGTTTCCATGGGGAATCTTATTCTCTGCCAGCTTGCAAGGGAGACATTGTCTTTTTGGGTGAAGGCTTTTTCAGAGGATACAGCAAAGAGGCTAGAGAATTTTGGATTTATACAGTTCAGACCTGGAGGTATCAGTCAAATCGATAAGTGAATCTTAATTAGCAAATTATTCATGCTGATAGTGTATCTTCTCACACATACAGTTGGGTATTCTTGTACTGATCTCTATTCTGTTACTGAAATAATTTACCTCCTATATTATCTAGAATTTGTAGAATAGCAGTTAATTTATATCTAACTAATTGTCACCAGTTTGACTTGCAATTTAAGTCAAAACTCTTATGTAGAAGATAGCATGATGCAGTCAAGTTTGCGCAGTATCTGATAGAGTAGTTGATTAGCTCACTCTGTGGAATGTAATCCACTCATGACTGAATATGTTTCCATTTTGGCATCATCAAGGGGAATACCATGGAAACAACCCAGAAATGTCAAAATTGCTGCATAAGGCTGTTCGTCAGAAGAGTCTAAGTGCATTTTCAATTTATCAGCAGCATTTGGCTAATCGTCCTGTTAACGTAGGTGATCTGTTCTTCTTCAGACTTTGTAATTTCTAATGTCATTTAGAACATTGATACTTGGAGAAACTTAATATGGATGTTCCCTATTTATGTTCTCTTATCTAGGTACTGCGTGATCTTCTAGAGTTTACAAGTGATCGGACTCCGATACCAGTTGGAAGGGTTGAACCCGCATCTTCCATTGTTGAGCGGTTTTGCACTGGGGGAATGTCACTTGGAGCAATTTCAAGAGAAACTCATGAAGCAATTGCCATAGCAATGAATAGATTAGGAGGAAAATCAAATTCTGGAGAAGGTGGTGAGGTAATCTGCAGTTCTTCATCATTCACTGACTATTCGTATTATGTGTCATTTAGGTTCTGTCTCTTAAATTCTTTCAAGCCCAGAAGTTAACAGTTAGTGATATGTTGTGTGACTCATGGTAGGATCCTATCCGCTGGAGCCCATTGACAGATGTTGTTGATGGTTATTCTCCAACACTGCCTCATCTCAAAGGACTACAAAATGGGGATACTGCTACCAGTGCTATCAAACAGGTCATTAAGGAGGGTTTGTCTTATCATCTTGTTTTCGAACTCGTACTTTGTTAGCTCCTTAGAGTCCTTGTTAACATTCTGTATCAGAAGAAATACTTAATTTCAAGCTTCAAAGTCCCTTTTGCGAGCATCATTAAATTTTTCTTTTCCTTTCAGGTTGCTTCTGGCCGATTTGGTGTTACTCCAACATTCTTGGTCAATGCCGACCAACTGGAGATCAAAATTGCACAGGGTGCTAAGCCTGGTGAAGGTGGCCAATTACCTGGGAAAAAAGTCAGTGCGTACATTGCAAGGCTGCGTAACTCTAAGCCTGGGGTTCCACTTATATCTCCACCTCCTCACCATGATATATATTCTATCGAGGACCTTGCCCAGTTGATTTATGACCTTCATCAGGTGATTATATTTTGCTTCTTGGATTGTTATATTGCTTGTCATCAGCAGTAGTTAAACTTTTCGATATCTATTGAATGAACAGGTCAATCCTAAGGCTAAGGTATCCGTAAAGCTTGTTGCAGAAGCTGGAATTGGTACAGTTGCTTCTGGCGTTGCAAAGGGGAATGCTGATGTTATACAGGTTTAACTTTTGATTATATGTCATGATGGATTTTCTAGTTAATCTCTTTCATCGTAGTTATACACTGTCTTTTACATCTTTTACATAGTAGGTTGCTAATGTTAGGATGCACGTGTGAGTGAGTTGTGTTAGAGAAATCTCACATCGGAAAACTAATGTAGTGTAGAGCAGTTAATATATCATAGTTTGCCCATAACTCATTGGCTTAAGCTTTTGAGTTAATGTGGGTCTAACTGGATATATTGACTGGCTTGGATTTTGGGCTCTCTCTTCGCAATCTCCTAGGTGAAGGTATCAAAGACCTCTGTTGCGCACTCCCAACAAATGGTATCAAAGCCGATGATTGCGGTTTCCAGGCAGGTGGGCATTGTGGTGTAGCAACGTGGGCCTATAAGGATGATATTGGGCTAGAAGGATACCTGAATTAAGGGGGAGTAGGCCTAACACTGAGCTCACATGTGAGGGGGAGATTGTTAGGATACACGTGTGGGTGAGTTATGTTAGAGAAATCCTACATCAGAAAATTATGTAGTGTAGAGCGGTTAATATATCCTAGTTGGCGCATAACTCATTGGCTTAAGCTTTTGAGTTAAGGTGGGTCCAACCGAATATTGACGGGCTCGGATTTTGGGCTCCCTCTTGTCGATCTCTCAGGTGAAGGTATCGAAGACTTCTGCTGTGCACACCCAACAGCTAATACTTGGTGTATAAGGGAAATTTTAAATTCAAAATCAGTTACTTTAGATCAGAATTCAAAATTAATTTACTTACATTGGGATCATCATTGGGGGAAGAATTATAGCTGGACATTCTGGGTGCATGTAGTGTTCTCTGGGAGCAGGATTTTGCTTCACTTAAAGAGAATTTTTTTTTTTGAAGTACTGTATCATCATTGACGTCGCTACCAGTTCCTAGAGAAGCATTTAGCCATAACTTCTCCAACATATATATAGAAATGAGGACTATGCTCAAACATATTAAAAGTTTACAAAAGTTGATGGAGATCATCGCAGGAGTTTGTGACTTCAGAAGAAAAGTAGATAGATGATCTATGGATAAGCTTGGAATATGTCTTGGAAGATAATGAACCCAAAGAGAGATTATAAAAAGTGGTTGGAATATCATGTCAGAATCCCCCTTTGGAATTCCACTTCCTGTATCTGCGTCACTTGTTGTCGATTTAAGTAGCATTGACTTTTTCGACCAAAAAAAAAGTGTTAGTCGTCTCGCTAACTAAATGAATACACTGTATAAAGTCAGCAGTGGAATTTGTCTACAGATTTTTATGCTTCTGTGAGTTGTACTTATTGACAAATTATCCTTGTTTGCGTGTATACTGCATTTTTGAGTCTGTTTGGAGTAACATCAGTAAGTTGCGGGAGAAGGCCTGTGCATGCTTCTTTGATCGTAATTATTATTAAACTTCTTTGACATTGTAAGTTACATGAAAGTTAGAATATGAACGTAATCTTTCTTTCTTTCTTTCTTTCTTTCTTTTTTTTTTTTTTGTTGCAGATATCAGGCCATGATGGTGGAACTGGAGCTAGTCCTGTAAGTTCAATCAAGCATGCTGGTGGACCCTGGGAACTTGGGCTGACAGAATCTAACCAGGTTTTTTTATTGAGAAGTACCATACATTAAAATTCTTTTCATGTTCATCCTTGAACAAAATCACTATTGTCGGGATTGTGAACTTTTACAGACTCTGATTGCAAATGGACTTCGAGAAAGGGTAATTCTACGGGTTGATGGTGGCTTTAAAAGTGGATTTGATGTTCTAATGGCTGCTGCAATGGGTGCTGATGAGTATGGGTTTGGTTCAGTGGCCATGATTGCCACTGGATGTGTCATGGCTCGCATTTGCCATACCAACAATTGTCCTGTTGGTGTTGCAAGCCAGGTATTGGAGTTAAGGTTTAGTTTCATTATGCTCTTGTTCCTTGTGCTATACGATGTTATGAATGTTCCTCTCGTTTATCTTATGTCAGAGGGAAGAATTGCGTGCCAGATTTCCTGGTGTACCTGGTGATCTTGTCAACTTCTTTTTATATGTTGCGGAGGAGGTAATCTACCAGTTTATCTTTCTCCTGTGAATTGTGGGGCTTCATTTAATTTGAGGTTCTTTGTTTAGCTTTTATTTCATACTTATAACATGGCTTGCAACTTTTCCAGTATTTCAAACAGAACTGTCATTACTTTGTCTAGGTGAGAGGCATGTTGGCACAGCTCGGTTATGAGAAGTTGGATGATGTCATTGGAAGGACAGAGTTGTTAAAGCCTCGTGATATCTCCCTTGTGAAAACACAGCATCTTGATCTGAGTTACATTCTCTCAGTATGCAACTGGAAACTTGCTCTTCTCCGAAAAGTTCCTTTTTTCTTATTTTGCTGTGATAAAATTTGCGGTCTCTCTTTGGTGTATCTGACATATGTTTAACTTCATTCCAGAGTGTAGGGTTGCCAAAATGGAGCAGTACTGAAATTAGAAATCAAGAAGTTCATACTAATGGTCCTGTGCTGGATGATGCTGTGCTGGCAGATCCAGAGGTAGCTTATCTGCCAGAGGCTGTATCTGACTTTATTCTTTTCCTTGTATTTTGGGACTTCTTAAAGCAATCCTCGTCACTCTGAGCACATATTACTACTGTGAGCTTCTATGATGGGTTCACATTCTTCTTGAAATAAAAAGAAAATCTCTATATGATTTAAAATGGTCCTCATGATTAGAATATCATCTTTATCTGGGGGCACACCTAACAGGGAGAGGAGGTGTACATATAATTATCTGATACTGATGCACTGTGGCGAAGTAAATATTGAAGCATATATTTGAAGTTTAGCCTATCTGCTACCTTAAGAATGCTGTTTTAGTCATATAATAGAAGCAAATCTAACCTGCCAAACTTGTTCTGCTCATTTATTTGACCTTCATAACTGAATTGTGATTTCCGACCACTCTAAACTTGTGGTCATATAGTTCAGTAAGTCAATTGGAAAATCTGTCGAGAGCCCAAATAATGGTCTTTTTGCTAGCTTTGCATATAGTCATTAGCGACTTCGAGTTATAGGCGACTACATACTTGCCCACCTAGTTAGTCCATTCTTTTTAAGACGTTTACTGTGTTTATTCAGATATCAGATGCTATCGAAAATGAAAAGGTGGTCAGTAAAACTTTCAGCATACACAATGTGGATCGTGCTGTTTGTGGACGTGTGGCAGGTGTGGTGGCAAAGAAGTATGGGGACACAGGCTTTGCAGGGCAGCTGAACATAACGTAAGATTCATGTCCTTTTAATTGTTTTGAGAAAAAAAAGAACATTGTGGACTTGTTTCCCGCTGACAACTTTGGTTTCAGAAAGAATGATTAGTTTACCTGTTCTAAGGAGGTGATTTGTACTGTGGATGCTTGCATACATTCTAAGTTATATTTCTTGACTTCTGCAGATTTGTAGGGAGTGCTGGGCAGTCATTTGCTTGTTTTCTAACTCCTGGAATGAACATTCGACTTGTGGGGGAGGCTAATGACTATGTTGGCAAGGTACACAGAATCTCTTTCTTATGCACTTTCCAGTGGATTGGTAAAAAAGCTCTAATTTCAACTCAGAGCCACAAGCCATCTCTTATTGGTCTTCATTTGATTGGGTATGATTCAAAGGATAACTGAATACAGTGTGAACCTAGTCTAGAAAGCATGACACAAATCAATCTCTTCTTAGGGTATGGCCGGCGGTGAATTGGTTATAACTCCTGTCGAGAATATTGGTTGTTGCCCCGAGGATGCAACAATAGTAGGCAATACTTGCTTGTATGGAGCTACTGGTGGCCAAGTTTTTGTAAGAGGGAAAGCTGGGGAGCGATTTGCTGTGAGGAATTCTCTTGCTCAAGCAGTGGTGGAAGGTACAGGGGATCATTGTTGTGAGTACATGACTGGAGGTTGTGTGGTTGTGCTGGGAAAGTGAGTATACTCTGTTCTGTCAATCCTTTAGAAAGAAAGGAACATTTTTTCAACCAGTTTGTTTTGAATTTGACAGAGTTGGTAGAAATGTGGCTGCTGGAATGACTGGAGGTTTAGCATATATTCTCGATGAGGATGACACTCTAATACCTAAGGTTTGTCCAGATAAAACCCATTCCTTTTTATTGCCAGTTACACTTATAGCTTCATCTAGCATGAAAGATGGGTTATTGCCATCATCACCTTGAGCTGTGGCACTGTGTGACCTTGGCTGCATGATGACAGACGTCCTCCTAGAAGTGTTTCCATCTATTACTGAGTAAATGAGGGAGCAAGACATTGTTATCTAATTTTTCTTTGGCACGCTGCATGTGCGTCGTCAGTGGACTTTTTTGATCAAGAATTTGGATGATGTTGCAATGTCATTGGGCGCCTGGCCTTGCAGTTTGGGTGGAGAATAGTTTGGAGACCATATCTTATGCATAATGAGTTTTAATAGTTTTATCAGTCCCCCAATGTCCTTTGCTTGCCATGTCTAATGTCCTTTATATGCAAATCACGCTGAAAAATTATTAACAGGTAAACCGAGAGATCGTAAAAATCCAGAGGGTGAAGGCACCAGTTGGACAGATGCAGCTGAAGAGCCTTATTGAAGCCCATGTTGTAAGTTCACAATGATCTTTTATGTTCATTATATGCTCATTAGAAAAGTCAGTTCCCCGTTTTCATGGCTGACAGTTTTAACCGCAGAAAAACAATGTCACTGATGATCTCCAGCCATATTTTTGCATTTGAGTTTCAATGGTCAAGTCCTTAAGTGACGAGAGAAAGAGATAGGTCTAGCATATCCATTTACTGCATCGTGTTAGTGAAAAAATTTGAAAATAAAGACTATGTTGCAGTAACCTGGCCCAAATTCGTGTGGGCCAAGCCCTTAGAGGAATATCTCAAATGGGTTCCTTTCTGCTGCGTCTCGACCCTTTTATCACTTAATAAGCTGCATCCAACCCGATGAGGATTATACATAAATATACACAGAAAGAGTAATAAGTGTGCTTAAGCATCTTGTATATGAATGCATTTCTTCTCTCATTGACCGTGGAATGTAATGTCAATTTAAATTAAACATGCATCTCTTAAGGAAGATATGTCAGAAATGTAGACTCTAGTTGTCCTAACTTTAATTGGGTCTAGAAGCAACTACCCATGTGAAGTTCCAATGAAGAAAGCCTTGATTGGACCATCTGGTTACGTGAAGCCAGATGCAGTAGTTGTCTGGTCAACTCAGGTCTCATACCACTCGCTATAGCTTAACTTGCTGACAGTTTTACTGGTTGCCAAACACGGCCTTTGCATTTGACAGCATCCAGTTTATTTATGAGCAGGTTAATCTCACAAATAAACTGTGCCTCATCGATTATTTGTCCCGACAAGCTTTTCCATGTTATATGAGTAAAAGAAATTACTCTCATATCAGTATTTCTACATTTCTTCCATCTCACTTTGACAAGGTTGTTTCACAAAGAACCTTTCTCGTCTTATGTTTGGTGTAGGAGAAAACTGGCAGCAGCAAAGGCTCGGCAATTCTCAAGGAGTGGGACAAGTATCTACCACTCTTCTGGCAGTTTGTTCCACCTAGTGAAGAAGACACTCCGGAGGCTTGTGCAGAGTACGAGGCAACAGCCTCTGGACAGGTGACATTGCAGTCTGCGTGATTTCCTTGCGAGCAACAAAGCATGTGAGTTAGAGGCAGCCAGCCAGCATTGTACAGGAAAAATGAATGTGAATACATAGCTGTGGTATCGTTATTCAACTAATGGGTCAGGAACACCTGCTGCTTTGAGGTGGCATTTTCGAGTTTGAGAAGATCGAAATTGCCAGACCAAAGATCGTGGTCTATACCTCCAAAGTCATTCATGTCCACGGGACACTCGAGCAGTTGTACAGATAGTGGGAGAACTTTTCAGGTTTCTGTCATGTCAAAGCTTCTGGGAATTTGATTAAGAAGCAATCACAAGAGTGCTTCGGCTGGGATTAACATCAGTTCAGCCACAGAGAAGCATTCAGTCAGCTCTATTGTTATCTATTGTTTCTCGTCAATTAGTCTCTCTCAGATTTATTTGCTGACAATCCTCAGTCAGGAACTTGTAACCTGCATTTCACATTATATTGCGGGTCTTTGTAGTTTCGCCAAGAATTGACAGAAGGGAAATAAAATCGAGTTTTTGAGGGTTGCAAAGTAAATGTAAGTGGGAAACAATTAGATACGTATGACCTGCTTAATTGACTCATGGGTAGCTCATCATATGCTCTAGCCGAGCAATAACAAAGTCTCCTTGCTATTAATTTACTCTGTACAAGTATGATTATTTTGCTGCTTGTTCGGCAGCTATTTCTCTTCCCACGATACACAGTCGTGCAGAGTTACGTCTAAGAGCCTCTGTTTGAATGAGATTGATGTTCCATCTAAGCTCTAGACACGGTAAAGTAAACTTCATGGGATCGATGAAGGTATAATGTCTAGCTTCTTAGGGTCTGTTCCCGAAGGGTCGTCTGTGCCGTTGAAAGGATAGGATCATCTTGCAACTTAACTGGACATCGGAACAGCTGCTTTGGCACTAATTACTTAGGCCTACAGCTCTTGCTTCGTGACGCTCAACATCACTCTAATTCTCGAGCTCTCGCTAAATCTTTAACCATATCGCAAGCTGCATTGCTTTATTTTCAAAATTTTCTCATCGATCTCCGTAAGCCAGAGGAGGACGCGACACTGCACGCTTTATTTTCAAAATTTTCTCATTAATCTCCGTAAGCCATAGGAGTGACGCAACACTACACGCACCTTTCGGGACGGGGTGGAGTGCACCTCTTTTCCCGTCTTTTCTTCCTCTGCTAGTCATATAAGGTTATTAGAATGAGGACTATCCTCCCAAAAACTAAATTATTGACCCCAAGATTCACTGGAAGTTATGATTAAAACTTGAGTTGGGTACATGTTCGGATGGAGTTAAACACATTCGGTTAGTCAGACTGCGACTTACGCAGGTACGCTCACTATTCCTTGTCTTTTGACATATATATAAATAAATGAAACTACGTCGTCGAAAACCACACAATTATCTGATTCTCATGACTAAGAACGGTCCGATCTATTCAACTGATCCTAATATAACGTGGCTTCCACAACCACTGTACTGGAATGAGTCAGGCGCGAAATTTTGCGTGCTCAAATGGTTCAGAATAAATTATAGTGCACTGCGTATTTCTCGTAACTCGTTGCAAGCTCAGAACTTTCTTCATTAGATTGTCTCCCTGAATTCGTCCCACTGCCAAAGTAGCGTCAACATTGCGATGGGAAATGCTGAAATAAATACAGTTTATTTAATATTCCACGGTAGAGATCACCGAAATCTATGTGTACATGTTCAAGTAGCTTTGGTGTATCCAATGGGAGCTCTACTAATTACTTGATCTTTAATTTGTATAAATACATTATTTGCAAGATCATTGTCCAAAAAGTCTTTGGCAGCTGATTCAATCATAAACTTTCTAATAAGGCTAATTTAGTTCTAAACCATTTGACGGTTTTTTAATGTAGTTTTTTTGTTTAATTTTGGCCAAAAATCGTTGACGTAGATACTAAACCGTCTTACCTGGTACGGTTAGCTTTGACGTGGATGGCTTTTACAATCTTTTAAAAAGAAAATTCTGATTTTTTTTTCTTTTTTTCTTTTTCCTTTCTTTTTGTTTTCTTTTTTTTTTCCCCCTATTTCCCTCCGCCAGTTGCTGAGTCTTAGTCGTCACGGCCCTCGCTTAAATCAAGTAAGGCAAGAGTGTCATGGCTGCTGCCTTGGCCAGCGACCTCCATTGGTCATTGCCAAGGCCCTAGCAACAGTTGGATGTGTAATGATTGTCGGATTCCCAATATCGGATTTGACACTAAATCGAACCCCTAAACTTGTGCGGAAGATGAGCCCGGGAAAAACACATGCATCACCGATCCTAAGGCACATCACAAAATCGAACGTACCTTGTTAGCCACAGATTAAGTACCGACGCCAATATGAGGAAGAGAATTTGGCCCTATTCAATCCGATGATGCCAATTCGCCTTGAAGGGAAGATGGGTGTCGCCTCTTGCTTACTGTTCTTTCTTTTTGGAAGTGTTTTGAGGGAGAGAGGGAGGAGGAACGTATGTTTCTTCAAAAGGTGCATTCCTCCCTCTTTATTTCCCCCTTATATACGTCCCCTTAAAAAAGAAACGTGTCCCTTCATCATATCCCTCTATCCATAGGCCCTAATATTGTGGGCCGGGCTTTTAGGCCCAACATGAGCGGACAGGCCAACTTAGGCCCATCACAATAATTAATAAAACCATCAGGATGGAAATAGCAAAAAGAGAAAAAAGAAAAAAAAGAAGAAGAAAAGAAATAAAAACTAAATTCATGATATTTTCAAAATATTGCAAAAATGATCAACATTAGTGATTTTCAGCCAAGAATAGCCAGAAGGATCACATTGCAAGATTTTCTAAAATTTTAGGGCTAAATTGATCAAATTAAATTGTTTATGACTGAATTGACTGATGTACAATAAGTTTAGAACTTTTTGGATAAGAAAGTTGTCCACAAAGTTCTCAACCTATTTAATTCAGCCTTAAACATTTTGATTTTGCCAATTAAGTCCTAAGTCTTTTCATAATTCGTTTCAAACAAAAAAGACATATTCTTTAAATACCATATTATTCTAGTTATTTTAATTTTAGTTAACATAATATAACTAACTAAAGAAAAAGCCAAATCAAATTCTATATTTTGAATTTGAAATCTTTTTGGATCAAATTGGAATAGATAATCTCTTAACCATCCCATCAAATAAGTGGAAGATTCATTAAATTGTGAAACGTTAACTATAATGTGATGTGGTTCCAATGTCAATAAAAAGTAACCCACCTAATGGTATTTAACATCTAGAAAACTGCCAAATAAAATGCGTTCCAAGTGGAAATATCACAAGTACTATGTCATCCAGACCATCGCAAGGAAAACTATAACCGAAATCCTTTTTATTTGGCATTAACTTTGAACCACGTGCAACTAAAGGACCTTTTATTAAGATCAACATAGTTGTATGTAAACCTAAAACAATCACATGATAAACCAAGAAGTCTCCAGGACCAATTGTTAAGAGTAGTATCAGAAAACATATTGTGGGGTTGCCCCAAAGCGCTCATGGTATCATTATGAATCTACAAACCAAAATTGTGAAAGCCTAGAAATATACATACACATTTGAGATGTGATATGATTGCATCACAATACCTAAGGACACGATCTAGCAGATCGTTGTATCAAATAGTTGGATCATAATCTCTTACCATAACATAACTGTATTTTCGATAGCACCAACTATGAGAAATTCGCCACCCTTTCTTTGCTATAGTTGATAATAATCATTTTTTGGACAATGCATATGTAGAAAGCTTGTCTTGTAATTTTTTCGAGTATTTACTAGCAGATTCACTAATTGAGTCTATCTGGCTAATATTAATAAAAAATCATTGACATAAATATGGCCGTCCTAAGCAGCATGACCAGCGTTCACGTAAACAATTTTTAATTTTTTTGAATTTTCTAATAATTTTCTTTTCTTTCTTTTGTTTGTTTCTTTTTTGGTTCAAAGGGCCCTTAGCTACTGGTTGAGGGTTGGTGACCTTTGCCGACCATTGACCGAGGGTCAGCAACCCTCGTTGACCGTTGGGTGGGAGCCGTCACACCTTAGCTTGCCCTTGCTATGCCTGACGAGGGCCTGAGCGAGGATTGCCACACACTTGTCTTGTAATATTTGGCAAGGGCTCATAAGCACTCAGTGGCCGCAATGAGGGCTTCATGGCCCTCACCTAGGGGCCAGCGGGGGTTGCCAACCCTCGACAAGTGGCCAGCTAAGGTTGCTGGCCCTGTCAACCCTATGAACCAAAAAAGGGAAAAGAAAAGAAAAAAGAAAAAGAAAAGAAAAGGAAAATGAAAAAAAATTGAAAAGTTAATAAAATTTGCCCATGTCAAAGAGCTGATTGAATTGTCATGTCCGCTATCTCCGGCCAAAATTATCCAAATAGATTCAATTGGCAAAACTTGAAAAGGTTTTTGACTCAATTAACAAAAATAAAAGATTTGAGGCTGAATTGGTAAAATTGCAACATGTTTAAGATTTTTAGAACAATATTCCCCCTTTTGGACAATTTTCCCCATGATTTGTTCATCCTTGTAAGAGAATTGACAAGTAACTTAAATGTAAATGATAAAGAGAACTTATTCTTTTGTAGTTGCACTTGTTGATTAATATTCCAATTATTAATGGAGTTTAGGATGTGTTTGTTTCGTGAAAAATTTGAGATCTAGAAAATATTTTTTGAAAAATGATCGCTTGTATCGCTTAGAAAAATGAATGAATAAATAAATATTTTCATTATCCACAAAAATAATTAATCATAAATCATTATCGATAATGACAATATTTATCGTTGACTAATTTTTTTAAGCGATATAACCATTCATTTTTCTCAAATCTTAAGTTTTCAGCAAAATAAAGAGAGCCTTAATAGCATTTTCCTTTCCATTTTGTTCTTGGTTGTTATCTTTTTTCTGAATAGAATTCCAATGTCTTCTCACAACTCTTGCGATCAATGTTTAGGGTGTTTTTGTCTGAGTGGAAGAATTTTTTTTCTACTCATTAGTTTTCAAGACTCACTTATTTGATTTGCTGAAAATAATCAGTCAATGGAAAGATATTTATGGTCAAAGAAAATATGAATATTTAAAGTTAGGAAAATAAAGTCTCTAATCTGAAAAAGTGAAAATATTTTTCTAAAAAATAATTAGCATTTTTATTTATTATGAAGTAATCCTCGAAACGTACACACCCTTTCAAGTTTGCATATTTCCATGTGTGCATATTTTAAAAAAGGCCCAAGCTCCTCTAATGCCTACTATTGTAAAATAATATATGATAGGATATTACTAATTAAAAGAGATAAATGTTTATCCAAACTCCAAAGAAAATTACAGAAAAATTGGGGAAGCGATTGATTGAAACCCTAAAGGAGTTGTTACACAAAGTGGAAATCACGTGATAGGTCCAACCAGATAGAAAAAATTGCATACCAATTACAAACATATCACAATGGACAGACCGGCTTTCCCCATATATTACTTTGGTTCGAATTATAGATTCATTCAAGCACACGAAGTTGGCGCAATATGTCTCAAAAAGAAGGGACGTATAACATGCCGTATAGATGCATGATTTTGCTAAATCTCACACATGTATGAAGTACAAAGATGGTTCCTGTCATTACCCAGAACGCAAAATGGCGAAGCTAATGAAGACTCTTCTCTTGATTCAATCCTTTTCACTGTGAAACAACTCAAGTGCTCACCCATAAACGAAGCTTTACAGTTCAGGTTTAAGAAAACTTCCTTAGCACCATCAATCATTCCCTCCGACCTCTAGTCTTCAACTTACTGAGCTAGCCAACGAAAAGTAGACAAATCACTGAAATGGGTGCCAAAAATGAATAAACGACCAATGAGTAATCCGAAAGTAGGTGGAAAACCCACCTTCTCAGCATTGAACCAAATCATATATTTCCCTACCAACTACCAAGCAAAAAGTACATTGAAAAAATATGTTACTGTACCAAGCAAACCCTTAATCGTGCAAAGGCCGATTCATCTATACTCGATAAAGAAATTCGAGTTGCAGATCCATGGGGCCATATTGGGGAGGTACCATCTCTGTGTATCCTTTATTGCATACATTTCCGACCCTCTTTATTAGCGATAGACCCCCATCATTCTTCATTTTTCTCTTTTAGTATAATACTTCATAGCTAGGTCCAAAAAGGATCAGCGGTACCTATCAACCCCCGCTTATATAATTTATAACGTAAAGCTTAAATGTTAGTTTCAGTGTACTGATCTACACCAGATACATTGGAATGCTTATGTTTCATTGTTTCTGATGCAAATGGCTCGCCAAACTCTATATTATTTTGTGCTTCAAGCCTAGCCTTGAATGACTATAAATACATAATGTCATATGCCAGGCAATAAATAACCTAACCTTCTAGGGAAAGTGCAAAACCAGCAAGAAAATGGGTGCTATAGAGAGCCTTTAATCGCACGTAGGGGAAAGCTTCATCCACCGTTATGAATGATGTCAAAATTAAAACCCACATACAGGCCCTATCCTTCCCCACAATCCACATACACACTGGAATCCACCAAGCAATTCATGCCAACATTTATATAAACTATGCTGCAAAATGAAGACCAAGCACCATAAATCAAGGGTACCCCTTCTTTTCTTGAATAAACATGAATTAAGGGGACTTAAACGGTGCCAAAGAGAGAAGACCCGATACGGGAAAAAAATGAGAACGCCTCGATTAGGTTTTCTCTGCTGAGTAGTAGATTAAAAGCCCGTCGACGAAAGATTATCTAGCGCTGAGAGGTCTACTTTCTACAGCTATGAAAGTATGGGTACGTACGAAACATGAAGCTTCTTTTTACATTATTATGTCTTTTACCTTTTGACCTGGAAACCGCCAAAAACGAAGCAAGAACAATGGCGTTGCTTAGTCCACCGATACCTATGACTTTGAGCAAAGTATACAGATGAATCTGTCGCCCATAGTTATAGCAATTCTTCAAATTCAAGGCATGCCACCACGTGTCGATTTGTCAGATTTTCTTTCTACTTTTCGCTGATATTAACGCCAAAATGGCAAAAAGAAAGTTTTTAAGAGGCGGAAAACCAATCCCCACTTGCTGGGTCCGACCTCGTGCGCTCCGTCTCTTCTTCTGATCGATTCTTCTTCTTCGACCAATGACCTTGTACTAATCGATTTGTTCCTTTCTTATGGGTCTTTATTAGTTTTCCTTCATCTTTCCCTTTCTGATCTTATCTTTCTGTAATCTTAATCCATGTTTGCCAATTGATGTGTTCTCAGATATTGTTGCTCCAAGGCACGCCAGTGCTCATTCTTGGCGTGAAAGTGGAGGAACTCGAGAGGTTTTTTTCTTTTTTCGCGTCTCTTTTTGATTTAGAGTGTGGAAGAAAGAAAAGCTCATATATTCTCTCAATGAAAAGCAAAGAAAGAAGATCCTAGAATGCATCGATCCATCGTAGACCCTAAATTTCCTCGCAGAATGATTTCCAGCAAAACAAAAACCCTTAAAAGAAACCCCCTTCGTAATTTTAGCAAAACTGTTAGTTTTTCCAAGTAAGAAAGGGAACTTTCAGTTTGATGCATATATCTGATGAACATTTTTCAATAAAAGATTCAAATACTTGAACATCTTGAAACTAAAAAATGCATGCATCCCTCAGATCTTTCAACCCCCAGCACTCAAACAGGGAAGATATTGAAAGAAAAGCTCTAAACAAATTGATAATTCTAGAATATTTTCTGTCTCTGTCATGACTGATTACTACATACCGACATGCATGTACAGTACAATCTTACCATACCAAATTTTCACCATCTAATTAAACAAACCTTACACCAAAACTTGATCGCTGCCGTGGCCGTCATCGTCATCATCTCGAGCTCAAGCAGTTGCCAAAGGAACGTTCAGATCTCGGGCCGGCGAGAAGGCGAGCATAATGAGGAGGGACATGATCAGGACCGGCACAAAGAGGAGCATCAGCGGCGGTGGGGGCAGTGGCGGCAACACCAGCGGAAGCACCAGCAGCAGAAGAGTGAACAAGGCCAGGATGATCATCATCGACCTCATTAACATGTGGCCCGCTGTGCATGAAGCTATATCTTATAACCTCTGGTTATGGGTACGAAGCAACTATCGATAATCACTCGATCATCACTGGATTGTAGATCTCTCCTCCTGGATATAAGATCATCTATGTGACGCCGCATGGTCCAACCATTGCTGCGTTCACATCGAAGCCTCCCCTAAGACCCTCTGGAAACTCTCCCAGAAAGAGAGAGGGAGAGAGGGAGAGAGGGGGTGCGTGTGTGGTCAGTCAACAAAGGAGATTGAAAAGTTGTTGAAGAGAGGTTTATATATACACGCACACAGCCTAGCAGGAGAGAATAAATACGATAAGAAGAGAGAATTCCGTCTGCTTTTTAATTTCTTTTCTCCAGAAAAGGGATGTGACCCGGTTCGAATCCGGGTCGGACCAATGGAAATTTTGATGATTATAATAAATTCAAATTTTAGCTAAAGGAACGTACATTTTAATGGAAGGAAGATGAGCACCGTAGATGAAAAACGTGCGTGCATCATAAAATCTTTATTTCATCCGGTTGCGTCATAAATGTCATTTTTATGAAAGAGAGAGGGGGGGAATATTGTGGAAAAATTTAAAAAGGAGAGAGAAATGAGGATGGGCCAGTGAAAGGGACAGCCCGGCGGGGATGGGGACAGAGGAAAGGGGGGATGAACGAGAAGGGCAAGAGTGGAAACGTCTAATGACTCGGTCTTGTTACAAGAAACTAACACTGGACTTGTCCTTGTCGACGCCAGTCGTCTTCGACGGACACAATCCTCCATGATTTTTGATGTTGGTGTCTCGGTTCACCCAACCCTAACGTATATATACAACGCAACGCCCCACATCACACATCATAAGGCTGGAGAACAGAGAGAGGCAGGAGAACAGAGAGAGAGAGAGAGGGGAATGGGCCAATCGTTGATATCACCATTGATTGCTCTCTCATTAAATGTCGATGCCGATCCGGGGGCTTTGCGTGCTCCCCCCTTTCGATCGGGTGTCGTCATGGTCTTGCCCGTTTCGGGAAGCTTCGAAAGCATCCCCACCACCACTCTCCTCCCATTCTTGTTTTCTTGACGTACAAGTCTCTCGAGTGTTCGGTTGGGATCGAGTGGTGGTGAAAAGGATTTCGCGTATCAACATGAGTGGGGAGTTTCCCCGGGCTCGGTTCCTAGTCAATCATGTAACCTCTTTGAGCCATACAATGAGGAAGAAATGCATCATGACTTTCGTAGTCCCTACGTATAGATGGCCAACCTAACAAAGATGGTGTTGTTTTTCCTTGATGTGAAACCAAAACTTATCCATGATCTACGCTTAAAACACGATCTGCACTCGGCCTTTTCAGTGTACGACTCTTGCCGCTTTCCTCGGCTAATACGCTACTTCCCTCCGAGCTTCAGCCTTTTTTGTTCTTACAAGACTCCTTGTCGTCGAACGTCATGGTCGCAAGAACGACCGTACGTGGTTCCCGAATGTCCAAGGCCCTCGATCGACAACAATAAAGCCCTTGATTTTGTGAAGTCGTTCTGATTTGGAAAGAAAATATACACGAATCTACGAACAGTTCATGATAGCTCAACAACAATACAACCAGTAACAGAACCAATTACCTTGGAAGGATTATGTCCGAAAAGGAAATTCAAGCCTCGGAGTCCGAAGAGGAACCCCTATAACCCGAGAAAAGGGCATTTAACAAATGGTGGGCCACGCAGATTTCTTCGTCCTTCCTTCTCAACTCCCTTGACAAGGTGCAAGGCGGCTGAGTACGTGCTTTCGCTTGCGCATTTTACCCTTCTTAATCTACCATATTCTCGACCAGGAAATGGCGTAGGACCAATATTATAACAAACAAGTCATTTTCAGATGACTTAACGCGTGAGGAAGTTACCTAACAACAGGAAAGTGTGCGCAGATGCGTGGAACCTTGCATGCGTCGAATTCCATTAACTTATAGTACATAGTCGATCCTCCAACTATTCTGGTCTTATTAATATTGGAAAGTTAAGGAGGTTTCACAGTAATTATCAAGATGCCCAAATCGCCAAATTGATTGGAATTGACTGGGCAGAAAACTATTTCCATCAGTCATTCCAAGCTCAACTTTGTTTTGGCCTATCTTGTCCCGCACTAATTGGTTGGCTGGAGCTCAAGTTGGGAATGGGAACCTGTTATACCGGTCTTTTGTCTTTTGCAATGATGCTGAAGATAACGATGTCCTTCGGACATTGGGAGACGGATTAGGTCAAAAAGATTGAGATGGTTCATTGAATGCTCCGAATGTTTCGGCATGGAAAAGCTGATGATTATCCATTTAATTAAGAGAGCATAATATGACGGAAAGCCTAAAGTCTATTTTTTCTTTTTTATGGAAAATCAATGGCTGAAATCAAATCCCAGCATTTGAATTGCTTATGAGTCAATGAAAATAATTATTTTTGAAGTTAGGAAAATGAATTTCTCTTTCGAAAAGAAAAAGTCATTGCCTTAGCACTTGGGCCCCAATCTCTTGAGGCTGGGCCTAAGACCTCGACACCCTCATTCGAGTCCCAAGTAATTGGTTTCGAGACACGAGTGCTCATGTTTGAGCCCCCAGTGGCCATGCACGAGTCTTCGGTACCCATACCTAGAAACTTGGAGGTCGAGCCCAACTACTCGGCTCCGACGCCCAAGACCCTTGAGGTTGAGCTTGAATCCCCAACACCCAAGCACGGGTCCTCAGGTTAGAATTGAACCCCAACACCCGTGCTTAGGTCTTCGCCATATTGGGCTCTAGATCTGGGCTCTCATGTTCTCTGTTTCTTGACCCCAAAGCCCCAATGCTCTTGTCTAGGTCCCTAGTGCCTGAGCCTAAAACCCCAACGGCCACACTCGGACCCTATAGCCAATTCCGTGATGCTAGAACATGGGACGTAGATGTGTTTGATACTTTTTCCTCAAAAATGTGTTTGATAACAAATATTAGACAATGGCCTCCATAATATTTGTAAAATATAGTCAAATATCGAAACATGAAAATGGTTGTCCTTCGAAATAAGTTCATTTGAACAAATTTCCATCAAATTCCATTTTCTGTGAAATAAACCAAGCTTTAATCAACAAAAACGAAGATTGGATGCGAGTATTTTGGTTGAAAGTGATATGTTAATTATCTTTGGTTGAATAGTATTATGACTTGTGCAAGCACGGGCTTGTTTCGAAACCTATGAATGTAGATCCAACATTGATTTCATGCGTTGAAGATCATTTCAATAAATTTCGGTGAATTACGAAAAACAGAATGATTATAAATGTAAAAGAATTACTTTTCTCAAATAAGGACGGAAGATTTCTACCGTAGTTGATCTATCATACATTTGCTTACGTCAAATTTACAGTATGCTGTATACTTTCTAACTTTTCAGGTGTTAATGGAAAATATTCACCAATATGTGTATGTGTGTGTTTATACATATGATTATTTGCTTAAAATTTGGTTGGATTTATTAGTGTAAACTATTTTTGGTTGATTTTTGCTAGGACTAATAAACATATTAATCGTTTAAAAGTCACCTTGCATTATGCCTTAGAACTTTGTATTTATATTGAGGGGAAATCAACGGAGATTCTAGTTTGACTACAAATGGACATGCAAGCATTTACAAATATTATCGTATAGAGTTATGTTATCCTGATCAAAGATTATTGAAGTGACGAATTTATGGAATTTAAAAAGCGCATGGGACAGAAAAAATGGTTGAAGTCGCCATTTTTTATTATTATTAGACATAGTTAGAGGAATCCGCATGATCTCTGTTATGGGATTAGTGGTATTAAGCGAGATATAAAATGTACAGGAAATTGTTTCTCACGCAAATATATCAAAACCCTACCATGACCCACCCTCTCTCTCTCTCTCTCTCTCTTCAATTCCAGAACCGCCACAGCTCAATTGCGGCCGCCATAGCTCCGCCGAGGGCCTCCTCAACACTCCTTCCCCCTCTCTTTCTCTGCAAGAACCGTAAGTTGTCCGAGGCACTGACCAAACCCAGGATACTTAGCTTGGCGCGCATCTAGACTCGAGCTCCTCCGCCATCTGCTGCTGAAGGAGCTCGACTGATACGACGCCATTGGCGATCGATGGCGCCTGCGTCAACGAACAGGAGAAAGAAACCGCTGCTGTTGGCGGATGTAACCTGTTGGAAGCGTCACTGGAGAGAACCGTTCAACGCTGACGGGCGACGAGAGTGACTCGTATAGCAGTTGGAGGAGAGAGAGAGAGAGAGGGTGAGAGCTGGGGCTGATGGTGATGGGTGTTAGGTTCTTTGGGTGCTTACTTTGGACAAAGAATTACATACAGCTGACCTCCTAATGTGTACTGACCAATAAAAAAAGTGGATTTGATTGGAGAAATGCATGGAATTAATATTTACTTGTGTTTGCATGGACATCGAAAAAAATTATCGGTATAATGAATGAAGTTCATAGGGGATTTAAACATATTACGCTTTTGCTAATTCAATCCTAAATATTTCAATTTTGATAATTGAGTTCTAAATTTTTCATATTTTACTAATTGAATCCATTTAGCTCATTTTTGCTAGAATTCGTTGATGTAAACGCCAACCATATATGTTAATTATTTTTTAAAAGTATTTTAATTTTTTATTTTTATATTCATTTTTTTTATTTTGTCCTCATCAACCACTAGTAAAGAAAAATAAAAGTTAAGAAGGAAAAAAAGAAAAAAAATATTAATAAAATTTTGAAAATATTAAAATATTATTAAAAATTATTCATATCGGCACCCGATTGTATCATGTAGAATGATCAGTGTTCATGTTAATGAATTTCAATCAAAATTAATCCAATGAACTCAATTAGCAAAAGTAAAAAAGTTTATAACTCAATTAGTGAAATTGAAAAATTTCGAATTGGATTGACAAAAGTGTAATATATTGAGAATTTTTTGGATAATTTTTCTAAAGTTCATTGGGTAAATTCTTCGTGTCACTTTGCTTTGTCAATTGTTATTGGAAAATGCAAGGATAAAAAGATATTTAAAAATCTCATCGTAATTAGGGTTGGAATTTGCGTTTTCGCATCATAATTAATGTTGGGGAAAATTTCAAAAAAGGGCTTGAAGTGTCCTAATTTTCTCAAATAAAAGCTTAACGTGGACATCATTTCAAATAAGGGCCTAAAGTAAACAAATTGTTTCAAATAAGGGTATGAAGTGGCTAAATCGTCACAAATAAGGGCTTTTAGCCGGCAATGACTTTTCTGGCCATTGGAGAAGGGGTATTTTGGTCAAAAAATTGTCACTATATTTAATTTTTTATAAATTTTTCATTTTTCATTTTTCTTTTCTTTTTTCCTCTTCCCTTCCCCTGACATGGCTGTTGATGGCCGGCAGAGGTTACCCTCACTTGGCTCGGATGAGGGCAACCCTCATCGACATCGAGCGAGGGCACCCCTCACCCGACTCAGGGACGGACGCCCTCGCCCAACACTGCCGAGGGCTGCCCTCGCTCGGTGAGGGCCACCCTTGCGCTCCCCAGTTCGGTAAGCCCTCTTTTGCAAGTCCTTACCTTTGGTTACCCGGGGTTGTCAACCTTCCCCCAAGCGTTGGCGACCCCATCGGCCATCACCACTGCCCCACCAATGAGGGGGCGATGACCCTAGGCAGAAGGGAGCCTCTCGCCTATGTTTCTTTCTTACTTTTTTTTTTTTTTTTTTTTAGTTTTTAGTTTTTATTTTATTTATTTAAAGAAAAAAAAAAAGAAAAATTAAAATTAAAAAGATAAAATCGCCCTTCACATTTGGTGAGTTTAAGCCTTTCTTTGAAATTGATATATACACTTCAAACCCTTATGTGAGAAAATAAGGACACACCAAATCCTTATTTAAAACAATGTCCACTTTGAGTTATTATTTGAGAAAATGATGGTACTTTAAACCTTTATTTGAAATTTTCCCTTAACGTTATGGAATTCATGTCTAAACATCAACACGACAACTTTATTAATTGTGTCTTGTTCTTGAAACCCAAACACGATACTTTTATTAAATGGGACATGACACTTTTTATATATTCACAATTTAATCTATTATCAAAAAACATATATAATATGTTGGCCTATTTAATTCAATGTGTCTAAGACTATCATGTATAATCGGGCTACAAGGGTGAAACCGTGAACGATGCGCTTATTATTTACGTATAAACATATTAATCCATTTGCCACATTAACATACTTAGAATTCATCACGCTATCATAAGGAAATAAAGAGTAAAAGTGAGAAAAAGAAATTAAAACACAAGGTTCTATCCCGATTGATCTACAAAGTAGGGCTCTATCTAGCAGGGAATTTCACTATAATTAATGCGTCTCGCCTCTCTATTACATCCATCAATTATAACAGAAAAATATTATATAAACCCAACAATTATTTATGGGCACATGCCCAAATTACCATTTAAATATGGGCTCAAACTATAAAAGCCTTCTCGCAGCTTGAGTGTATAGTCCCCACAACCCCCACCTCAAAGAGGATCTTCGGGCCATCCTGTCAATAGGGAGTATGAATTACACTCTAACAAAACTCACTTCAAACTTGCTTAACACCCGATGTATATGTGGATTGATGTTGAAAACTGTGCAAGCAACAAGCACACAAAATAATGATAATTGTCCAAAAAGACTTAAATTTAGTGTACAATAGCCGATTTAATTCTAAACTTTTTAATTTTACTAATTTAGTCTTAAAATATAGTCCGCCAACTAAGGACTATATTGACAAATCGTCAAAAAGTTAAGGCCTAAATTGTTATAACAGAAAATTTTAATATTTTTTTGACAATTTTCTCCAAAATTGGAGGACTGATAAGTGGCATTTCTTCAGGTACTCGTTTGTAATCTGTCCCCTACAAACAGATATCGCTACTTTCAAGTCTTTAAGACATCGATGGTTACTTATAGAACTTTCTACAACCCTGACCCCATCAACAGAGTAATCGTCCTTTCATGCATGCATCCATTTTCACTGCTGTTTTAGAACGCAACAACTTGTTTTACTGTAACATAAAATAAAATAAAATAAAGATTCGTGATTAGAATAACCTGGTATATTCGCGGTGCAAAATGCTTGTCCCCCGATCGTGGAGTTTGATTTAACAGCTTCACCCCCGGGTTCATTGCATCTCTCAGAAGTCTCTCCTGGCGCCCACAAGCATAAATACTATAATATAAATGAGAAACGACCTAAGTTTTAAGTTTGGAATCATCCAATCAAATCCAGAACTCCGAGATTGAGGTGTCTGACGTACGAACAGGGAATGATTCTCCCCGAATCCCCATCGCTATCGGTGCCAAGTTGATCGATTTCTCAATGACCCAAATCTGTCTTTAATCAACCTGAATCGTTTAATTATTTCTCTTGTATTGATTTCCATTTAATTTGTGGGTGCTGGCAAAGGAGTAGTTGTTGCGGGGTTAGACTTTCGGCTTTCTATCCGACCACACTTTTTTCACAGCTTGCTTCATATGCAATGACATATATGCTCGTTTACCCTTATTATAATGAGCGAATTTTTTTAAAGATAACCTTTATGACAGCCTACATATATATATATAAAGGCCACTTGAGAATATATTAAGCAACATATAGTATTTAACTTTATTTGAATGTGTCAGTCACTCTTAGGGCAGACTTTTGCTGGCTGTGGCTTTTCTTTTTCAAAGTGGTATCGAGTATATATTAATTTTTTACTCTCTTCACAATTGGTATAACTTAGTTTTGTATTTCCAACAGGTCTTAAAACCGTGAACTTTGCTATTTGAAGAAAACCTTGGGTACTCTTCGAACACATGCCCTACCTATCAATTTAAGAACTGTTTAGACTTGGTTAATGTTTGCGATGGCTGAAGAGCCTAGAGGGCTTGGGAGAGACGGCGATCAATGAGGTAAAAATTAAGGGTGCTGATTTATGTTCGCGTGTCTTATGTCAGTCGATATAGAGATATGTGCTACAAAACTGATTGATTCACTCGCGACACGATCAAATAATTGTGTCAACCTACATCACACGAACATGACTCGAAAATTAAAAGGGTGACGCAACAAGATTTGTGTAATTTGCTTAAAAGTGGGTCAGAGAGTCAACACAATTAGATGATCCGCATAACATAAAATCGACTCGCCAACAAAAACCCGATACAAAATATGCTAAAGTTTTCATAAAACACATGAACAAATTGCAATTACTTGTTGGTAATCAATGAAATATCATCAGTTTAAGATCTTAATAGTGAATAACATGGAGAAATAATCTTATAACTAATTGTATCTAAACTGGTCCCGTACAAGTCATATCCACAATAACCCGTTGATTTAAACGGCTTATGCTGATCAATTTCTTCTGGGTTGGGTTGGGCACAAACTTGACACGATTACTAATCACGCCTCACGGCTTGACACTAGATTGACCCAAATACCCAAACCCACTAATTTATTATCACATTCAAGTCACGTAATTGTACTGTGTCAAAAACTGTCATTCCTAATAGTCTTCCTGTTAGGTGAGAATTTGTTGATTATGGCTCGAAGGGTTGCCGTTGAATTCAGAGCAGCGCAAGTTTGTGATCATCGGGACAATCGAAATGTTAGCAGCGGCATGCAGACAATGGTGGAAGAGAGGCGCGAGGAAACAGCTTGCCTGGCTCCTAGATGAAGCAGGACGCCAAGAGGGTACCCGGTCCCTCAACGCTGTCCTAATTCAACAATTCTATTTTATATAGAATTTGCAAAAACCCTAAAGGGTTGAGCCGTCATTCGTGAAAGTGGACATCATGAGAAAACTCCTCTCTTATGACTGATTCTTATGGGTATGGCTATTATATAGGATTGGGGAACGCTTATTCACAAGCGCTTCAGTTGATTGTATCTCCGTTTTGCCGACTATAGTGGAATCATCCCTTCGATCTCTCCTTGTTGAACAGGCAGCATGGCTTCAAACCACAAACATCCCCTGTGGTCAGGTCTAATTTGTGTATACTTTTTCTCGAATCATTTCGTTTATTGATGCTTCAGGGTATACAGAGAAGGTCTTAACCCCGCACATAAATCATCTCATCAAATCAAATTGTTAATATCCAACAACAGATGGTCACTTCATAAGATTACGATTTCCTGAATCAAAGTCAAACCTGCGATCACACCGGTGCCAATAATAAACCTCCTTTTCTCTCTCGCATACGTGCCGACGCAAATGTCAAATTTTTTGTCTTTTGTGCTGGATTCATTGCATGTCTTCTTCTCTCTCTGGGTTGTTGACTCCTACCAGTCCCACGTAAAGCCGTTCGTAATCGAGCGCTAGTTCACAGAGAATGATTCTCCTCGGCTTGCGCAGCATCTCAGGATCAACTTGTTGCGGGGTTTCCTAATCCGACCCTAAGCCCTAGACCATGCCCTCGTTTTTGCTGAGCTTTTTGTCCATGGCGGGTTTTATAATCTAATCCGCCGAACGCAACTTTCAGTCTCTTACCGGCTGACCCCGTGGCAACTAGCTCAACTAGTTCTATGTTAAATTATTTACCGCTCAAACCCGTACGGGTGGCCAAACTCAAATGAGAAAAAAATTAACATGGGGAACCCCACATACTGTACCTAAATTAAGTATTCCATGATACCAATGCCGGTAGCGAAGTACATTGCACCTGCTTGTTTTTTTATATCAAAAAAGCAAAAGGTGATAAGAGAGTTATCTAGATAACGATTAATAATTATGTTGGAAACTAAAATATATAAGCGAAAGGCATTGTCCGTACGAGGGATATAAAGTATTGATCCATCCATTAGAAGATTCAATCATATATAAATAGGCAAGTGGGTCCCTATTCTGCAAAAGTTCGAAATGAGGATCCTTATGGATGAAGATAATAAATTGAAAATGGATCCTCATGGGTGTCTCAAGAACAATTATCTAACATGTTTAATAAGAAAATACATTTGATTATGATGTATATATATCTACTCCATGTTCTTAGTGGCATTCAATTTCTCTTCCATTCTTAAAGTAATAGTCTCTATCGGTTTCAATATATTATGAAAAAAATAGTGCAACTGGGAGCTAGAACTGGCGAGGAATGTACTTGTCGAGCTATAGTCTCTACGGAGTTTTATTTGTATCAAGAGGGATTTGATTTTGAAGATTTTGGTGGGATATGACATATAATCTGATGAGATCGCAGCATGACATATCTTGCTTTTGTCAAGGGAAGCGTGCAATGAAAATGGGCCGGGCGATGAAAGGGCTTCCTCAAATGGGCCGGCCGTAAAAGGCCCATTTAATCAAACATCAATTCATCTATCCCTTTTGGGTTAAATTCTGTGGTCTACCACTCCTAAATCTTGCGAACGGTCCAATGTAGAATCTCAACCATGGAATGAAAGGGGGTTTCGATTTTGACCGCCCGATCATTTACAAAAATGGAGACTAGTCGATCGGTTGTTGGTAGTAATTCACTCGCCATTTCATTAAGGTAAGTTGCTGACAACACGGTTATCAACTTCATGATCGACGACAATTAGGACGTATTAAGACTTATAACACTGATAGGTTCCTTTGATTTAGGAATCAAGATATTGATGTAAGTTTATTCATGATAGGAAAAAAAAATGGGTACAAAATAAAACGAGGTAGTTTACAATTTCTCATAGCTTTCAAATTTGCGAGAGCTCCAACAAAATAAATTTCGGTATATACATATACCATATAATACGTATAAAAGTTATGTCTCCCTAATGTTTGCAAATCTTTACACTAATGTAAAGTTTTTTGTTAGGGACTGTGTGATGCATGCTTTCCTACATGATGTGCTTGATGCCATGAATAAAGATATGTGTTGTTAGATTGGATGTCTTAATTTAATGATCGATCAGAGTTGCAGTTTATGGCCTATTTGGTAACCATCCAAACAGTGCCTGATTCTGATTTTTTATTCTCAGGAGCAGTTTGGGAACATAATCGTGTTTGGTAAAATTTTTGTTCCCGGGAACAAATTTCTAATTTTTTTTTTGTTTCTGGAATTAGATTTGGAACAAAATCAAGAATAAAAAAAAAAAAAAGTTGATTCTTGTTCCGGAAACAAATCTAAGAATCAAAATCATATTTATCTTCTTCTTCTTCATCTACCGCCATCCCATGGTTGCCGTCTGCCATCCGCCACTGTTCGCCGCCGGTCGTCGGCAACCGATCCGTCGAGCTCACCGGAGGCTCGCTAGGCCAGGGCGAGGTCCAGTGAGCTCGTCGGAGGCAAGCCCAGCCACCAGCGAGGTTGGGCAAGCCTTGCCCAACTGTCGATGAGGCTCGGCCGATGAGGGCCGACCTCACCGAGGATCGGCGACGCTTCGGTGAGGCTGCCGACCACCGGAAGAAGAAGAACATGAGAGAGAAAGGGAAAATAAGAAAAAAATAAGGAAAAATAATTTAAAAATTAAAAGAAATTGATTTGGAACAATCAATGAAAGACGGTATCAAACGCGATTCTATTCCGAATCGAAATTTTAGACAGCTTACCAAACAGCTTAAAATGTTTAGAAATTATTCCCGGGAATAGAATAAAAAAGAATCATTTCGATCGAATCATTTTAGAAACGTAATCGTTACCAAACGCGCCCTTAGTATTTTCTTGCTTTCACTGTCCATTCTTATGATGCTGAGGATAAGAAAGATTCCTTGTTCATGTTGTTTCTGGACATGCTTAGTTGATATTTTCTTGGCTAGTTTTTCTCAAGGGTCATGATAGAGGAAGAAAATATTAACACATACGACACGTTTATTGGCTGCTACAAAGTTCGTGAAATATTTTATATATATTATATGCTCTTCCTATACATTATTTTTTGGTATTCCGAAATTCACTGTAGATGTTGATCTTATTATTTCTCTGGGTCTTAATAAAGGCCATTGACTAATTGTGAGGTGTTTCGGAAATAGAGAAAAATATCAAAAAAGTCTTAAACCTGTTACACTAATACAAATTCAGTCTTAAACCTTTTAATTCTCTCAATTTAATTCTAAACTTTTTCACATTAATACCAATTCGTCCATCCGGAAAATTTAAATTGGAAATTGTTGACATGAACGCCAATGCTTTGACGTGGACATTTTAAAATAATTTTTCAATTTACTATTTATTTAATTTTTTCCCTTTTTCTTCCTTTGTTTCCTGTTTCTTTTTCTTTGGACTGTGGACGATACTAGCTACAAACGAGGGCCAATGAGCGGCCCTCGCTAGCCACGGGCAAGGGTTGCCCTTGCCAGCCCTCGCTAGTCCTTGCCTATGGTGGATTGCGGGCCATGGCTAATACCAACCACATTCCAAAGGCAAAGAAAAGGAAAAAAATTAAAAGGAAAGATAGTAAAAAAATCGAAAAATTATTAAAAAATTATTTTAAAATATCTATGTCGGTGTCGATTGTGCTATATAGGACAGCCGGAATCCAAGTCAGCAATTTTCAACCTAAATTGGCAGGATTGACTGAATTGATACCAATATGAAAAGCTTTAAGACTAAATTGGTCCAATTAAAAACTTTATGACTGAATTAGTACAGATGTAATAGATTTATGACTTTTTAATTGTACTTTTCCCTTCGGAAACATTATGAAGATTACTTTCTGAGTACCCAATATATTCTCATAACTAAAATTTGCTTAATGGCCCGTATCATGTATAACCAAAAGTTGACCATATAAATTATCAATTTATATATAACCTATTTCAATGCCTAAAGGAAATGTAGATGTCAAGGACTTTGCGTTATTATATAGATAATAATAAAAAATAAAAAATAAAAACGTTTATTTTACCTATGCAATTAGTGCTTTTTTTTTCTTTTTTAGGTAAAACTCATCATCATCATCATCATGGTTCTAGAATTATAGCTTCAAATTACTTAAACTGAAAAAAGGAGTTGACTTCGTTTAAGCAATACACTGGCTAAAAAGACATTCCGTCAGCAGCCTTTAAACAGTTATTTGTTTAAAAACTTACATATTCGAAAAAAGAAATGTGCAAAGACATTCTCAGATTATATATAGGATATCTACAAATACATAATCAGAACACCTAGTCGAAAGGCTACATAGATAAATTTAAATACTAATGGAGGGACTATTACTGTCTTACATTATGATCTGATTCTAATGTTGTATCAGGAATTTTACTTCCCTTCCCTTCTGATCATATAACGCCAACAGTTTCTCCTTCAAAGCCTCACACTCCATCCCCCGACTTCTCTCAACCTTCGCATTTGAAATGATCATCATTCAAACAACATGCCATTGATATATATATATATATACCATGTCAAGAAATTAAATTTGCAAGTCCAGTTACGACTAAAGAAACTAATAATAAACTTACTGAAGTACCTGAACGTGTAGATTGTAGAAGGTTGTTCTTGTTCCTCCAAATGACTCGAATGTGGAAGCGTTTATCAGAGGAAATCCATGATGATCCAGGTTATGCAAGATCTCAGAGAAGTCGACAGTATTCTGAGTCATGACCTTTGTTGTGCATATTTGGATTGCAACCTCGCTCTCACTCAAACAATTTGTCGAAATAGATGGCATCGAATGGGAAAGCACACCTTTTCCTTTGCCGATTTCTCGGTGAGTGCAGTCATCTATTCCTTGGGCGGCATTAATTCTTGATAGAAGTTCTTCCTTCTCTTGAGCGAGTATCTGCACTTGCTGTTGCAGTTCTGGTATGTATTTCAGCACTCGAGACACTGTCGCCGGAATACTCAAATTTTCCTATAGGGAAAAGGACAAGATCTAACTCTATTAATTTCTCCGGACCCAATACTGAAAGATAACTGAGTATTTAGTGACTTGAAGCGGCTACAAATAAAAAGTGTAGAACATCAAGTTACACATTAAGGATTTAGAGAAGAAAGCAAAAACTAGGGTTCATATGTGATCAACAATATTGTCTGCTAGCAAAAACTAGGGTTCATATGTGATCAACAATATTGTCTTCTAGCAAAAACTAGGGTTCATATCTGCACTTGCTGTTGCAGTTCTGGTACGTATTTCAGCACTCGAGACACTGAATACTCAACTTTTCCTATAGGGAAAAGGACAAGTAACTTTGTCAATTTCTCCGGACCCAATACTAAAAGATAACTGAGTATGTAGGGACTTGAAGCAGCTACAAATAAAAAGTGTTGAACATCAAGTTATACATTAAGGATTTAGAGAATAACGCAAAAACTAGGGTTCATGTGTGATCAACAACATTGTCTACTAGCTGCTACTCTTTAGTTTTCTCTCCATCACTTTTCCTTATTTGGCAGAGTTTACCCGGGGAAAGGTAATAGAAGACTAGCTCTAATAACTTCCTTGTAGATGAAGGACTTAAGGATTACCGTTTGATCAGCAGATGGAAGTAGCGAACGGAGTGCAGAGTACAAACTGTTGATTTTCTTCCGCCGGTCGCGCTCACAGGCATTGTGGTTCAGCTTCTTGACCATCGGGGCTTCACCGTTCGTCGCTGCAGCTGGGATATTGAGATGATCAAGTACTACCTCAGCATGAGGAGATGGTGATGACAAGAAGGCAAAATGGAGAGGAGGTGGTGAAGAGAAAGGGTGGGCATCTCTGCTCATGTAGTTCTCTTGTTCATGGCTTGTTGAATCCTCGAAGGGCCAATTACTAGGAGAACAAGACAACATTTGTATGACTATTTTTTTTTTCCTGAGTTTTCTGATATTTTCAGTTCCATAAGAAGTTAGGTGATCATGACTTGCTTATATATAAACCTCCATTAACGATGCCAGCTATATAATAATGGCATAATATGTTGGGAAAAGATGACTCAAGGTGAGATCATCAATTGCTTACACTTAAACTTCTCTTGAGGACCTCAGCTAAAGATTAATGGCATGATGTATTGACGAAGCAAACCAAGACATCAGCAAGATGGGAGTGATCTCTTTGGACTGCAATTTAATTATGGATCTCTCTTATCTCAACTTTCTGCAGCGTGCATAGGTGTGTCTCAACTTGTGTGCACGACTTGTGGGGTTGGGCGGCTAAGCCTCTTGCGCTCACTTATTGCAGCTGTCCATCCACCAGCTTACTCCTTCATTATCCTATTTTCACATATAGAGAGATGAGAGCAGCAGTTTTTTTTTCTTTTTTCTTTTTCTTGATTTATTTTTTTAGTTACGTCATACGAACCAAACAAAAGCATACGTTAAGCTCGTTGGAGTCACCTTTCATCCCCGTTTTATGGTAAATTCTCTTTCTTACGAATAACGCAAGTATCAACTTTTGTACAGTATACACTTAGGCACTATTTGGTAACTATCCAAACAGTGCCTGATTATGATTTTTTGTTCCCAGAATCAGTTTGGGACAAGAATCGCGTTTGGTAAAATTTTTATTTCCGGAAACAGATTGGGAAGAGAATTGAGAGTAAAAAAAAAATGTGATTCTCTGTCTAAGAATAAAAAAAAAAATCAAAACAGTGAAAGTCTCATTCTTCCCTTCCGTCATCCCGCAATTGCCGTCCACCACCGCCCACCACCCACCGCCACCCGCCGCCACCGCCAGCCACCAGAGGCAAGCCCAGCCACCGGCGAGGCTCGGCCTCACCCAGCCCCGGCGAGGCTGACTTGGCCGCTGGCAGGGCTGGGTGAGCATCGCCGGTGGCCAAGCAAGCCTCACCGCCAGCTGGGCGAGGCTTGCCCAGCCCCGCCAAGGCTCGGCCTCGCCAGTGGCCAGGCGGGCCTCACCCAGCCTCGTCGAGGCCCGCCTGGCCACTGGCGAGGCCGAGCCTTGGCGAGGCCGAGCCTTGGCGAGGCTGGGCAAGGCCGAGCCTTGGCGGGGCTGGGCGAGCCTCGCCCAGCTGCCGGCGAGGCCAAGCTGATGAGGGCCGGCCACATGAAGAAGAAGAAGAAGAATGGGAGAAAAGGGAAAAAAAGAAAAGAAAAGAAAAAGTAAAAAAAAATATTTAAAAATTAAAAGAAATTGATTTGGAGTAGAATCAATGAGCACGGTATCAACGCAATTCTATTCCAGAATCAAAAATTTTGGACAATTAACAAACGCGTTTTTTTACTCAGAATCAGTTTCCGGAAGCAGAATAAAAAATAATCATTTCTAGTCAGAATCAGTTCCCGGGACAGAATCGTTACCAAACGTGTCCTTAAGTGCTATAATTCTTTTTTTTTTCGCTCATTTGAATATCACAAATTTGAAAAATCAACCACTTACGTACTATTGGCTATTTATCTCACCGAAAAATACGACGTGGATGCCAATTGTCCTACTTAACTTCATTGTTACTAATGTGAATAAATTTTTAATATTTTTATATTTAATTATTTTTTTATTTTTGATTTTGACTTTTCTTTTCCTTTTCTCTCTCTCAACTAACCCTTGCCGGCCATAAAAGAAGGGGGGCAAGGAAAAGAAAAACAAAAACACAAAAATTTCAAAAAAGAATCTAAAAAGGTTAAATAAAATTAAAAAATCAACGTCAAATGGGAAATTAATAAAAAAAATCCATATAAGATAGATTTACTAAATATGGCACTTAAATGATCGATTTATTCCGACGTGACATTTAAGTGATCGAAAAAAAAGTTATGACACTCAAATAAGTGTTATACTAAAGTTTTAACACTTGTGTTATTACTTTCCCCTCAATAACCCTCCCCAACTTATTGAAAGTTTCAGTCTTATTTTCTGGCTTGATTGAGCTTAATGGTTTTTTGTCTTTACTGGTGGGTCATTTGGAATCGATCGGAATATCATATATATCATCTTCAAGTATACGCTTCAATTACTTTACAATAAGCTATCTGATGTAGACTTTCCTTTTGCTATTCGGAACTATCTTAATGACACAACGCAAATATTGTCGATGGTTCCAAGGATAAAATGAAATCCGGTTTTCTCCTTATTTTTCCGAGTATTTGTTTTATCAAATGTTTTCTGAATCATTTGTCAACCCAAAAGAGAATATTTGATATATATAGACAGTATTAGTAATGATCATTGGTCTGATTTTATATTTCCAACTTGACGAAAGGCATTTCATTTACAAGTATTTTGTATCACTTTCTCGAGAATACTTAACTAAGGGGACGGCCGTTTGTTTGATGCCAGATTAGATGTACAACCGCGTTGGCGAAAGCCCAATTAAACTTTAACCTTTTTTCTTCCTCTTTTCTTTAGGGTTCTTTTGGTGAGAAACGGGCGGCGAAAACAGCGGCTCGTGGATTGCGTATGCCATGCACACCAGAGCACAAGCAAACAACGAGGTCGCGACAGAAATCCCCGTGCACGAAGAGGCACGCCACGTGAAAGCGCGCGATCTCCTCGTGCTCGCTTGCAATACGGACGAGCAGATATTAATATAATACTCAACGACGCAGTAAATACCAGAGGAGTTTCTCGTCAGGACTTGGCAGAAACTTTTCTCCTGAAGTGCCTATTCTTAGGTTAGTGCATCTTCAGTCTTGTCTAGGAAATGTTCTCCCGACAGCTTCCGGTGTCAACATTTACATGGTGCTCTTTAGGACAAGAGAACTTGACCCAATTGGCAAATTGGCATGGGTTAGGTCCCCAACTTCCTGGAGAGGATAATGGCTGAGGAGGGCTTGTCTATTAAGTAATGATAAATTCAACCCGACTTCTTGGATTCCCCCTCTCTTTTCACACCGAGCATCGTAGTCCTTCCCGTCTTCCACGTACTTGGCCTAGCTTCTGGAAATGATGGATATCTCTCTTGATCCTCCCGGTCCGATTCGACACCATTTGGAACACCAGAAGTCCGCCGGTCGTGTTGGAGAGCCGCCACCCTCTCTCCCACAGGAAGAGAGTCCTCCTTTGCCAGTGACACGGTTGAAGAACGCCTCTGCGTGACGCTCGGCCTTGACTTCACCGAGCACTCAAAGCAATGAATGCACCCAGTTCATTCCAATGCTATTTCAGCACGCGAATTTGTGTGCATGCCACAGGTACATAGGAGAAGTCATTTCCGAGACCGAAAGGGGAATATAAATTCAAGAATATCACTAAAAAATTCATAAACTTATTACAATTATATCAATTTAGTCATAATTTTTTTTTTGTCAATTTAATCCTAAAATTTTTGCGCTAACATGGATGTTAGCCATCCAACGACATGTCGACGTTGACAATTTTTAATAATTTTATTTTTTTATTTTTTTATTAATTCTTCCTTTTTCTTTTCTTTTTCCTTTTTTATTTTCTTTTTTTTCCTCCTCCTTCTTCCTTTGGCCGGCAGGAGGGAAAAAAAAAAAAGAAAGAAAGAGACAAAGAAAAATTATAAAATATTAAATATTAAAAAATTCAAAAAAAATTATTAAAAAGTTGTCTATTGCCCATCAAACGGTAAGCAAATCTGGCTACCCAAAATTGGCCGAATAGACTAAATCGGGATTAATGCAAGTAGTTTAGCATTGAATTGGTAAAAAAAAAAATTAAGACTAAATTTACATAATTGTAATAGATTTAGGACTTTTTAATAATTTTTTCCATTAATTCACAAGAATTTTCCGCAAATGGAACAAGCACTGTCCACCACGTCATCCATGATTGGCCATGGAGAAAATTCGTTTTGGAACGCAGAGATTTCTTTTCGCTTAAATCCGCTCTTCCTCCGTTGACTGAGACTTGGCAAAGGCGGCAGACTATTCTAAACGGTCATCATCCTCCACTGCCAAGATCGTTTGGTAAGACTCATAAAAAAAAAAAAAAGAAGTAAAAACTAACTTCTTTTTTAACTTTTTGCCCAAATCTAAAATATTTATCCGAATAGTTAAAAACTATAAAAATATCATATCTGAATCCATGCATCAACATTTATATATTGTGAAAATTTCAAATATTTAAGATCAAAACGAATCAAAATACAACATTGAACAAAAAGTTAAAAAAATATAAAAAAATTCTTTATTAGTAAAATAAATAGAGATCGCTAAATATACTCTTAAGCGTTAGTGACATTGAATAACCGTTGGTGGAATAGGAAGAAAATAAAATCAACTGGTTAACTATTAGTAAATTATATAACTTTTTTCGAGTTGAATAGCTTATTGACCTTTATTTATTTATTTTTGTGGTCGGGTATTGACCTTCTTTTGAAAGCTTGTAAATTACCAGTTTTTCCAATAACTTCTACCATTTTTTAGTAGCTTATCCACGTTGTTTGATGCATGCTATAGCCAGTGCTCTGAAATTATCGACACTTATGTCAATTAACCAACCAAGATTTGAGTGACGTAATATTTATCCGATTAAGAGGGGCGTTGCTATTCCACCATTCCTGACAAATTATTTCAGAACTTAAAAATATACAGCTAGTATTTACACGTACAGGCAATAAGAATTTCTCTGTACAATTGGGCATCTGAACTTTCCGGATTCTTGTCGAAGACTCTTGCCGGTCACCCGCAAAATACAAGTATACAGTCATGGCTGAACATGTCCCTTGGCAGCAGCGAGCTGTTTCTTGAGGTTGAGGACCTCAGTGCCGTATGATGCCAAACGATCCTTGAGCTTTCCTGAAGCCTCCTCGTACTTTCTATTCATCAGGTCTTGTTCATTTAGTGCTTCGGTGCATCGATATCTCATGGCGTCCAACTTTGCCTGTGTCCACCGTAGTCTCATCCTCAACTTTGCTTTTTCCTTGCCATTGTTGACTTCTTGCTGTTTGTGAATCAGGTGACAATAAATTAATTATGATACTTGTAAAGTCAAAGCTTTTGGCAAGAGGAACCAAACAGGAAGCAGACAACTCTTTCTATCATTGTTCCTCCCCTGAGACCCTATCACCTCACAAGTCACAACTTAGCAGAAGCACAATACTAAAAACAAAATCCATACATTACCAAGCCAGAGCATAAGTCATTTCCACCAAGATTAGGCGATTGTTTCCACCAAAAGACGGTGTCAAAATCAAGCAAATCTAATGCCTCAAAACGTAAGACGCTAGAAGGGCCATCCAAAAATTTAGCAGAGGTAGTTTCTCCACATCTACCTAAGCCCCAATTGCCAACTCCATTGTAGAGCTCAAAGTGTTAACCAAGAAAAAATACAATTATGTTGAAAACAGCTTTTCCATCTCAATGAGGATGCTGCAACTCCTAATCAGAGTGGATGGACGAAAGATTTCAGGGATTTTAGCTTTCTGATTAAAATACATTATGCAAGCGTCAATGTCGAAATTATACACAAATTCAATCCCCAATGCACCTGAAGGAAAAGCATGTACACCATCTAAAAGGAGGGAACGGATAATAGTTCTGCTGAATAATAAGACAAAGTCTGGATAGTAGCAAGACTAAATAGACAAAAGAGACTACTGATATAACAAACAAAGCTGTTAAGGCCGATTGAACCACATAATATGTTCCTCCACGTGAAAGTTGTGCTTCTACCAATTTCACACTATACATTATAATGTGATAAAATTAACCTGACATACTCGAATAGAACAAGGCTAATGCAGAGCATGTTCCAGTAATCTCAGACCTCGACAACCCCCAGTAGCATATTGTACGGTGTTGTGGACATATAGAAGTTGTTGAATTTCGCACATGCTACATAATATAACTATTAAACATCTAATCCCGAGCTCTACTACTTATGAGAATACCAAGTCTATCAGCGAAAATCTTTAACAGAGAGAAGGGACGGACATCCCCAGTGGGCAAACTTACAGTGTGCAGCTTTATTTCCATGGTGGAAATCCTGTCAGACAGTATGTCTGCTTGAACTTGGGCCTCAGATATCTGAAAGAAAAGACCTCACCCTGTAACTTCTGATACTTTTCATGCCAATTAAATGCTAATTATGCTCAAGCACTTTCATCAAACTACCTTGTCATGTTGACTTATTTTCAGGGATTCAAGTTTAGCCATGTGCCTTTGCTGCTCCTCTAATTGAGTCTTTAACCTATCCCGTTCATTTGTTATGTTATGAACTTCGCTCTTGAGATTCTGAGGACCGAAAAACAATTACAGTAAAGAGAATGCCATCAGCACTGAAAACTTACAGCATAATCTGGTCTTACTGAGCAAGGAAATCTTAGAGGATATTCTTTCTGAACAATCTAACCTGCAGATTACTTGCCAGATCTGTTCCAGTTTCTAACTCTCTATGTTTGATAAGAAGATCTTCCTTTTCTTTCTTAAGAATGTCCAGCTCCTTCTGTAGCTTATTTGCTCTCTGGTAAGCATCATTACACTCCAAATATATGGTCTCGAGTTCTGATTTCATCGTCTGCAGGGAAATGAATCAGTTAGCCTGAAAACCATCGACTGAACTGCTCAACTTTTTACACGTCCATCCGTAAATTAGCAGAAAAGATAAGTGCTTACAATTTGGGAATGTTTGTTCTCCACATCAGACAATTCGAGGGCATGTTTCAGCTGTTCAATCTCTAAAGTCTTCTGCATACTGCAAATAAGTTGAATAACTGAAACATTAACATTGGTCAAACGGATGAAGGAGGCTTGATTCACTGGAAGCTAACCCTCCTACTGGCCACCTAACCACATAAGCTCATAATGAAGCAGGAACTTCATTGATCTAAAAATTAACAATCTATAAAATGCCATCATTCCCCATTAGCAGGGGAAAATTTTGAAAAAATAATAATAATAATAATATCCAAATAGTGCAGTTAATTACAATCTTTTTACCCACTTTTTCGAGCCAAAGCAGAATAGGATAACATTTAAAGTAATAGTACTCAGAGCAGCACATGACAAGATTGAAAAGTATTCCCATGGATCTCAACTATAAGAGCAATGGTTGAGACAAACCTGTGCTCTCTCTCTAGTTCTTTCTCTTCCTCATGAAGTTTTAATTGCTCTCTAAGGACCTTGCATTGCTCCTTAGAGGATTCAAGTTCATTCTTCACCTTACATTCCAGATAAGAGGGATCGAAATAAGATGGAGTTCTCCGTCACATATAATCCAATTAATTCTAAACATCTATAACATACACATAAAGAAAGTGACACATGTAATATGCATGACCGAATTAGCTTTTACCAATTTCATGCAGAAAAGAAGTTTCCTCCAAAGGGAAAGATAGTTAAATGAAAATCGATCCCTTCTACAATCAACAAATGAAGTTTGCATTTATTTCCCCTCTTTCAATGTCGACAGAATTCGTTCCAGGAGTCACTAAGAAATTTACCCTATATTAGTTAACCTCTCAAAAACTGTAGTTTGAAAGCATCAGCCCTCATCAGTTATCCTCAGTTGTTTAAATATTTGATTAATAGTTGACAGGTCGCCAGTTTTTCTCAGACTATTTCTATTAATTTTATTGATTTTAAGGAATTTCTGTTTTACCTAATTGTCAATATGTAATGTCCAGGTTTTTCAACTTGTCAATTTAGAAACTTAACAAAATATAACTATTGCAATAAAATATATACATCCACAAATTAAATAGTAAAAAAGTAATTTCACAAACCCAGAAGATCAAAGACCTCTAACCAAAACAGTTTTCGCCATTCCAGCCAGGATGTTAATTCAGTTCCATGTATAACAATTGAAGAAAAGGTTTGTAGGTTTTTCTTTGAGAGATAATAAATAGCTCCTCAGTAAATTTTCATGCGATTGTTGAATGTGTTTTTCCCAAACTTAAGCATCACACTAATTGCAATCCCTTGTTGGAGCACCATTTAACGTGCATGTTCTTGATCTATAGTGAGGTACTGTTCAACATAGGTGGAGTGAACAGCAAATGCATGACAAAAATAAGAGGGGCAAAAAAAAAAACAGAGGACATAATTTGAAAGCAATCTAAATTTAAGTTGACATTTTAAGAAACAGAATTAGAGAATTCTAAAGATAGTTTGTTCGTGAGTGTTTAAGGACCAGTGCCAGCCCAAAAGATAAAAGGAACATATTCAGCTCCTGCACCAACTCATATGACTATTACACTATCAAACAAAGTAAACTATAGTGATCATCTTGATGTAGATAATTGACTTACTAGTCTTGCACTTTTCTCAATAGTAATTTTAGCAAAAAGAATAGATCACGGAGATGTTAAATGTTGTCAAAACTAAAATTAAACTTCCTGCTCTATTATCTGACTTGGATAAGCCGATGTTACACACATGAGTATAAAAATGTAAATGCCCCTTCTCAAGGGCTTAGCCGGCTCAATGTACAATGCAAACCATATCGATAGAGTGAAAGCATTCTTGATTTGAAATTTACAAAAAGTCATAGAAGTTACAGCTACCCAAGATGTTTTGAATCAGACATTCCAAGGAGATCCATGCAAAATTAACACTTCCATAATAAAAATAGTTATTATATGTTACCTCAGACAGTTCTGTGGATAATGATGTAATCTCAGCATTAGACAACTTCGTGTTTTCTTCTAAGGCTTTAATGCTAGCTTGCTCTTTAGCAGACCATATAGCCTTCTCCTCCTCCATTTCTAGCAGGGAATCTGTTAGTTGCTGCAAATGCCAATGTACCAAGCAATGAAGCCGACCTCAAGAAACACCTTAATTGGACACATTTTGCTTAGGACTCAACTTTATTTTCCTACCATAGCCAATTCTTCCTTTTCATTTACCAACTGATTGAGTGATACTTCCAGCTTTTGCTGATAAGATTGAGATTCTTCCAATTTTCCACTCTGGGAAAGGGACAGAACAAGACGCCATATTAGATAGATAAAGTGGAGCTCAGAAATTCACTTCATTTCACCATAAACAGAAGTCAGAGAATTTTGGAGTCAAAACTAAGAGCTGTCAAAGCTTACAAGCTTCAAAATTTCTTCCTGCAACCCTGTTAATTCTGAACTTGAATTGCTCATGTTTTGAGATTGAACTTCCAATTCCAAGGCCAAACTCTCGCATTTAGACATTACTTCATCCTTTTCCTTACATGCAGCTGCCAATTCCTCTTCTAAGGAGGCAATAGTTGCTTCCATCTCAAATGCAAGAACTTCCAACCTTCTGTACTCTTCCTGAAAAATACAATCAGAAGGGAGGAACAAATTAACAAAAGCCATTGGTTCGAAGCTTCTCCTACAACGTACAATGACATGACTTTGAAGCTCAAGATGCCAAAAATGAACTCCTTAAACAGGAACATTGAACAATATTAGGAAACGCCTTCACAAGATTCCATTTAATAAATTTTTAATACACTTTATAAAGTTGCACTGTACGAAGTTAGGTTGTAAGAAAAAGTGCAATTGAGGAATAAGCTGCAGACCTTTGACCACCAGAAACATACAAATGCAATATAAGATATAAAATAAAGGGAAAATATAAAAATCCGTATTATAAAGTAAGTTTACTCAAGAATATAATCAGCCAGAGATACATAACAAGCTCCATAATTCTTTGGCATTTGGTTAGAAATATGAACATCTTGACAGATGCATCCCCATCCATGTAGAGTTGCCACGTTTAACCTGCTTATCAAACAGCATCATGTGAATTACCGTACACACAAACCTACCAGTGACGTTTCGGATCTGTTAAGTTACTTTAATTGAGTTATTTTTTTATTTTCAGAGTTTTATTTCTTTTTTACTTACATAAGGGTATTATGGTCATATATAATTTATATTTAATATAAACACAATGGGTGTAGGGCTTCTGTTACACAGAAATCTACAGCCCCCTCTTTGTTTCCTTTACGTTCTCCTTCTTCTCCTCCTCTCTATTCCTTCTCTCTTCCTTCTTTCTCTCTTGCTACTTGCTGCGGGTTCTCTAATCAGCCTTGTGACAGGATCTAAACCAAAAAGGTGTCGATGAACATCCAGTCAAGGTAATCACAAGCAGACAAAGGGTCAGAGTACATTGAAACTCATCAAATAACTAAAGAAGTATTTCGCACACAGCATCAACACATTGGGAAAGCCTTGACCAGTTAACAAATGAAGACCAAAATAATTTTTGTGCCTGTCCAATAAAGAGAGGAAACAATAGTCCTTAACATTAACAAACAATCAAGAAGCACAACTAGCTCTTTCATAGGATGATTCAGCCGACAAAAACTCAGCCCAAGTATATGGTGGCAAGCAGAGAACTATCAATCAAACAGGTTACAGAGTCGAAGACAATTGGTAATAAAAATTGGATTTCATTCTATATAAAGAAAAATATTTATTAGTGTCGTTTTTTTCATCTCATAACCCCCACCCAAAAAAATAAAAAAGCAGGACCATTGACTTGTGAGTTTTAACAGACTAGGAGAACAGAAGGTAAATCCATAACCATCCGTTAGCCAGCTTGCAAGTATGCAGAATGCAAAAGTGAAGTGACAATTTTGATGATTAGCACCTGCATTGTCTGGTCAATATGAACAACAGGGCCCTTAGACCTTTTCGAATCAATTGCAATTGAATCACGCCGTCTCCCAGCAAGTGACTCCCGTTTATTGATATCCCTTTCTAAAAGAGACTTCTGACCATGCAATTTTTTTATCTCCCGCTCAGCAGATGCTTTTTCACCCTGATGATGCAGGAGTTCATGAGTGATCTTGTAATTTGCAGGAAAGTGAAACAAACGATGGAAAAATTTAATTCACATGACACCTCAAGCTTAGTCTTTTCTTGGACAGCATTCCTCAGCTTGAATTCAGTCTCTTTCAACTTCAACTTTGTTTTATCCAGATCTTTCCTCATACTCTCCCTTTCTTTCGCCAAGGTGGATGAGGATAAGAATGAAATTTCCTTTTGAAGATTCTGTATTTGGGATAAAAGTTCCATCTTTTCCAATTCAGTTTGCTCCCTGAGTTCCTATGTAAAGACCAACGTCTAAGATAATGTTTAGCAATGTACCAAAGCCGAAGCATTACACTAAGAGTCCAAACTTACCACTAAGGCCCTTTCAGAACTTTCAGCATCAGTTTTCAATTCTTGTATTTGCCTCTGGAGACCATCAGAGAAATCTTGCAAAAGAATCTGCATTTGATATTCAGTTGCAAAGAAAATAATTTAGATCAACCAAATAGTGACTACCATATTTTCCTAGTGAAGAAGTACAGCACCTTCTCACTCTCAAATTTATGAACTTTCTCCTTGACGAAATCATGCAACCTCCCATGGTGAATGGTAACTAATTTCTGTTGCTGAGATGTCTGACTTGAAAGGGTCTTAATATCCTGCGTTCAACCCAACACTTATATATACCGGCCACTGTAGCACAAAAGGGCTTTTATTTTCAGTTAAATCGGATAGGATATATCAATAGAATGCCTAATCCAGATGCCAGGAGATCTAAAAGTTCAGAAGAGTGAGCCTACTCCAGTTGCCAGGAGATCTAAAAGTTCAGGAGAGTAATCTGCCACTATTCAGATTATGGGGTTGAATGCGCACCAATATTTGTAGGTGAGTGACTTCGATATCAGAAAATCTTTCTTTTGGGATGGTAAAATGCAACAAGTACTCACAAGAAGGGTGCTTGACACACTCGAAAAACTCTGGAAAACTTCATCGACTAGCGAAAAGGCACCATCTACATAATTTTGCAAATTTTGGACTTCCATCATTATATCTTGAACCTCCATTGAAAGCTCGACCAAAGAATCAAAGTTGCCCTCCTGAAGAAGAGACAAAATTTGTTAAGTTCCAGTTTTTGTTTTGAGAACATCGGTGCAGCAAAAACAATGCAAATATCCCTAGATCACAGAGATAGAAAAGCAGCAACAACATGCATTATTTGACACCAAAGATGCATTGTAAGTATGTCTTTCTTGAGCATTCCTTGCCTCCTTATTGCACTGAGAAGTTCTTCATGAAGCTATAAAAATGACATCCAATCTAACAGAAAATAAGATAGAAGCATGTAGTAGAAGTTATAGAAGTTGAAACATGCTACGAAGTTATAAAAGCTACAGAACTTCCTTGGCAGAATGAGGCACAGTCACTATGCAAGACCTATAAGCACACTTGTGCTCATGAGAGTTTTGGTTGTGCAACAAATCATCGATATGTACATGAGCACATAAAGTAAGCTTGACGCATGCAACATATACAGAAACCTACCATAAAAAAATGGACTCGGACATTAGAGATGACGACACTAAAGGCTGAGAGCATACTTGATGCACATCCCTAGGAAGGGGCACTTTATGTCCTTCCATTACTTATGCTTAGAGATTATCTAAGGACCCATATATCGTGATAGCTTCTGATTATTTCTTCCCCTTCCTTAGTTTACCCACAATGCATAGCTCATATGATAATTGCACATTTATGAAAGAGCATAACATTCTTTCCTTTTCCATTTTCCATTTTGATTTTCACAAAACTTCTCTAGATAACAGTACTTCTATTTTCCTCTCCTTTCTCTTAAAGATTGTTTCGAGCTAAATACATCACTAGAGAATTGCTTCCACTCATACATAGGCATTTAAGTTTTGGCATAAAAAAGGAATGTAAATGCAGGTAGTGCATGCTGCAAACAAGTGATAAATACCTCCTCAAACTTCTTCTCAACAGATAATTTGTTTTCTGCTGCCATCTCAACATAATTATCCAAATTCTGCTGGCTCAAAGTTTTCTCAATCTCCAAAACCTTAATCTAGAATGTAGAGACGACAAAAAAAATGAATGTGGCAGAAAATTGACCATGATTGGACTGCATAAAAAATTTGAGAAAGAGAAATGTACAGGGAAAAGAGAAGGATACCTGATCTTGGAGTTGCTCAATCACAAGATGAGCCTCTGGCTCTCCAGGACACGTAACATTATTTTCTCGTTTTACATAAGAAACCAGTTCGGCTTCAGTCAGCATTCTCATTAAACAATCAACTTGAATAGCATTGGCAATTCTCTGTAGAATACCAGAGAGGAAAGGAAAACGTGACAAACAAAAAAGCAACAAAACTATAGAGAAAGAAGCAGATGCAAATAATTACCTGAGCTTCAGATTCCATCCACAGATCCTCATACTCTGCATGGATATCTACAGATTCATTGATGACCTGCCACATCATGAGCTTTAGATGTTGAAATTCAAAAGAACATACATTATGAACTGAAAGGCTTTTCACAAACCACAGGTGCACTTTTATTTTTGACTGCCGCTTTCCTCCTACTAGTCACATGCTGCAGAGCTCGTGGATGAGGAAGATTAGAGTCTTCCACTTTCTTTCGATTGCTAAAAATGTTTCTGTGAGTTTCAGTGTCTTGAAGTAACTTATCAAAAGAAAGAAGTGGACCATTATCCCGCTTAGCTCTTCCAGGTTTGAAAGGAGAATCCGTCAAGTCAGGTAGGGAGTAAGCCTAATATTGAAGGAAAATAACTTTCAGTAAAGTAAGGAGATGTCAGGGCAATTATTCTTGATTCGAGAAAGAATCATAGAGCAACAATATAATCAGAAGAGGAAAACGTAAAAGAGAGCAGTAAAAGAAACAACTCTGACAACTATATGTGACTGTAATTGGCTACTCATCATTTTCATACCTCACGAGTCGTTTCCACTTCAATACCACCTTTTTATTCCAGACAATTCCAACCCCATCACCATAGTAAAAAACAGAAAAGAAAAGGGGAGACAAGGAAGGAAAGATATTGCAAAAGTACTTGAGTTGGCAAAGTTGTTACTGCTTGCACCAAATCTACTAGGCATGAGCTAGGAAATCACTTTTCCTAATAAAATTAGATGAATATTGTGATGTTAAACAAGGTGAACTGGCATGGATTAAGGCAGCCAACTCTGCTTAGTTGCTGTATACTTACTTTAAGGCCAAAGTTTTTTATGTACAGACCATTCGTCTTTTTAAGATCACCATATTCCAACAATACATTGTCTCCATTGATGTCATTGCCATTTGCCAGTTAAATAGTGAGATCTCAGATAATTTGGTTTAGCAACTGATAATTTGGTTTAGCAACTGACACAAATCTTTTACTATCTAATATGACTTAGTTGTTGATTTGAATTTTGGTCCAGCTGTTCCGAAAGCACAAGTCTCTCAATCTTGCACATACATGACACAACCTGCTTATCCTTTCTTTGCCTTCAAAGTAGAACTACAACCATGAACGTCATGTGCGGTAAACATTATGGTAGTATAGCTAATTGCCTTTCAACACAATCTATATCAAAGCCACCAGGTTTGAGCATTTGGCCGGATTCCTGAATTTTTTCAAGATGACTCCATGTGCAAGAAAAGAGTCTCTCTCTCATCGCGGTGGTATTGTGCTAGCACGTGGTCAAGAAACCTTTCAAAGTGCTTTTTGAGTTGCTAATTCGTATTTGATATTTGCTATAGCTAGGGCCCAGGCTCTTAACCGCTTGTTAAGGTTCAAAGACCAGTCAAGAGGTCTTCCTAGTTTAAGACATAAAATGCAGTTTATCTAAGCTGCTTGTCAAAAACTAAATTTTCCTTTAATAATCTTGAATATTGTTAGGGATATGCTGCATACAGTTGAAGTAAAGAAGATTATGTATGAATTTTCTTCAGGTTGCAATTCACAGTGTTTTCCTGTATCATGTCACTCCAAGTCTCTGTCTCCCTCCTATGCAGTCATGCTCTATCTTTTAGCTAGGTGCAGTGCAGAATATGCAATAAAAATGTACAATAACTGATTGAAAATTGGACTGGCTTGTCAACACAACATAATACCTCCGTAGGTGTCTCCCGCAGAAGATTACTGGGGCACCATGTATCCCGCCTCCTACCCTGCTTACACAACAAGGAAAATCTCATTCAAAGCAAGATAACCAGTGTTAATAATGTGCAACAAGAATATTTAAGTTGCCATGAGCTATTATTGTTTTCCCGGGGGTACTCCACTTTGTCTCCTGGCAAAGACGAGCTTAAAGCATGTTAAATTTAGAAGGTCTACAACTAAGTGATACATGAGTGGTGGATAACTATCTTAAAGTGTCTAGCTCAACTGTCTAAAATAAGCCAGATGAGAGTTGGGATCTATATTAAAAGGGATGAGAGTTGGGATCTATATTAAAAGGCCAGGTATTTGTACATTCACAACAATATCATTAATCATACACAGTGACCATTTTATTCTGCTAGTCTATCTTTCAGTGACAAGTGGTCTTCACACTAGTATTGCACTATTCATGTTTGGAGCACCAGCTTGAGAAACCAGCCTAACTCTCATAATAATAGAAAGATTAAAGCAGAAACTATTATCAGCAAAGCCAGCAAGAAAAGGTAGACCTACAAAACATCCTTAAAATGAAACTGTAAATCACTTTCGAGACTTCATATCACATATAACCAGCCAAGTACAACAGTGCCCAACTATATGAGGACAAGCCATTAAAGTATGCATTTGTATCTGTACTTTCACCAGAAAGTTCTTTTGGTTATTTGAAAAAGAACCACACTATGTATGATTAGCTTGTTGCTTCACACAGAGCAGCAGAAAAAATACAGCCATGGCATGGCTTGTGCTTTCTATACATAGCTACGAACCTTCATAATGTGCATAGACAATTATTTTGCAAAACATGCCCAATCAACTATGGGTACCGATTTGTACAAAATTATTAAGAGTTTTCATTGAGTAGCTAAAACACAACTACCAAACATTAAAAGTACCAGTGAGCTACCAAAATAAATCATAAGACTGGAAGAATTCAAAGGATTTGCAATATACCAATAGGCCACCTCTACAATACCTTTTTCACATTATCTCGAATCTCTTCCCTGTTTGAGTACAACACAATGGAGCTCAAGTTTTCGATTTTTTTTGCTTGCTCTTGTAACCTTCTCTCACGTTCAGCTTGGGCTTTCTTTTCCTCCTCCAACTCCAGAGCAATTCGCTCCCTCTCCAGTTCGATCTATTAAAGAAGTTTGAGCAATTTCCGATTTTCGATGACATATAATACAACACAAGTAGCAACACTAAACCTGCAGTAATGTATTCCGCAAGTTCAAGATCTCCTCTCCTAAATGCTCAGAACGTGAACCCTGAAGAAAATCAGTAGTATTAGAAGATGGATTTCCAAAGTCATCATTGCAAATAAGTGCATATGATATTCTTCTCCATCTTAGTTATGACAAATAAGTAAACCTGCAATTTGGCTCGAAGCTCCTCAATTTCCTTCTTCTGCCGCTTTAGCAGAGCAGCATCTGTCAAAATCTGCCTCACAGAAAAGTTTGAAAAAATAAGCAACAAAGGTCATTCTTTTGGTTCTTCCCTGGAGAAGTTTGGACAGAGAAAATACCATATAGCACATTAAAGGAAAAATGTAAATGAAGGGAAAAGAAAAGCTACAAGTGCAAAGGAAGCCAATGGCTTAGGATCAAGACCTCGTTCACATGGGCACAGTTGGTAATACGCAGGGCTCTACTTGCAAATTGGAGACTGCTTTTTGTTTCATCTGCATGAATCTGAAATAAAGAAATTGCTATGAAACAGGACAGATACATGCAAGTTGCATATGATCAGAAGCAATGTCAGCCAATTTTATGTGCAGCAAGTATTGTTAAGAAATTAGACTTGTGTTCATGTAAGAGTTCATTTAGTTACCACATAGAAAAATATCACCTTATGCATCAACAAATATAATTTTAAAAAATGAAAATAGAATATGTAAATGGTAGTGGTCTAAGTGATCCAATGCATACCCTTGATAAGCTTACACGGTAACTATGCATGCAATGAAAACTTCTGTCCTAAGTAATAGGTACTTCTGCATGAAAGGCTGCAGAAAGGTCCCAATGCAGGAAACTTGAGGGAGTTCAAAACAAAAAAAAAACTCATGCATTTCACTGCATGAGTTACATGGTTTCAACAATTTATTTGCATATAGGAGGCTCAAAAGTAATTGCATCACACGGAACAGTAAAAACATCCAATGTATTTCCCCTTGGTTGTTATATATCCTATAATACAAGCAAAAGAATGATTTCTTAGTCAGGTCAAACAAATTGCAAAGACCAAATGAAGTAGATGTTTATGGCAGAAAAACATTGAGCGATGGCTATGACTCCGAGAAAAAACAAATTAAGGGAAGTGAATAAGTTTGATGGATCATGAGTTTTATTGACACGTGTCTCCATGATAGATGCACAAGACCAGAAATATTAATATTCTATGGATGCTATGGATAAAACTAGATCTCCTTAATGATGTCAATCAAAACAATCCCAACATGCATGATTGCAATTATATGTTGCCTCAAAAGATGCAAGATATGGGCACTCGGCAGTAAAGATAATACAGACTCACCAACTAGAGGTCCTTAACAACAGCTTTTTGTAACGTTTTTTAACAGAACAGGACAAATAGCATGGCCAGCTTTAACCTTAGAACACCTGGAATTCCATGTAAAATCACCTAAATGCTACCACTTCCTCTAATCCATTCATATTTTATAGGATAGAAATTAGCCCAATCAAACCAATTTCAATGCATGACCCATCTTTCAAGCTATAAAATTAGTAGATTTACATCATTCGGCAACTAAACGCCTGTCATTCCATGTGATGATGACTGAAGTTACTTGCGGTAGAACAATAAACCAACCATTGAACCAGCTGGCACTTGATCAGGTCAAAACGAAACATGTAAACTCTTTGCCTGTATTTCAATGAAAAGCTAACTGGCAGCCTACATGCATTGGGAAGACCAAGTCTTGTGATACAACGATCTCAGCTGCAGAATGAGATTTTTATCTAGATAAATATATATATATATATAGCATTCGCATAATCAAGTCATCAGATGCTACCGGCCCCCTCAAAACACAAAGCCTAATGATTAATCTGATCACTGCTCAAACGCGTTTAAATCCAGATTATGACTAAACCATGCCAATGCACGAACTGGACAGGGCATGGCCCAATTGCCTTCAGGCCAGCTAACTTGACCCTGTCATACCAAAAATTGGCTTCAAGGCATTATAAAAGCCAACAAGAGAAATAAAACCATCAACTTTAAACGCAATTTTAAAACTTTGTTATAGCATCATACTCTGAAATAACTACATGTACTGAGCTAAGCTAAATGACTTATTAACAATAACCTGTGCCAATGTGATATTGCAAATTATAGCCGTGTTTGAATTTCCACCAAGAGCGGGTTGCAAAATGCGCGTAAGTTTGCTGTCACGATATGGGACATGCCCCCTGCATTGAAAGTGAGCAATATGAACCCATGAGCTATATATAATATGTACTTGCTGACTAATTTTTTATCTAAAACAGTTAGATACACTACCCCTGACTTTCGACACCTTCACTCAGCTTCTTAATCACAGTTCCCAGAGTCATCAGACTTTTATTGATGTGCGACCCCTCTTTGAGACGGACACCCTCTGCCCCAGTTTTTGCAGCACGTTCCGAACCAGCAAGATCAACTAAGTTCTAAAACAGAAGATCATGGGTGTAAAGAGGGGAAAGATCGATGAAAGCTTACGAATTTGACAAAAGAATCAAAACTTCATACCAGAACAGATACACGGACAGCATCACAAGAACTGCCACCATCACCATCTTCAGTTTTATCCCGACTCTCAATAATCTGCTTGTGGGAATGGTGAGAAATTTGAAGATTATATCATAAACAACTGGTTAAGGAAGGATTTTGCAAAGCATGAAAAAGGAAAAGAAAGGTTATGAATCTACCATGCGAAATATGGTGTGAGACCTGCTGCTGTACACGTTCATATTTGTCTCTCCAATATGCCGATGAGCTGAATAGTAAAAGAAGCAACAGTTCCCAGGATGTCCAATAGGTTAGAACCCTTCCTTATAAAGCTTTGATAAAATCCACACTTTGGAAACCAATAATTTCCTTTTTCAAGGAAAAAAGTTTCAAAGGAAATAAACTGAATCTCAACAACATAATATATCTATAAACGCATTGACGGAAGCGCAAAAGCCAAAAGGTAATGATGCTATGAGAGTTACCTTCTCCAAATTCCATAAGATCAAGGACTTGGTCTGGAGCTGCAACTATTTCTTCACGTAAACCAGCAACATAAATTCCCCGCTAAGCTTGCAAAGTTGATTTCCAAATTAACTTTACAACCTAATAAAAGAAATTACACAAATCTCTTGTACATAGTAAATCCATACCTCCAAGTTTTCATGAATTTGCAATTTCCGATGCTCAGGAGCTAACAGGTCATTTATTTCTTCATTATATATCTCCATATAAGACATTCGCAACAAAAATTCGCGACCCACTTCCTGAGTGTTGTGAGGACCATAAGTGCAATGTAGAAAGATCAGACAGAACCTCACAGAGAATACATGTTATCTTTCTTTTCTTTCTCAATACTTACTCAACACAATTTATTGGAAGAGAAAAAGGGATGCATGAAAGAAAGTAATTCAAAGATTGGAAAAGGTAAACACCATAAGGCTTTACTATGCTCAAAAATAGAGAAGTGGCCTACAGTTTACTGAAAGGAAACATCCTGCATCTACAAATATTGAGTTCCATGAGCCAAACTCATGATTATATGATTGAAGATAAATGAAGAGACATAAACCAAGATCACCTTTGAATCAAAGATAAATTAAACGGCGTACTGAAAGAAACTGCTGAACCTAAGTTTTTTTTTTTATGTAATAAAAGAAGAGGATAACAGAAATAATGGTGAGCCTGTCAACAGGCTGCCTATTACTCAATGAATGTTTGCTTAACATAACACAGAACACCAACCATATTCCGCTAATTATGCTTTCATGGAAAGGGCAACATCAGGAATAATAACATGCAGCATAAGCGAATTTCACTCTTGCAACTTACATACTGGCAAATCCAAAATCGTATCATTAGTTGACATGGCAGCATTTCATGGTTGAGAATCCATGAGATGTTCAAGCATTCCAAATATCATGAGTTTTGTAGAAATTTATCTCGGGAGGTTGAGGATAAAGTTTCAGAAATACGGACTTTGAGCAGCATAATTGGAGCTAACGGTTTGGTGAAATGGTTTTCTCCCATTTTTGGTAATGTATCGGACTTTTCTAGAAGTAAAGATCCGAGACATTAATCATTTCACATGAAAGATTGACATGCAAATGGATACCTTGTTTATGGAATCAAACAAATCATAAACTGAAAGAGGGATAACTCCTGGCTCTCCCTTTGATCCCCGCATGGTATGTGTCTTCCCGCTGTTAGTTTGCCCATAAGCAAAAACAGTTCCTAAAAGAAAGCAACTTAGTACAAAACATGAGCTTCAATCCAGACTTCAATTCTCTAAGCTATGTGCAGCTGCAAACACAAATGCGCTTTCATTGCCCAAGCAACATGAGCTGGCGGAAAGAATTCCTACGGAAAAATTCTACTTCGAACAATTCAAGCGAAAAGTGCCGAAAGCCAACATAAAAATCAATAGCACGGCCCAAAGGAACGGAAAGCTTGCCATTAAATCCCCGAACAGCAGCGGCCACAATGTCTCTGGTGCGGGATTCATAGACCTCTCGTGTCTTACAATCATCTCCAAAAATTTGATCTAAAATGACGAGAGAACATTGTTAAACAAGCTGACTTACAAAACTTCTCCAAATATTCCACCTAAAACGACGAGAGAACAACATCAAACAAGCTTTTTAGAGCCTTCGCGCTAGATTACAGGGAACGAACACGGAGCGAGGACAGAACGGAGCGGAGACGATACCGAAATCGAATTTGGAAGGGAGATTGGCCATGAAGATGGAGTTGCCGGAGATCCTCCAGGGGCTGGTCCCGGCGTCGTCCGGCGAGAGCGGCCTCGGCCTGACGCTCACGTGTACTCTCTCCATGGAACTCCGCTTCGCAGATTCGCAGCTCGATCGAGGAGGAGGAAGGCGGAGCAAGACGGTGAACAGTAGCGAATGAGGGGGGAAGGAGACTTCTGCAGTTTTTGATTTGGGGCTTTTCTTCAATTTTCCCGCCTTTTAGCATTTCCGGAAGAAATGACGAAAGGCCTGTGCCATTGGGCCCCCGGTTCGTTTTGGGCCCAATAGAAGGGATGACCAGCCTTTTCTTGCTTCAGTAGGATTAACGGCAATCGAAGAAAATATTTACTCAAATTATTAGTGAGATTACTGAAAATAAAGCGGTTGGTAATGTAGGAGGTAAATGATAACCATTTTATTCCAGAGATAGGTTCTGGAAGAGAAATGGATTTTTCTAGTTATAATTCTGAAGAGTTTTACATGAAAAAAATAACCGTTTGATAACAATACAAAATTTATACTCTAAAAATAAAATTTATTTAATAACGACACAAAAAATATTCTTTTTGAACGGCGGTGGACTGGCGACTGGCCGCCAGTCGGTGGCAATGGTCGGCGCCTGACGGCAGCTGCGGCAGGCAACGGACAGATGGTGGTTGACGGCGACGGATGAAGGACTGGTTAACGAATGATAAGAATAATTTTTATTTCTCATTTCTATTCTAAAATAGGGAAGTAAAAATTTCTACTTCGATTTCTATTCCAAACCTATTTCTATAATAAGAATCTATTTCAAATAAAAAAAAAAAGGTTTATCAAAGATTTCTATTCCGTAAACAAAATGCGGAATAGAAAAATTGCTTCTAAAACGAAATCGCAGTCATTACGCACTCCCGTAATAAACGAGCCGGTCTTATTTGCTTGAGCTATTGATTCGAATCAATTATACTTGTGAAATTTATGTCGCTCACCTCCTCAGAGCAAGACTAAGGCCGCCTAAACATGTTTCATTAATTGAAAGTATTGCAAAAACAGTCTCTTTTTTTAAGTGAGCCGTGACTAGCACCAAGGCAAGCATAATGTACCCGCACGACAATAGGAGGCTATGTATGAAGAAAACGGAAATATTTGAAGAGAAATAAGTGATTATTTGATAGGATGGACATAATAATGATGGCCGATTGGCCCGGTTATTAGAGATATGTACGGCGGCTAGTAACTCCTTAAAATTAAATTCAGTGAGTAGCGATGTGGATGTTCGCATATCTAAATGTGAGACAGACACAGCTGTCCCTTTGAGAATATACTCAGAGCACACGGGCATTAAGAAGAATATCCAAGATGGCGACGCTTTTTATCGTGCCCAAAGAAAGGTGGTTTCCTGTCGCTTTCACCAAGCAGCGTACCAGGTTCGGACTTAAACACCACAACCATGCATAGACGACAACTATGTAGTCAGGCTGGTATTTTCAGCTTCTCTTTTCCTCTACATTCACAGTCTCTTACATGAATCTGTCCGCAGAATGAAGCCGACTGGAAGTAACATTGGCCTTTCGAAATTAGAACTGTACAAAAGAAAGCCACAGGAAACTGAAAAAAAAAAAAGCTCTGCTCCTAAGTTGCTTGACGAGAGAACTTCAAACCTGGACCCCTATCCTGTGAGCAACCTGCGTTGGCAAAGAAATAATACGAAGCTGTTATACGCTCTTATACACAACCATCAATGCAAAGGAAGGCACTGTTTCAGCATTCACGAAGCAGCTCGGTAACAATGGATGTTTTTTGAGGAAGGGTAGCAATGGATGTTAATTATTGAGGAACTGATATTGTTCTCTACACATGCCTGAAAAGCTATTTCATTGACACGGAAAAGGTGATACAAACGTTCCTTAGATTGGTAACCTAAGTACCAAGACAAATGCGTCAAGATCCATTTTTCTCAAGACATAATTGCTTCTTCTTGCTAGTCGGTAGAGAGAGAGAGAGAGAGAGAGAGAGTGGGAATCCCAGCAAGCATATCTCATAAATGAGATAGAAGAGTTGAAGATCTTAAACTGTGAAAAGAAATCATCGAAAGGCAACACAAGAGGAGAAGATGAAAGAATCTACTACCTCCTTAAAGGAATGAACATCGCTTCCCCAGAGCCAAGCATCACAGCCAGCATCTCTGGCACCCCATATGTCATTTCTACGATCATCCCCTACATGGACTGCATCTTCTGGGGTTACCCCCAACAACTCACATGCTTTCAGAAATATTGTTGGATTTGGTTTCTCTGCTTCAACCTGTCAAAACAGAAAGACATGGTAGTTAGACAGGGTAAATAAGGGAAATGGAGGAGTGACTTGTCATCAACAGTGTTAGCAAACTTACTTCAGCCGAAACGGCCATAGCATCAAACCAATGATCACAATTCAAAGCCCGCAAAACAGGTCTTAAACGAGTGTCAAAATTTGATACAACAGCCAATTTTACCCCAGCTTTTCTCAGAGCTTCAAAGACTTTCTCGGCGTTAGGATCACATAGGTGCCAAGCCTGTAGGAAAAAACCGTTGTGAGAAGTCATTAGCACAAGTACCATTACAGACAGCTACACAAATCAGATAAGACAAAATAAATACCCGACCTTATCAGTCATATAGTAATTGTAAAGCTCCTCAAAGTACTGAGAATCAGAGCAGCCAGTGGAAGAACTAACAATATGTTGCCAGAAGGGTCTGCCATCATTGACATATCTGCAGACAATGAACATACAACAGCGTTACATATTTCTTTATTTTTCTGATAGGCATATATTTTAAATTAACAGCCAAATAGAAATAAAATTTTCAACAAGCAAGATGTCTGCGCACTGAACATGAACCTATAAATATGATTGTGAACATTTCATGGAGAAAGGGTTGAATCTTTACATATGGATTAATGATATATCAAGTATGCATCTAAAAGATACAGAAATTGAAATTCAGTGACCTATAGAAGAAAACAGAGAGCAGAAATACTTCGAATAGGAAAAGAACCGATGCAAGATGGATGAGCAATACATCAAATCAATCTACCCATGAAAACTCCAAAATTAGCAGGGAAAAGGAATTTTCCACCCTCCATAGGTCTCATCCCTAAAAAGAATTCGCTCTACAATCAAGGCAATCCAAAAGCAAAATTTTTGCTCCCAAACAACTTAATCAAACAACTCCAAGTGAAGAACCCTGTCTCTGGGACAGAGGAATGTCTGACAGACCTAAGCACAACGATCTACGATTGTGAAGACCCCTTAGCAAGGATAGAAGCAGTTAATCATGACTAGTATTTTTGTATGTCCGCATGATTTAAAGGTCAATACAACCTCTGAGAGGTGGAAATGTCCTTGGGGTCAAGATGATGTCCTAAAGGGCCTTTGCAGTCAGTTAACTCACAAATTGATGCCTTGAGGAGCCATAATGAAAACAAAGTTCGGCAAAAAGATCAAGTCAGAAATTTCCAATCGAGTCAGAAATTTCCAAATTAAGTGCCATCACAGTGTAAACTACTTCTTCAAAAAGCCCCCCAAAAGGGTAAAATTGCAACCCCATAGTAGAATTACGAAAGAACAAGAATCAGAATCTAGTTCTCAATGATATCATATTGGAGCTCAAAAACAGGGGAATCGAAAAAGAAGTTCAGACAACCGGCCTTTGCGTAAAGCAATCTATCTTTTGTTAAAGGAAAAACCACCGAATTGCAATAAATGACTCTGGAATGCCAAATACCGACGTACCTCAGACGAGATCTACCCCAAGGCTGCTCGTAAGCCTTTCTATATCTGTTCAGTATCTCATCCTCCGAGTACTCCACCCCGTACTTCTCCCCTATCTGCCTATAAATCTGCACCACAACATCGCCGACTCCATTAGCAAACGGCAGTACAGGCAAAAAGCCTACAAGTCTCGCCCAGAAATTCTCGATCCAATGCAGCGGCGAGAGAGCGAGAGAGCGAGAGAGCTAACCTGAGCCATAGGCTGAGAAGGAACGACGAGCGTGCCGACCGCATCCACCAGAAGAGCCCGGTGAGTGATCCCGCCGTAGAGGGACCTCCGGTAGTCCTCGTACTCCTTCACTCCGAAGATCTCCATCCCCAGGCCCCTCGAGCCGACCATCTCCGGCTCGCTCGGCGCGACCGCGGCCGCGGCGGCCAAGCTGGAGGAGCTCCGCGCCGGCTCCGACCGAGGCGCGCGACCATGCAAGCGCCTCGGGAACGGCGCCCGAGATTCGCCGCCGGCGAGGGCGCGGAGGAGCCTGGGGAGCTTCGTCCTCATGGCGATCACCGCCATTGCGCTAGCTTCATCTGAGTGAGGAGCGATCGAAGCGGCGGGCGACTCTGGTTTTCGCGCGCGCGAGAGGGAGCGAGAGAGAGTCTCAGAGAGTGAGTGACGAAATGACCGGAGGAGTGGCCAGCGAAGGAGGAAGGGACCTGAAATCGAGGGAGAGGGGGCGTCGTGGGGGGAAATACCCCGGGAGGATGACGAAATTACGGTTTTGCCCTCGTGGATGAGGACAATTTGTTTTCATTTGTTACGATGATTACGGAGTGTCAGCATTTGGATAGTTATGACTTATGGGGGCCAATTTACAAAGGAGCCCTCCAACTTTTAAACGAAATATAGAATTCAATTATTTCGTTAGAAATACATAATTTATAAAATAATGATCATTTATATTACTTTAGATAATTAATCGATAAAAAATGTTTTTATTATTATCTAAATATTTTCGTAAAAGATAAAAAATATTTTTCGTTCATTTATTTTTGCAAACAATATAAAAGATTATTTTTAAGAAAATATTTTCAAAATTATTTTTTTTTCATAAAATTGGATAGCTTACACTATATCATATACGTATCTTGAAATCACTTTCAAAATCTACTAAATCAAAATACATATCATATTTCCAACTCATTTCATAAGAGAAGTCCTCCACATTAAAGATTTTAATATTTTTCCATTTAATTATTTAATAATTTTTTCCATTTAATTATTTAATAAGCATCCTGATGTTATCTTTTTTTATTAAATGAATTTTATAGAAAGAAAAAAAAATCAAGTTTTTTTTTCCCATGGTATTAATAATCCACGTAAGTCCCGCGTGAATCATCTCCACAAAGTGGCTCTTGTTATAAAATGATTATGCCGACGGATTTTCGTCGAATAGCTCCGAAGCACCATAGAGGAAAAAACATCCCCAGATAATATAAAAAAAATAAAATAGGTACGACTATCCGTTGACGTGTCACGTCACGAAAATCGACTATTAAGAGAGAAAAGGTCTCTCTGCGCTCCCCTCCGAGAGAGGCCAAGGGCAAAACAGGGAATGCGGCGGAGTCCGTGACGTGGAAGATCGCGAGGTGGTGAGTCTAATAGTCTGGTGACCATCCGAGTCAGCCAACCTCTCCAGATCGATTTTTCAAATGAAAGATGAATACCTAATTCCTTTATTACACGTCTCATATCTAACGTCTTTGATATTTATATACATATATATACATATATATATAGAGGTCGTTTCATTTCTATAAAGTAGCTAACTGCTTGTCTCAACGGCAAGCGGTGCAAGACGCGTGAGGGAAAACATTACGTGGATTGTGTATGCAATATGACAAGTCGATACCGAGCAGTGCACAAAAGCATACTACCCAATTGCTGAATTCAAATTTCCTTTGAACTTTGGCACTCTAATTGCCAAACTCAAATTTCCTTTGAATTTTGGCACTCTGGCTCCATTGTCGAACTTCAGAAAAATTATAGATTACCCATCTGAATTTCTGTTTTTGCAATAGTGGTTTCGTTACGTATAATCACATAATAAAAGCTTAAAAAAATAAATGAAACCATTTTGGAGTAACTTTCATTGGTGATACAGACCCAAAAAAATAAATTTAACAATTGACATGAAAATCAAAACTCAAGGAGATGTAATTTTATAAAAGTTTGGAAGCTAACGTGCAAGTAGTATCAAAGTCGATAACTGAAGAAGACAATAGCCAAAGTTCTAGGGGCTTTGGGCAACACTCGATCGCTCACAATAATCTACTTGGTGAAAGTAGGGCCCCACGATGTGTGTGGCCATTCCTTCCACCCCATGCTATAATCAACAGGTTTTGCAGTAAAATGAGCCAGACGCCTCCATCGCCTTCGGACGACTTTCGACCCATCGTGGGAAAATGACGTTGCAAAACATGAACATTTCTTTCTTTATCATTTCGCAAATCCAAGAGTCTCCTATGTCGAATTATTTAATAATAGGAAAAGGCCAAGCTATTTTTATATCTCCTGCTCGAGTCCAAAATATAGTGGGTGGAGACGGCTAGGGCGGCTTTCTTTGTGAACGGAGTCAGCCGATAGAAAGAGCCAAATGGCGATTACTCGGATTCTTTTGGGTTATATCGACGCAATACAGACATGTAATTCTCGAATTACATGGTTGCAGCTTACCTCAGAGGGACCATGCGCGCCAGTGTGACGTGAATGCGAATGTGACGACATGTTTAGTTGGTTGAAATAGGTCAGACGAGATAGTGACTTTTGCCTTCTTCCTTTCTTTAAGACTCTTTCCTCTCTGTCCAAAAAAAAAAAAAACACTCTTTCCTCAAATAATAGAGAGTGTTTCGTTATGTTACATATAAATTATTGGATCGTTCTGCTTGACTTACGTACACCTGCCAAGCTTTTAAATCCAAATGAATGTGTTTGAAAAAAGTATTTAAATATGTAGGTTTTTGAACAATTGTGAGTCCAGATAACACACTCAAACTTATATCCAAATTACACAAAAGCATTATAAATCTATATTTCTAATCACGCCGTTGATTTTGCATATATTGTAGGGGTCTAGTTAGTGCTAACTATTCTACGTGGCACGGCCGATATTTACGTAAATAATTCTTAAATGTTTTTATTATTTGTTTCTTCTTTTGTTTTTTCTTTCCTTTTTGTTTGTCTAACCTTGGGCTAACAACCCTCGCCTGGTCTGAGCAAAGACCCCGACCCTCTCTTGTTGGCTGATGAGGGCATTGTAGCCCTAACCTTGATATGGGCAAGTGCCAACGCCCTCCTCTGGCCAACAACCTTGCCGATCTAGAGAAATAAAAAAAAAAAAAAAGAAAAGAAGAAAAAAATTCAAGAAATTGACTGACATGCTACGTAGGATGACCGAGATTAGCTAAACTGCTACGTTAGTAATTTCTAGCCATAATTGGCCAAAATGACTAAATTAACAAATTGTCAAAAGATCCAAAACTAAATTTGACACAATTGAAAGACTTAGAATTGAATAAGCATGAGTGCAATACTTTTATGGCTAATTGGCCAAATTGAAAGTTCATAAATGAATCGGCACAAACCAATAAACTTGAAACTTTTTTTGGTAATTCCCCGGTAAGTATCAAATTATAAATTTGAAACTTTTTTTGGTAATTCCCCGTAAGTATCAAATTGTAATTTGCCATGCGCTACTTCCATTCCTTTCTCTCACCACAACTTTATCCGTTAAAAATGGTAGATCGACTAAAAATTGATCACGCGAGGGAGACTCACCTTCGCCTACTCCAACTTTCCATTTCAACTTTCAGATTTTCTTCTTAAAAAAATTTTCTGTGTATTTTTCACAATATAAGCTCCATTTAAAAAAAAAAACGAATTTTTCACGCACTGGATTAACTCAAAAGACTACAATGACGACATATTGCATGATACTGCAACTTGACCTCGACACAAAATTATCATATTCGAGTTTACATCAATCACATTTGCCAAAAACACAAATATCCACACTTTTCTATATAAACTCTTCTCTATTGTGCATGCCTTCTCAATTTCCTAATGCGTCGTTTGTCGATCCTACGCCAATTTGGCCACGCCTGTCAAGTCATTTACATAATTCCAAATTTACAGTAAGACATCGGCGATATTTTTCTCGAAAAAGTGGGTTATTAGCGAAGTTCGTCATGTAAATTATCGATTCAAACCAGTGGTTCCTCAGAAAAAAAAATTAAAAAAGGTCAGGAGTGTGGGTGGCCTAGTGTTTGTTGGGGGTTGTGGTCGGGAGCCCTGAAAAGGAGACGTTGGGTGGATCTTGTGGAAGAGAGAGGGCCTGCCTCTCTTATAAGCTGGGGATCATATCGGCATCGGGGTTTCGATCGTGAGACACGGTGCAATCAACAAAACCGCGGGGCCCGTCTTCCTCCGACAGGGAGATAATCCTTTCTTGGACTGGACCGATGGCCACGTCTTAATCAGCGAGTTGAGTGGTTCCTAAATCGCTTGGTTTCAGGCACTCCCAATAATTGGAGCCCGGGAAACCCGAAGGCAGACGTGTCCTTGAATGGATTTGAGCGCGCAAGCAATTACGGAATGGATTGAGAGCTTCAATAATTTGTCCCGTCGGTTTCGAAATGATCAAATCTCAGGAACCATGGGAACTCTATCAAACTCACGAAACACATTTCATCCTCCAAGCCATTAGGTTTCATATTCGAATCCCTCCAACTAAGTTTTTGCTCATATCTCATTCGATTCATAAAGTTAATGGGGTTAATCAAGTCACTAAACCGAATTTTTACGAGATTTTTTTTTGCCTAAAGCGTGCTCCCATGTCGTGAAAAAATTTCGTCATTTAAACTGCTAAGGGAAAAACTAAAAGTTTTGCGGCTGATCGATGTGAACCATTTTGCTGTCACTTTTTTTTTTTTTTTTTGACCTCTCAAACCAAAAGGAAGGGGGACCAATTTTGGATGGGGGCCTAGTGTCTGGTTCATATCCTTCTTTTCCATGGAATCTCCCTTTTCCGTGACGCGATAATGGGCACTGATCAAAAGGCCCACGCTCGGTCCTAACGTATGAATCAGTGCTTTTGAAGTCGGACGCCGGTCCTCCCTTTGCATCGTCTGGAGTGCTGCTTGCTAGTTGGAGTTTTCTTAATTTACAAGTTACAGCGACTGCTCCTCCGATGAGGCCCCGGCCATCATGCGGTCCGAGGACCAATCTTTTCGCCGCACCCATTGCCATCTTGAATTCCTTAATATTCACAATCATTACATGAAATGTCATAACACATAATTAAAAATGCGCACTTGAAACATGCTAATGCATAAGAAACACATGATGGAAAACTCTCTCGAATTCAATTAAGATGAATATTTCAAATGTGCCGTCTCAATAAAAAAAATCGAGTACAATTATCTGGAAAACAAGTCTAATTCTATTATGGGAGAGGAAATGATATATAGCAACCGCTCACTTCATCCATTTTCGAACTTTTCCCTATGCAAGAGTAACACAATCGGTATGCCTTAGCACCAATGTGTATTTTAAACAACCTAGCATGTAGACATATAAACTAGGAAACTTGTTGATTCTCAATCTAATTGAATAAGGACTTTACTAGCATAATAATCTTTGGATTATTGTGAGAAAAACAATTTCTTGTGAGTTATATAGATTTTTGAATGAGTGAATTTCATAATAATTTATAATAATTTATTATTTTATATTTTTTAGTCCAAAATATACTACTGCTCTCGCTAAAAGTTAAAAGATTATCGTCCAATCATTTCTCGTCAAATAATAACCAAAGCTGGAAACCAATGTGCAGTAGTATGAAATATGAAATTTGAACGAAATAATAGCAAAGTTCGAGGGCTATGGGCAAAAGTCTATCACCGAAAGTAACGTATTTAGTGAAGGTAGGGCCCACGATACGGGTGGCCATTCCTTCTTCCCCATGATTTAATCAACAGGCTTTGCAGTAAAATGAGTCAGACGCCTCCGTCGCTTTTGGACGACTTTTGACCCGTCGTGAGAAAATGACGTTGCAAAAGATGAACATTTTCTTTCTTTATCATTTCGCAGTTCCAAGAGTCTCCTATTTTCGAATTATTCAATAATCGAAAAAAACCAAGCTATTTTTGTATCCTCTGCTCGATTCCAAAATACAGCGGGCGGAGATGACTGTGGCGGTTTTCTTCGTGAATGGAGTCAGCCCAGAGAAAGAGCCAAATGACGATTACTCGGACTTTTTGGGGTTCCATCGAAGCAATACCGACAATCCGTTAGTTTAGAGGTCGTGTGAGTTCTCCAATTACATGGTTGTAGTAAACTTGCAGCAACGACATGAACACGAATGTGGCGACATGTTTGGCCCGTGTGAAATGGGTCAAACGAGATAGTGACTTCTTGCTTCCTTTTTTTTTAGGACTCTCTCGTCGAATTAGAGAGAGCATTCCATTTTGTCTCATATGAATTTTTTGGATCGCTCTGCCCAGCTTGTCTACCCCCATGAAGCTGCTAAATTCAAATGGATGTGTTTGAAAAAGGTATTTTAATATATAAGTTTTTGAATAAGAGTGATGAGCCTAGATGACACACTCAAGCATGCATCCAAATTACGCTAAAGCTTGATAAATCTATATTCCCAATCATGCCGTTGATTTTGCACCTACCAAGATGAATAGCACTAAAAACTTATATTATTTTTTTATTCTTTGCTTTTTTGTTTATCTAACATTGGGCTGGGGACCCTCGCAACCCTCACTCATTGGCCAATGAGAGCATTGCAGCCCTCATTTGGATCTAGGCAAGCGCTGACTCCCTCTTGTGGCCGGCAACATTATCAGCCTAAGGTTAGAAAAAAGGAAAAGTAAACAATGATAAAAAAAATCAGAAATTTTGTTATATATGCCACATAGGATAGCTAGTGTTAACTAAATTACCGCATCAGCAATATCAGGCCATAATTGACCGAATTGACTAAATTAATAAATCATCAAAAGATTTGACGCAAGTGAAGGATCTATGATTGAAATAGTACAAGTGCAATAGATTTGGGACTAAATCGATTAAATTGAAAGTTTATAATTAAATTAGTACAAGCCTAATAGGCTTAAGATTTTGTTGGTAATTTCTCCAAATATCAAACAGTAATTTGTCACATCATGATCCACACAGGCACTATTTCCATTCCTTTCTCACATCACTAACTTTATACATTAAATATGGTAGATTGACTAAAAATTGATCACACATGAGGGAGATACTCCCACCTTTACCTACTCCAGCTTTCCATTTCGACTTTCACAACTTCTTTAAAAAACTTTTTCGGTGTATCAATGTATCATTCACCATTTATGCTTTTGTTTAAAACATTGTAAATTTTCTCGCACTCGATACCCATTAACTCAAAAAGCTATAGTGACGACGCACTATATGATATTGCAGTTTGATCAGGTGAACCTTTAGACCTAGCTTAGGTAGGTAATGAAGCCATGGATAGGAAGTTATCATATTTGAATTTACACTAATCGCATTTGCCAAAAATACAAATATCCACACTTTCCTTTTTAAACTCTTTTCTATCGTGTATACCTTTACGATTTCTCAATGCACTTTGGAGGAAATGTACTCGCCGATCCGACACTAATTTGGTGATGTTTGTCGAATCATCTGTGTAATTCCAAGTATATAATAAGACGTTTATGATATCCTTCTTGAAAAGTGGGTTATTAGCGATTACGTCACTTAAATTATTAATTCAAACAACCGGTGTCTCAAGAGGAAAAAAAAAAAAAACAGAGACAGGAGAGGGGGTGGGCCAGTGTTTGTTGGGGGCGGTTGTGGTTGGAAGCTCTGAAAAGGAGACGTTAGGAGATCTTGTGGAAGAGAAAGGGCCTGTCCCTCTTATAAGCTGTGGAGCATATCAGCATCTGCGTTTTCAAAACCGCGAAAGAGAAAGGTCCTTTTTTCCTGGACCGGACCGATAGCCTCGTCTCCATCAACGAGGCGAGTGGCTCCTGAATTACTTCGATTTCGGGCACTCTCGATACAGACACGTAATTCGAATAGATTGGCCAAGGCCCATGCCAGCGAGACGACGAATGTGGTGGATTGTGAGCTTATGCAATCCGTCACATCGGTTTCGAAATGGTCAAATCTTGGGGACCGTAGGAATTCTTATCGAGCTTAGAAAACACCACCAATCCTCCATTTCATCAAATCTCGGGTTTTGCTCACGTCTCATCTTATTCATAAAGTTAGCGGGATTTGTTCGAGTCATTAAACCGAATTTACAGGGGTCCTCAGCCCAAAATGGGCTTCCATCTCATGAAAAATTTCTTACCATTCAAATTGTTAAGAGATAATCCTAAAATATTTTAGGATCATAGTGATGTGAACTACTTTACACAATATTTTTTTAAGGGTTAATACCCTAAAAAACCCAAAACTGATATACTTATGACAAATTTACCAAAAACTATTTTTTTGACCATAAAAAACCCCAAACTGTGACATTTTGTGATAAATTTACCTCGACTAACAATAAAAAACCCCAAACCGGTACATTTATGACAAATTTACCCAAAACTAATTTATTTGACCACAAAAAACTCCAAACTAGTAAATTTGTGACAATTATACCCTTCGCTAAATTTGATTAATACCACAAAAAAATCACAAAAATTGTAAACTGTGACAAACGGAGTGTAAAATCCTAAATTAGTATATCAGTTAACTGTCACGTGTCATTTAACTTAATTAAAATTTAACGAAAACTAACAGAAAGTAAATTTGTCACAAGTGTACCAGTTTAGGGTAAATTTGTCAAAGGTATACCGATTTGGGGTTTTTGGTGGTCAAAAAAATAGTTTAGGGTAAATTTGTTACAGGTGTACCATTTTGGGGTTTTTCAGGGTATTAACCCTTTTTTTTAATGGGGATACTTGGCCAATAAGTCGGTTAAAAGATAATGTGCGAAGCACAAATTGACCTAACAAGAACTTTTTTAAGTTCTACCACCTTACCTCAGGCATGAGAGTCTATAATTCCTACTTACTGAGAGGTAGCTTCTTTCAAAGAAGAATCGGGGAGTCTACCTTCCCTTATGGTCCCCTTGTTCCCTAGTGCATATTTATCTTCTCCATTAGGTAGGAATACCTCTGAATTTTACGTCTCTAGAACCCCAAAAAATTCTAGGGTTGATAGTGGTGTAAACCATTTTGCTGTCACTTTTTACGGCCCAAGTCAAAAGGAAGGGGACCAATTTTTCGGAGGAGGGCCTAGCGTCTGGTTCAGATCCTCCGTCTTTTCCAAGGAATCTGAGCCCTTTCCGTGATGCGCTGTTGGGCACTAATCAAAAGGCCCACGCTCGGTCCCAACGTATTGAATATGTGCTTATGAAGTCGGACACCTGTCCCTCCCTCGCATCTTCTGGAGAGCTGCTTGTTGATTGGTGTTTTCTTAGTTTACAAGTCACAGCCACGGCCTTCTCTGATGAGGGACCGGCCATCATCTGGTCGGAGGACCAATCTTTCTTCCCCACATTGCAACTTGAATTTCTTAATATCCGTGACTGCGACATGAAATGTTGTAATATGTCGCGAGCGCGCGATAAAAATCTGATACATTTAGAGAGATCGTCGAGAGGGAGCCCAATGCATTGTCCATTGAACCTCACCATGGGATTTGTTCGGGAAGTAATGGGAGATGAGGAAAATGGGAGGGAGGTTGGGTAGAAAGCGAGAGGAAAATGTGAAGTGGAAAATTTGAACTTTTCCTCTCCTCCCAATTTCGGATCAGGAATTTTTAAGTGAAGAATAATAAGGCAAATGGATTACATGGATCAAGATATCCTCAATATAAAAATTTGAATTCTAATTACAAAGTTATCAGAAAGCACGATTTCTGATTTATTTTTCTTCAATCACGAGCCCATATCTTCCGAAACAAATGGGCTTTTAGCATATTTATTGCTTCCTTGCTTCAAGATAAAAAAAAAAGCTAAAGATATTCTAACAAAAATAAAAACCTAATCATATTCCACAAATTTTTTTTACAAGACAAGGTCTCCACCGGCGTACTAGTTCATCGATTTCTGGCCTTGTAAAAGCCTGCAAACGGCACGTTCACAGACCCGATCCAAAGCCCTCCATCTCGTTCCTCGACTTCGCTTATCGACCTCCATCGATTCCCCACTCTCTCCTCCAAGATCTCCACCACCTCGCCGTCCTCGTTCAGCCTCACTCCCACGCCCCTCCCTCTCCGGCTCGTGTACATCCCGTGGACCTTCATCACGTCGATCGGCAGCCCGAGCAGGAACTTCCCCATCCAGGAAGACGACAGGACCCGCTCCAAGATCGCGGTCCTCTTCGAGAATATCCCCACCCAGTAGCCCCCTCTCGGGCTCCTCCTGATGTTGTCCGGGAACCCGGGGAGCTGGGCAAAGACCTCGACCTCCCCTGCTGCTTCGGGGGGCGGCCTGAGCCAGTACTTGAGGATCCTGCAGGTGCTCGTCTCGGCGACTAGAAGGAAGTCGCCGCTTTCACCTAGGGCCACTCCGTTGGGGAACGAGAGATTGCTCAGGATTGTCGTCACGCGGTCGCTTTCCGGGTCGTACTTCATTAGCCTCCCCGTTCGATCCCCGCTCAGTATTAGAGGAATATAGTTCCTGCATGGCATTTCCCGTTATGTCCAGGCAGCATGTTCATGCATGTGAAATCACTACAATGTCGAGGCAAACGATGTATATATGGTAACATGTACCTTCGTTGGTACTGCGAGCTGCTATCGGTGAAGTACACAGCTCCACTAAGTGGATCGATATCCAAGCTGTTGGTGAACCGAAAAGGAACGCCGTCCGCCTGGGCGGCGACTGCTGTCGCCAGCCCGCCGCCGGGGCCAACGGCAAGCAAGCCCATGTAAGCGTCGGCAATGTAGAGACGGCTCGTTCTCGGGTCGAACCCGAGCCCCAACGGGCGTCCACAGACGTGTTCCATCTCTTGATGATTGTGTGGCTTCTCGCATATGTCTCTGTAAAAAGAAGGAAAAAAAACAAAAACTGAGACACTTGATTCGCTTCGTTTCATGGGCTTACCGGAATGGGCTAGTAATGCCAAATGCGAAAGCGGCGGGATTACAAGCTGCTGGCCCAAACAAGCAAACAATAAATTAGGTCAAGTTTTTGTTTAATGGGAAAAAAGGAATTACTCAATTCATTCGTATCAAATTTCCAGGAATTATTATCAAACAACCCGTCAACTTAAAATTACTTTATTCATCTGTTTTTATTTTCATATTTTTTTGGCTCTGCGTGTGAAGAGAAAACAAGCCACGACAATTATCAAAATGGCTACGGTCTTTTCGAGCGACGTGGCTCCAGCCTCGATGGAATCGTCGTCATCGTCAACGACGACCGCATCCCACGTTCTGTCTCTCCCCCTGTCATCGTTTCGCTGTTCGCCAGAACATCTACCGGAGGGTCGCCGGCACACCAGCGATCGAACTCCAAAGCCAAAAACATGCAGCGCAGCGCAGACGAGTTCAATGGTTTTTTAACGTGTGCGGTGGCGCGTACCTGCTCGGCGAAGTGAAGGCGAAGTCGACCCAGCGCCTCTCGCTCGCCGCCCACTTCACGATCCGCCCGTCCGACACGCCGGTGTACGGGCCCTCCCCTCGCGGATCGAACGCGAAGCTCTCTGGCCCGACCGCGCCGCCGTCCATCGGGATCAGCTCGAGGCCGTCCACGGCCCCGAGTTCGCCGGAGGGGGCTCTCGGGGCGACGGCGAAGAGGACGGCGAGGACGACGGCGGCCGCTGCTAAGAAGAAGGAGAGCTTGCGATTCGAATTCATGGCCCGTGTATGAGGTCCTCCGATTTCTGCTCGCAGAAGAGACGTGCCTTCCCTGCCTTCCGGTTTCTTCAGGAAATCATCGAAAATTTGGAAGGAAAATATGGGTGACAGCGAGATTTCTAATATGATAAAGATAAAATGAGGAAAGCGATTAAGGTGAAGAAAGCCAATAAGATACTCACAACAATATAAAATTTATAATTTGTAATTATTTATAAGATCACTAAATAAGTGACTATGATGGAGAGCTCAAATCGATCAATTGTGGTCTCGAGATTCGTGACTCTAAAAGATTTATAGGACTTGATCTCGTGATTTTTTATAGAATAAGTTAATTTATGGTGAATCTCGTCATTCCACGACATTTTTGCCATCCCAATTAACTATATTCCACGACAAAAGATTTGTGGTCCCACTAACACTGTTACAAATTCAGCATAATGGCGTCGTCAGGTTTAGCTGGACTCAAAATAATATGCATCCACGTTGGAGCATCTCCTCCTTTTAATAAATTTCAAACGACTTTTTTCTTCTGTAAAATATCATCGATCAACTTAATATATACTTTATCCCCCACGCACTTCAATAGCAAATTTCGGATCTCTTCTATCTTGCTACAACTTTCATTAAAATGATGCCCAATCTTATATAGTTTTCCTTTTCCACATATAATGTACGATGTATTTTTATCACTAATTTCTTTTTTCAAGGTTTTAATTATACAATATTCTACAAGAATCATATCGGGGTAATGAAACAACGCAGGTGAAAAATCAAGTCTATGGCTAACCATTCGGGAAAAAAATAAACTTTAAAAAAAATTGAAAGTCCAATCTATTCATATTATGTGCGCATTGAGTATTTAGTATTCTTTATTCATGAAATCTTAAGTAACATTTATTTTATTTTAGAATAATATATTACCATAAAAATTTGTGGTTAATTATCTTTTGAATTTCCCTCTCTTGAGTATCCTCATTAGATTTGTCTCTTCAAATCTTACACAAATGCAAAATCATTATCTTCTACTCTAGTTTCTCATAGTAGACATGATAAAATGGCTGGCTCAAGTCGCACCGACACTTATCAAATGTAACGGGACAGTCATGCAAGCACAATCCAAGCTATTATAAGAGGCCAACCATCAAATTTGGGAATTGTTTGGCTTTACAATTGATGCTGTTTATGTGGTTAATCCCTAAAATTGGCATAATTGATTGCAGTGTCCATGGATTTCCGATTGAGAAACTAGAAATCATTTATTTAAATCTCACGTGTGAATTGCAAACTACTTTAATTTATGGAGGAAGGCAGAGGCATGAACTCGACCTACTTATAAGAACTGCTAAGCCGTTCCCTAATTTAAGCGGCGCATTAAATTTCATATCGCTTTGGCCATGGGGGTGTCATCATTTGAAGAGTTGAGACGAACACGTCAGCCTCATCGGCTAATTTTCCAACAATTGGTAAGATCTTGATTGACAAGGATAACCTAAAAGCAGAAATTTACTGAATTCTAATACGACTGAAATCAACATTTTCGGCCTTTTCACTCTTTTTTCTTTTGTGAAACAATCCTTTTCACTTTAATGCGCCTACTTTTTTATGTCAAAAAAAAAAAAAATCCTGCAATGTAGTGTCACACAAACACTCATTGATCATATTTAATAAAAATCTATTTATATTAATTATACAAAAATACGAGAGAATGATAAGTTTTTCTTCTTAAAACGGGGGCATGCGTTGACAAAATTCTTTTAAGTTTCACGTTCGAATCGTTTTCTGTCCTTCCACTGTGTATTTTGTGATATGGTGAAAGTCAATACTTAAGTAGTTATAAAGAAAGTAAATTTTACATAGAAAAAGGAAAAATCTTAGAAAAATCAATTTTCTAGTTACGCGCCCTATAATTCTAAAAATCAATTAAGCTTTACATTTGCGCCAACCTTCAATTTTTCTATTCTTTCTTCATTTTCAAGGTGTAAAGATTAGATTTTTTGAATCTTTAGAATGTAAAATTTCATTCTACAAGTTAAATGACATAAATAAATATACGTGCACGACACCGTGTTTGGCAAATATATTTCATAGTCACTTGATATGGACCGTGAACTTGGTGACTTTTTTAGCGGTAGAATGTTTCTTGTGTCCTTGAAAGGGTAATGTATCATGCGTTTTCATTGTCAATTGAGACATTGAATGCAACGATAAGGAAGAAAATCTCACATATATGGAAGTGATGCCTACTGTCTGATGGCAACTGTTAGGCGAAAGTCAAGTTTTTCACTGTTTTTGTTAGGTTGGAAAAAAGATACATATATATTATTTGGCGCAACTAACTCCTTTTCTTTTGGATATGTAATAAATTTGATGCGTGCCCGGGATGAATGATTCCGGAAATGGGGATTTTCCGGTTAAGTGTATGAAAATGGCGTGACAAATTATAATGGAATGACGTGCAAATGATAAAAGATATGAAAGGTTCATCACTAAAGAATGAAAGACATAAGCCACCAATTAAGGATAAAGAGTCGGGATAATGGCAGTTCACCACCTAGGCGTAAAAAATTGTTTGATAACCATGGATGAATATAAGGAGTCGGATAAATATTCACTCATGTAGAGGAATTCTCATATATTCATCAACTCTCTACGTTACAGTGCGGAACTCTCGTCTATTTATAGAAAAACTAAGACATAGGAAATAGACAAACATAAAAAACATCAGAACTAGAAAATTCATTAATGACATGGAGAATTGAAATCTTGACTCTTTATTTTTATAGTTTATCTTCAAAAATTCATCCACCAACCTTGACCAGAAAATAATATAATCCTGACTCTTTATCTTAGGAGATCAACTAATATCCGAGGAAATTGCTCTGAGCCTCCCATCAATGTCTTTGAAATCAGCAACTACTTTGGTGAATTGGTAACTTAAAACTTGAACGTCGAGGAAGAATCGACAACTCCTAAATCAATAATCTAGTCGATAGTCTTCACGTCGACATCTTCAACTTGAATCCATCAAAGTAGATTATGACCAAAAATCTGCTTTGGCTTGAATGAACATTGACATTGCCTGACTAGTTATTGGAACCATGTTGGAACTTAAGGATGGTTCCATAGAACCAGATGATCTTGCATCAAAATCAGACATAAATATCAATTTATGAAATCAATCTATATTAATGGTATGAGGAGGCTCTTGTTAGGTACTCGAGAATGATCTACTTATTCAAACGCGTGCTTACAATCTACAATGTTACTTTGTGAATCGATTTCATAGCCCGATATTACCATGCACGGTGGCTATTCTGTTGATAATTTTAAGTTAGCCATTCACTGGTGATCACAGGATCTGAACTTCAGATGAATATCTACTGCTGGATAGCTAATCCACCATAGCATTCCTAGCCCACCAAAACACGCGCACATAAATTGTCAAAAGCAATCGATAGCTCGTAATTCGTAAGTAGCTGGTGACGGCGAAGAGGACGGCGAGGACGACGACGGCAGTCGCTGCTAAGAAGAAGGAGAGCTTGCGATTCGAATTCACGGCCCGCGTATGAGGTCTTCCGATTTATGCTTGCGAATGCTCGCAAAAGAGACGGCGCCCTCCCTGTCTTCCAATTTCTTCAGGTAATCATCGAAAATTTGGAAGGAAAATATCCTTAATGAAATGATAGTGAGATTTCTTATGTGATAAAAATAAAATAAGAAAAGTAATTAGCGTGAAGAGAATTAATAAAATACTTACAACATTCCACGACAAAAGATTTATGGTCCCAATAACGCTGTTACAAATTCAGCATAATGGCCTCGTCAGGCTAGCTAGACTCAAAATAATGTGCATCTACCTTTGAGCACCGCCTCCTTTTAAAAAATTTCAATCGACTTTCTTCTTCTGTAAAATATCATCGATCAACTTAATTTATATTTTATCCCCACACTTTTCAATATCAAAATTTGGATATCTTCTATCTTACTACAACTTTCCTGAAAAAAAAGCCAAATCTTATATGTTTTTCCTTTTCCACATATATTTTACGGTGTCTTTTTATTACTAATTTCTTACAAGTTTTCAGTAAAACAAATATTCCATGACAATCATATCAGGGTAATTAAGTGACGCTGGTGGAAAATCAAGTCCTTGGCTAACCGTTCAGAAAAAAAAAATAAAGTTTAAAAAATTAAAAGTCCAATTTATTCATATTGTGTGCGCATTTAGTATCCTTTATTCATGAATTATTATATAGCATTTATTTTATTTTGGAACAATATTCCACCACAAAAAAATTTACTGTCAATTACCTTTCAGATTTCTAGTCTTGAGTGTTGTCATTAGATGTGTTTCTTTAAATATTGCACATGTAAAATCATTATCTTCTACTCCGGTTGCCCATAGTATACAAGACAAAATGGATGGCTCAACTTGTATTGGTACTTATCAAATGTAATGGTACAGTCAGGCAAGCACAATCCAAGCTATTATAAGAGGCAAACTATTGAACTTGGGAACTATTTTGCTTTACAATTGATGCAATGTATGTGATTAATCCCTAAAATTGACACGGCTGATTGTAGTGTGCCATGAATTTTCAATTTGAAAAATAGAAATTACCTATTTAAATCCCATCAATTGCATGCAAATTGCAAATTACTCTAATTTATGGAGGAAGGCAGAGGCATGAACTTGACCTACGTATGTCATTGGCATGCATTTCCCCATTGATAACTACAGACGAATTGATCTTATGAGAATTGCTAAGCCGTTTCCTAATTTAGGTGGCGCATAAAATTTCAACGCTCTTTGGCCATATGGGTGTCATCATTTGAAGAATTGAGATGAATATGTCAGCTTCATCAGCTGATTTTCCAACAATTAGTAAGATCTTGATTGACAAGGATAAACCTAAATTACTGAATTCTGATATGACTGAAATCAGCATTTTTAGCCTCTTCACTCTTTTTTCTTTTGGTGAAACAATCCTTTTCACTTTAATGCGCCTCCCTTTTTTTGTCAAAAAAAATCCTAAAATGTAGTGGCCTCCCATACATAGACACTTGTTAATCATAGTTAGTAAAAAAATATTAATATTGACTTTACATAATACGAGAAAGAAAATACCTTAAAAATGATAGGTTTTTCATGCTAAAACAGAGACGTATTAACAAAATTCTTTTAAAATTCATGTTCTGTCATTCTACTGTGTATTTTGTGGAATAGTGAGAGCCAGACTTAAGTAGTCATGGAGTTGAAAGTTTTGCGTAGAAAAAGGACGGATCTTACAAAAATCAATTCTATAATTACGCGCCTTATATTTAGCAAAATCAATTAAGTTTTATATTTGCCAACCCTCAATTTTCCTATTCTTTTTTCATTTTCAAGGTCTAAAGATTATATTTTTTGAATCTTAGGGCTTAAAATTTCATTCTACTAATTAGATAATGTAAACAAAAATACGTGCAGACAACACCGTGTTTTGCAAATATATTTCATAGTCACATGATATGAACCATGAACTAGGTGACATTTATAGTGGTAAGGATCTTTCTTATGTCCTTAAAAGGGTAATGCATCATGCGTTTTCATTGTCAATTTGGACATTGAATGCAACGATAAGGAATAAAATCTCCCATATATGGAAGTGATGCCTATTGTCCGATGGCAACAGTTAAGCCGAAATTGTCTAGGACTCGAAAGTCAAGCTTTTCACTGTTAGGTTGGAGAATGGATACATATTTATTATGTGGTGCAACCAACTCCTTTTCTTTTGGATAAGTAATAAATTTAGATGCATTCGTGGGATGAGCAATTCCAAAATGGCAATTTTCTGGTTAAGTGTATGGACATGGTGTGATGAGTTATAGTGGAAAGATGTGTAAAAGGACAAAAGATAAGGGAGGTTCGCTACCAAAGAGTAAAAGCACAAGCCACCAACCAAAGATAAATGATCGGGCTAATGGCAGCTCAGCACTGAGGCTTAGAAAACTATTTGATTTGCCACCAAGGAACTAAGATAAGGAATCAGATAAATCTTCACTCATGTAGAGGAATTCTCATATAATCATCAACTCTTTGCATTATAGTTGAGAAATCTCTTTTATTTATAGGGAATTAAGGCATAGGAAATAGACCAACATTAAAGACACAGGAACTAGAAAATGCATTAATGGTGTGGAGTCTTGAAATCTTTGCTGTCAGTCTTGTGGTTCGTCTTCCAAAATTTGTCTACCAACTTTTACCAGAAAATAACTATCTTTTGAGATCAATATCCAAGAAACTTGCTCTGAGCAACCTCTTTGAAATCGGCAACTGTTCTGGTGAATTGGTAACTTAAAACTTGATTGGCATGGAAAAATCGATAACTCCTTAATCAATAACTTGGTCGACAATCCTCATGTTGACATCTTCAGCTTGAAACCATCAAAGTAAGTAATGACCAAAATTTGCTTTGCCTTGAATGAACATCGACATTGCTTGACTAGTCATCAGAACCATGTTGGAACTTAAGGATTGTTCCATAGAATTAGATGCTCCCGCATCAAATTTGGACATGAAAGCCTATTTACGAAATCAATTTATATCAACGGTACGAGGAGGCTCTGTTGGATACTTGAGAATGATCTGCTTATTGAAACGCGTGCTTACAGTCTACAACATTACTTCTGAATTGATTTCATAGCCCGATCGTACCATGCGCTGGGTTATCCTGTTGATAATTTAAGTTAGCCATGAACTGGTGATCGCAAGATCTGAACTTTAGATGAATATCTACTGCTGAATAGCTAATCCACCATAGTATTCATAGCCCACCAAAACACGCGCACAAAAATTGTCAAAAGCAATCGATGGCTCGTAGCGCGCAAGTAGCTGGTGTCTGGTTATGGATGCCGACCTACACGAACGATTCCTTGAGTAGAGTCTCTCACGTCCAACCACTTTCATGAACTTGGTAACCAAGCCTCCCTAAGAATCGATTCCGTGTTCTTCAGTACAACCATTGCAAATTTAACTAGGAGTTTGATTTATTGGAACTCGTACAGATCGATAGAGAAGAGGAAAAGGAAAGAAAAAGCATACCCTCTTCGTTTCTTGGCTGAATCAACGACGAAAGGGAGTATGATGAGATGGTGCGCGCGAAAGACAGCTTTAGTTGGATGAGATCATGAGACGGATCGATTTCACGACTCGAGAGAATACGTAGTTCAGTTCAAGTCGTAAATAGCAATAAAAGGCCTCATCACCGACGCAATCCACAACTTATCATCCCTCTCTTCAACTTCGCTGAGGAACTGCACGGTCTTCCCCTCCGCGTCTTCCACCACCTCCAGAATTTCTCCTTCCTCACCCAGCTTGATGGCGATGGCATCAGCTTTCCCTCCCACAACTAGCGAGTGCAGCTGCTGGAAGCTGATCGGCAGTCTTAGAGCGAAATTCCCAATGAGAGAACTGGAAAGAAAGAACCTACTGGCCGGTCCTTTCTTGGAATGCAAGGCGACCCAGAACTCGCCTCTGGAGTTCCTCCTGATGTTGTCTGGGAAACCAGGCAACTCAGCAAAGATGTCCAACTTTCCTGCATTAGGGCCCTTAAGCCAAAGCCTCAAGATTCGGTAAGTAGCGGTTTCCACCACCAGCAGAAACAAACCGTCTTTGCTCAACGCTACTCCGTTGGGAAAAGTGAGCCCTCGCAATAGGACTTTAAGTTCCTTGCTCGACTTATCATACTTCATTAGCCGGCCAGTTTTGTCTCCACTTAGAAATGCACTCAGGAATTGTCTGGAAACACGAATTAGCAGCGATAAGTAGCTTCTTGTATGCATACGGAGAACAGGTTACAGTATCGACTATTCAGTCATTATAATGAAAAGAAGTTGGGTGCTGCTGTGGAGGTGCGACTATGACACTGAAAATCAGTTGACTGAACCATGACACTAATACGAATAACTTCCATGTAACAATTGGTTATCTTGTTTTCACATCCTAACCATGTAAAAATCGATACAGATAGTTATCTTGTTGAACTATCCCACGTTATTATGGACATAAGAGCCCATCGATATCCAGACATCTTTTTCTTAGTATTGATTTGTCCGTGCCTTACTTACCTTCTGTGGAAAGTTGTGCTCGAGTCTGTGAAGTAAATCACATCTTCGCTTTCATCGATGTCCAGATCATTGGTGAACCCGAAGGGTTTGCCTTCAGCTTCACTGGCCACCAGAGTAGCCAAACCACCATCTGGACCCACCACCATTAGCCCGAAGTACGCATCCGCAATATAGAGATCTCCAGTTTTCTTATCGAAACGTAGTCCTAGAGGCCTTCCACAAACATGCTCCAACTCCGGTGCAAATGGGCGAATGCATTCCTTCCTAGCAGCACAGCAAGTTGGTGACAGTCCGGACATTTCTTGCCAACAATGGCGTCTAATGCTGAATATACTAAGAGCGCTCTAAAAATTAATATAATAAATGGCGGGGCTGACTGCATTTGAACAGATTGGTCATGTTCTCTGCCATGTTACTCAAATATATGAGACTTTGTGAATCAATATTCGCCAATGTACTGCGCGCCGGCAATGGAATGGAAGTAAAACCACAATGATCAAACATGTCGACGATGAAGAGCGAAATCACCATTCTATTGATTCAAATGCCGTACCTCCGTGAGGAAGTGAAAGCGAAGTCGACCCACCCACGCTCGTCGCCCTCCCACTTGAGGATCCGGCCGTCGGCGACGCCGGTGTACGGGCCACCGCCGCTCGGGTCGAAGGCGAGGCTCTCGGGCCCGAACGCGCCCGTGACGGGCACCACCCTGGAAGCGTGGAGGCGGTCGCGGGCTCCTGGGACGGGAGGCGGGTGGAGGAGATGGGCCGGCGGTTTCAGAGCTAGGACGACGGCTGCGATTGCTAGTGCTATCCCGACTACCCCGAGCTTCGAAGCCATGGCCTCTTTAGCTCAGGCTCGAGCTCGAGGCTTGTTAAGTAAGCGAAGCGAGTCAAACGAACTATAATCAAGCTGATGGGTCTTCGCAGAATGACAGAAGGAAGGAAGAGCCGGTGCTGCTAGACTGTTAGAGGGGTAGACAACGATCACCTACTTCCCATTGTTGAATAATTTATTGATCGTTAATCCTGGACGAGATTTCTTGGATTTTCAAGACGGCAACGGTTGGAATTTTTTAATTTTTTTTGCTCTGAGGACAAAAAATGGATCATCTGTTATTTAGTATGTTTAATGAGCACTTTAGAGACACTCACGGGCATTGATTTAATTTATAAGTGATGATTGGTCGAACTCGTAATCAGGCTATATTTTTCTCCTCTGTCGTCGGTGCTTTACAAGATATAGATGTCGCACATGCAAATCTAATTAGGATTAAAATCACGAGTGTCCTTTGTCCGTGTTTGTAACTCATTAATCGGAGATGGCAAGAGAGGTTTCCTCGAACAAGAGACACAAGAAAACATGAGCCCTAGTGACAGTTGTGTATATGGAGTCTGTAAGTAGAAACCGCATGTGAAATGTGGGGGTGATGTTTGAGGAGGGATCACAAAGCTTCGACATCCATTGATGGGAGTTCTCGAAATCCGTCAAACAAGCCCCCTAAGTTGAAATTGAAGAAATTCGTGGCAACGAAAGGCACGAAAACTTAAAAGCACGTGGAAAAGACAACACCTTCAAATTGACAAATTTTCTTTATTGAGATGGAGACATTTGTCAACAAAAATTCTACTAAAAATTCATGTCTAAAACTTCTTCTTTTCCCTAATAGGTGGCGTTGTGTATCTTATGTAAGTGTCAATTACCGCCCACTATCATATCAACAAAACTGGCCTCAAATTTCTCGTCATATGTCTGCCCACTGATTTGTCCTCTCTCTATGTTCATTGGAGTCCGATTGCCTTGTGTGTGTGTGTGTGTTTTTTTTTTTTTGTTGATATTCTCCCTCGATTATTTAAATTTGTACGTGTATACATACATATACATATTCAGTCCAATCCTTTTTGAAAGCTTGCAGATATGCTGAAGTTCATACTTATATCATCATTGTCATAAAATATGGACCGTGAATTTGATAAAACATACAGTGATAGGATCCCTTTTATGTCCTTAAACTTGTTATGTGTGCATTTTCACTGTCATTTTGCCATAACTTACTTTCTTTTTGGGTAAATAAAGGACCAGTTCCACTAGTACATTCTTCACCTCGACGATTGGTTTAATTATGTTTGCTTCAACAAAGTTAAGCGAGATATAAATATCAATTTATGAAATTTAACTTATAAAATGATACGACGAGATTCTTGTTGATATATGAGCGTGACCACCTTATTATTGTTAATTTTTGTCAAATACCAACTTATTCAAATGCAAGGTTGTAATCTACCATGTTACTTTGTAAATCGATTTCATGAACTGAACTTTACTATTCTTGACGCTGCTCCTGTTAATAATCTACGTAAGCCATTAACCGGTGATGGCAAGATCTATGCTTTATATGAATATCTACTGCTGGGCAGCTAATCTGTTAGTATTCTTAGGCCACCACAGCTCGCGCCCCCGAATTGACAAGGCAATGGATAGCTCGTAAGTAGCTGGTGAGGGATGCCGACCTACTTGAACTGATGCATTGAGAATAGACTGGCCGTGCAAACGTACTGCAACTTATGCGAGGGAATAGGTTTGGCGGACCTCGCACATCCAACCACATGCATAGACTAGGTAACAAAGCCTCCCTAAGAATTAGTTCCGGGTTCTTTGGTACAACCATTGCAAATCTAACTAGGAGTTTGATATGTTGAACGCTTACAGATAACACGAAAAACAACTTCGACATGACTAAGTCGATAGAGAAAGGAAAAACAAGGAATGCCCGCTTTGTTTCTCGGTTGAATTGACGATGAAAAGGAGTATGATGAGATTATGCACACGACGGACGCTTTAGCTGGATGAGAACAGGACACGGATCAATTTTACAGCTCAATAGAATACGTAGCTCAATTCAAATCATAAATACCGATTAAAGGCCTCATCACCGACCCGATCCACAACTTTATCATCCCTCTCTTCAGCTTCGCTGATGAACTGCACGGCCTTCCCCTCCTTGTCTTGCACTACTTCCAGAATTTCCCCCTCCTTGCCCAGCTTTACAGCGGTCGCTTCGGCTTTCCCTCCCACAAGCATCGAATGCAAGCGTCGGAGGCTAACCGGCAGTCCTAGAGCAAAATTCCCAATGTGAGAATCGGAAAGAAGGAACCTCAGGACTGGTCCTTTCTCGCCATCCAAGGCGACCCAGAGCTCGCCTCCAGAGTTCCTTCTGATGCTGTCTGGGTAACTGGGCAACTCGGCAAAGATGTCCAACTTTCCTGCATTAGGTCCCTTAAGCCAAAGCCTCAAGATTCGGCCTGCAGCGCTTTCCGCCACCAACAGAAACAAACTCTTTGCTCAATGCTACTCCGTTGGGAAAAGCGAGCCCTTGCATTAGGACTTTTAGTTCCTTGCTCGACTTATTGTACTTCAATAGCCGGCCAGTTTTACCTCCACTTAGAAATGCATTCATGAATTGTCTGGAAACAAAAATTAGCAGCGATAAGTAGCTTCTTGCATGCATCAATAGACATCACTGAGAGCAGATTAGAGTATAGATTATTCAGTCATCATAAGAAAAAGAAGTTGAGTGCTGCAGTGGAGGCATGACCATGACACTTAAAATCAATAGAGATAGTAATCGGACCATGACACTGATACGGATAACTTCCATATAACGATTGGTTATCTTGTTTCCACGTCCTAACCACGTAAAAATCAACAAAGATATTTATCGTGTTGAACAATCCCACATTATAATGGATACAAGACCTATAGATATCCAGACATCCTTCTCTTACTGTTGATGATGTCTATGTCTTATTTACCTTCTATGGAAAGCAGTGCTTGAGTCTGTGAAGTAAATCAAATCTTTGCTCTTATCGATATCCAGATCATTCGTGAACCGGAAGGGTCCGCCTTAAGCTTCATCGGCCACTGGAGTGGCCAAACCACCATCTGGACCCACCGCCATAAGCCCGAAGTATGCATCTGCAATGTAGAGATCCCCAGTTTTCTTATCGAAATGTAATCCTAGAGGCCTTCCACAAACATGTTCCAACTCCGGTGCAAATGCGCGAACGCACTCCTTCATAGTGGCACAACACCAAGTTGGTGACATTCTGGGCAAAAAAAGCAAAAGGAAGCACAATATTGCTGGGAATATAGTGGATGAATGCTGACACTAAAGTTGGTTTTGTTCGGTGGCCCAGCAACTCCTCGAATTAGGGATGTTAGCGCTCCTGTGCTCGGTCCCAATGTTATGGATTTTCACCAAACTTAATAATTATAATAATTTCTGGAGAAATTAGCAGCGGCAGCAGAGCTTCCCATGCTGGGGCCTCTCAAATGTAATGCAAGTTACCATGAAACTCAAAAGGAACAAGCACTCAATCAAGCCAGAATTAGACGACGGCCAATGTGGTCGGAACCATTTTCGCGTCATCCTCGTGCGGCCACTATTGATCTCTCGGGAGAGTCTAATCTGATAGCAACTTGATCAAGGACTCTATTCAAATAGAAAAAGGTCATCAATCCAATCTAGAACGCCTTATGAACTGCATTTGTTTCTTGGACTGAAAGTAATACGCACCAAAGCTGAAAAGCACACCCGTCGGAATCACTTGCCTGGCAAAAATAACACAATTCGTTTGGTAACGCTAAATTGTTTTTCTATTCCTTGTAATAAAAAGTTAGCCCGCGAATAGATTTGGAGCAGAAACGAGAAACAAAAAAAAGTTACTTCTTATTCCCGGGAATAATTTCTAGAAATAAGCAAATTTTCTTTTTTATTTTTCTTTTATTCCTTTCTCTTGCCGCGGCCACCTCTAATCGCCCAGAACCACTGTCGTCCGCCAACCATCACAGCTGACCGCCGCCGCACAGCCTATCGTGCAGCAGCGGTGACGGGCGGCGGTGGGCGATGGCAGCCGGCGATTGGTGGTTGGCGATCTGTGAGCAAGAATAAAAACGAATAAATACAAAAAAGAAACTGTTGTGTTACCAGATGCATTTCTATTCTTTTTTTATTTCAAGAATAGAAATTTTATGTAGCTAGCAAACACGTTTTTTTACTCAGAAATTGTTATTTGGAATAGAAATAGAAAAGAACTATTTTTGAAAAAAAAAAAAACTCTTCTCCAGTCAAGAAGCATTGTCATGCGCAGCCTAAGTGATTTGGTGTACGGATTAGAATGAACAAACATGTCAACGATGATGAGCAAAATCACTTTTTTATCGAAAAAAAAAAAGGGGAAAGAAAAACCACGTCGAGCACGAGCAGAACAGTGGTTGAACGTCCAGCCTCCGAGAGGAAGTAAAAGCGAAGTCAACCCACCCGCGCTCGTCGCCCTCCCACTTCAGGATCCGCCCGTCGGCGACGCCGGTGTATGGGCCCCCGCCGCTCAGGTCAAAGGCGAGGCTCTCCGGCCCGTGCGCTCCGGCGACCGGCACCACCATGGAAGCGTGGAGGCAGTCGCGGGCTCCCCGGACGGGAGGTGGGCAGAGGAGATGGGCCGGCAGGTTCAGACCTAGGACGACGGCCACGACCGCCAGCGCCATGGCGGCCGCTCCGAGCTTCGAAGCCATGGCCTCTTCTTGCTCAGGCGATCAAGACGGTGCTGCTGCTGCTTGCAAGCGAGACAGCTCGAGTTCCAGGATTTTCAAAGGAGCGAAATCGAGTCAGACGTAGTAAAATCCAACCTGACGGGTCTTTTCCAGAAGGACGGCAGGACTGATGATGATGCTGGCGGGAGATCACCCATCTCCATATCGACTAACTGATCCGTCATTCATGCTGTTCTAACTTTTTGTTAAACGTATAACTTTTACTGAAACTTCATGAAATCAGCAATCATCCAACCTTTTGCTAAACAGAAGTTAATCAATTAAATAAGCAAATAGTTCCAAGACATTTCAATTTTCGAAGCGCTAATCTTTTTCGCTGACGCAATATAATTAGCCAAGTACAGAAAAATTTGCTCCATAGAAAAACTGGATGTGATTTAATGTGAAAGAAAAAACTAATTCAGTTTGATATGCAGCACAAAACTGGTACAATGTTCGAGGTTGAGAGTCTAAACAAGATTCGATCAAGAGATTCGTTTAACTTATTCGGTTCGGCGGTCCTTGCAATATTCAAATTTGTCTGATTCGATTTTGAGTATAAAAAAATAGTTCCGAGCTTGAATGATTACATGTAAAATATGAAAGAAAGCTAGATGAAGTTTCGTGAGCCTCTTCCCATCCGAGCTTGAATGATTACGTGTACCTGAGCTGAGAAATCGCACTCCAAAGAAGATATGAGCTCGACCCATCTTGCAGAAAACCTGCAACTTCAAAATAAAAATCCTGCACCTCTTCCCATCTGAAACCACCTTGAACTCCCTCCTTCATCGCCCACTAATGCATAGCAAACTCACAACCACCCCATTGATATTTCTCACCGGAAAACCCAATAAAATCCTTACAAATTTGGTTGCTTTGGTCCCCTTATTTCACCTGATGATCCCAACATCCCCAAAATCTATCTTCAAGCCATTCTCAATCCAAAGTCCTTTTCTCGTCATGTATCACACTCTTCCTCTTGCTCTGCCCCTGCTCTGGCCGTGCCAGAGCCGCTCTTACCGCCCTCCACTCCTTCCTGCACTGCTGCTCCCTACCTCTGGAACCACTCGCCTCCCTTATGCTCCTGGGAAGGCGTCAAATGCGCTCTCGATCGAGTGGTGGTCAAGCTACGAGTGCCCAGGATGGGCCTATGTGGTGAACGGTCAGTCGTATGCCATCATTGGGCAACCTCGCCGGACTCCAGGCCCTTTCTCTCTCTGGTTCAAACTCGCTGCGGCGAGCTCGTTGGACCAGAGCTTCCTCAGGGGGTAACGACCTAGAGGGAGGCGGAACAAACGTGGGCGACGAACAGGAGACCGATGAGATAGCGATCGAGGAGTGAGGGTGAAGATCGGAAGGAGAATAATAGAGAGTGCTACAGTAGGGTGACGACCTCGGTAAGGTTGTATTTTCCTTCACTTTTGTCATCCTTCTTATTGGTGGTTAATAATAGGGATAATTGTTCCAGACGTCCTAAAATTTGTCACGAAAATGCATTTCAGTCCTAAAACTTGCAAAAAATGCATTTAAGTCTTAAAACTTGTCAAATTGTTTCAAACGAGTCCTAAAATCGACGCCGTTAACATTTTCCGTTAAAAATGCCGACGTGGCATTTTAAATATTTTTTTAATTCCACGTGTATTTTTTAATTATTTTTTAAAAAAATAAATTTTTGAACTTTTTTTTTAGTTTTTAGTGAAAATAAGATAAAATGAATAAATCTAAATTTTTAATTTTTAAATCTATTTTTTTTAAATGAATAAAAAATAATTAAAAAATCCATGCGGAAAATAAATAAAAATTGATTTAAAATGCCACGTCAGCATTTTTAACGGAAAAAGGCTAACGGCGTCAATTTTAGGACTCGTTTGAAATAATTTGATAAGTTTTATGACTTAAATGCACTTTTTGCAAGTTTTATGACCGAAATGCGTTTTATTAATAAATTTTAACTTCCTAACACTTATCCCTTAATAATATATAAATATCATACATGCAAACCTAACTAAAAATTTGGGCAATAGTTTTATATGTAATTAACTAATTAAAGGCGTTGTGAAAAATTTCTTCCAACGAGATGAAAGGGAAATATAACCGCCTATAATAATCTAGCATGTGGAGTTTGTAAGTGAAAAATAAAAATTTAGCCATTTTTTTTTTTGACAAATAAAAATTTAACCATTTAGCATGTAAAATCTTCACACATTGTCTTATCAACTAGGGATACTAGGCCGACAAGTCGGTTATATAGACAATATGAAAGTACGGGTCAACCTAACAGGAAGTTAAAGCTTTTGATAGGAACTTCTAGTGAGAGTCTGTTTCCTTAACGCTTGACTTAGATGTGTTCTTTATTTTAATGTATCAGTACCTACACAACCTGCCCTCCCAATTTTCAGCTAGTTTCTTCTTCCTAACCGAATGGGAATATGGAGGTGACATTGGGAAGCCCCATCCCTCAAGGGGTTCTTTCCCTATTTCTTCTCCCTTGAACCTTCTAAAGACCCATTCAGGTCCAACATATGGAGTTTGTATATGAAAAATAAATATTTAGCCATTCAGCATGTAAAATGTGAGGTCGCATTCGAAGAGGTTCACAATGCTTCATCCATCATTGGAGGCGAGTTCCCCAAATCCATCAAACAGAACTTCTTTAAGTCCAAATCGAATAAACCCGTGAAACTATAACATCTTATGCTCAATTCCTATTCGGCGCCATCACCCGGAGGGGCCAAGAAGTAATTCATCACGGATCTTCTAGTCCGGAGATGAATATCGCCTCTACCTCAGACGGGATCGGAAAAGCAGATTTAGTTCGGTATGCGAAAATTAACTCGCGATGTCACGGTTCATCCCTGTCTAGTGAGATGCAGCGGCGTGTTATCTTTTTGCGTCCTTTGGCTCTTCACTGTGCATGCATGCATGTCACGGCCCGATTGAAAGCCACGTCGTGTGAAGATGAACAAGATGGACGAACACTAGGAGACTTTCTCCCTAACAAAGTGAAAATCAACTTCGATATGTTTGGTACGGGCATGTAGGATTGGATTAGATGTAAGTGAGATAGCAGACTTATTGTCACAATATAAGAGAGTTGGAGACGGAAGAGATATACCAATATCTCGCAAAACAAAAACTGATCCAAGTGAGATCGGCCAGAGGGAGGCAAGAGCTCGATATTCAGCTTCGGTGGAAGAGCGAGAGACGGTTGGTTGCTTCTTAGCTGACCACGAGAGAAGATTTGAGCCAAGATACACACAATATCCAAGAGGTTGTGGATCGCCCTCGTGTCCGTGGTATACCCCCCGTGCTCGATCCGAGAAGCCATAGAGGGTGATTAAGATCGACGGGTAATTGTTAAATATTGAAGACCACCCACGAGACTTCTATACTCAAATGGATTAGAAAGCGAGTAGTATCATCTGTCATAGCCACCGATCGTAGTTGAAGAGGAGTTGACACAGGGTTTGCAATTGGTCATATGAGCTCGGTCGAAGATCAATGGCATACTTAGTTTGACAAAGAGAAATAAGTCATGAGAAGAACGTTTGACTTCAATGCCGAGAAAGTAATGAAGATGGCCCATCTTTCATGTGGAACCGGCGATTTAGTAAATTGATCGAGTAGTTAGTAGTTGAGCTACTGTCAAATTATATCATCGACATACGGTAAGAGCAATAATACTATGTCGGAACCCGGTGTGAAGAACAAAGAGAGAAGGATCGGAGTTCCCATCAAGACTCCATCTCCAGAGATTTGCTAAATTTATCAAACCATGCTCGTGGCGCTTGGCGAAGTCCATATAGAGACTTCTTAAGAAGACACACACAAAGTGAGGCTGTTGAGGATCGATAAAGCCGGAGGTTGCTCCATGTATACTTGTCTCGTTTAATGTACCATGGAGAAAAGCATTTTTAACATCAAGCTGATGTATGGTCCAATTCTTCATCATTGCAACTGAGAGAACTATCCGAATAGTGGCATGCTTAATGACAGACTAAACGTCTCGCAAAAATCAACCCCCGCTTCTTGATGAAACCCTTTGCAACTAAGCGAGCTTTTAATCTATCTAGGCTGCCATCAGGTGTGAGTTTGGTTTTAAACACCCATTTACAGCCTATAACATTCATCTATAGAGTTCTAGGAACCAATATCCAGGTCTGATTTTCATGCAGAGCATCCATCTCATCCCGCATGGCTTTGTACCATCCTTTATCAGCTAAGGCTGTTTTCACTGATTTTGGTTCCAAAGGTATTTTATAGTCAACCAAATATGCATACTTGGGGTTTGGTTTGATGATGCCAGATTTCAGTCGAGTTTGCATATGATGAGCAGAAGAAGAGGTATGGTTATTGGAGTGACGGACATCATTGTTTATACAGAGTTGTGTACTGTTACAAATTAAAGGAGGTTTCATCAAAGACCACATGCTGATTCTAGAAGTCTCCTTTCATAAATGTCGAAGACAGGGATAGTTAGAGATGGTCATAGCCGGGCTGCTGATTATGAAGTCTGTAATAGGGAGAGACCATTTGTAACTTCGGTGTAGGAAGAATGTTGATAATGTAGTTAGCATGAAAGCATCTACCCAAAATTTCAATGGAACTCTAGAATGATACATAGCTAACCCCAATTCAACTATATGGCGATGTTTCCTTTCGAGATTCCATTCTGTTCTGGTGTATGAGGGCAAGACATACTCGCTTATACCACAATCTCGCAAATGAGAAATTGTCTACCAAGATGACATAGTATTGAAAGTTCGAAAGATCTCACTGGAGCGGGACCCCGGATATCACGGTGTATCTTCTCTAAGGGTATGGTAGATGTAGAGTCGATAATGGAAAAGGTAGAGCTGTACTTTTTGCTATTTGACAACCGCTACATATGGGTTCGAGATTGTGCATTACAAGAAATCAAGTTTTGACTTTGTAAATTCTTCACGATGTTCAAGTTTGTGTGAGCTAGTCTCGACGATGCCACACATCTGCTGCTGTCACTCTGTGTCTTCGAGTAAAGTATGCTGCTGTAGTTTGTGGATCCACATAGTAAAGTCCTCTAATTTTCCTTCCGAGCATCTCTGTTTTGTTGGTTTGGTTGTCCTTTAGATAGACCCCAATTTTATCAAAAACAAATGAACAAGGATAGTCATCTCTGTCGCTTTGAAACGAGAGAGAAGGTTCTTTGTGATTTCGGGAACAATCAAGACATCATTTAACGGTAATGTGTTGTTTTACGTATTCAACGAGTATCACCAATATAAGCAATAGGTAGACATGAGCCATTACCTATCATGACCCGTATCGGTTCCGAAGATATTGAGTAGAGTTGAGAAGAATACGGAATCAAGACTTATGTGCGGTTGCTCCGATCGTCGGGTACCACTCACTTCCTCTTGGATCCTCTAGATGTACTGCTGCCAAGGCTGTTGGAATCTCTTCAGCCTGATATGAATTATCAAATCGATACCAACAACGAAGAGCATCATGTCCTGGTCGCTTACAAATTTGACACTCTAACCGAGTGTTTTCATTGTTTTCTCATCCCGCACGTGTTTCGAGGCATTAAGATTGAAGTTGGATAAGATTTGGTGTCTTGATACCTTTGTGAATAACTTGCATATGGTCGAAACCCCGTCCGGGATTAGAGTAATCAATCCTTTGTCCGAATTGTTGATCTACTCGATCCCGATTCAAGTTGTTTGGTCTATAGTGCTGATTTCTTCCTGAATAGCTGTCTTTAGCCTTGTTTCAAATCGTTCAAGCCGTGCTATCACTTCATCATAATCTGGCTGGGGTTTCAGGCAGTAGATAGTAGTTCGAAAGTTCTCATATTCAGAACCTAGTCCTTCAAGAACACCAAACATTTTAGTTATCTCATCTATAGGTTTTCCAATCGCATTTAGCTGATCACAGATGGACTTATACTCTCTTAGATAAACAGAAAGAACTCGATCTCGTTTCTGACATGCTTGCAGCTTTCCTCTCAGTTCAAACTCTCGAGCAACTGATTTCTGAGTAAAGCGATTGAGGAGTGTTTGCCATACCTCGTAGGAAGTTTCTAAGCCAATGATTAAGCTCGAATATTTTGTAATCATCCACTAATTCCATAATACAAAACATACTAATTTGTGTAACTGGATTTATGGCTTCAGCTACGCTCAGCTTGTAATGTTCGAGGAGGTGAGGGAATTTCACCATTAATGAAACCAAAAAGTTCTTGACTTCGAAGAAATCTCTCTGCTTGCCACAACAGGAAATTATCTTCAGCGAGTTTGATTGTAACAAAATTGGAGATGTTAACATGTATTGGAAATGGATACTTTTGTGTTCTTGCTGCCATTTCGTGTTCGCAGAGGTTTGATGATGAAAAACGAGACGATTACGCGGCGAAATCGACCTATTGATCTTACAAGACGACTTTCGGCAATCCAATGTTCAATCTTTAAAGAGTAGTTGAATCGAATGCAAAACACTTTGAACTTCTTCGAAAAGCAACTCACGAGAATGATCAACAATTTTGATCTGCGTGATCATTGAAGTTTAGAAGCCCCTTCGATCTTCTGCATCTTCAACACCTTCCATGTGAAGATGAACAAGATGGACGAACACTTGAAGAAAGATTATGAAACTTTCTTCTTGTTTGTATTTTCTCTCAATCAATACAATACAGAGTACATTTCAATGGTGTGCTCTACTTCAGTTTTCTTCTATATTTCTGTTACATTGACTCCATGAATGAATAAGAAGGTGAAGCTCTTCTTTTATATCACGGAAGCTAAAAGAGGAAAAACAGTTATATTCAAAAAACAGAACAACCGAAAAACTCATCTATTTTGTTATACAAAAAACTGAAATAATAACAGACTTCTTTTCTTCTTTTTGAGCACATGGCACGTGCTGTCTTCACCCACTTATTTCCATCGCATTGTGTAGATACACGGTTGATAACACCCCTGGCCCTGACTTATGCATTTTGCTTCTTTTGACCTTTTTCCAATGACAGCATGTCCCTGCAATGCATTTTCTTGGGGCCCATAGCAGCATAATAAGTTTGGGTTCTCATGTTCTTAACGTCGAGCCCAAAATCCGAATCACCAGCCGACCCACTGGTCACTACCAAAAGCCCATAATCTTGCCATGTCTCTGTGAACATCCACTTCATCTGGTCTTCATCGTTCTAATCGAGACAAACGCATTCAATTTTTGCCAATGTGAGTTTAATAAAGCAACAGGCGCGCTTGTACTCCTAGTTGAATAACATGGGGTTCGAATCACTCCATTCATGCATCCTCTCAAGGCCGAGGACTCGGATCTGTATGCTTTGATATTTATTCGGTGCAAATAAAATTGAAATGTCGAGTTTGTCTTAAAACATTTGTTTCACCATTAAAACTTTTCATACCCCCTCAAGCTAGAGATGAGGATCCTCAATCTCGACAAGGCAAACTAGCAATATGATTACTATTATATATAATTAAAAAAAAAAGGGGGCCTCCCTTTTCTCACCTTTGAGAAAAGAGAATTCAGCGAAAAAAAGAAAAAGGGGGATAAATCTTCTTCAAGGGATTTTTACCCCTGGCTATCCAAAATTACCAAGATAAAAATGGGACCTACGTAACTAGGCAAAGCAAAAAAACAAAAACCTTCAAAATTGAATCATCAAAAGGGCTAGAGAGAGAGAGAGAGAGAGAGAGAGAGAGAGAGAGAGAACATGGATTGTCCAAGATGCAAACAGGGTCGTCCCTGCACCTGAAAAAAAAAACTTCTTCTGTCGTTTCTTTTCTAAGCCTGTGCATTGATAACCTGGGCAAGGGTGTTGAAGTCCCCAGACTTGGCCTCGTGGGACTCCGGCATGCGCCTTGGCAAGTTGGGCACGACAGCCATGGACTCGAGCCCGACCATTGGGGTCCCAACCATGGGGAGTTAGATTCCGAACCTATCTGAAGAGTCTACCGAGGTCCAGCCTCGGGGAACAGGGCCCAAGCCCCAAGGTCGAGTCATATTTTGAAAAATAGTTTTGGTTTTCAAGAGAGAGAGAGAGTCAGTTTCATTTAAAGCATACAGGGATTAGGAGGGATTCACGACGAATTGCTTCTGCAGCTTGAAACTTCACTGGTCTGCAACATCCCCCAGGTCCGGCAATGAAGACTTCAAGACATCATCAAAGCAATGGATAGCTCTTAAGGAGCTGGTGATGGATGCCGACCTACGTGAACGATTCATCAAGCAGAGTCGCTGTATGACTCGGTAACCAAGCCTCCCTAAGAATTGATTCCATGTTCTTCAGCACAACGATTTTAAATCTAACTAGGAGTTCTACTGATTGAACTCTTACAGATAATGGGAAAACGACTTAGACTAGTGCAAATCGATAGAGAAGCTAAAAAACAAGAATACCCTCTTTGTTGTTTGGCTATGTGGACAACAAAAAAGAGTACAATTAGATTGTGCACATGACAGACGCTTTAGTCGGATGAGATCATGACACGGATCGACTTCACAACTCGAGAATACATAACTCAATTCAAATCGTAAATAGCAACAAAAGGCCTCATCACCGATGCGATCCACAGCTTATTATCCCTCTCTTCAACTTCACTGATGAACTGCAGGGTCTTTCCCTCCGTGTCTTCCAATACTTCCAGAATTTCTCCCTCCGTGCCCAGCTTGACAGTGGTGGCATCAGCTTTCCCTCCCACAAACAGCGAGTGCAGCTGTTGGAAGCTGATCGGCAGTCTTAGAGCAAAATTCCCAATGAGAGAATTAGAAAGAAGGAACCTCGCGACCGGTCCTTTCTTTGCGTGCAAGCCAACCCAGAATTCACCTCTGGAGTTCCTCCTGATGTTGTCTGGGTAGCCGGGCAACTCGGCGAAGATGTCAAACTTCCCTGCGTTAGGTCCCTTAAGCCAAAACCTCAAGATTCGGCAAGTAGCGGTTTCCGCCACCAACAGAAACATACCGTCTTTGCTCAACGCTACTCCATTGGCAAAAGCAATTCCTCGCAAAAGGACTTTCAGTTCCTTGCTCGACTTATCATATTTCATCAACCGGCCAGTTTTGTCTCCACTTAGACATGAATTCAAGAATTGTCTGGAAACACAAATTATCAGCGATAAGTAGCTTCTTGTAGGCATCAATAGACATCACTAAGAACAGGTTAAAGTATTGTTTGCTCAGTCATTATAAGAAAAAGAAGTCGCATGCTGCAGTGAATGTGTGCCTACACCGAAAATTAGTTAACTGGACCACCACACTGAATGAATGACTTCCATATAACGATTGTTTTTCTTGTTTTCTCGTCCTAACCATGTAAAAATCAATAAAGATCGTTGTCATGTTGAACTATCTCACATTATTATGAATACAAGACCCATCAATATCCAGACATCTTTCTCTTAGTATTGATGTTGTCTGCGTTTTACTTACCTTCTGTGGAAATTTGTACTCGAGTCTGTGAAGTAAATCACATCTTCGCTCTCATCGATATCCAGATCATTGGTGAAGTAGAAGGGTTTGCCTTCAGCTTCATTGGCCACCAGAGTGGCCAAACCACCATCTGGACCCACCACCATAAGCCCGAAGTACGCATCTGCAATGTAGAGATCTCCAGTTTTCTTATCGAAACGTAATCCTAGAGGCCTTCCACAAATATGCTCCAACTCCGGTGCAAATGGGCGAATGCATTCCTTCCTAGTAGCACAATACCAAGTTGGTGACATTCCGGCAAAATATGCAAAAGGATGCACACTATTACTGGAAATATAATGGATGAGTGCTGACACTGAAATCGGTTTCTGCTTGGTAGGCCCTACAATGTCTCGAATTAGGAACATTAGCACTCACATGCTCTGTTCCTATGTCATAAATTTTCGCCGAAGAGGATGAAAATGAGACTTTCTGAAGAAAGTCAGCAGCAGCAGCAGCAGAACATCCAATGTTGGGGCTCAAATTCAATCCAAGTTACTATGAAATGCAAAAGGAACAATTCCTCAACAAGTCGGATTTCGATAACGGCTAATCTGGTTGGACCATTTACGCATCATCCTTGTGAGGGCCATGCTAATCTTCTCCATCGTTCCAATACCATCAGATCTCTCTGGAGAGACTAATCTTGATGGCAACTTGATCAAAGACTCTAGTTAACTCATCAATCCAATCTAATGGGCACCTTATAACTGCATCTGTGACTTGGATTGAAAGAGATACACACCAAAGCTGGAAAGCACACATAGGGTTACTTTGATGTGATGGGCTGAAATGACAGAAATCTCTATACTTTCTTGTAGAGTCCACCATAAGTGACACTTGATTTGCAAATCATGATTAATCTAGTTTTCACATTTGCAGTAAACAAACCACAAAATCGTCAACCGGGCTTTGGACCACATTTATGCGCATGATCAAGAGTCCGGTCTTTTCCAACCGGTCTGATTAAGCTTTCGCAAAATGGCATAGAATCTCACCTCAAATAAAAACAGAAAAATCAAAGAGAGAGAAACTAACATGAATATTGCTTTAAATTTATCTCACATTTCTCGCCATTTCTCGCCAACAGCAGTGAGTGATGCTTAGTATACTAAGATTGCTCTACGAATTAGCATACTGAACAGCCTGGCTGATTGCATTAGAACAAATCGGTCGTGTTCTCTACTATGTCACTCCAAATATATGAATTTTTGTGAATCGATATTCGCCAACATATAGCAAGCCAGCAATGGAGCAAGTCGAGCACGAGCAGACAGTGGTTTAAACGTCCTACCTCTGGGAGGAAGTGAAAGCGAAGTCGACCCACCCGCGCTCGTCGCCCTCCCACTTCAGGATCCGGCCGTCGGCGACGCCGGTGTACGGGCCCCCGCCGCTCGGGTCGAAGGCGAGGCTCTCGGGCCCGAACGCTCCGGCGACCGGCACTACCCTCGAAGCGTGGAGGCGGTCGCGGGCTCCGGGGACGGGAGGCGGGTGGAGGAGATGGGTCGGTCGGTTCAGGGCTAGCACGACGGCCGCGACCGCTAGCGCTACCGCGGCTCCTCCGAGCTTCGTAGCCATGGCCTCTTTTTGCTCAGGCGATCGAGAACGGCGCCGCTGCCGTCGCACGTGAAAAGCTTGTTAAACGAAGTGAAGTAAAGGTGATGGTCTTCCCAGAAGGAAGTAAGGAAGGAGTAGGACTGACGCTGCACGACCGGCAACAGGGTAGATAACGAATGATCACCTACTCCTTCCCATCGTTGACGGGCAGATTAGGTTCAAAAAAATTCCATGATCTTCAATATTGTTTGCTTTTGTTATGTGTAATGATCTTTTGAAAAATAAATAGGTCGGTATTTAGTGTGCTTAATAAGTACCCAAAAGCACTTGTGAACATGTTTGGATTTGTGAATAATGATCTTTTTTCGGTCAAATATAATGATTGGTTGAATTTTTTGTATTTTCCTCCACCTTTGCCATTCCTCTGGTGGGTGGTTTGGAAGATAACAGACTCACAAGCTTAACTAAGGGTGCCTTTGTTTCACGAAAAATGTAACATTTTTGGAAAATATTTTTCGGAAAATCATTTTCCAGGAAAATTGTTAGTTTTCCTTTGTTTGGTGATACATGATTGAAAGTATTTTTTGATATTTGGATCGCATTTGAAAAATGATTGAATGACATCTGACCTAACAATTGACAATAATGTGCCTCATACTTCCAAATTAATTTGTTAAGTCCATATTACTTAATAAACGGATTTTTCTCGATCAATTTAGTAAATCTAGAATTTGAACCTGCAAAATGAAAAGGAAACCCAAATTCATACACATTTTTTTTTTCGAAAATGAACATGATTTTCGGTTACAAGAGCAAGTCAAAACGATCTCATTAATCGCTTCAATACATTTGGCTCTCTTCAGATGGATGCACCTCTTGTGCGGCTCTCCGCAAGTTATCCTGAATTGCCCATGGACACCATGAAGGATGCTTTCAGTTTTTCCCAGCAACTCAAGCTGATGAGTTTTGCCCTTGTTAAAGCCGCCAAGCAAGTTCATGTTTCTCAGGCACAATGTCCCATGCCATACATGAGCTAAACATTTCATAGTTTAGTACTAATGTCTCTATCTTCCCATGTCATATTAGGATAAATTGTGCCACAAAAAGCTACTTGGATAGCTACTACAACAAGTAATCAAATAACATTGTGCCACAAAAAGTGAACTGGATAGCTACTACAAGTTACCAAAGGTCCAATGTTCAAACAATATCAAGAACAAACATTCAAAGTCTGATGCTTAGCTACTTGAATAGCTACTACAAGTAACCAAAGAACAAGTCTAATGTTCAGACAATATCAAGAACAAACATTGAAAGTCATATATGCTTGTCAATATCTACTTTCTCTTTTATTTAAGAAATCTTCGAGCCATAACTTTTTCAGCTTAACACTCTTGACAATGAATGCTTTTGCGACTCTCTCCTTGTCCACTAGATAATCAAAGGCATGTGCAAGGGTAGCTTCATCAAAACCTTCAACTTCCATCATTTCTTTGTAGAGCTCAACAACATCCAATTGATTTTGACACATCTTTTTCATTGCATTAGCAACCTCTCCAATTTGCTCCGAGAGCATTGCAAACCTATCATCCTTGTTAGTGGCACGACTTCGTTTTCTATTAAATCTCGAAGGATCTATTCCTTTCGTAGTATTGTCATTACCATCATCTAGTTCAGTTGAGAACTCCAAATCACCAAAAGAAGGTAAGTCGATGTCTCCAAATTGTTTTGCAAAGCATCCTGTGGCCATGTCTTTTCTAGCCACCGAAGTGAGTTCATCGTACATCTCGATTTTCTTGTTCAAGTACTTCTCATGGGTAGGATGTGCTTATGAAAAATCACAAAAACACAAGTATATAAGTAGGTAGATTTGCCATTTATGATTACGGTAATCCTTACAATCTGCTCGTCATCTATCTCTCTTAATTTTTTTTATATGTAAAGAGCATATGACGCATAAGCAAACAAAATTATTGTAGCCTCCAATTCCTACATATCTCAACATGCTGCATGTATAATAAATCTCTTGAATCAATGAATTTCTAGTTGCCTGAATATAACAAACTGTAGCATATCAAGGTACATAAACTTAACCCACAATTTTTGGATATCAAATGCTAAGAGTATTAAGTTATATAGAAATCTGAAAAGCACATTACCATTATTTTTTCATCATAAACTTCCTTCCGAACAACTGTGATCATCTTCAAGTTATGGTCCCACTGAAATCTACTCTTAACCCACAATTTTTGGATAGTAGCCCAATTGTTTTTAATAGTTCTAAGATAATTGTCCACATGATCAAGTTCACATTCAGTCCCAAATTTCTCATTTATAGCTTAAGCAACTCAAACAAAGGGAGATGGTTTAAAGGTGGTTGAAGGTTTGTTCCCTTTGGAAGCCTCATCAGCTAGTATCTCTAAAAACATACGCTCCATAGGTCCTACCCATCTGAAATACTTGGACTTCCCTTCTCTAGTCTTGCCTATTGCTACATTATCAGACATATCCAACACAAGAAATTGTGATAAACAAAGAATAACACAATAACAGACATCATTTGACTACTGAAACAAGGAAACATCACAATGATATAGAGTAGTAAATCAAGTTCACATTTACAAGAACTCCAATCACAAAGTATTCATGTCACATCAAAAAACAACAGACAACTTCTAAGAAGATACAAATACTAAAAACATTCATTCTATGCCTACTATAGTCATCCCACATTAAACGTGCGAAACTATCTCTTTTTGTTGCCCACTCTCTATGTTCCTCCCTCTCCTCTCTTTGTGTTTGTTGATGTCTTCTTTCTTGACTTTGAGATTCGACCTCTATATTTAGTTCTTGCATAAAGGGATCATAAGGGTCAACTCCCATAATGAAATTATGTAAAATACAACATGCTAAGACCACATCAACTTGAGTATCAAAAGACCAACAGGGTTCGGTATCTAATACACGAAAATGCCTTTTTAGGACCCCGAATGCCCTTTCTACTGTAGACCGTAAAGATGAATGGCGATGATTGAACAACTCTTTCTCATTCTCAGGTGAGTGGTCACTAAACTCCCTCCTGTGATATCGAACTCCACGATATGGAGAAATTATTCCCAGTTGGATGCCATATCCGGCATCAGCAAGATAGTATTTACCTACCAATTTTATGTAAAGTTTCAACAACATGTTTCAAGAAAATAGGGTATAAATTTTATAGAAAATATGGAATAGTCTATACCTTCAAGAATTTTCATTCCTCGAGGCCTTGAAAGTGCATTTATAAGAATACGAGAGTCATAGGTCGTGCCTTCCCAACCGGCCAACACATAAACGAATTTTAAATCATAAGTAACAGCTGCAAGAACATTTTGTGTTGTTTTCTCTTTTCGACCATAAAATTTTCCTTGAATTTCTGGGGGAACCGATGCACGGACATGGGTACCATCAAGAGCTCCAATACAATCCTAATGTATTCAATAAATAAGTAAATGTAACAACATACTATCAAAATGAAGTCCGTGACACTTGTCATATTACATACCTTAAAGTACGGATAAAATCTTCGACTCTTGGATATTGTCGGGGGTATAGTGCCATCCGGTGGTCTTATAACATGCTTGTATAATTTTATAATTGGTTGTAAGACAATTCTAAAGTATCGACGAATGGTCTCGGTGGACCTATTGAACCTTGACCCTATTACTCTCAACCTCACATTATGCCCAAAAATATGGCAAAAGATCAGCAATTGCTCTTTAATTGACACATTTACTGTTTCGTGTAAAAAATTATATGACCCAAGGACTCTACACAATTCAAAGAAAACTTGTGGTCTCATACGTATTTGATTGACACAATTAGTATCTCCCAAATGTATAATGCGATTAATGAGTAACTCTCTCTCAAAATCTCTTTCCCCGAAGCTGCATTGCGTCACGGCGGAGGAGTGGCGTCGCGACTTGAAACTCGTGAATTCACTGAAATAGGCGAGCTGAAGCAGGAAGCGAGTTCCCCTGCTGGCCGTTTCGGATGCACGTGCGAGGTGCACGACAGTTCTATTTTAGCAATAAAATTCAATGGAAATGACATAATAATCCGTAAATTTTCATTCAACATCTAACATGATTAATTTTTTATTGGTTAGATATAGTCTTTGAATTTTAGTTCAATATATAATATGTTTCAGTATAGTCTATGAACTTGCGATATAAGTTCAATTTGATTATTAAATTATATAAAAATAATCAATATTATTCCTAAATTTGAATTAATGAAAGGATAATATTAAATATTTTTATATAGTTCATGGATTAAATTAAAAATAAATCAATATTTTATGAATGGATAACACTTGCCCTTTCAACTTCTTTCATCTCTCTTTGCTTTTTCAAATTAAAAAATGAATTTTATTACAAATGTAGTGAAGGAGGAAGCGGATTATGTCTTTGAACAAGGTAGTTTGTTATGAATGTCTCATGCGTGGTGTGAGAAAACAAATTATAATAACGAGGTATGATGTTTGTTGTTTACGTATAGTGTTTGATGGTCACGAGGAATGTATTTTTATATGAGTTTGTACCGTATTTTAGTATCGATTGCAATTTTCTCGTATTGCCACCAACACACTTCAGCACTAGACAAATTGTATTAAAGCCATGTTTCCACACTCAGTAAGGCGGTGCCCTGTGTATAGTTGAGGGGATCCTGGGAGAGAAACAAGCTGACCGAGAGAGAATATCAAAACAAAAGGAAGTGTGTGTTGATCTCGCTTCTGAGATTCAACAATCTTTTTTTTTTTTTTTTTTTGTGGTTGGATCACAGCGTTTCGTGTTGAATTTCGTCGGGGGAATTGAAAAAAACTATGGGCGGACTTTAAGTAAAGGCGTTGCTCTTAACCTTGAAATTAAGGGGTTTTCTATCATCTTATAAAGCTCAATACTTTTTCATTGCATTTCTCGTGTATGTTTTCACTGAGCAAATTATTGCTTTAATTTTGTGATTACAATTCTCTTAATTCAGTTTCATTTCTCTCGTCTTCTTCAGTCATCACCATTTCTCCATCTCTCTTGTCAGGATGACTACTCCTTTGGCTTTTTGTCTGGGGTGTGCTTTGAGGGTACTGACAGGAGTGGAAATAGCACACAATGGAACAATTCAAGGATTCCTCCCTCCACCATAGGGGAGGGCCAACGGAAATGCCACGTGAGGGAATCTTCGTAGGGAGTAAGTAGCTATGGATTTGTTAACGCAATACTGGAGAATTCTCCAAAGTCATAGTATGAAAGAATGGGATTTGGGTCTATCTCAAAAAAACGAAAGACATAGTGGGGATGCCGTATCTTACTAATATCAAGGAATTGAGAGGCCTCCAAGGGCGGTTGTCCTATAGAATCAGGCTTCTAGCCAATAGAGTTAGAAAGTGCCAACTCTCTTTTCTCGCCTATAAGTTAGAAGCCTAGGGAACTAAAGATGAGAAAGAAAATAATGTATCATAGACAAAGTGAAGTAGATGAAGAACCATATTCCATTCAAATAGTGAATAATCGATAGCCAATCGATTAGGCGTAGTAGCTGCATCAAGCTAGATTAGCTTGCCTTAGGGTGATTAAGAATATAAAAAGAGCCTAGGCTAGGCTCTACTTCACCTTGCCAGTCCATCTACCACTCCAAATATCACTGGTTCTATACATCAATCGACCTATTGGCTCGGGAGGAAGCACTCCTCAGACAAGTACATAAGACTGCCTGGACAGCTAGATGATGAACTTGAAAGTTTCCCATTACATAAGATAGACTAATCATGTATTTCCCTCAAAAACAATTTCTACATCAAGAGAAGCTAGTTTAAAGAAAGAATAATGCCAGTCGATAAAATTGATTGTTAGGCCAGATCTTATATGAAAGAAAGTTAGCAACCGTTGGCTTGCAGGATTGAGACCATGCTACTGGCTGTTCTCCCTTGTCCTAATCTGCTTAAAGTGAAAAGACTCCCTCATTTTAGAGAGAAGCTTAGCTTTGCTTGTCAGCACATAGCTAACCGCTCTGAATGAGAAAAAAGTTCTCTTATCCATCGATCCAATGCACAATGCTAGCCGCCAGAGTTCCAGTGAAGCTAATATACTTGTAGCCAAGGCTAGATGCATGACAGATGAACTTCATTTTTCCCCTACATTTCACTTATACAAATAGCTCATAATACTGCATCTTTTCCGAAACTGGGATCTTTTCTTATTACTTCTGCTCCTTGCATACCCTTTTGTTTTGAAGTAAGACATTTGAAGCAAAACATTTCATGTACATTAATCTCCAAGTAATAGTGGCAATGACTGTTTCATGTTGCCAAGTTTGTGACATGTTAGGAGTTTTGCGGAAATTATTACTTGTTTGCAAATCAAATTATTAAAGTCCTACTTTAAACTAATAAAAAGTCTAACATGACACATTTAATATCCCAAGAAGTCGTCATCCTTTTTTGCCTTAATCCCAAAAGCTGCATGAGAGAATGATTCGATTGAAAATATTGGCTGCAGCCATATTTGAATGGGATGATAATGCGACTCGGTTTATTGTTAAATTACCACTGGAGCATGTAACTTGTTAGAATTGGAATATATATCACGAATCAGACATTTTAGCACCAAGTCTTCTAGGGCACAATATGCAGGCGGCCTCGGCACAATATACAATATGCTCAGCGACAGAATTGGATGAATTGAATGAAGGAGAATTCCTACTCATATACATGGTTTCCCAAGCTCAAACATTCACAATTATTATGGAGCGGCATTTGGAGGATCTCGACATCTTGAGCGGCGACAGAATTGTGCGCTACTCTCAAAATATGGAGGTGGAGATCAGACACATTTTGATTACCGGAGAATTGTAGTAAATTCTTTTCCGTTTTGTGATTTTCTATTGAAATTTTTGTTTGCTTATTTAAAAATATTTTACTTATTTGATGAACATCGAATATTTCCCTACTTGCTGCTACGAATGGAGTAGGGAATGAGCCTAATGGGAATCAAGGGGGTGGGCCTATGGCTAGAAATTAGGAGGCTGATGAGGGAATTATGGGGGTTGATGTGAGGATTGGGGGTCCTATAGTTGCTACTGGGGTGGCTGATGTGGGGGCTGCCGAGGATGCTCATATGGGGGCTACTGTAGGGGCTGGGGGAATGTGCAGGTTGTTAGGGTGCTGAGATAGGGGCTGTTGTGGTGACTTGAGGGAGGTGGTGAAACTCTAGATAGAAAAGCTTAGGAATTACTTTCAAAGCCAGCTTATTCACTCATATTCTCAATAATCATAAAAACATAAACTCTAGATAGAAAAGCTTTAAAATGTATTTTACTTATGAGATGGATACAGATGGAGAGATGAGGTTCATATATATATAAGCCGTAGATTTCCTATTGATTTGATGGTAGAGATTACATTTGCTCATCTACCCAACTACCCGCATTTTATAAATTTACCATATTGTCCGCCCCCATGAGAATTCTAGAATACTCGGGAAAACTCTAGGATTTGAGAGACAATCGATGATCGCTCGTTCATGAATCGATCATGGTCTTTTGTATAAAAATCCTCTAAATTATGTCATTTTCTTGGACTGTGACATAATAGATAGAATGTTAATAGATAGAATAACCAAATTGTAATGGGACTAATTAGTAAATTAGAAGTTTGAAATATAGAGAATGAATTTCTCATTTAGTCAATGATTATCAAATTAACAAATCGCTGCTGTTGGGCTAGGTGAAGGCCTACAATCTATTGTTGTAGCAATCACCTCAGCTCTACAGTAGTATTATAGAATGCTAATATATTGAATAATCAAATGGTAGTGGGATCGATTGGCAAATTAGAGGTTTGAAAAATAGAAAATGAATTTCTTATTTAGTCCGTGATTGTTTTTGTGACATCCATAATGCAACGCCTAGTAAGTGTTTGCATCCCTCGTTCTTCTAATCAAATTAGTTTTTGGGGATAGGGTTTAAATTCAGAATTATGTAATATTCGAGCCGTGGAGTTTGATTTTTGAATTGTTGAGCTATGAAACTCCATGGAATGATAGTTTAAGGCATTGTGGAGTCATAAGACTTTATGAAACTTGATTTGAGTTAACGGTTTGCCAAAGTTTGTGGCATGTTTGGAAGTTTTGCGGAAATTATTACTTGTTTGCAAATCAAATTATTAAAGTCCTACTTTAAACTAATGAAAAGTCAAACATGACACATTTAATATCCCAAGAAGTCGCCACCATTTTTTGCCTTAATCCCAGAAGCTGCATGAGAGAAGGATTCGACTGAAAGTATTGGCTGCAGCCATATTTGAATGGGATGATGATGCGACTCAGCTTATTGTTAAATTACCACTCGAGCATGTAACTTGTTAGAATTGGAATATACATCACGAATCATACATTTTAGCGCCAAGTCTTCTAAGGCACAATATGCAGGCCTTGACACAATATACAGCATGATCAGCGAGCTCAAGCTTCGCCAGTCTCCAGCGAGCTCTTCCCTTGCCTGGCCGGCCAGCTACGAAGTAAGAGGAAAGGAAAAAAATAAAAAATAAAAAAATTCAAATTTTCAAGAATATTTTTATAAGGCTGAACTTGAACTGGGGGAGGAGGTTGCCTCAAGCAGTTGCCTTCTTTCCCTCTCTAAAATGGTTTTGGAGGGATTCCAAGCGCTTATTTTGCATTGGTGGGAAAAGAAAAGAAGGGATCTTGAATCGATCTTTTCTCGGTGCCGATGTGTCTACCCCTTGGTTATCTCACTGCCTAATGGTGTCCCTCCACGTGGGGTCAGTTGTGGAGTTGACTCAGTTGAGTTTGGCGTGAGCATGCTGAGTTTGCAAGCACGGGGCGCTCTCCTCCACATTGCTTTTGACTTCTTCCTTTTCCCCGCTACCTAGAACTACAAAGTAGCTCCTTCTACTTCTATCCCCGTTTCTCCCCGTCTCTCTCCTTCTCTTTCTCTACGCACGTTGAACCACGTGAGACTCGCTCTCCATTGATACATCTTCCACTCGATTTTCATGGATTATATAGCTTGAAAACCTCAAGTACTATTTGATCTGCATGCCACCTTAGATATCTGAATTAGATTAAGTTTGATCTTCATCAGTTAATCTACACATGCATTGAGCTAGCTTCTTCCGTTCATGTTTCTCCGTCCTTCTCCTCGTTCTCTTCTCGCCCACGTAAGACTTGTTCTCCATTGTTCTCCATTGACGCATCTTCCTCTCAATTTTCATGGATTATATCGCTTGAAACCCTCGAGTTTGATGGCTCGTGGATTATTTGTTTGATTTGCACCCTGCATTGTTGCCTTAGATATTTGAGTTATATTAAGTTTGATCTTCATTGATTAATTTGTACATGCGTTGATGGCTTGTGGATCTGCGTCCTGCATTGTCGCCGTAGATATCTGAGTTAGATTAAGTTTGATTTTTATCAGTTTATATGCACATTTTGAGATTTCAAATCATTGTTAGGTGAGACTCACTCTGCTTCTGTTCTTGTTTCTCAGTCCCTCTCCTTCTCATTCTCTTCGCGTGCTGAACTAGTTGAGACTCGCTCTCCAACTTCTGCTCGATTCTCATGGATTATATATCTTGAAAACCTTGAATTTGATGGCTCATGAATTTGCGCCCTACATTATGGCTTTAGCTATCTGAGTTAGCTTAAATTTGATCTTCATTGGTTAATCTACGCATGCATTGATGGCTCGCAGATCTGTACCCTGCATTGTCGCCTTAGATATTTAAGTTAGATTAAGTTTGGTCTTCATCGGTTAAAGATGAAATTATGTTCATCTCTTGTCAACCATGACTAGCCTTCTATCCTTTCGTCTGCAACAAGTTGAGAGGGCACCTAGAGAAGCAGAAATAGAGTACAGTCGAACCGTACAAGAGTTGCTCACTCTACCGTAGAGGAGGGCAAAGCTGATGCCACTTGAGTTCATAGAGAGGAAGTAGGTCTGGATTTATTATTGGATGAATTGAGTGAGGGAGAATTCCTACTCATATACACGGTTTTCCAAGCTCAAGCATTCACAATTATTATGGAGCAGCATTTAATGGATCTCGACATCTTGAGAGGCGATAAAATTGTGCGCTTCTCTCAAAATATGGAGGTGGAGATCAGACACACTTTGATTACCGAAGAATTGCAGTAAGTTCTTTTCTGTTTTGTGATTTTCTGTTGAAATTTTTGTTTGCTTATTTAAAAGTGTTTTACTTATTTGATGAACATCGAATATTCTCTATTGAATGCCCTACTTGCTGCTGTGAATGAGGTAAGGAATGAGCCTAATGGGAATCAAGGGGGTGGGCCTGTGGCTAGAAATTAGGAGGCTGATGGGGGAATTGTGGGGCTGATGTGAGGATTGGGGGTCCTATAGTTGCTGCTAGGGTGGCTGATGTGAGGGCTGTTGAGGATGTTGATATGGAGGCTACTGTAGGGTTGCTAGGAGAATGTGTGGGTTGTTGGGGTGCTGAGGTGGGGGCTGTTGTGGTGAATTGAGGAAGGTGGTGAATGCGGGGGCAAGTAAGGGAATTTTCATCAAGCCCAAGCGAACATGGGTGTAACTAGGCTCTACTATAGAAGTCACGGGTCAATCTACGGGTCGAGGTAATTGTCAATAGTTGATCTACGGGTCATTCTAGCATTTCCTTACCTATGCAACCTTAGGAATTACTTTCAAGGCCAGCTTTATTCACTCACATTCTCAATAATCATAAAAATAGAAACTCTAGATAGAAAACCTTTAAAATGTATTTTACTTATGAGATGGATTCAGATGGAGAGATGATGCTCCTATATATATATATAAGTACAAGGCTAACCGAAGCTGTAGATTTCCTAATTGATTTGATGGTAGAGATTACATCTACTCATCTATCCAACCACCTGCATTTTATAAATTTACCATATTACCTGCCCCCATGAGAATTCTAGAATACTTGAGAAAACTCTAGGATTTGAGAGACAATCGATGATCGCTCGTTCATGAATCGATCATGGTCTTTTGTATAAAAATCCTCTAAATTATGTCACTTTCTTGGACTGTGACATATTAGATAGAATGTTAATAGATAGAATAACCAAATTGTAATGAGACTGATTAGTAAATTAGAAGTTTGAAATATAGAGAATGAATTTCTCATTTAGTCAATGATTATCAAATTAGAGAGCCTACAATCTATTGTTGTAGCAATCACCTCAGCTCTACAGTAGTATTATAGAATGTTAATATATTGAATAATCAAATGGTAGTGGGATTGATGGGCAAATTAGAGGTTTGAAACATAGCGAATGAATTTCTTATTTAATTCGTAATTGTTTTTGTGACATCCATAATGCAACGCCTAGTAAGTGTTTGCGTCCCTCATTTTTCTAATCAAATTAGTTCTTGGGGTTAGGGCTTAAATTCGGAATTATGTGATATTTGAGCCGCGGAGTTTGATTTTTGATACGTTGAGCTATGAAACTCCATGGAATGATAGTTTAGGGCATTGTGGAGTCATAAGACTTTATGAAACTTAATTTGAGTTAACGGTTTGCTAGAAATAAAATTTGAGTTAATGATTTGCCAAAATTTGTGACATGTCTGGAAGTTCTGCGGAAATTATTACTTGTTTGCAAATCAAATTATTAAAGTCCTACTTTAAACTAATGAAAAGTCTAACATGACCCATTTAATATCCCAAGAAGTCGCCACCCTTTTTTGCCTTAATCCCAGAAGCTGTGTGAGAGAAGGATTTGACTGAAAATATTGGCTGCAGCCATATTTGAATGGGATAATGATGTGACTTAGTTTATTATTAAATTACCACTCGAGCATGTAACTTTGTTAGAATTGGAATATACATCACGAATCAGACATTTTAGCGCCAAGTCTTCTAGGGCACATAGATAGAGTTTGTACAAGAAAACTAGGCCATTTAGCATGTGATATGTGGGGGTGATATGTGGGGTGATGTTTGAGGAGGATCACAGAGCTTCAACAACCATAAGATGAGAGCTCTCCAAATCCAGACATCGAATACATTCATCATAATAAGTGGCACGAAAACTTGATGGCATGGCGAAAAGCAAAATGTCCGAATCTCTTATCGAGCGACCGTAATTTTACACCCCATGAAATGTGAGGTCTTGTGCTCGGTGTCAACTCAGCGCAACCACTTAGGAACTGGGCCAGGAGGAAATAATTCATTTCGAATCTTCTGATCCAGCCATAAATATTGCCCGCCCTAGAATGGATCAGCTTTTATAAATTTAGCCTGATACAACGTTTGTCTCTGTCTAGTGAGATGCACCGGCGGCGTTACCTTTGCTTCGTTGGTTCTTTACTACGGATGCATTTATGGGCCCAAAAGAAGCCACGTCAAGCCCAGAATCTGGACCACCAGCCAAGCCCACTTACTTCCAATTTCTGCCGATCCAACTAAACACGAAGCCCGTATCAAAAGCCCAATAAGCCCATGTCTTTTCACGTTCCTGTTTTACCTCCAGTTCATCTCGTCTTTATCGTTCAGCCGAGATTTAGGACATTCATTTTTTTCACAAGCGAGCTCGATAAAGCGATAAGCGCGTTTCGCGAATCATGCCACTCACACATCCTCTCAATGCCGAGAGCACGAATCCGTATGCTCCGATAATTGCTCGGTCCATATAAGATCCGAAGCTCGAGTTTCATCTTAAAATATTTGTTTCACCATCTCTCCCATCTCATATCAAGTTAGAGATCACAATCTTCAATCTTAATAGGGAATTATAGCAATGTAATTGCAAGCCTCCTTTTTTCGCCTTTGATAGGGACAACATAAATTTGACCGGTTCCATTCTCTCCCTTTAGACTTACTCGGCGGCACATGATAAATTCATGAGCTATTATGTGTTTTTTTTTATCTCAATATGATAATAAAATTCATTAATCGAGAAGATTGAAAATTTCGAACAAACCCTCTCTCGCATAGACTGAATTTTATCAGTTAGGCCAAGTTTAGTATTAGTGTCCTTGAACGATTTAATAAGTATTAGAATCTCTGGAATTGGGGAGAAGACAGCTTCAGATGCACTCCAAAAATCAAGACTCTCTGTCTCACATGCTTATCCATATCTAAATTTGTCGACAAAAAAAAAAAAAAAAAAACAAAATTCTTTTTTAATGGAGGTAGACTCTGACCCACAATGCCCGGCGAGAATCGCGACTTGGAAACTCAACAGCCTAAAAAAGAGGTTCCCTTGCTTCTGAACAACTAAATCTTTCTGGGAATAAGAGATTTACGTTTGCATATTTTATATATTTGGACCACCCTTATTTTGATTAGAAACCACTCTCATTTGCTAGTCATGTTGATTATACTCTGTCCTTGGATAACTCATTTTTTAATGAAAAGATATAATTTTTCGTTCTTAAGTAGATTGGGTTCTTCGTATCATATGGAAATTCATTTCCTATTATTTATTACGAGAAAATTACAACATGATTCTAAAAAAAAGTCTTGAATGCAATCTAGATCTAGAATTTGGGGGCCAGGGTCTCGAGCCTAGCCTTGGGGACTCAGATTGGGCTCTTTGGGTCCCAAGCCCGGGCGTGAGAGCAAGAGTCCCTAGGCCAATTGTCGGTGACTAGGTTAATTGTTTTGAGGTTCATTCCCAGTCTTCGAAAACTAGGAACGGGCCTCGAGAGATCGGAGCACAAGAACTGTCGAATCGAGCACAAGACCTCGGTACTTCGGCTCCACCAGTGGGATCTTGAACTCAATCTCGAGGTTCCATCTGAGCTGGAACTCAAGGAATTAGGCTCGAGTGCTAGAGTCCAGTGGTATTTTTGGAAAATTACATTTGATTTTTTTAAAGGGAAAGTCATTTTCTAGAGTTTGAGTATAGGCTTTCGTCAACTATACAAAAAATAAATTTTGTTGACTATTCCTAAGTGATCCAAGCATCAGAAGATGAGGAAAGTATCTTTAACTATAAAAGCAAAAGATAGTAGGATTGGTGTGTGTTGTCTTGTCGAACAAATTTCTTAAACCAAACTTGAATATAACAGTGAGAGGGGACAAAATAAACCTAGTTGGCTACAAATATTAAAAGAAAAACACACATTATGTTATTCACGTGATTGACATTCTAAACCTAGCTTAGTTACTGTAATTTAATTCTCCCATGCCTAACAGCTGCTTTCCAAATTTAGATTTTCACCTAACCTTTTCTTACCTCGCATCACGAGAAGTTATTGCCTCATCTAATCCGAGAAACGAAGCCAATCACACACCACAAACAGACAAATACCCTTTTTGGATTCCAAGAAAACAGTAACATCTGTTCCATTCATGCATTTCAATTACCGCTGTTCATCACATCATGGAGCCTCGAGTTTGTATATTATACTCTTCTTTTTCTTTTTCATATGTAGGGGCACAAGTGCACAAGTCCAGTGATTTGATCACCTATGAAATGCCCTGCAAATCTCATCTGCCGATTACGTCTAGGCATTTGGTCCTTACTGGTGGCCCTAACTCAAAATAATCGGTATGCAGTTAGTGGAATTGATCGTACGATTTTGAATTCCCAAGCTGAAAATTATCCCCGACGCCTTAATAGGGCTGACACAGATGGATTATGTTAACAAGTGCCCTTTAGATATTTATCACGCAACCACTTAAGGAAATTCTACAGGTTTTTCAATGAACTGATTGTCGTCGCTTTATGCACCGTGAGCGCATCGAAAAATCGAATTATTGCAAATAAAGTGTAATTTAATAAGTGTCCGTGCAAGGAATAATTATTGGCTCAATAGGCAAATAATTATTGCCACTCCACTAAAGCAAACTCGTCAATCAATCGATACTACCGATTAATTAATTCTGCGCTGATCACCTTTCTCTAATCCCACGAAGTGCACTTTCCTTGCCGGGAATAGCAAGGATGGCTACGGTTGGCCCCCAAAAAATGGCACGGAAATGGGTCCAGAAAGTTTCCAACAATGGCAACTTGGATTAGGGCTCTTGCATTATTATTATTATCATCGCCCCTACTTTTAGGTTGGACAAAGCCACTTTATTTGGTGTCCAATGTGCAAGATTATCCTTCCACCCATCTTGCTTTTCCAGTAACTTATAAGAAAAACTTGTGATAATCTCCCTCCTACTTTCAATCTCTCTCTCTCTTTCTTTCTTTGTTTTTTTTGTTTGTTTGTAGTAATCAAGAGGTATTCGGACCAGATTTCTCGTACCGAATCAAGTGCACCTCCTCGATCTAATCGGCGCAAATCATTCATGTGGCAATTAGGGAATTCCTTGAAACTTTAGTAATATTTTCGGCGCCCAAGATCTCTTGACCGCGTTATTACTCGACCAAATTAAATGAAGCCAAGCTTTTTAATGAATTGCCTGCATTATTAATCAGTAAGACTTGTGGGAAGAACGTAAGATAGGTGAAAAGTACGCAGAAGTGGGGACAAGTGTTTCTGGGTCGGCCCGCGACAGTCGAAATAAAAAAAAGATGCATGATACCCCATCGTCAGTGAATTACAAGTTTAATCACCGCGAATCAGAGCATAATCATAGGATGCTTCAAGACAACATCTGAATAAACCTCCTCAGAAAGACAGAGCAAGAATCCGTATCTTTTTTCCAGACGAGCTCGAGATCTCTATGGATTTCCAGCTTGAATTCATCCATATTTTATAAGATCCTGTGACCAGATTTATCCCGCTAGAAATGATCGGTCGGTACATCGTACTCTCCAGCCGACTCCTCAGCCGTCGAATGCCAAGAAAAAAGAAGAAGAAAAAGAGAAAAACTCATTAGAAAACTGAATAGCAGTAGAGCAGAGACAAAGGTGATCCGCTGGCTTTAATAATGCACAGCATCAAACCAGATCTCACTGCATAACTAGCGTATCTCCTAGAATAATGTCCGAACGGTGGGCGATTCACTGTATTTCAGCTAACCCCGATGCTCCTGACCTTTTATAAATCTATCCCGAGCTCCTTCTGGGATCGGTTGTACCTGCTGTTGCAGCATTCAAGATAGGCTTCTTCTGTTCTTATTTTGTTCAACAACAAAAAGAAAAGAAAAGAAAAAATCGATTTCGGTATTCTGTTCCATACGAGATGGTATGTGCGGGCAAGTCAAAAGGAATTTATAATACACGGAAGATAATTCTTCTGTTGACTCGGGAAGTATTTTAGTCGCTCGGAACTGATTCTCAACGGGTTCCTTGAATTTGTGAAAATTTCTGCAATATCATAACGTTAGTCAAACCCCTAGTTGCACCAGCGTCTCCTCGATGCCTTATCGTTCGTGCTTCCACCTAACAAGTGGACTCAAACTATAGTGTTTCATATTGTAGTTTGATTTAATATTTGCTCGAGCTATGTACAAAATTCATGCATATGGACATGTTAGATGACTCGGGAATCACGGGGGTGGGGAAGTCCTTGAGTAATTTTTTGCTCAGAAGTTAAATTTTCAATGGACAAGGCCTAGATCTAAATGTAATACCAAATTTCTAAAACTTCATGAAATGAAAATGGAAGAAATTGTTCCATTGGGCATATGAATTGCCTTATGGTCAATGTTTCATGCTCGCAAGGACAAAAAAGAAAATGTCTGATGCAGCAGAAAGCCCCCTGGCTGGGATCCTTTTTCATCACCATGAAAATGACATTTCAATTGCCAAATATTAATTTTTTGGGGGGTCGAGTTAAAAAAAAGTCCACGGATACGTGTCTTGTCTTGATTAATTAGCTATCATAAATATGTTTAATTTCAACAATTTTTGGAGTTGATTTGACCACGCACCCCGTTTTCATATTAACTTTGTAATCGTCGTTTTCGTTGACATTAGGACAACTGACTATTGAATTGAAAGTCAAGCAATTAAATTAACAAATCAAATCAGATAGTATCGGTGACTTTTACGTACATTACGTGACTGATATAAAGGTCGCACGTTTTCTCTGGACAAAAAAAAAAGTTGACTGGGCAAGGAATCACAAGAAAATTTGGTTTTCGTGGGTTTTGTTGGGTGGTAAAAATGAACAGCAAAAATCATCCATTATTATTAAGTAATAATGATAAATTATCGTTTTTAACTAAGATATATATAATCCAAATTTTCGTAATTAAGTGATGGGATTAATCTTAGAAGATACTAGTTTCAAGCTAGATCAAACTCAAATCCTCAAAGGAAAAAAATCCAAAAAACGCGAGGAGTCATATCGTGAAAACAAATCAGCCGACAGAAATTAAATTGAAAAATGAATTAGGATACAAACCATTAAAATGTCTCGCATTGCTTATTTATAGAAATTATATATTATTTATACACGTGTGATCTTTTTCATTAACAAATTAGACTTACAAATATGGTATCGGAATCAGGTTTTGCCTTAATTGTTTTGCGTAGTGTATGATGTATTAATTTAAGCTTTTGAATAGTACAAGCTACTGGTAAAGTGTTGCATAATTTCTCGATAACATGGAAAGTTGACGCACGATTTTATCTTTGCTGCTAGAAATAAATACCATATATTAGTGAAAAGGCCACCCTCCAATCTCTATCAAGGTTGGTCCAAACCATTTTATTGTTTTGGCTTTTGGTCCAGGCTTCTGTTTCCTCTTTCTTTTCTTCTTGCTTTTTTTTTGGGGGGGGTCGATCGTTTCTCCTTACTTTAGGCGGCATCAATTGTATGGGTAATAAAAAATTGTTACCTTTGTCCCTTTTTTTCTTTGATCTATGTTTATTAGGTGCTTAAGATAGTCTCGCTTGAAAAAGATCTAGACGTGGTCCATATATAAGTGAATGGTTGCTATCAATGTGCAAGGTTCCTGGGAGTATTACTCTATCCCAGAACCTCCACTATGCGTCCTGATTTTGAATCCTATAGGATCATGATGTCATCCTGAAATCCGTCAGTTTCACGGGTTTCAAGGTACCATGTATTACTCTGTCTTTTCCTTCTTTTTTTGGGAAAATAAAAATTCAGGATCGAAAAGTTGTAGCGATTTAGATTATTAACACGTTGAATATTCAACACCCAAAAACAACTGAATTGCAGGTTAATGTACATGCCCATGTCTAATGATAACTTAATTATGTTACAATAAAACATCCAAAAAAAGAAGAAATAAATCAGTTTCTACCCATCATTTAAATTTATGAGTTTACATGAAACCCACAACACCCTACCAAGAGCATGAACAAAAATGGATATGACTATATGACATAGCTAAGCTGGTGAGAAAGACAGAGGGGTTAAATAGAGTGGATATATTTGTCAAATAGAGTTGGAGATTGTTTCACGTATTAAGTTAATGTGAAACTTTCATTTGAAAAATGCTGAAGTCATAAATAATCAAAATGGTTAAGTTTGATAAAAGAAAAAATGATGATCTTCACCATCATAAATTGGATAAATCGAATCGGAAACTTTCCTTAAAAATTAATACACCCCAGTTTGCATGGAATCCAAAGCTATTATAAATAGAATGAGAAATAACTAAATAACCTGAGTAAATTTGAAGTTGAAAGAAAAAAAGACATTCCACGTTTAACTTTCGCCCCCTTTTTTTATTTTTATTAGATATTATCATGGATCGAGCAACTTAAGTTCTTGAAAGGATAATGATGTCTAAATAGGTCCACGAGTGGCCAAACATGTCCTTCGGACATTGATGGGTCAAAGCAAGCCATCACGAAATTTCCGAAGGCTTCTTTCGAGCAGACATGCACACTGTTTGGAAAAAGGTTGATTTTTCCTTCAAATAGAATTACAAAACGAGAAATGGAGTAACATTACCATTTTGATGCATACTTGTTAGACGTAAATTTACGTGAACAAGCACCATCTAATGGATTTGTAGCACCCCGAGTTGACATGAGAGGAGCACATGATCGCGATTGTTGAATTGGGTTTTCAAGTTTGATCACGAAAAAAAATGGCTATGTTTGGTTATTGTGATTTGGATCAATCGAATCAAGTAAATTGTTTTCAAAATTACGACATTCGAATTTGTGCGACGTTGAAAGCTATTTTCGAGAGTTAAAAAGAAAAAGTATCCCGAGTGATTTTAAGGTTGCAAGAAAGAACGAGTAGGCAACTAGACACATAATTATCGCCTGCTTTTCCTCCTACTATTTTAAATACTATCATAGGTCGCACACCTTAAAACCTCGAAATACGTGCTGATAATGATGTTTGAAGTCGTCATATTTCTTCTTTATTATTTGGTAAATAGCAACGTTTTGACAGAAAAAGGCAAAAAATAGCCTTTTGCTTTTTACTCACCAACCATCATACTAAGTTAAGAAAACATCAAAAATAAATTTGAACATTTAATTCGACTCTTCGTTTGGTCAAACTTTAAAAATCGCATCATTAAAATTCTAAAGATGATATTATAAATTTAACCAAAGTTGATGAATTATTCGTATTGTTACCTCGCGTGATAATGATCGTGAATTTATCAAATAATCGATATTTTTTACTATGCTCAAATGGATGAGTGAGCTGGGGGAAACTACTTTGCCTTTTACGGGACGAGGCAACAGAACAACGACCGACCGGATTCGAGGATTGACGGACGATGATGATGATGATGATGATGGATGGGGTGCGTAGCGGGGAGCATCGTAGCGTGTGGTGGAGGCGAGCGAGATCTCCACGGAGGCGCGTGGGCCCCGCGAGATCAGCCTTTTTCTTTGGTGGTGGTGGTGGGGGGATATCTTTGGGAGCGTGGATCATACGTGACAGGCTGTCCCCATGCACCTCAAAAGTCTGTCGGGGAATCTTCTCCTCCCTCAACAAGGACCACCCCCCTTCGCTCCCTCTTCAAATTTTATGCACGCTCTGTGATTTTTGTCCTGTGAAAATTGGAATGAAGCTTTGCACATTCTTGATATTTTCTTCTTTCTTCTTCCTTTTTTTCAAATTGGTCGACTGGGTTTTTGAACTTTTCTTTTTGTGTGATGAAGTACTTGAAATCTAATTTTTTTTTTTTTGTTTGGCTTGGTTTATTTGTATTGAGTCAGTGAATGGAATTGCCGGCATCGCTTACTGAGTGAGGCTATATGTGCCCGCGTGATAACTGACATCGTCGCTTATGGCGTGATATGAACCTTATTTTGAGGTGTTCTAGAAGCATGTCAACTCCGCTCATTTCGACTTAACATCAAGTGTGAAATTTCATTACTTATGGACAAAAGGATACCTGAATACGATGGTTGGAATTCAAAGAGGAACCATGGAGCTCCGTCACTCTATCCAATCTAGGGATTTCATTACGTCCAAAGTGCGTCGATTTTCTTTTTCTTCCCTCCTATCGATTTTGATGGCGATAAAAATCTGCGGTGTCCTTATAATCTTTCACCGTTCATTATTTGAGCTAGACCGTCGACATTTTTTGCTTATCAATCTAACAGCAAAAACCCCAAGACAAACACGGTGCCTCTTCGAATTTTATGCATGGAAACAAAAGATGTCCTACCTTCTAATTTTGTCTTGTGAAAATTGGAACGAAACTTGCACATCCTTGATACTTCTTCTTCTTCTTATTCTTCTTGTCAAATTGTTCGATTTGGTTTTTAAAATTTTTATTTTTGTGTGATTAAGTACTTGAGATCTAAGTTTTTTGTTCGGCTTGTCAGCAGACGGAATTGCCAGCGTCGCTTACTGAGTGAGGCTACATGTGCCAGCGCAGCTTGCTAACGTTGTTACTTACGATATGATGTGGACCTCATTTTGAGGTGTTTTAGGAGCGTTTTAGCTCCACTCATCTCAACTTAACATTAGGCATGAAATTTTATTAATTATAAAAGTAGTTTATACATGTGACTTCGAAAGAATACTTGAATATATGATTGAGTGGGGGGTTTTGTCTACTTTATTTTATCTAATAAAGCTTGCATATCCCTTATGTTTTTTTCTTTTTTAAAAATTGTTTGATTGGGTTCGTAAACTTTTCTTTTCTAGGCAATGAAGTGCTTACATTGCTTCGGTTGATGGAATTGTCTGCGTTGCTTAGTGAGCGAGGTTGAATGTGCCGGCGTGACCTGCTGACGTTGCTTACAGTATGACGTGGACCTCATTTTGAGATATTTCATGAGCATGGCTCAAATCAACTTGACGTAACGTGTGAAATTTCATTAATTATAAATGTAATTTATACGCATGACTTCAAAATAATCGCTGAAGATAATGGTTGGAATTCAAAGAGGAATCACGGCTCTCCGTCACTGTATCTAATCCAGGGATTTCATTACGCCAAAAGCGCATGATTTTCTTTTTCTTTCTTCCCTTCCCTTCCCTCCCTCCCTCCCCTGCTTTTTCACAGCGCTCTCTCCACCTGCTCATGGGCATGGCGAAAGGCCGTAACAGCTCCGCCCCCAACCCCGCCGGCACACATGCCGGCGGTCAAGGCGAGGGGACGATGACGCCATCTGTATCTGTTTGGAGGATTTTGGCGGGCCCCACTTCCACCCCCTCCCCTCTCTCTCTCTCTCTCTCTCTCTCGCCCTGCTCTTTCGGCTTTTGCCTGCGCTTCCATCCAAACTCTCTCTCTCTCTCTCTCTCTCTCTCTCAGTAATCTCCTCCTCTCGTCATATAAAAATCAACCCACCACCACTTTGCACACCTCAAATCTACTCATTCTCTCTCTCTCTCTCTCTCTCACTCATCGCATTCCCTTTCCTTTTACCAAATCTTCACGCCCCTCGCATTGCTCTCTCCGTCTCTGTAAAGGAATCGGTCCGGGAGAGAGTTGCTTCGGGGGAATGAAGAAATATGGTCGGATCTTGCTCTGCTGGGCCTTCTTCGCATGACGACCCCGTGCTCCCCCTCCTACCCTGTCGTAGCAGCAGAGGAAGAAGGTGCCGTACCCTCGTGAGAAAGTTTCTGCTCTTGGATCTCTCGCATTTCTCTCCATTCCCGCAAATGAGCAGTGCCGCAGAGCCTCAGTTCCACGTCTTGGCCGTCGACGACAGCCTCATCGATAGGAAGCTCATCGAGCGGCTCCTCAAGATTTCCTCTTACCAAGGCAGGCACTTTCTCTCCCCCTCTCCGTCCTTTGTGTTTTCTTGGATGAAACGAAGAATGGGTTCTTCAAGAAGTTGGCTTAGTTCTTCTTGTTGCTTTGCTTTGTTTTTTTGTTTTTTTGCCTTTTTGGGCGCTTTCATTTCTCATTCTCTCTCTCTCTTTTTCCTTTTCTGATTTTGTTCGATTCTTTCATGTTGCCATTTGCAGTGACTACCGTTGATTCTGGTAGTAAAGCTCTGGAGTTCCTGGGTTCCCGTGTTAACGATGACCGAAGCAGCTCCGATTCTCTCCCGTCCGTTTCGCCGAACGATCATCAAGTAATGCGTGCTCCGGTTTCAGCATTTCTCCGTCTTTCTTTCCCTCGGGAACTTTCTTTTTCCTGCCATTTTTCGATATTCTGGGGTTCTGTTGCGCGACTCATTTTGATTTCCTATGGACTAATTAACAGGGAGTGGACGTGAATCTCATCATCACAGACTACTGTATGCCCGGAATGACTGGCTACGACTTGCTCAAGAAAATCAAGGTACGGCCTCTCCCCTCTTTTCACGATTACAGATATTCTTTCTTTCCCGTTTGCCCTTTCCTTTTCGTTCCTTTTCTCCTCTCGGTCGTCTTGTAGGCATCGTTTTTCCTTTCCGGGAAAATTTGGCCCCAGCCGTGTATCGCCAGATTGATTGTTTTGCATTCCATAGATCGACAAAGTCAGAAAGTGGCTAACATGCATGATTCTGAATGTTTCTGGTCGTGGGTCCTTCCATTTTTATCGCTTTTCCCCCCTTTCTTCCCCGCCCACTTGCTTGGGAATTTCCATGAGTAATAATCTCCAAGAATATATTCCCTACCCATCTTCGAGTAATAGTAAGGCTGACTGATCAGATCTGTCAAGCCAAGAAAACAAATAAAAGCTGAACGGAGCAGGGCAATCTGGTGTAATTTACAGGAACCTTTCCTTTTGGCAACCCCCTTTTCTCCTTTCAGATTTCTAGTGTCCCCTCAAAATTGAATTTTTTTATAACTCATAGATAGCATCTACTTTTCTTTTCATGTGCAGATTGATAGTACACACTTTTACTTAATCCCTAGAGAGTATCGGAAAGAACTGGTGTACGCAAATCTCATATGACTTATGTTCTTTCGCAGGAATCTTCGTCTCTGAGAGACATCCCGGTGGTCATTATGTCATCCGAGAATGTCCCTTCAAGGATCACCAGGTGAGAGCAGCACATAGTACTGTTAGGAAAAGAGAACCTCCTCAATGTTTGTGCTCAGATGTTGCGACTTTCAGGAGGATGATGGATGGTGTTTTGTTAACGGGGTGTGTTTGATTTGGGACGACGCAGATGCTTGGAAGAAGGGGCCGAAGAATTCATCCTGAAGCCAGTGCGATTAGCGGACGTGAACAAGCTCAGACCCCACATGATGAGAACCAAGAAGCTCAAGGGTCAGGAACAGGAACAGGAACAGGAACAGGAATTGCAAGAAGAGTCGGAGAGTCATTGTGAGATTCGATCACAACCACCGCGCCAACATGAACTCGAGATCGAACAGAGTCAACAAGATCAATCCCAGCAGATTCAACAACACCAGCAACAGAAATCTGGCAATAATAACAAGAGAAAGGCCCTCGACGTCGAAGAAGGCCTTTCGCCCGACAGAACGAGAAGCAGATACAATGGAGTCGCCACTTTCTGATGAATCATCATCACACACACCCTTCGATTTTTTTTGTGACCATGTATCTTTTCACTAATTTTCTCTTTCACACCCTATTCCTGCTCACTGCTGGCGCATACAGATTAGAGAGAAGCGCTGGAGATTTGTTCTTTTTTTTCCCCCTTCTTTTTTGGTTGCTTTTTTTTTTTCAGGTATATAGATCTTAAATGAAGTAGTTGATTGACAGTACCCCTTTCTCATTTTGTCCGGATCTCAATGCAAGGAAAACGAGAATAATAGAAGGAAGAAAACGTGGGATGTTTGGGAACAAGGGGGAGAAGAAAATTGGGGAGGAAAATGATGCTACAAAGTTCAGAAATTTCCCCCCAAAATTTATCTCACGGGAATTCTAAATTTCTACCCAAATTAGGTTTCTAAGCAACATTCTCTAGATTTTTTAGCTGGGTGACCTCGAATTAACATGCACCAGAGCAAACGGTAGTTTGCATCAGGACATCTTTACTCAAATGATGATGTGTAGATCCTTAAATATGCCACTTGACTCTTAAAAAAGCATTGTTCTCATTTTTAAGTACAACAAAAGATTTGAATGCAACTCGTGAATGAGTGTAATGTCGCAAGGGAAAACATCCTTACCTTTAAATGCAGCGATGAGGTATGTCAATAGAGAAACTCTTCAATGGCCATGGCTTTTCTCAAAAAAGAAAAAAAGAAAGGAAACTCTTCAATGGCCATGGCTTTTCTCAAAATAGAAAAAAAGAAAGAAAGAAAGAAAACCATCTATGAATGCTTGCAATGATTATCTCTCGTCCAATCTAGTCTTATATATATAAAAAAAAATTGCAAAGAGGCCTAAATTTACTGAACTTTTATCAATTTAGCTGTAAACTTTTTAATTTTGTCAACCGTGTACTATATCTTTTTACGTTTTACCAATCGAGTCCATTCGTTTGATTTTGATAAAAATTGCTAACATAGACGCCCGACGTCATATGTGGCACGGATTTTTAATAATAATATTTTAGTAGTTTTTTTGATTTTTTATTTTATTTTCTTCTCTTTTCCTTCTTTTCGTTTCTTTCTTCTTTTTTTCCTTCCCATGTTATTCTTCTAGCTAGTTGCCAAGCCTTGATGGTGGCTAACGATCAGCTAGAGATGAGGGCCAGTGAGGTTGATCTCAATGGCCTCGGGAAGCCTCACCTTGCCACTGATGAGACTCCTTGCTAGGGGCGGGTGAGGCTTGCCCTTGCCAATGTCGATGAGGGCGAGTTCCAGTAGAGGCTGGCAAGGTCAATCTAATTGGCCCTTGTGTATGGCCATCGCCGAGGCCTGACGCCTAGCTAGAGGAAAAAGAAAAGAAGAAAAAAAGAAAGGCAAGAAAAAGAAAAAAATGAATAAATAAATAAATCCAAACAATTATTAAAATATTATTAAAAATTATTTATATCGGCACCGATTATATCACTCAAGAAGCTTGATGCCCAAGTTAGTAATTTCTAACAAAAATTGGCTATATGAATTTAATTGACAAAACGTAAAAAGATTTAGAATTTAATTGAAAAAATTAAAAAAATTTAGGATTGAATTGGCAATAGTACAATAGATTTATAATTTGTTTTTACAACTTTTGCTATAAAAAAACTGCACAAAGTGTCAAAAGAAATACGAGCCGAGGGTGCATATTCATTCCACTTTTAACTCGAGAACCAGATCGAATTGACCTTACGTAACAGTTTGCACACAATTGCCTTGATTGGTCTAATTCTTGATTTAGAATCTTGAATTTAATCTGAGGTGAAATTTGGATTGAATCGATTTTGATTGACTCGCAAGCTTCTTAAGTTGTCATGTTTGGTTCTTTCTAGTTTCTAGTAATGGGGTCATTTTAGACATGCTTGGTTTTGCTTTGTGAATGCTGTTGGACTGTGATTCCTTCCAAAACTTGATCGAATTGCCGATGAACAATTAATTTCCTTCTAAAACTTGGTCGATTATAATACTCTATTATTCATTTGACTCGTAAACACCCATCTTTGATCCGTAATAAATCAATGTGTATGTAAATCATCGCACTTTGTTATTGTCCGATACAACATGCAAAAATAAAATTCAATATCAATGAAAACAATCCGTATTATCAACTATTTTGAAATGATTTTTTTTTTTTTTTGTAATGGACAAAAGTTAAAATTTTCAATTTGCTATGGTTCTGGCTCAGATTATATGCTATGAAGTATTAATTAGAAAAAAAAAAATTTCTATAAAAAAAAAGGTGATCATCGAAATATATTCTATTAACTAAAGAGGGCGTTCCGCAGAAGATTTAACTTTGACCTAATATCCGCCGCCCAGCAATAGCATCGCACGGAATGGATAATGACAATTACCCCAGGGCCAGGGGGCGCTGCGTTGACCTAATTTGACCTCGAACTCCGACGCGGGCCCCACTCACTCCTCCACGTCCGTCCGACGTGTCCCGCCCCCTCCACTCTCCTCTCTCCAATATGCGACTCCCTTTTTATTTATTTATTTTTATTTCCATTGGACAGGGAAAATAAAATTTAAAAGATTATAAAAAGCAGCGAAAACTCACCAGAAGCGGACAAAAGACAACAAGAACCGAACCCCTCCAATTGCGTCACCGAAAGAAAGCTCCATCGCCCCCTCAAAAGAAAAAAAAAAAAAATTCTCTCTCTCTCTCCAATCGCGGCCGAAATCCGAATTCCAAATTCCTCTCCTCCGTCGCGGATTCCCTCCGAGATCGTCCTCCAGGTGAGCTCCGATCCCGCCTCCTTCCTCGTTCCGATTCGGCGCTCGTTTCTCTCTCCGATGATCCCGCCGTCCTTCTCGCGCGGTGAATCGGACGTGGTCCTCGTCGGTGGGTTTCCGGCGCTTCATGCATGGTGTTGGCGGTGGTTTTCTATTTCTCTCGTCCTCGTGTCTGCTTTTCCCGGCCGCCGATGCTAGGGTTTTAGGGGAATCGGCGTCGCCGTGGGGGGCGATCGCGCGTTTTTCGGCCGCCGTGATCGGGCGCGGTCCCGCTCCCCCTCGCGAAACCCTAGGGCTGGCTCCCGTTTCCGGTGTCGGGGAGTCGTGCGGCTCTGGGATCGGATTCCGTTTTGGCTGAGTAGTAGGGAAAAGTAGTCGGAACGATGGCTTCGTGAGTAGTTCTGGTTTTGTGTGAGGCGTTTTGTAGCTAGATGGAAGCGGATGATCCCGTGGGAATCGGAGCCGTGGGAATCGGAGACCGTTAGTGATGGTTTTTCTCGGTGTGGTGATGGTCTTACGGCTTTTTCAGGGAATCTCTCTTCATGATGTAAAGTTGCATGAGTTATGGATTCTAGGCGGGGTGGCAGAGGTCAATTACGGAAATTACGTTTTCTCAGGAGATATCTATTTCTTATCCGTAGAGAGTACATACGCACTTAATAATGTCGTGATCGCGACTTAGCTTTCCAAGTTAAATTAAAAACTTTGCTTTTTACACGTCGACGATAATTTTAAGATAACAATTTATTGCTGGCGATATGTTTAAGGCTAATACCATTTCCAATACAGGATCGAATGCAATGGGACGGCAGAGGGTTCAGTCCACTTAGAAGGATAAGGTTGTTTTTTTATGTAATTTGTTATTTGGAAAGAGTTCTCTGTGATTTTGGATGCTTGACTGATAGAATCATGCCAATGACCCCAATGAGATTCAGCATAAGAAGAAATAAACCATTAGAATGATTCTCTCGACCTCAACTTCTTGAGTATATTTGTTCACACGGTGCACGTGAAATGTCTGGAAAACAGGAAGCCCTACAATCAGCAGTTACTACAACTAAAGGAAAAAAAAAAAAAAAAAAAAAAACCTTTGTTTCAATTTCTGTTTTCTCACTGCTAAGTTAATCATGTATTTATGTACCATATTTGTACTTTTTTCTGTTTTAGTGGAGGAGTTTCCCGCAAAGTTGCCTTTGTTGTGATCTGTGATGGTCTAGATCATTTGCTTCTCCATTCAATGAATCTTTCCTGGAGGATAACTTTTTCTATGATTAGATGAAATTTCTAAAAATTTGGATGATTTTGCTGCCTTAGTTATTACATTCAAGAAGCAATTGATGTCCCCTTGCACTTCATATTCCACATTCTGCTTATGATTTGTTACTGATTCTGTGGGTTTTTTTTTTTGCTTTCCTGCATTTGGTTGCAGTTTTCTACTTGCTGACATATTGTAATCCTAACCTGAAGATCTGAACTTTGTCCGTCTTTCAATGTGGCTCTAGCAGACAATTTCTGCAATCTTCACTTTACTTTCCACCAGTAGCCATAGAACCTTCAAGCATGTCAAGTGGAACGGTTAGAAGAGTCTCACGTCAAGATATACAACTGGTAAGCAGGAAAATGAGTTTTTTACTCTACGTGATCAATTTGTCAATTTTTTATATCATTCAGAGACTCTTGATGTAGAAGTCTGATATTTTTCTGCCTGATGTTTCTCTCTGACAGGTTCAAAACCTGATTGAACGATGTCTACAGCTTTACATGAACCAGAAGGAAGTTGTGGATACACTGTTGGAGCAGGCAAAAATTGATCCTGGTTTTACTGAACTTGGTACCCAACCTATTTTATTTTTTACTGATTGTTGCATCGACATTTGTTTTACCTGAATCATGTAGGCATCGTGTAAAGACATCACGCTATGCCAGTCACCGGCATTTTGTTGATATGTTGGAGGCATTTGTAGTGTATCCTGAACACAATCAGATGTGTTTGCATGTGGAAAATTCTTCATGGCTATTAGTTTGAAATGATGTAAAGGTTAGACTTAGACCTTAAGTTCCATCAAGATCTAAGGTGCTGACTAGTTATTTTTTTCTTTATGGAGAATTGTTTGGAGAAATAATGTGAACAATCCGAGATGTTTCTAAACATCCCAAGACATTTCTACTCATTTCCTATATGCACTTAGAGGAAACCCCTTGTTTCCCAAGAATTTTCAGCATCCTGTGTGAGAATTTTAACAGATGAATGTCACCATTGAAGTCGAAGTCGAAAGCTTTCTGGGGAATGAAGACCAATTTAGACAGCTTTTCTGTTTTCTTCCCTGAAAATTAGGGCAGAGGAAGATACTTTTTTCACTGAGTTATCTGGCCTCTCATAAAGTACTTTTCTATGTTTGCTTGAGAATATTGAATTTGACCAAATCCCCGACTGCCTAGTCCTGAACTTTAGCGTTCACAATTTCACTTGGGGCTGTACAGCAGAATAAAGATTTTAAGCAAATGTCCCTCTTTCATATTGTGGATATTGTTTTCGAGCTGATAATCCAGTAGATGTGGTATCCTATTAAGATAGGAAGCAGCAGAACAGACCAACTCCATCTCTGGCAGGGAAAACTGTATTGGAAATTTCAGTTTGTCCCTACATCACACCAATGGTCTTGTCATTGAAATGCAGATATAAGGCCTTGGAAGCGGAAATTGGGCATTTTTCTTTATTGGGTATAATCTAATGCATTTTGAATCCGTCAGCATATTTACAAGGCTTAGATATTTATGGATTATGGATTTGAGACCTAGCCATGATGATTGATCTTCAGAGTTTTCTCTCAAGCTTTATTTTCTTTTTATTGGTTTATCTATTCAAGGAGACATCATGAAAATGTAACATCACTATCTTCTTATTTTGTGTGGTCTGAGAAATTGAGATCTTAAAACTTGAGAACATTAAAGGGTTAGTAGTCTAATTATATCTATATCTACTTGATGTAACATAATTTCCCAAAAGCAGTTATGGCCAGATGAAAATATCTAGCTGTATAATGGTTGGACAAAACAACTGAGTAGAGCAACAGTAATGTCATGTTTGTAGTTTTAGTCTTCAATCATGCGTTTCCTAATGAGTATTTGCTTATTATTGGCTTTTTTGGTGGCTGATAACTTTTAAAATTTGAGTTTTATGACATTCGGAAAAGGCATACTGTTCTGGTTGCAACATGTAGGATAGTCATTAGTGAGCTGTTAATATTGCTGGTTGCTGGACATAACAAGAATTTCTGTAGAGCCATGGGCTTTCAGTTATTGCACTAGAACAAGAACTAGTGAATTTCCATTAGAGGTTGGTACCATGCTGTACTTCTGTGAGTTCGGAAGTTCTGCCAATTCCTTAAGAGTCCTATTCAGATAGGTCTTTCAATAGTAAAATACTATTTGTTGATTTTTTTCAGTCTGGCAAAAGCTGGAGGAGGAGAACCGAGATTTTTTCAAGGCCTATTACTTGAGATTGATGGTAAAACACCAGATAATGGAATTCAACAAGTTGCTTGAGCAACAGGTTGAATTGATGCGGCAGATGCAATCTAGTGGAGCGTCTGCTCTTCCAACTTCTAATGGAACTCATATGCCAACATGTAAGATTGCATCTACTATGGTTTTGTTTCTGTTGACTGTGATGATCACTTTCTCTGGTTACCATGATATTCAGGATAAGTTCGTTATCTACCCTCAAATTATATCTTTATTTTTATGGTCAAACAAATGATACTTGAAGTGTGCAAATTTGCATTTGAAACTCTTATTCTGTTGTTATCTTATAGTATTATTACCTAGGTTAGTGGGTTTTTTTTTTAAAATAAATAAATAAATTTATTTATTTATTTAAATTTTGTTGTCGTTGTTGGTCGTGCATATGGTCTCATATGGGTGAATCCGAGGAACAAATGTTGTTTTATGAGGTGAACCTTTTAAATGTCTGCTTATTGGCTTAGAATTTTTAATGTAGATTGTTCTCTCCCTTTGTTTCTGCTCTTTTTGTGGGGGAAAGAAGCAGATAATTTAAAAGAGAAAAAAACTGTTGAAATGGAAAGAGCAGATGTTTATTCACGACTAAATTCCATTCACAGAAATGATCAGTGGTCATTCTCTCTTTTTACGTCTTCTGGGTTTTACATCTTGCAAGTTCCACTCCCCAACCCGCCCGCAGCCTGCCCTCCTTTTCCCTTGTTTAATTCATACCTCACTCTACTAATATTACCTGGCAATGCGTTTAACAGTGCCTCAGAATCCAGCATGCTATGCGACAGGACCAGCATTGGGTGCAGAAAACATTCAGCGACCCCTTGCTTCTGGTTTAACTAATGCATTCACCAATGGTGGCCCACCACTACCTACAAGTTTGCACGCTGCAATGCAAATGTCTGCTCATGCCAGTAGGATTGATGCTCCACCAAATATGCTTTCTAGTCAGACCTCAAACATGGGGGGTCTGGTGCAAGGGATTAATGGGGGAATGATTAAAACTGAAGCTGGCTATTCTGGTGCTTCACCGTACATGTTTGGCTCTGATCACAGTGTCCTGGAAACACGCCCACCTATTGGCGACACATCTGTTGCATCTTTCAGTAGTGTAGACTCTACATCGCAACCCATCAATGAAGCCCTTTTGGATGCAGACAGTTCTTCATTTGGTTTTTTGGGTCAAATACCCAGAAATTTCAGTCTATCAGACCTGACAGCGGACTTCTCTCAAAGTTCTGGTTTGTCCGGTTTGTCCTTTTCTCTTTCCATGTGTGCCTAGATTTGATCTTACATCATCCTTTTGGCATATTAATGTCCACTGAGATCCAACTTTTCCTAGACTTGAGAATTGTTAGTCTCGCTACATATGTGTCAATAGTTTGCTTTGCAATAGCCTCATGAATAACACTTCTGGCTCTAAATTTGTTCAGATATACTGGAGAGCTATCCTCGTTCACCTTTCTTAGCAACAGATGCTGAGAACTTTCTGGATTCTCGTGAAAGGGGAGAACAAGGTAAGTATCCTCTGGCTCTATTTAAGGATTTGGTGCCATCCTGCAAAGACCTACTCAGATAATATGTTGGTGTTACAGGAGACAACAGGCGGTTGGACCCTATATCAGAAGGCTTGAATTATGGAGATTTTGGCAGTGATTAGCAACTATTTGAACGGTACGTTGTTGCTGATCATGCTGTATATAGGGTACTTGTCTTTTGGACGGATGAGAGCATGTTGCCCTGAGCTGGAACTCTTTTTCCTAAGCTCGTCACTTGTTTTGTGTTTACAAGCAGGTATATCATCATAGTAGGAGACAAGAGTGTGTACATAGTCACTTAGGAGGAAGATGCTTAGGACTTGGTCCTCAAAGACATCGATTGTTTTGTAAAAAAGAATTGCTGACTGACATCCCGGAGTAGTGATGACGACGATGGGAGCACACTTGTCCTCGAAGAAACAGAGATGAATAATGTGGGAACATGGACCTATATATGACTCCGGAATTCTCATCGAGATGAATTATCTAGGCTTGTACTAGGATTCATTTACTGTGCTGCATTTGGTGTGTTGAAGGCTTAGCGTCTGTGATTCGACTGCTTCTTTTAGGTACACTCACACAGGTTTTGATGTGACTGATGGTTTGCATTTCCTTTTGTGCTCCCTGTTGGCATTTTGTAATTGTTTGATATGGTGTCAAATGTATATATCAGTTTGGTACTTTTGAGGAGAGATTTAAACAGGTGGTTTTGTTGTTCTTCCGTTGCTTCCCTCCGTGTTCTTTTCATTCACCTGAGGCATGGTTCCTACATGAGCTTTCGTTTTCTTCCAAGCGTCGAAGGAGTTGGGGCTCTTTTTGATTGGTCAGTTGGGGCTCTTGACTAGGCTGGGAAGCGCATGCGGTGGCCTACTTTTTGATGTGATTTAGACATCGAGGTAAATCAAACCGTATCGTAATTAGGAACAAAAACTAAATTAGTTTAGGCATTTGATTCCATTTGAAAACGAACTGAACCATTTTTCTCACTTTTTTTGTTTTTAATTCGCCATACTAGCTTAGGAGCATTAACTTCAAGAACAAACCAAAAGTCTGCACTTAACAATACATAAATTGGCGACAAATGGAAGTAAAACCTCCTTCGAATTTAAAAACAATTAGACTCTTCATAGGGAAGTGGGCAAAGCACTCGAGATTAATAATAGGTCATACATTTTAAGTTCTAAAAATTTGGGCCGGTTTGGTTTAGTTTGTGAACCATTTTCTCGAAAACGTCCTCTTCAGCCAAACCAAATAGCAGAAAACAGTGCTTCGGTTTGGTTAATGGTTTGAAACGTTTTCTGCTAACCCATACCCACGATCATGCACCAGAGAGGAGTTAAATAAGAGTTTTCTGTAGATCAAGCCATGTCTTGTTGGAAAGAATTGTCTTGAAACCTTCCGTTGCTCCCCTAGAGAGTGGTAAAAGAACCACCCAGAGGTGAACACTACTTTTATCAAAAAGAAAATATGGCGAGAACCGGAAGCAATAAGTTTACATACGACAAATCCTGCTCCCTTCTCGTACTCGTGGCTAAACTCATTTTCTTTGTGGTAGAGAGCAACGGCCAAAGTAAGAATCACTGGGAAGCAGGGAACCATAACTTTGACATCATTTCCAGAGTTATTACACTAGGAATAGAAGCCAGGGCCCAGGACAGGGCAAAGCACCTTCGAGATTTCCCAATTTGGGGCAAGCAACTAAGCTGGTCCAGTCCTAAGAGCAGTGTCCAAATCAGATATCAGATCACTCACGTCCTCGATTCCCACAGATATTCGAATGAGATCCTCTGTCAGGCCCCGAGCTTCACGGACCATGGCCGGTATGCTGGCATGGGACATAAAGCATGGCATGCTGATGAGGGACTTCACGCTCCCTGTCAATCAAATTCAACAAGTGAAAATTCAAGTACAACCAACGGTGGCTGTGAGCACCGGTTGGCACAGTCCACACACAATCCAATTAAAGCATCCAAAATGTTCATTTCACGTGTGCATAACTATGACACGACATGTTCAAAATTTTCGATCCACTTAGTTTAGGAAACAGATAATCAACTGAAAGGTGACTGCATCGCATTTCTATGGATTTTTTTTTTTTTTTTCTACTTTACTGAATGGGGACTGAATTGGGACTAGCTAGATCCCAGAAGTATTAAACATAAATCTGTTAAGGACCAGCTGCCAATGATATTTTGAGCTTGAGGTTATATTAGATGAGAAAGAACTAAGCCAGACTCACTCTAAGAAGCAGATTACAAACACCGAGTGGTGTATGTTGCTTCACAAATGTTATGTTGAAAGACAAAGTAGCGCAATATTTTGCTATGTGATCTTTAAGATGAAAGGAACTAACTACGCAGAATGGTAAGAATTTAATGTAATTGTCCACCATATTTACTTAGAAATTCCACTAACTTCACTTAAAGATGAAACTGCTAGAGTTTGGAGCAAGTTTAGTTCAGGGAAATTACCAAAACTAACAGTTATACTGAAGTACTTGGTGGTCTCAACAATATGCTTTGACAGTGCCACTGATCCCGTTAAAAAGCTAAGCACAGATCCAGCGCCCTTAGCCTGCAATGACAATTAAGGTCAATATGGATTCTTCAGCACCAAAGTGGGAAGTCTCAGTTCCACTGAGTACCTGAGTGTAGTGTAAGGCACGCCCAGGATGATCAGGTAGACCAGCATAATTGACTTTCTTTACTCGGGGATGGGAAGATAGAAACTCGGCTATTTTCTGTGCATTCTCCTGCCCAAAGATGTATATTGGTTTCAAGAGTAAATTTCTAGGCACACTTACATTAGCATACTGGATCCTAATTCAAATGAAAGTGGGAAAAGCACAATCAACAGAAAAAGCAGGTAGTCTTAAAGCAGACACGAAGCTGCACCTGTTGCTTCTCAATCCGTAGAGCCATGGTCTTAATACCTCGCAAGCAGATCCAACAGTCAAATGGAGCTAGACCAGAACCTTCAGCATTTTGGAGGAAATATAGCTGTTTTGCCAAGCTGGAACACATGAAAACAGGGAAATAAAACAAGAAAAATTTGGTAAGGGTTGACAGGGGCAAAAGTCAGCAACAACCAAATGTCAGAAGGTAAATAAATCTAAGAAAAGCATTTTGACACCAAGCTAACATCATCCAGTGAACTATGACATATTTATGCAACTCCCCACATGAGGATGTGTTCCATTGGAAAGGCAAGAATTTCATGCAATCCAAATTTGATAATGCAAATACCATATAGAACAAAATAGGTGCTTTCACCAAGAGACTGGTTGGAGAACAAACTGAAATTACACCAGTAATACCAAAGGCAAGAGACTTGGAATGAAACACATGATGCCAGAAATCCAGATAGAAATGGTGCCAAGCCATATAAAAAACATGTGCAACAAATGAAATTTCAAGTTCAGTTAACTCTGGGATATTATCTTAAAACTTAAAGTTCAGATCAACCAATTACTGAAAAGCCCATCCAGAAAGGGAAATCATGGTAACTAAGTACTTAATTATCCGAATATTGAACTTTCATACAGAAGACCAATACATGGAAAGCTTGTATTAAAGTGCAAATCTGGTAATACAGTCTTTTCCTTTTTGCCAGACTATAAAGCAAAGTTAAAGCATGTAAACAGATAATTGTCTGCATCAAGGACTTCAAAAGGGGTTTTGCAAGAAGCAATTTAGGGACTTGAAGAAAACTGATGTTGAAGCCGCTAATTTTTCACATCTAATGGTAGCACCTAACAGTAATCAAGATTAAAATATTGGCTTCCAGATCTACAGCTGTACAGATACCGAGGTGGGTTTCCTCTATTCATAACTATTTGCATATGCCTTCTCAAGAGAACTACTTTCGTGTTTGCAGTTCTTACCTTTCCCCTTTCACTGCAAGCACACCCGCCATGACATCACTATGCCCAGATATGAATTTAGTGGCAGAATGCATTACAATATCTGAAAGAAAGGACACATACTAATAAGCAACATGCAATTTGCATTGGGTACATATTCATATAACATCTACTGCGAAATCTGGCCACCTGCTCCCAGTTCCAGTGGTTGTGATAATACAGGTGACATGATACTATTATCCACCAATACAAGGGCACCGTGAGCATGAGCTATCTCCGCTATTTTCTAGAAGGCACCAAAAAAAAAGCATTTTTCCATCAGAGATACGCAACAGGGCAGTACTCTCAAAGAAACAACAAATCAAGTAAAGAGCCAGAAAAATATGCTGTATAAATTGTAAATGCATCCACCGTCTGCATTACATACCACACGTGATAAGGATTTTGCCATTTGTTAACAAGATAAATTCCTATTTGTTTATGGGTAAGAGGAGTATCTTTCGAAGACAGAATTGATATTCCTTGACCTCATTGCAAAAGACCTACTAATAGAAACTTTACGGGCATAATGAATGTTAACTTTACAAATTACTAACAGCATTGATTGAATGAAGCAAGGGCTCTAGTGTATGAATAGGACCTCAATATCCACAATATTTATGAACATGCACATATTTTATCCAATGTTTGCATTAGAATTTACACGAGTTCAACCACCTTTTCTCATATATAAGTCGCTTGACAAAGATTAGAACTCATGCTGCTACTTAAGAATTTTCAAGCGACTTTTCGGAAAAAAGACAAAGAACAATTTTGTGGGGAAAACTTAAAATGAATGCAAACAAGCTCTCGCATAGAAGCGCACATGGATGTGTATTCTAAAAGTACTTCTGCTATCCTGATATACGAAGAAATCTGTGATGAAAGAGAGCACTTACTCGTATATCCGAAATTTGTTGCCGTGGATTGGTGGGACTTTCTAACCAAACAAGCTTGGTGGAGGGACCAACAGCAGATGCCACCTCATGTAGATCACTTGTATTTACCCGCCTAAAACATTAATTTGGTAATTAAAATAGGTAAATTGTATTCAGAAGAAATGAACAAAAGTAGAAATGAAACTGACTTCACCACAACTCCAGATTTTGGAGTTACTTGGGACAACAGACGATCGGAACCACCATAAAGGTCATCTCCAGCAACAATCTCCTCACCTGCACATTTTTTTGCCCGCCCTGCTAATTACCACATGAAACAACAAAAAACATCTTCCAAGCAACCACAGAAAAGAAGGGAGAAAGAATGCCTTTGCACATATCCCAAAATTCATTTTCATCAAGCTGAGTACTTAGAAAAGAGAAGCGAAACATATAAAACAAAGCATGCAAAGAGTAACTACCATTTGAAAGAAGATGAGTGACGGCGGCCAAAGCAGCCATTCCGCTAGTGAAGCAAAATGCTCTATCGGCTTTGTCCAGCTTTGCGAGGAGGCTAAGGAATCCAAACATCCCTTAAACATAAGTAAGCTCAAGAAGAAAACAGAAGACTGCGAGATGCTTTGTCATAGCAAGTCGCGAATCTAGAAGCATCAAGCATGATCATACCTCTCTAGCGCATCCCGAGTGGGATTTCCACTCCTGGTGTAGTCATAGGGACCATTTTCTGTGGCTGAAGGCTGCAAATTTTAGCTAGTTGAAAGTCATATAAGAAAGAATTCACTGCAGTATTTGCAATGCTACACACCAATACCTTCCCCTTTCGAAAAAATTTCACTTTCACATTTCTTGGCTAAGCCCAATCAAATAGGAACAAGAAGTAGGCATGGATCGCAGCAAGTTCCAACCGAATCTTACTTGCTTAAACGTAGCCGTTTGGTAAATCGGCGTGCTGATCGCCCCGTAAGGATCGAACTTATTCTCGAAATTCATCAACAGCGTCGACACGCCGGGCTCCTTCACTTCGATTTCTGAAAGCACAACAGAACATCAGGCAAAAAAACAAAAGAGCAGCCAGCAGTCAAAGCTAAAAGACAATCGGAGAGAGGGAGGGGAGAACACACCGGGAGAGCACTCGGCGACGCCATCGGCGACGGCGGAAGCGCTCACGTCCATGTCCCTATCCTTATTACAACACCTCAATCCCGGCTTCCTCGCCCGCGACACCAATCGCTTCCCCTTCCCCGCCGCGCTCGCTCTCTCCTCGAATCGGAAGCTCGAAGGGAGCCTCGCCGCCGTCGCAAAACCCTGCGAAAAGCCAACCACCATCAGAGCCGCAATAAAACCAGCCGAGAACCGCGCGCCTCGATCCAACGCCATTTCGGCCGCCGAAACTCGGTAGAGAGAGAGAGAGAGAGAGAGAGAGAGAGAGAGAGAGAGAGAGAACCGTGAAACGAATGGGAAGAAGATAGAGCGGGGGATCAGTAATGACTCACGCGATCGTCGAGCTCGGACGAGAGCGGGCTAAACGCGGCGGACCTCAGCGAAATGGAGGAGAGAGACATTGTCGAGCAAGCGAGCGAGGGAGGTCGAGGGGGAGACAAGGTTTTGGCGACAGGAGGAAGAAGACGACGAAGACGACGAAGATGACGACAAGAACAAGCGACGGCAAGCGAGAGAGCGCTGACGTTGTTGAGGCCGGTCGGACAGGGTTTTTTGGTGCGACATATTGCTCTTTAGCGCGAGCGACAGAACGTCTTCTTCTGGCGATATATTTCGAGTTCGGACCGTACTGAAAATAAACACTGACTTATTTTCAATAATTCGATTTTCTTTACCCAAAATAAATTAATTTATTTTTAGTACGTGGAAAGCCGGGCTCGGAAATCACGGGTCAATCTTTTCCCAATTTGATTCTCATTAATATGAAGAACTCGAAAGTTATTTTTTAGATGATATAGAAACGCATTTTTTAGGGTGACGTGTAACCTCGTTTTTTTCTTACAAAAGTCATCTTTATTATTATCGTGAATTTACTTAATTAATTAATATCTGCAAGTATAGCTGTGTATGATCAATGACAACGGGGAAGTGGTCTCATTTCACTTAATTCACTGTCCATTGCTATTCAAAGCCGGTCTTGTCAATAGGCAGAATTTGATAGTCTCGTGCCACAAAAACACGGATCTTCTTCCTTATTGGTATTCGTAAGAGACAGTGATTAATGGTGCTTGTGAGAAAGATAAATATGACATAGGCAATAATAACAGAAATTGATACATCTAAAAAATTAGACGAAATCAACATTACCAAATAACTAAAAATGAGAGTTGTAATAAAAAATCAATTAGTAATTTAGTCAAAAATAAAATTGATAAGTCACTCAAATAAACATGGGCAAGTTCACATATAAGTTAATAAATTTAAGGCGTTGCTAAGAAAGACGAATGGAGAATTATAAAAAATAAGAAAAGGCAGCAATTCGCTCACCATAAACAAAAGTCATAGTATCATGAAAATGTCAATAAATTAATAAAAAAAATTAGATTGACCACGAAATTTATATTTATATTAATAAGATCAATTTCTTTATAGATTTGCTAATACGCAAGAAGTCCCTTTTACATAGCAGCTGCAAATGCCATCAAAAGGCTCAGCTCCCCAATCGGGTTATGATTAGTAAGTCGACTCACATATATTAATTATCTCACATGTTCTTTTGTTGGCTAGTTCACTATCTCGCTTCAGAGAGAGAGAGAGAGAGAGAGAGAGAGAGAGAGAGAGGAAGAGCAATCAAAGATGGAGCAGTAAAACCAATCGTTTTACATTATCTTAGTTCTTTGGATAATCTCAATATCAAAGGGAAACATCTCATGTATACATACAGATAGAGGCTACGCAGTCGCATTGTAACAAATATTCAAAAAGAGGTCTCGCCATAAAGATGATGGCTTCCCTCCCTCTGAATTGTCCGATGGTGAAATGCTCCAATCAATTTACAACTCTTCTTTTGACCTGCAGATTCGAAAGCACATTAAGTTGGCAGTATAATTGTAAATACTACAGTCATGGCTTGATTTCCTTAACTATAGGAAATGAGAAGGAAATGAGCCAAGTCAGCTCTCTCAAAATCACTGCCTCTAGCCTTCCACATGAAACAGGATTCGGAAAAGGCATAAATTGACAGTACATAAGAAAAGAGCTACAAGATAGGAAGTCGATATGATTGCGCCCCTTTTGTGCCCAAAGACTAATGAATTATCACCATATCAATGATATTAATTTTGGTTAAACAATAAGTTCATTAGATTCGAACAATTCATGTGGGTATAAGCTGTGACTATCACGAATAAGTACTTGCAGAAATGCAGGGACAAGAACTGAAAGAGTGCAACTCTACCTTCGCTTTACCCTGAGATTCTTTCTTGTGGATGTGGAAGCATTGCCACTTTCACCCCTAGTTTTGGCTTCCTTGGCTCTGGATTTGGACCCTGTACGCAGCACGTATATACATCCAATTGAAAGTTAAAGACAAAGTACGCGGCTTTTGTTGTTGCAGGCAAATTGCAAACAAATTTAACTGAAAGCCAGATAAATTGCAGTACCTCTCAAGACAACTTTTGGCGATTGAATTTCCATGTCTCCTGATTCTGATTCTATTACCTCACTGGAAGCACCAGAAGATTCTTCTGATTTAATGGTAGAATTCAGATTACCACTAAGAGATCCGTTGGTATCTTCTATTGATGCGTTAATAATTTCTCCCTCTGTGCATAATATAACAAAATCAGAAGTTATTTCCATATACAACTGTGCAGCAAAGCATCCGACTCATGTTAACACCATTTATTCCCACTAGCAGGGTCATTGGGACGAGAAACATATCATTTGTCCCAGTCATGAGATTTTCATGAATACAACGCTGCAAGATTACAAACAACAGTGGTGTATGGAACTATAGAAATGCTTAGAATCATATACACGTTCATGGCATTCAATATTTTTTTTTTCTATTTTTTTTTTGTTGCATTACTGAAACTGACCTCGTCAATGTAGCAGAAACAAAACTTCGAATTACAAACCAAATCTCACCTGGCTGAGTTACTACCAAATGATAATTGACAGGTGGACTTGTCCCACCTTCTCATGATTTTGCCTCAACTAGGGACAGAAAACCATATGCTAACTTCAACCACTCGTTAGACAACATGGTCATCTGGCAACGGGCTCCATATTGTTCAATAATCTAGATTAGACTTAATGAAATTTTAGGGCGTCTGATTCTGGTCAACTGCAGCCATGACACTTTACTAGGAGAACACGCAAAGACAGGTGATCCGTTGAAACTTCTCTACCTCAGGCTTATTCAGCCTTTCACAACAACACTAACATAGAAGATGCGTCAAGCTTAACAATATTGTCCTGAACTAGTATGACAAAAATCTGACCAAACTCATACGATGCAGATGCTTCCATCTAACTTGTGAGCCTAGAAAACAACAAGCACACGTCCTAGATGTCCAAACACCAACCTTCAGTTGAGTCAACTTCCACACCTTCCACTCCAGAACTACAAGATGATGTAAAGGTTTCCAAGCTACCCATCTTCTCTTGATGAGCCTGAGCATTTTTTGCAGTAACTTCTTGTTCCTTCTTCTCGGCATGGACTTTATTAAGTTTCTCTTCAAACTCCTCGAGGCATGTTTTCAATTCTGGTTTGGCGAACTTCTTCCCCTGCTTCAAGCAAAGTGTACAAAGATATGAATAGTCAAACAGGAAAGTATCATACTAGAAGCAGATATTTTACTAATAAGTACCTTGCTTAAAATGCTTTTAAAATGATCCATGACGGAGTCCTCCGCAAGCGTATGTTCATAAGTCTTAGATAATTCAATGAGCTTTTTGAGTCCCTTTTCAGTAAAACCCAGCTGAGAAAGACAATAAGAGATGCATTCCCATTGCCTGATATCTGCATTGGAACCCCAGAGAATGATAAAAAGTTATCATGTAATAAGAAATTTAAAACACCTCCCATCACCTATTTAAGTGCAAAGAAAATCAAGTTCCAAGTGATCTACTCCAAGAGCAGAACTGAGAGCAGGGAGAAGTTTCTCAAAAAGATCAAATGAGTCTCCACAACCTCCATGTCTCTCTTGCCCAAATTAGGGATTCAACTGGTCAAATCATGCCACGAGGAACTCCAAAGGTGAAATACAAAAGAACATACAATTATAATTTAACACTTTACCCAAAGGCCAATTAAGATTACAATATACCACATCATCACATACCCAGCCACCATCTTATGGCTGAGGTGATGTTGATTCAGTGACGCTTTTCATTCCATAAATTTACAAATAAAAAGCAAGTTTTTTGGCACCCACCTGTCACTCCCCCAAACCTGTGGCATAGCTTCTCGACAAGAGCTTCCATTTGCTTGTCCTAAAATTTCAAAAGATGATAAATTCGATGTTTTGATTATAGAAAATTCTCTAGACGAATTAGGCAAAGCAAACCTTCTTGATGGAACTGATCAAGAACTGCATAATGTTGCAGAAAGACTCTCTCTTCAAATTCTGGCTGGATAATTTGCCCAATATATCCGGAAGTAGATTGTATATCGGGTTGCTTCCTGCACCAAGAAGAGAAAAATTATCATAAGAAATTAAAAGGGAGTGACCATGTAAATCTTCATAATTATAATATATTTTATCACGTGTATACCATATTTTACCTTTTTTAGACAATTCATTAAAAAATAGTTTAGCCAAACTTGAAATCCTGTCATCTTCATCTTCCAATCGCGCAGCCATTTCATTTATGTAACCTTTCACCTGGACAAGCAATGGCATTTCCAATCATGATGAATCTGATAATACTTATATCATTGTAGATATTCCAGGATCTGTCCATTTACCTTCATCATATCATTCAATATGAGATGGGAGAGCACAAGAACAGCATTCTTCCTAACAGATAGAGAAGGATCCCGTAACCGAGCATAGACATTTTCAGTCCATGGTTCTAGTAAATTAGGAAACCGAACTGCCAAATCGCCAAGTGCTATGGTGCAGTTGGAACGAACAATCTCATATGGTGAATTTTCAATGATGGTAAATAGAAGCTGGAGATTGGCATCACTGGAATCATCATAAACAAAAGATGTCAGACATAAGTGCATTTCTCTAGACAAGCACACATGACCAAGGACCACTTATAGACCATGGACAGGTGATCTTGAGTGAGAGAGAGAAAGTCCATACCAAAAACTTGAATCTATTATCATAAACCGACATAAAGCAAGCATTCCGGATGCTTGTAATTCAGGATACTGAAAAAATAGAAAGGTCTAGTGAGTTTCCTGGGCGATTAGTAGACAAAAATGCATGATTCAAATGTTAAGCATGCAATAAAACCTCATGATGGCATTCCAGTCCAGTCGAGCAATGGAGAAAAGGAAGTAATTACAGTCCCCACTTGAAAGTGGGGTAAGCACAATAAGTCATTGTTTAATTTAATCCATTCTCAAGTGATTGGAGAAAGTTATGCTTGCAACAGAACAAACCAACCCGAATATTAAATCTTAGTGATTCATAGAGCATGGAGAACCTCTGTCTGCATACAATCTAATAGAGTTTTCGTCAAATAAACAGAAACGGATATAACAAAATTATCAAGCACCTTTTGCATCAAACCAAAGTTTCTACAGAGCTTCGATAGGAAAGATGCACAGCTTCCAATAAAATTTTTCACGGAGGAACTGCTAGAAATGATTTCTGTCTCTGCTCTTTCTGCTAGTGAATCAAGGAATGCATCCTCGGAAGCTGCCAGACCAAGTTCAGCACTTATACCATTTTCCTGGAGGAGACAAATGAGAAGCTCTCAATCACAAAAATTTGAGGTTACGAGTGTACATTCAGTATTATCACCACCCAATCCTTCAAAATCACATCTGCGGTGTATCTCACCTTAGGTTTCTCTCCAAGTGCCACACCATCAGTTTCAGCTTTCTCCTTTTTGGATCTCTGTTTTCGGATTTTCCGAGCACAGAATTCAATATATAACAGTTGGTTCATGGCAACGTGACTGACAACGAAAAGAAATTTACTTAGCTTGGCTACTTGAATCGTTGTAAGGCCACTTGTGCTACAATTCTCAATATCTTTCTGTATTTCATCCCCTCCATTCACATCAAACACAGAATTGAGAGATTTTTTGACCAGTTCAGCTGCCAAAGTTTCTGGTGATGAGTGAAGTGTATATATGGCACCTATTGCTTTATCAGCAGCAGCGTACCATATGTCCTCTGGTAGCCAAAAACCAGTGACCAAACTTTCCAAAATACCAAACAACCTACTACCATTACTCATCATGAGTCTTCTCTTGTCTTCTTCAGACAATCTTTGAATAGCTATGCATGCTGTTCTTGCAAGTAAAGGATCCACTTTTGCCCAGCGTCCAAATCCAATATCAATGATGTCTTGAATGTGAGAGCTGAGGATGCCAGCAGACGACTTTGCTGCCATGCAAAGCACAGATAAAGCACCGCGACTTTGTTCTGCAGTAGTTCCATTGACATTAAAGCAAAAGAAATCCCACAAAGCGGAAACCTGCAAGTAGGTCTCATTAATTTATAATTCCTTAAGGGGAAGGGGTTGCAGATAAGATAGTCTCACATTAGAATTTTTCAAGCAAGGCAATTGAACAACACAATGGCCATTTTACTTTCCACATTCAATCACTAGTCTCTTTTTACAGAATTATAACCAAACGTTACTCAAAACTCCTACAAGCAAATAAAAGACAGTTTTTATGACAGAAAATAACAAGCCATCTTTAACCAGTTGGAAATGGTAACTTCAAGTCAATAACGGAATCTGCAGCTTCAAAGGAGATGCAATGAAAATGTAAAGCCAATACTTAAACGAACCAAAGCCTAAAAAATGGCCAGTCTTTTCTTTTCCTTTCTTAATATATATGGCCAATCTGCTTCCTGCCTGTATTCAGATTCTGATTCCAGAAAAGGATACATAGCTAGAGGGCTCAAATCCCTAAACTGTTGCTAGATACCGAAAGTATATTGCATTAACAATCAACTGTTGTAACTATAAGGTGCCAATCACCATCACGTCTTTTTACTCCACCTAAAATTAATTCAAATCAGCATAAAAGAGTACATCAAAATGGTCACACTGGTCCTAATGCTAATTATCATGCAGTATTACATTTGCGAACTATGCTATGGACCTAGAGTGTAGACTTTTGTTAAGCTTGTAACTCTTAAACAAATTGTTAACTATACTGCTTCCTGAGACAATCAATTCATAAGATACATGAAAATTCTACGCAGTGTCCAAATAATGGAATAATGTACATATGCCACAGTAAGAAAGCAGAAGTTCAGGGAAAAACTTTAAAAGCCCATCATTATGCAGATGGCTAATCAAAAGTTTATTCGCTATCCCATCCATGATAACGAGAAAAAGGAAGAAGGAACAAGTAACAGCATGTGACTAAGCAACTCTACATGCTAACATTGAGTCATGAGCCTGATGTATACTTAGCAATTACAATAATATTGATAAATAACCATAACAATACTAGTAGTAGTAATAGTAGTAGTAAAAGTATAACGATGATGATAATAAAAAGAACTCCAACACTGTATCCTGTTATTGCTATAAAGGTTCTTCTAGGGTTCGGCTACAACCATTTCACTAGTCCAAATGAATCTATATGATCTATCATAAGCAGCCACAAATTTATAAACTGATTAATTTAACTAGAAGACAGGATAACTGCCTCTAGTTTTCATGACAAAAGGAGTGGAATTGATTTGTAATAACAAAGTAATTCTCAACTGCTCAATAAAAAATCTTTAGAGCTGAGAGAATGAACATACCATTGTGGTTGTTATATCTCCTTTTGATACCAGGGCGCCAATAATGGATTCCAGAGCAGCTAGATCACCTATGTTAGAGTCAACAGCTAGATTGACTAAATTTTTAGCTGTCTCTACTGGGTTTTTCCTTATGTAAATTGTAATAAAGGCATTCTCCACAGCTTCATAGATGGATTTGTCTGGAGAAAACACCTACAAGATAGTAAGTATAAGATTATAAATGTCAAGTTCATCAAAAAGCTGGTTCCACATTATTTATGCCAAACCGCCAGCTTTTCCATAATTTCAAAACAAGGATGAGGATAGAAGTTTACCAATGGCAACATCTTACGCAAGCAGGCTTCCGAGCCATCAATCTGGAACTGTCTGCACCTCATCAACAACAGAATAGTGTTCTCGACATCAGTGGCAGAGGATGAAGCCATCAGTTGTACGAGATTTGGCATTGTGGCTGATACACACTTAGAAAATCTCAATCCAGCTTCAAGAGATGCAACCAAGGCTCTGGTCTGTTCCAAGTTGCCAACATCTGGCACAGAACTATCTTTATTAGTGACCGCATCTTCTGTATTGGGTAAACAACTATCAGGCAAGCTATTTTGTTGTTCCTGAGACATAGTTTCAGCATTGCAATCTTCAATTTCTCCATCAGCATTGCATAAATCTTCAGGTGATAAACCATTAATTACACTATTTTCATGGGTAGTGGGTTCAAGCTCATCTAGCTTCTTCTTGTAGTGCTCCAGTGTAGTTTCAAATGAAGCAATTCTAAGCTGCGGACCAAAAGGGTTATGCTGCAACATTGTGATAAGTAGGTTTAATGCTGATTTTCTGACAATGGCACTCTTATCCTCCAATCTTCCAGCAGCAACAGTTGCAATCTCATTCCATACTCCGATTGTAACAGAATGCTCTTCACAGAGCTCAGCCCAGACCTGAAGAACTCGACTTCGAGTGTAAGCTGAGACATCCCTACACCTTTCCAGCAAGATTTCCAACATAGCTTGCTTTGCTCGAAGGCGAACAGATTTAGAACTAACCTCACCCTCAACATCTTTAAAAGCTTTTGCAACCAGCTTTCCTAGAACTCCAACAAGTGCATTTCTTATCTTATAAGATTCCCCACCAAAATGTGATACAAGCACTCCAATGTTGGTCGATATCAACTTGGGTATCCTGTCAGCCAGTTCAACTAGAAAACGTCCAACATTTTCAGCTCCTACAGTGTCCTTAACATAGTCTTTTGGATTGGTCCTTCCAATCTCTCTTATTAGAGAACTGGCCAAGCTACCATCAGCATATTTTCTCTCAGCCCCTGCAACAGCCTCAGCCATGTGGGTGACAACAAAATCATATTTGTGAATCAGATGCGTGATTGAAGCACATGATTGTGCTAAGTAATGGTATTTGCTGGCACAACTCCCAATGATACGACAGAGAGCATCTTTCGTCTCGAGGTCTTTTAAGAGCGAAGCATTTTCAAACATTGAGAATGCATTTCTGCAGTGACCAGAAACAAAGGTCAATCCATAAGAAAAACCTAAAAGACAAACTCAAAGGAATTAACTTGGCCAATTTCAGCACATACTTTGCAATAAAAGACAGGTAATTTTCATCTGGATCTGATGAACCAAAGAGCAACGAAAGGTTGACCTCTAAGGAGTTAGCAATTAGATTTAGCACTCGTCCCCTCTGTTGTTCCCAGTTCCAAGAGTTCAGAGGCTGTTTCTTCCTTGCGGTTGCTGCCACCTGAACCCACGATCCAAAACCTCACTGAAACTCTCACACGATAATTATCCAATTTACAAGCAAAATAACATACATGTTTATATGACACTAATGGCGATATCTGACAACCTTCTTGTACATGAGTGGAATGGGCAGCAAGCCAATTAGGTTAAACAGGAACTTCAAATGGATAACCATGAAATATGGTGAAAAGGAATCCGCCAATTCAATTAAAGTAAGCAGAGACACTTAATCGGCTCGACGTGCTTGCCCTTCCGATGTCATCATCTAAATCAAAAAGATGAGCTCAATACCTTCGAACTGTTGCCGGAGCCAACACTCGCTTCCTCAGCACGCACGATGCTGAGCAGGAAGAACGTGTATATCTTAAAGGCGTTGCGGTGCGAGCCGATGCGGTCCAGGATCATGCCGTCGTCATCCTGTCGCGCGAGCGAGTCGATGTTCGGGAGCAGCACGCTGAGGTTCGACCTGAGGCTCTCCACGACGTTGAGCTTGCAGGGCGGGGCGAGGCCGGAGAAGCTGCGGACCAGCGAGTACACGCGGTCGAACACGTCCTGCTCCTCCACGCAGAACAGCTCCTTGTCGGAGAGATCGAACGACAGGCCTGCGAGAGAGCCACGGAGACACCAACCTCAGCGAAAAACAAAAACATTTCGCGAAAAAACTCATCGTCGATTGCGGCGGTGTGTGCGCAGGTTGAAGCGGACCTTTGACGAATTCCTCGATTTCGGAGGAGCGGAGCGAGGCGATGTCGACGGGGCTCTGCGCGTAGAGCCGGTTGTCCTCGGGCTCCTCTTCGAGAGCCTGGAGATTCGGAGGGAAGACGAAAGGAGGAGCCATCCGTCGCCGCGCCGCCGGAGGAGAAATTGAGGGAGTGTTTTCTCTTCCCCGTTGCTGCTGTCGTTTGCTGAGATTTGTTCACTGGTCGTCCATGGCCGAACCTGCAACTTTCAAAATGAGGGGGGATTTGAGAGGAGCGGGAAACGGAACGGATGCGGTTCGGGTCGGTTCGGGTCGGGTCGGCGCGATCCGCAGTTCATGGGCCGTGGGCTCTCCCGTGGGCCTTTATAGAATTTCGGTTTTGGAGTGCACGACGGTTTAGGGATCACATTATGTATAAGGCCGAAGTTCAAAAATCACTTACGCCATTTTCCATTCAAATCACACTTGTCGTTCATTCGTTTATTCGTGTTGTGTACGTAATTACCACATTGCCAATTTTCTTTCCTGAACTACTCCTATCACTCTCTCCTCTCATAAAAAAAGACTCGAAAACATAATATTTCATTTGCTCTCTCCATACGCAGCATCCCTCTGTCACGGAGTGTCTTCGTTCTTCGCCCTCATCGACGCACGTCCACATCGCTCTTAGACAGTGTTGACATCTCCGACGGTGGGTGTATTTTGGAGACCATTTGCCCGAAGTCTTTACGTTAGTGCAAATAATTTTAGGCAAAAGGATTTCCACGAAATGCAAATAATATTTGAATAACATTATATCCACTACACTCGTGAAACGGTTTTAATTAAATAAAAAGAACCATAAATGGCAACTAGGGACCCTCAACAGCATAGGTGGAGCCGGAAGCCGTGGCAACAGCCATTGCCCAGGTCGCGCCACCCCATGCCAACATCCCTTCAACTCCTTTGTGAAACCCAGCCACCGTTCTTGACTCGTCCGCGAATCTTAGATTTGCAAAATCGAGACCTAGGCAAGGGCTGTCAAGGTCGCACAACTCTTCAGACCCTTGAAGATCATCCAAACGTAACGTGACAATAAATATTGAGAGACAATTGATATGTGATGACGCATTGGGGTCGTTGTAGTTGATGATGGAGGTGACATTACAATCCAAAGGTAGTCAATCTATTGGCGCCGTTAACTGGAGAAAGAATATTAGATGAGAGAGAGAATAGGGGGTTTTGGGCATGGTTAGGGGTATTTTTGTCTTTCTCATTTATGTGTTTCGGTTTAGATCTGATTCAAAAATTACCCAGCCAAGGGTGAAAAGTTGAATGGAGGAACTGTCCAATCAACTGTAGATTATGGTTGGAAATTAAGTCAATCTTAATTTCTCTAATTGTACATAAAATTCCAAAAATTAATCGGGCGAATTTCTCAAAATTGAGATGTTATCGATGTTATCGAAATTCGAGGCCCGGACCAGTAAAGCGAGGCCCAACCATCAAAATCACCCGCTCACCTCGACAGCGGCGAACCACTTCTCCAGTTTCAACGACCACGACGGCGACTGGCCCGCCGCGTTGAATACTTGAAGCTTCAAAGCTGCTGCTGCTGCTGCTGCATCTTTTTCTTCTTCTTCTTCTTCTCCTGTGCCTCGCCGGACGTCCTTGCGGAGAGGACCGATCGCTCCACCCGCCGGTCCCCTGCTCCGAAGAAGCTGGAGAGCCGAGGATCGCCATGGCGGTGCCATGGGGTACGACTCTGTGGGTGGCGAGGCTGGTGTGGATAGCTCTCAGGGGCTGGCTCTCCTCCTGCCTCACCGTCGCCGACGACGTCGCCGCCTCCATCCGCACCGGCGACATCGGGCCCTTCCACGTCGGCTGATCCCGATTCCCGCGGGGCGGATCCCTGGTTCGTCTCCCGAAACCCGCCGATCGCTTTGTTCCTTTCCTTTCTAATCAGGCTCGTGCGGTCGTCTCTGCCGTCGGAGTCAATGTTCGCTGGTTTCTGGTCGAGTTGGACCGGTGACTCCCTCGTTAACTCGACGCTTGAATCCATCATCATCGTTATCATCATCATGTGAGCTGTGCGTGTGAACTGTAGTAATTTTGACGTAAAGGATGAATTTTGCACAGTGTCGTCAATGTTAACGGGATCGTATTTGTTGTTGCTGTATTTATTTGCTCGATCAGTATAATCTTCTCTCGAGCTGGTCGCGATTCTATCTCCATTTTCCCCGCGGGAAGTGGGGGGTTTAGCGCTGTGAGTAATTTTCACTTTAAGGATGAATTTCGTCAATGTTAATGGTATCGTACTGGTTGTCACTGTAATTATTTGCTCGATCAGTGTAATCTTCTCTCGAGCTGGTTGTGATTCTATTGCCATTATCCTGGTTTTTTTTTTTTTTGGGGGGGGGGGGGGAAGCTTTGAGTAATTTTGATGTTAAGGATGAATTTTGCGCAGTGTTGTCAATGTCAATGGTATCGTATTAGTTGTTATTGTGGTTATTTGCTCGATCAGCGTAATCTTAACTCGAGCTGGTTGCGATCATGGTAAAAGTGGGAGGATAATCTCCTTTACAGGGGTTGGAGTGTAAATGATGCTTAGGAGTTTTATCAGCTTTTTAGAGATCAGAAAACGGAATATGTTGGAAGCAGAATGAGAAGCTGAAGATCGCCTTCATTTGCTGGCCCCAGTGAAGACACAATTCAGCATTCCTGCCATCAAGCAAGGCCATATTTTCTCTTTGATTATCACAGCATCCACACAAAAGCATCCAAACAAATGGAGAATGAAAGGCTGTCATAGAATAAGAACCGAGTAGGCTCTTTTCATGATATGTGGACAATTCCTTTTTCAGCTTAGGGATCAAATGGGGGAAGTGAGGTGGTTAGTACAGCTTCTGGTTTGCTAAATCTTAGATATGTTTAGTACAGCTTTTGGTTTGCTACATCTGACATGGTAAGTAGCTTAGAAGTAATGGCAACTCATTGAGAATCAGTCTCGTCTGATTGTGATTATGAGGGAGAATGTTCTTATTAAAGTGATTGAAGGAAATGAAAAAGATGGAAGAAAAAGGATAGGCCATGAGATAGTACCTAAAGTAAACATTGCCTAAGTGAGTGGTTCAGGCTTTGACGCTCCTTTTGTTACCTGGTCATTTGAAGATTATAGGATAATCTCACTGGCATGTCCAAATGAATTTCTATCAAGTTATTACTTAGACTGAAGCATTACTAGATGTACTGTCTGCTTCTTGTGCTTCTCTTTCTGCCCAACAATCTCTACTGTGCTCAGCTGTTCTACGTGGTAAATTGGTTTTCTTAAGAGAGGTTGACACCTACCCTGGACTGTCAATTACATCTCTGAACATTTTCTTGCAGTCCGTTGGTGTTGTATACATTTGCTTGAGAACCTTGTTCACATGTGAGCACAGTATGAGGTGATGCTTGCCTTTTTCAGCCTTGTGAATATTCGCTGACTCCCGGGAACCTATATTAGCCAGTAAACACAGGAAACAAAGTGAGGCAGTGGGAGTTTTAAATTTTCACAACTCTTCATTGGAAAGTCTTCAGGACTGGGTCATTAATTGGTAATCAAACAGTTCATATGATATGCTTCTGAAAAAAAAAAAGGAAGAGTTGCCGTGCAAGTTAATTGCCTAATGCAGTTCTACTTTTGGTGCTTATAATGTGTAAAAGATAGGTTTTCTATGGGCCTAACCTACATCTGTAACAAAGAGTATTAGTTCCCAGTCCTTTTAATTTGCCCTGGCATTCCCTTTTCATTTTCTTCTTCTCTTCTCTTGGAGGAAGAAATGTATTTGACAAGATTCCCTTACTGGTCTGGTTAAATACAGTAGTGCTCTGGCCATGTCTTAATAGAAGAGTTGCTGGTTTGCACAAAGTGATTGTACTATAAGGATTACAAGTCTTCTTTATCTGTGCCTAAAAAGATTTGCTCACAAACCAAAAGTCTCTGACTATGGTATTGCAAACTGAGGCCTTTGTTAGAATTTTGCCTGCGGTTTAAAAAGAAAAACTGTTCTTTATTTGGTTGTGCAGTGAATTTTATGTTTTCAGCATGTGGCTGATTTTCTACTCTGATTTTGCAGATTAAACTTTATAAAAAGGACAGCAATATGCCGTATGAATGTGGATAAGTGAAATGCCAGAGAGTTCGGAGAATGACTTCGCCTGTAGCTCCTGCAGAGTGGGTGTGGTTGAGATTGGAAGCAGTTGACAAGTGACTTATAATTGGATAGGTGTTTCATATTTTGATTGTGTTGGTTCAGTTGGCTCGTGTAACTGGTTCCGTTATGGTTTTGTTCCTGTGTTTCATTGCTAGATAGTTATGTTGCTTCAGCACTTAGCATCTTTCGAAATTGAAAGTTGCTCTATCTGATGTGGCTTTCCATCTGATGTGGTCCCATAGGCAGTGGACAAAGTTTTTGATTGTACATAGGGTGAGATTTTGATGAATTCTGGAAGTAAATGAACTTTATTCTCCACCTTATTCTACTTTATTCCCTTGAAGTTTGATATCTCCATATTTCTCTAAGGCTTACTAGAGTTTTCTTCTGACATTTTGGTTTCCTTTCTATGATACAAAAAGGGTAGTGTGTGTATATATATATCTTCATACAACCATATGCAGAAAATGTACCACCCATGAAATGCTTCGTTCACCGTTCATATGTTTACACACGGAATTACGTTGTCTGCTGTGATTTATGGGCTCCTCCATTGTCTTGCGATCCTGATTTTATGCATTTATTGATTCCTTGAAATCAAGAATAAAAGATTTTATAAAATGAATGTTATATCAAGTAAAAGATTATCTTTTAGGAGCAGACATTAGCAGTTGATTACTGTGCTTAATATCTGGATCTGCATTTTCGCAATGTGAATGCGTGACTTGCAAATTGGCAGGACTATTGTCTAATTGGTGACAATTTGAAGGGGAAGTGAGCCAGAGAGTGGCAAAGGTTGCACAAGTAGAAGTTAGTGACCGGAACAGTTCAATAATACATTCTCCATTGCCTTCTCACCTCCCATTCCCTCAAATGTCAATGTTTTCTCTGAGATCGAATGCGACTTCATGCATGTTGTCACATGGTATAACATGCAGCTTTCCCCCATTGCCAAGGATATGACAACCATCCGTCGCCGTCATACGACCAGTGCACCATATGCCCCATCACATCAAAAGTTCGTTTTCTTTTGAAGTCGGGGGTGTGGGGGCTCTCATCATCACAAAAAGTTACAGCCATCCTTTATCAGTTATAACCAGAACACGGCCCGGATAAAAGATCAAGTTGGGATCGTGCGATCTTATTGGGCACTTTCGACCAATTTGTCACATGATTATGCACGCAAAGATGCAGATCTTTAGTGATTGGAAGAATCACGGCACGTTTTCTCTTTTGTGGGCATTAGCACCAACTCGTCGATAGTAGTTGTGAAGTTCCTTACAGTTGGGTGACAACCATTTCTGTTCAAACTGAGAGCTATGTATAACCTACCAATAGCGACATAACCACGATAACTACCAAAGAGAAAAACAAACTACCCCTGAAGTCCTCCAGTCCAATTAAATAATACATAATCCAGCCATCATTTTGCACATACTAAGTACTTGGGTTGCTTCTACTCTGATCTGGAAGGTCGCATGCAATTAGTGAAAGCGCCCAATTGAATAGACCAAAATCCAATTTCCATGTTTGCAAAATCCTCCAATAACTAACTTTAAAAGCATACCAAATTAGCAAGGTTTCTGGGGAGTGCCCATACCCAACTTCAGCAATGATTCAAGCAAACTTCAAGAACCTCATTTTCAATGTCTACCAGCTTTAGTTTATCATCCTCCTTCAACGATTCTTGAAAGGTCCCTCTCACCAACAAATTCACCATCTCTCTCCACTCTCGGCAAACTCTTCTAAGCCTCACATTAGCACTGATGCTCTTCCAGTGCTTCTTTCTCGAGAAGCAAGCACAGCTCAGAAGAACCAAAAATTCCAGTGAGAGAACCAAAAGGCATAGTTGAGAGAGAGAGAGAGCAAGAAAAAAAGAAGGTAGACACTTCACCATTTCTGGCAACCATTCATGGGATGCATTGTCTCAAGATCCGACACACCCCCTGCGGTAAACCCAGAACTCCCCCATCTCTCTCCGTTTGATTCTGCATTTTCTCCAAATTCTTCACCAATACCGGCCAAAGCAAGAACTGTTTCTCTTGCAACTCCTCTTGTCCACCACCCGCCAATCAAGAAAGGCGATACCCACCATTTGGTCTCTTTGACGTCCAGCACCTATGGTTCCCTCCTCCTCATTGACCCCCAGAACACCAGATTGAACATCCAAAATCTGTCTGAGCAGATGCATCTACCACATCCGCAGACTCCCAAAAAAATGGCTGAGCCTCAAACTCATGTGGAAGATAAGAATGACGCCCCGTCACCGGATACAGTCATCAACACCTGGGAACTCATGGATGGTCTAGATGACTTCGATTTCGATGGTGAGAACTTCAGGATGTCTGTTTCTTCCATTTCACGCAGGCCTTCGGACTTCAATGGCTGTGAGAAGGAAACAGTTGACTCCCCAAAATCAAATGAAATTCCAAATAAGATCAGTGGCGATGATGAAATGACAGTCGCTCCAATGGTGGGATTCAAGGATCATTCGCCACCATCCAATGACAAGAATTCTTCTTTAGGCAGAGAAGATAGGGTACTTCTGTACTTCACCAGCTTGAGAGGCATCAGAAAGACTTACGAGGACTGTCGTGCGGTTAGGATGATATTCAGGGGCTTGAGAGTGGCTTTAGATGAGAGGGACATTTCGATGGACTCTTCCTACAGAAAGGAATTGCAAAGCAAGCTCAAAGGCAAGGCAGCGACTCTGCCTCAGGTCTTCATAAGAGGAAACCACATTGGCGGTGCGGAGGAGATCAGGCAGCTCAATGAGAACGGAGAATTGGCGAAGGTTTTAGAGGGATTTGATGCGAGTGATATCGGGTTCATGTGCAGGACATGCGGGGAAGCCAGGTTCGTGCCCTGCCCTAGTTGTAGTGGGAGCAGGAAGGTGTTTGATAAGGACGATGACAGGTTCAGAAGGTGCATGGATTGCAATGAGAATGGGCTGATTCACTGCCCTAGCTGCTGCCCCTGAAAGCAGAATTCTGGAATCTTTTGCTATGGCGAGACTAGCAACTTTCTTGTGCTGTAACATTCGTGTTTCTTGTGCAGTAGGATTCATGCCAACGAGTTCCCTCAGATGGGGTTCCTCTTCTTCGAAAAGTTGCTGTTTTGAACTGTCTTGTCTGCATTTATTACTTTCCTCCATGAATAAAAGTGAAATTAAAGGAAAGATTCTTTGCGTTCATGATAAAGCTAATTTCACATTCTGACTTCATTTCCTAGGACTGCATCGCTTTCTTTGCCGAAGTCTCCATTGATCAAGTATATAGGTCCACGATGCATTTCCATTCACCTTTTCTTTTCAGCTGTCTTGCTTTAGTCGCCTAGTGAAGAAACTGCGAATCTTCCATGCTCACAGCTATGGGACAAATTACTAGGCTTATGAACCAAAACAGGGAAATGCTTGATGTTCTTTTTCTGACCTCCTCTTGAACCGATTAAAATCAAAATTCGACACATGCAAGAAGTTTTGGCTCAGCACTTCCAGACTCCAGAGAACTCAAAAGAAGGCCAGGCTGCTTTTGCACCGGTTGCTTGGCTGCTGTGATCGAACGCAATGTCAATTTCCTCTGCAATGGAAATTGATTTGCACCGTGAATCGCCATTGGCTTCTACAAGAGCAAATGAACAAGTGAGTGTTCCTCAGACTTTAGTTGTCAGAATCAGTTTTTCCTCCGACCACTTTCTCGGAATTCAGACTTCCTATCGTTCTTGGTTCGCCCAACATGTGCCAGGGACCGATTTTCATTGGCGAAAGAGAGAAGGCGCCAAAAGCCGAGCCGACAACCTTAAATACCATCTTTTCAAGTCATTGCGATATTCAGACAACGTCAATGTTACCAATCTAGCGCGCTAGCATGTAATTATCTGTAGTACATAATTTTACATTTAGCCGTCGGTTAAATGAACTGAAGGTTCTCAAGCATTACTTCAAGACCGCATGTTGATCAGTACTTATCACCACCACACGGTACAATGAACATTCTGTGTTCACTTAATACCAGAGGTCCCGAACATAAACGAGATATCAATGGCCAGGACACCTGTGGCTCGTGGAAGCCACACATGAATATCTTCAATGGTGGCCACCATCATTATCCCAGCCTTAATACCACCGTGCCGTTCGATATCTAACTCAAAAATGTTTTTTTTTTTTGGTAAAAGGTTTCGAAGGCAAGACTAATATTATTGACCGCGTGAGACCCTCGAAATCTATGAAATATTTGATTTGACCTGAAACTTCTTGATATCACCAAGTATAATAAAACATGTAGGCGAGTCTATCTTTATAGCTCCACTAGCATGTTAGTAACGAGCAATGGAAAAATTATTCAAAAAATCCTAAATCTATTACAATTTTGCTAATTAATATTAAATCTTTTAATTATGTCAATTTCATCATAATTTTTTTTTACGTTTTGCCAATTGAATTCATTTAGCCAATTCAAAGATTTCAAGTTAAAATTAATTGAATGAATTCAATTAATAAAATGTGAAAAATGTTTAGAATTTAATTACCAAAACTAAAAAAAAATCAAAATTAATTGATAAAAGTGTAATAAGTTTATAACATTTTGGATAATTTTTTTATGAATATCTCTCTCTCTCTTGCGTGATGCGACTCAGCGAAGCTATGAGCACAAATTGACCAAAGATTCCCCTATGACGAGCTCCGAATTTTTCGACCTCGTGGAAGTCAGAAAGAGGGCACGAGACCACTAAGCTTGGCACTGAGCCGACCGTGCTACGTGACGTCTTAGAAATATGTTTTACCGCTGGCAGGTTCTATCCAAAATTATGAAGTGGACTCTCTGTTACCGAGTTAAGACCCACCTCTCCTCGTCGTCGAGGACGGACCACACGAGCATTACCTCTGCAAAATCTCTTGGCTGTGCTCTTCCCACCACCGTTTCTGGCCTCCCAAAATGCCACGCTTCGTTCTCGCAACAATCTCCCCCTATCTCTCCGCGAAACTGCGGTTCGGTAAGTCATAGCACGCCCGAAAGCTTTCGTTCTCGATGAGCTAGTTTTAGTCGGAAAACTTTGCAAGAAATGGCAAGACCCTCTTGTTCCGTTCTTGCAATTGTTCCTCTCCGTAGTTTCGGTTGTTCTGCAAGACTCGTGTTGGTTCCGCGATAAGCGGGTCATTGATTGAGTCGGTTAGGTCGAAATTGGGTTTGCTTTCTGTAGAGCCGCTTGAAGATATGGATAGGAAGTTGATGGATACAGTGCTGAAAACGCATAATCAGCATGGGTTCTTGCGCCCGGTTTGTGGGTTCTCGGAAACTGTTAGCATTTTGAGCTCATCCAAGCTTCAAAACCAGGAGCTCAGGCTTAGTTCGAGAAAGGGTCATTTGAGAAGGGGTAAGAATGGGTGTGTTAGGGCGAGCAGTGCTGCTCTTTTGGAGCTTGTCCCGGAAACCAAGAAGGAAAACCTCGAATTCGAGCTTCCCATGTATGACCCGTCGAAGGGCCTTGTGGTGGACCTAGCCGTAGTGGGAGGTGGCCCTGCAGGGCTCGCTGTGGCTCAGCAGGTGTCGGAGGCAGGACTCACGGTTTGCTCCATCGACCCATCCCCCAAGTTGATTTGGCCCAACAATTACGGCGTGTGGGTGGACGAGTTTGAAGCCATGGACTTGCTGGATTGCCTAGACACTACCTGGTCTGGGGCAGTCGTGTTCATTGATGACCAAACGAAGAAGGATCTTGGAAGGCCGTATGGCCGAGTTAATAGGAAGCAACTCAAGTCCAAGATGCTCCAGAAGTGCATATCGAATGGTGTTAAGTTTCACCAAGCCAAAGTGATCAAAGTCATTCATGAAGAGGCCAAGTCTTTGCTCATATGCAATGACGGTGTCACAATCCAAGCCACGGTGGTTCTTGATGCCACTGGTTTCTCCAGATGTCTCGTTCAATATGACAAACCCTACAATCCTGGTTACCAAGTGGCATATGGGATACTAGCAGAAGTGGAAGAACACCCCTTTGATGTGGATAAGATGGTTTTCATGGACTGGAGAGACTCACACCTAAAGGGCAATATGGATTTGAGAGAACGAAATGGCAGGATCCCCACTTTTTTGTACGCAATGCCATTCTCTTCGAACAAGATATTTCTGGAAGAAACTTCCCTAGTAGCTCGGCCTGGATTAGCAATTGAAGATATTCAGCAAAGAATGGTGGCTAGATTAAAGCACCTGGGGATAAAGGTGAAGGCTATCGAAGAAGATGAGAGATGCGTCATCCCGATGGGTGGGCCCCTTCCTGTGATCCCTCAGAGAGTTGTTGGTATAGGTGGTACAGCAGGAATGGTGCATCCTTCCACGGGTTATATGGTAGCGAGAACGCTAGCAGCAGCTCCAATTGTCGCAAATTCCATAGTAAGTTATCTTGGTTCCGAAGGGGGTGTTTCAGGCAATGAATTATCCGCAAAGGTTTGGAAAAATTTGTGGCCCATAGAAAGGAGGAGACAGAGGGAGTTCTTCTGCTTCGGCATGGATGTTTTGCTCAAGCTCGATTTAACGGGTACAAGGAGATTCTTCAATGCGTTCTTCGATTTAGAACCTCATTACTGGCACGGGTTCTTGTCGTCTCGACTTTTTCTGCCAGAGCTCATCTTTTTCGGACTCTCGTTGTTTTCACATGCTTCCAATATGTCAAGGGCAGAGATTATGGCGAAGGGAACATTACCACTGGTAAAAATGATTGGCAATTTGATACAGGACAGAGAATTCGATGACTAAAGTCTAAATTTAGTGCAATCTTTGCTGTATGCCTCGATGCACACACATACATCTTCATGTTAACTTACAGGTACTGCAGAATATGTCAATACGAGTACCACGAGCAAGCTATTAGACTAGCTGATATCTGCATTTGATCACACTTTCAGTGTAATATTTTTTCCTTTTCATGAAACAGGTGCTCTCAAGTATCCAGAGGTTCATGGATTAATACTTGTGAATATCTGTGTACTGGAGCTTCTGTATCGCTTTGGCATTTATGATAGAAATGTTCACTGGCTAATAATCTATCTTCTGCATTCACATAATGTTATGTTATGCTTAGCAGGTAATAGCTGAAATGCAGTATTTGTAGAGTGTGTTTTTTGTTCATACAATTCAAGAATTAAAAGGGTCCGCTAAAACTCTCTGCTTTGCACAAACTAGTCGAACCGATACCGAGAGACTGAGAGACAGCATCTTGATCCTGCAGTTGCATCTGATGGATATTCCTGTCATTGGAATGCCTCTTGAGGTTCTTTCATCGATTAATTACTCGACTTTGCGAAGTTAAAGATTGTTTGCATTCTCCACTAAAAGTCTTTTATTTCGTGACAGTGAGCAGGCTGTGTTGTATTTTAGATGTCACTGCTTCTTTCTGTGTTGAGTTGAGTGATCTCAGTTTGATAATTCGACAGGTATTGATGAATGAATGATAACTGATGTTTGGGCTGTGGATGATCAACGTGATGTTCATGCTGGGCCAAAATGTCAAATTTGCATTTACTTCCATCCTTTGCAGCAAATTTTGTACTCGCAATGGTCCATTTTGAAAAGAAATGATCTGTCTCCAACCTGCAACTCTGTCAGATTTTAACGAAATCGTCAATAAGTAATTTTTAAATTAAAAGAAATCAAAATAAACCGGTCGTTGTCCACTTACAATATTCAATAAATAACTACTTTTGGGATAAATTACTTTTTTCCATTCCCCTGTTTTGGTCAAATTACTTGTACACTTCCCTCATTTAACATACGAACTCTCACGATCCAGTAATTTTGTTCTGACCATATTACATGGGACTTTCTAAACTCCCTTGAAAGACTGATCTACCGTCTCAAAAATATTGTATCATGGTGCATTTTATTGTACTCCTTACATAGAAAGCTGTATCTCATGGGTATTTCAAAGGTTCTTTATAAATGATTGGATTTTTTTTACTTTTGTGATCTAATGATCATCAATCTTTGAGGATTGGATCCTTAGATTTGTTGAGATGCCCCGTATTGCAAACAACCCCGAGAAGCCTTAGTATATCATAAAACTACTTTTGTGTCGCATCACTAGATATTGAAAAGTAAAGAATATTATAATGTTCACTTGAAACTAAATCAGTCCCACCCCAATTTCTTGATAAGGTGGGGATTCGAACCCCTCACTTCTCCTTTGAAATGTGACCACTAAGACAAACTCCAGTGATTGAATATTACGATGTTGACATGCAAGTCTTGCTATCTTTTTAGATTCTAAAGATTTATGTTTGATCTTTAAACTGGATTTCAATATTTCACAAGTGCATATATTATTCCAGAGTAAACTTGCGATGTTTTACTAAATTCCCCTTATGATATCTATTAAAAAAGAATTTCAGGCTGCTTTATGAAAATAAGAGATCATCAATATAATTTATGAAAATATAGCGGTCGTAAATGATTCGATCAAGACCAAAGAGGTCTAAGGTGTTTCGGCCTTATTTTGATTGTCCTATTAACAATTTAACACGACCGTCATTTTCAAACTGCAAAACATTTATTTAGAAGGATATATAGATATTTTAGAAAGATCGAATGCTTGAAACTAAGAATTGCATGCGATCGATTATAGTGTCGAAGGATTTTTAGTTCAGGTTGAAAATTACATGTTTGATTCGCATTAAGTGCATGCGAACCACTCTAAATCAAGATCACATTTCGACCCCCAAAAAAAAAAAAGATCGCATGTTAACCTAGACTTATTTAATTGACGAGACTTGGGGATATTCTATCATAAAAAGCATAGGCTTATCCTCGCCAACGTCAAATTCCCCCATTCTATTTTCTCTTCCAAACATAGCGCCAAAAATCACTGGAGAGCGAATCTAGAGAGAGAAACCCGATGGCGAGCTCCTCGTCGTCCGATGACTTCTCCGTCGTGGTGCTGGCCTCTGACCTCGGGATCGACGCCCGTCCGTTCCTGCTGAAGGAGCCGGCGGGCTCGCCACCGGAGGTCGCGGAGGGAGACGGCGGCGGCGGCGACGACGACTGGCACGATTGCTCTCAGGATCTCTACCGCGACGACGACTTCTCCGACCTCGAATTCCTCCAGTTCTTCGGGCTCCAGGGCTCCGACAAGGCCGGCAACCGGATTTTCCGCATCGTCGGCAAGTACTTCCCCGGTGAGTGGAACCTTCTTTGTTCTGAAGATTCCCGATTGAATCTGGCGCGGCTTTATTGGGCTGATGGTGTTAGGGTTTGATCTGGGTTGAGGGGTTTGGCGTCTTAGGCTCGTGGTAGTGGTGGAGAGATGATTCCTTTTTCTTCCTTTTAGCCAGACGGAACTGATTTTGTTAACCGATTAAGCAGTAGACAGCGTTTACCTTTACGAATACGGTGCGATCACGTGCCGTGCACCGTCTGGATGCTGAAAAATTGTCATCTTTTAGTGTCGGGGAGTATCTGGCCACCGTAACTTTGCCTTTTAAGAACTATTAAATGGTGGGATTCTCAATTTCTAGCTGAATTTCGGGACATTATCAAAATTTTTATTCACAGGTGAAGATCTGGGAATGTCATTTAAATGTTAAGTGAGAGTTCAGTTCTTGAATGCGAGCTCCCTTTCAAACTAACCATAGCCACTGCTCATCGTTCATCTCACAGTATGTCACTTTGCGGAACCCTTCATTTCTTGATAGAATAACCTACCTTGTATCTAAAAGGCTGCATCTTTCGGGTTAATTAATACGTAGAGGTGAAACTCCATCTTCCTGGTCACTCGTGAGGTGTTTGTGCTGAATGCGTTTTGCATTCTGTCATGCTCCATTATCAATATTGGGCTGACCAATGCAAATGGTGGTATGATGTCATGCCCAAGTAGAAGGATCTGGAATCGTGTTTGTAAAGAAGGGTGACTAAATTTTCTTATTGTTGGTTGTATTGTTTCCAGCTCCAGTTGTGAGTGATGTTGGAGGAGAAGACAATAGATTTTTTTTTTTTTTTGAAACACTGTTGCTTTGTTGGTTTGCAGCTCTTGTGGTGAGTGGAGAGCGGCTCCGGAAGTATGTATTTCATAAGATATGCAGTGATCTTCCAGAAGGGCCATTTTGTATTGTTTACATGCATAGTACTGTGCAAAAGGAGGATAATTCCCCGGGCATGTCTATCTTGAGGTGGATTTATGAAGATCTCCCTACAGAAATCAAGGAGAGACTTCAAATTGTCTATTTTGTCCACCCCGGAATTCGTTCAAGGCTGGTCTTTGCCACCCTTGGTCGATTGTTCTTAAGTGGAGGGTAAGCTGACTTTTACTAATTACTGGGGTTGGTTCCGGTCATCAATCCTGGATTTGGTGTGGTTCCCCCTTCTTCATCTCCATCTTCTTCTTCTTCTTCTTCTTCTTCTTCTTCTTTTCTTCTTCTTCTTTGTGGTATTGGTACGTTAGGTTTGGACCATCTGCCTGGTCCAGCGATGCAGTTTTGCTGATGCAGTTACTTCTTGGGGCTTATCTTGTGATTCTATGACTCAGAAAAGTAAACAGTCTGTAATTAAGTTTAAACTTCGTTTGGTTTTTTCAGTTGGTCCATTCCAGTTAGCGGGAAAAAACTCTTCTGTTGCTACTTTTGTTTCTTCTCAGATGTTGAAGCTAAGACTGGTTTATTCTGATGCTTTGACTTCACTTGCTTAGTTAGATTCTGAAATTGTATTGTTTTTAGCCCTCACAATTTCAATAGAATAGTTACAGATAGTAGAATTATTTATTATGAGGAAGGAGAGGAATTCTGTCAAATGTATTTAGGATCGTAGAACTAGCTAGCAGGAGGAAATTAGTCTAGGTTGCCATTAGTCTGTTGGGCGAGTGATCTTTTTGTTTGAAGTTGTATACAAATCCTTGAGTTGGAATATTGTTGTTTGCTTCCGTACTAAAGGACTGCTATCATTGATTGCTTTGATCTTTGCCATTGCAGATGGCATTTCTCTATGTAATTTTCATGAGTCATGCTCCGAATTTAGCAAATGTTGATGATCTCTATGTACGTCTGGTTCTCTTAGGCTTTTTGGCAAGTGAATGTGTACTTTCTGGTTGGCAGGGAAGACATGTGGGTGATTCCTTTGTTCAATTCTGTTTTCCTCCTAAATGTGCTTTTGGTTTGTTACTTGTTATGCAGCTTATATTGGAAAATTAAGTATGTAAGCCGCCTGCAGTACCTGTGGGATGATATAAAAAAGGGAGAGATAGAAATCCCTGACTTTGTCCAAGAGCATGATGACATTCTCGAGCATAGACCGCTCACAGATTATGGGATTGAGCCAGACCCTCTTCATTTGACCGAGTTGCCTCACTCAGCCTACTCATTTGGGAGGTATGAAGACAGATGGGCAGCAAGGGAGTACGCGTCTCGATATTCATGAAAAATTAAGCAGCAATTTCAAGCCGACGCTAGCTGGGTATGGGTAATCGTCTCCAGTTTTGTACAGAATAACTCTTGTCTGGTCACTCGAACTCATACTTTGTAATCCTTTAGCCTCATCTTGTGGGACTAGTAATACTGCGAGTTGTGAAAGCATTATGAATTTTCCATTCCGTAAATGGAGATTTGCTAAAATACCTTGCAACGTATTCCCCTCTGGTCCTGTAAACTTATCTACCTGGACATATGATGCTTATATGTTTGTCTATAAGCTGCATCTATGTTAAGCAGAACCAGTTGCACATGCTGTCTTACTGCCTTTACCCTTTTTAGAATGATGATTCTTCTTTCTAGCTTAAGTCCCAACTGTACAACCTCATAAGCTGTCGCCTTCCTTACGTGAAAAGAATCTCCATTACGTAGCATGTGTTTGTTGCGCTGCTTCACTCGTTTCTCTCGGCGAAAACTCTTCAGCTTTTATTGATGTTGGTGACTATGAGTCTATGACATGGGCTTGATTGGCCAATTTACTGTAACTTTTGATTGAAAGACATAATTTATTCGTTTGTGATTTGAATACTTGAAGCTGGATGGGCACGAGATCAGCTTCTGCGGTGTTTCGTCTTTTGTGGCAGTACTGGGACCCCGTCTGATGATGGGTATGTTTCGAACGGATAAAGATAGAGAGCAAGACTAAATTGGAAGATGCTATAAGCTTTGGCAACAGGTTTCATCAAGAGCTAATTGTATGTTGTCTCAAGTCCCAACTACAGGTGCGGTGGCATACAAGAGGAACTTTCCTCCATTTTGTCTCTTTATTTAGCTTGATGCTCGCACTTTTGCGGACCAATAGAAAGATGAAACATTATGTCATGTCTCAAACTTTACTCTGGCTTAAGATGCTAAATGCAACAATGCCGCACCATTATTCATAATGAATGAAAGAAACAATAAGATGGATATACTAGATTAATTTACAAGCTCAAAATACCAAATTCATTTCGAAAACTTAAATAGACTCTCTAATTATATAATCAACTTTATAAGCTTATTTATCATTTATGCTAAAAAATGGGTTCAAACTTATGAGGTCGAGGTCTAATAGTCATTTCCTTTGTCTGGGATGAGATCTACCATATGAGCGATTGATTTTTTCACATGCTCTATATGAAATATGATAACCTGGACATAATTTTCCCCTTGTTTGGGATCAAGAATAAACTATATTAGCCAAAAAAGGCTGAAGTGAAAATGATTTTCCCTAAGAAATGAGACAATGTCAAAAATAGGAGGACAACATTAAAATTCAAATAGAATAAGAACGTGGGGGTGGCGACCATGTTTTTATATTTAATCTATATTGATAAGGGTTTTATTTCAATCATCACATCATAATCGAAACTTTTCAGTTCTTTTAATCTTGATATTTTTATAAAATATAAATTATAATTAGTAATTTGAACTCACATTCTATATTTAATTTTGTTTAATTATACATTCGTGAATTCATGGTCCCATGGACGAAAGAAAGTCAGGACAAAGGCGGTAATTTGAATCTCTACCAGCAGATGGCGCAACAGCAACACGCCGATTCCATCTCCAAATGAAGAGGGGGATCAAACCCAATTAGACCACAGTCCGCTCTCTTTCCTCCTCCGCCGCCGCCGCCGCCGCCGCCGCCGCTCTCCGGCCAAAACCATGTTGGCGTCACTCTCTCTCCGACGCTCCCTCCACTCCCTCCGCCCCCGCCACCGCCACCTCATAGTCCTCTCTTCCTCCTCCGCCGTCCCCCGCGCCCGGCCAGACCCCATCCGCCCCTTCTGCTCCGACGCCGCCGCCGGCGGCACCGCCACCACCTCGTCCTCGTCCTCCGAGGTCCGCAAGTACCTGGGCTACACCGCCCTCGTCCTCTTCTGCGGCGCCGCGACCTACTACTCCTTCCCCTTTTCCGACAACGCCAAGCACAAGAAGGCCCAGCTCTTCCGCTACGCCCCGCTCCCCGAGGACCTCCACACCGTCTCCAACTGGAGCGGCACCCACGAGGTGCAGACCCGCGTCTTCCACCAGCCCGAGAGCTTGGCCCAGCTCGAGGAGGTCGTCCGGGAGGCCGACGCCAAGAGGGCGCGGATCAGGCCCGTCGGGTCGGGTCTGTCCCCGAACGGGATCGGGCTGTCCCGGGCGGGGATGGTGAACCTGGCGCTCATGGACCGGGTGTTGGCGGTGGACAACGAGAGGAAGACGGTGAGGGTGGAGGCCGGGATAAGAGTGCAGCAGCTGGTGGATGGGATTAAGGAGCACGGCCTCACTCTCCAGAACTTCGCTTCCATTAGGGAGCAGCAGATCGGTGGCATTGTCCAGGTTGGTTGGTATGTCGTGCGTGTTGGGTTTTTCTTTGAGATCTCAGGCTTGTGGGTGGGTCATTGCTGTGGTTTTGGAAGTTGGAGGTTTGAGTTTGTTGTGTTTGGGAAGGATGTGGTTTCTGAAAGATCAGGACTTGTTGACGTTTGTGTGGTTTCAAGATTAGAGAGATTGGATTGCATCATGGAGTTCTTGTCTTTTGGATTTGGTGGATTGGTGTTGTGTTTTGAATTGCTTGTTGGTTTTATTGATGATTGTGGTCTAGACTCTTAGGATGAGATGATGGCACTTGTTCAATTGCATTTTATTATTTGGGCCTGATCGATACATGACCATGATCCATGAATGTTAAGGGGAGGCAAAAAGGTTGTACTCGAAGAATAAGTAGCTTCGGCATTGTGTATCTTTTGGCTTATTGTTTGGTTAATTCCTTGTGTATAGGTTGGCGCACATGGCACTGGTGCCAGGTTGCCTCCCATCGATGAGCAGGTCACCAGTATGAAATTGGTTACTCCTGCCAAGGGTACAATTGAGGTTTCAAAAGAGAAGGACCCGGAACTCTTCTATCTGGCTAGGTGTGGTCTTGGGGCCCTCGGTGTGGTTGCTGAAGTAACCCTGCAATGTGTTGACAGACAAGAGCTTGTGGAGCATACAACTGTGTCAACCATGCAAGAAATCAAGAAAAATCACAAGTACTGATTAATTTATGTTAAATGTAAAATTTGCTAATTTAGTTGAACCTGTTCTTTGAATGACCTCATCTTTTAGCGTGGAGGCTTGAATTGGTGATCCATGTACGATGTATAAATAGTAGGTCCTGCAATAACTATATACGTTGTTATGCTGAGATGCCATTCTTTTGGTAGAAATGTAACCATTCTTCTACTTTCACAGGAAATTGTTGTCTGAGAATAAACATGTAAAGTATCTGTATATTCCTTATACAGATACTGTTGTGGTTGTGACCTGCAATCCTGTCTCAAAATGGAAAGGTCCACCTAAATTCAAACCCAAGTATACAGTGGATGAAGCTTTGCAGCATGTGCGGCAACTCTACCAGGAGTCACTTCAGAAGTATCGGTAACTTGCTCTCCTTTGGCATATGACTTCTCATAGCTTAGATGAAACCAAAAGATTGTGGCTGAGTTTAGAGCTGTTTGTCATTATTGGCCTGGCTATAAGATAGAAACCCAATATATCTCCAAACATTTCTTAACAACTTCTGGCTGTGTAATCTTCTTCTTCTTCTTGGCATTTGATGAGGAGTCATTTTAATAGCTTTTGAAGGTGAGGTGTTGAAATTGATATATCCCTGTGAAGCAGAAAGAGGGATGTTGAATATACACTGATGTCAAGCTATGGCATTTGCTCAGATTATTTTTAGAATTGCCCACTGTGTTACTAGATTCTTTTACTTTTCTTACAAGAGGTGGTTGCTGCGACTCCTGTCATATAATAGGAAGTGCTTATCTGTATGAAAACATTTTTGAGTCCAAAAATATTTTAATCTGCTAGTGAAATCATCTAACTCGATAACACATTCTTGAAGTCGTGAGATAATTTAATTGTACTGAATAAGCTTACTCAAGTTTGTAAATATAATTATGTAGGTGCTGGTTGATAAGGACATGTAGCTACTTAGGTTGACCAGATCCATCTCGGGCCATGAAAATTTTACTCTTTTTCTTCTGTTGGTGGGTATTAAGTTGTATTTACAATGCTCTACCGCTAGAGATCAGAGGCATTCAGGCTCTGAAGTTTGATATGAACTGTTTATTCAGAATGCTTTCCCTTTGATTTTGCTTATCCACCTACTCCTCGTGGTTTCTTACTGCTAGTGAGCCGTCGCATCTTGATAGCTGCAATGCAGTAATAATCTTAGTTAAAGGGGTTGCTAAATTCTTCATTTACTTGCCTCAGCCCTGAAGTTAAATCCTCCAATGATGATGAACCAGACATAAATGAGCTGTCTTTCACAGAGCTGAGAGATAAACTGCTTGCCCTGGATCCTCTCAATAAGGACCATGTCATAAAGGTTAATCAAGCTGAGGCTGATTTCTGGAAGAAGTCAGAGGGATATAGGGTGGGTTGGAGCGATGAAATATTAGGCTTCGACTGTGGTGGCCAGCAGTGGGTCTCAGAGACTTGTTTTCCTGCCGGAACTCTATCTAAGCCAAGCATGAAAGATCTTGAATATATAGAAGAGCTGAAGCGGCTTATAGAGAAGGAGGATATAGCTGCACCTGCTCCTATAGAGCAACGATGGACAGCTCGTAGCAAGAGTCCCATGAGTCTAGCATCAAGTCCAGCAGAAGACGACATATTCTCTTGGGTAAATATGTTGCACATCTTTTACCTCTTTATGGCTGTGTGTGCTTGCACCGGCACAGTTGCATTCTCGGCATAAAGCATTTGATACTAGAGCATACTGGTGATAAAGTTGGGAACTGGACTGGTCAGTTTTGGAACTACTGGTCCTGAACCGGCTGGCTGGCTCGTTCCTGTTCTACCTGAGAACTGTCCCATTCTCATGTTTTGGTTAAATATTCAAATTTCTATAATACAAAAATTTAACCATATCATTACAAAGACATTCCTTGGTCAAGTGGTTATGTGATTGTCTCGTCATACGGAAGACCACGATTCAAATGTTGATGGTTGTTAAAGTAAGTTTTGTTCCCAAAAGATGCTCCAAAACAAGTTCAAAACCGGTTCAACCTGGTAACCAGCATGGCAGGACTGGTTTCTGGGGTAGAACTGGCAATTGACCAGGCTGGTTCCCAGATTGAACCATGCCTGGTGCTTACCCTTACTAGAGACAATGTGCTTAGATTGCTGCATTCGCGGCAGATCTGCTTTTTCATTGTCATTATATTGGGAGATAGGAGTGAGAAATTTGAGCATTTCCATTAGGTTCCCACCATCATAGGTACCATCAATATGCATGTCTTGTATGTTCAAGCATGTAAATCCTATATTTCATTGGTCAGGTTTTAAGAAGCCTGGTTATTAGTGACATGCACACTGTTTTTTGTGGTCTATTCTACTGTTTTTATACTCTTGCCCTCTCAGCTTTGGCAAATAGTGACTTCTGATATGGGCAACCGTTTTCTCAAAATTTCCTCTTGCTTGAATTTGATTTTTTGATAGTTTAGGCAGATTGATAGAATCCATTTGCTGCATGGACCATAATTATCAACATCTGAATTATCTTACCATTGATAAAGCAAATTTTACCTAACTTGCTACTATAACACGGAGTAATGAGCTTAGACAGAGAGATCCACAAGTAAGCCCTGTTTGTTCTGTATATTTACTTAGAATTGATTATTTTCACAAAGTTCTTCAAGGGTGCAGCAAATTACTTTTTTTTTCTTTTTTGTGGTATGTTTGTGAGCATTTTCAACCTTTTATAAAGGAATGGTCTTTATAGCTCATGATTCTCAGTTTTAAAGTGGTGTTGCATCTCTCAGGTTGGGATTATTATGTACCTTCCAACAAGCGATGCTCGTCAGAGAAAGGAGATAACTGAAGAATTTTTCCACTATAGGCGTCTGACGCAGGAACGGTTGTGGGATAGGTATTCTGCTTATGAGCACTGGGCTAAGATCGAGGTAATTGTTACTAGTTGATATATTGAATTGTCTTTTTCCCATTGTTTTGCATCAAGTGTTTTGGCCAATGTTTTCCTCATGCGAAGGTATAGTTTCAGGCCTAGAGTTTACTGTCAATCTTACCTATTTTCCTCTCCCAGCTTTTCACGTTAAAAGATCTAAACTTAAGCCCAACTGTGAAAACGAAAATTATGCACATCTTCATTATTTGTATTTTCTGTTGCTTACCTTGAATTTCCTATAAAGAAATTGTTCAGATGCTATTATTCAGGAAAAAACTCATTAACTCATTTAAGCTCCATCCAAATATACAGGTTCCAAAAGACAATGAAGAGCTTGCTGCCCTGCAAGCAAGACTAAGGAAACGCTTTCCGGTAGATGCGTACAACAAAGCACGGAGAGAGTTGGACCCCAACAAGATTCTTTGTAATAATAAACTGGAGAAATTGTTTCCTCCATCTGAATCCCCGTGAAAATCAGCCTGGAATCGGTTAGTCAATAATTTTGATACGGCTCTACTTTCTTCTATCATCAATTCTTATGCAGTCATTTAAGAAAGTAGGATGCCATAAGATGTTGGCTGTTGAATAAATCGGAGCTCTATGTATTTGCATGATAAAGAGCGGCACACTGTGTTGGGAATAAACCCATGTTCAGCGTCGACATCTACTCCAGCATCCTCAACTTTGATTAGGCATCATGTGTTCCCCAAAACAGAGATCTTCTGGTCTTTTTTTGCAGTATTCCTGGGAAAATGACCGTTGAAAAAATGTTCGCTTGCTGGGCTGTAAAGTGATTTAATTATTCGAGCTTTAGATTATACTCATCAAATTTATGTCTATTCCTTATTCCTTTCTTTGCTTCATGCTTTTTATTTATTTAGGCTTCCTTTTTGGAGGGCTTTGTGGTTAAGGAGTAAAGGAAATGATGATGGTAATTTTTTTTATATTCTTGGAACAAAATCGATTAGGACAAAAGAATATCGAAATGAACGAGGTAGAGTACAGACCGTCGCAAGTTATTACAGCATATGACCTCACACATTCAGTACAACACGACAGCCAAATACATATTGTATATAGATATCAATTCCTCTGAGCAAACCCATAGTTTAGCAGCAACATTCTTCACAGATCCAGCAACAGCATAGAGCAAACAGGCTGCAAAATCGAACATCGTAGAGAGGATTAGAGAAAATATATAGGAAAGAAAGAGCTGAAGGAATCAAAGATGGGGGCAACCAATCAGAGTGATATTTGGCTTACCATCCTTCAATGAAGCCCCTCTCTCCCCTCTTCTTTGAACGAACGAACCACTTCTTCTTGCCCCCCGTGGTGGGTGGGTTCTCAGTTGGGTAGCCTTTGGCACAACAAGAGCAAAGCAAAACAGAGTCAGTTCACGAAAAACACTGTTCAGCATTAGCAAGGACTAGGAACAAAACCCAAAAGCAGGCACAGAGAGAGAGAGAGAGAGAGAGAGAGAGAGAGAGAGAGAGAGAGAGATCATGAGTACCAGGAGGAGGCAGATTCTGCTCGGGTTGTGGCGTGGCCATCCTGGAATCAAAAGAAGGAACTGGGTCTGATGGAGTTCTCTGAGCAGTGTCTTTCAAGGGATCGATGGATTCAAATCTTTTCTGCGAGAACGATGAGAATGAGATGTCTTATGGGTGGTGATGCCTACCTCAGGATGTGGGGAATATTTATAGACACGCTTGTCCCTGATCCGATTAGGTCATTTTTTTCAAGCGAAACCCGGCAAGGCATCTTTACAGTGGATGAATGGGCGGCTGGAGGGAATTTATACCGGGGGGAGGTGGATCAAGAACGTCCCTTCGGTTTATACAAAGCGCCACTTGTCGCCTTCTTCAAACGCCTTTCCATTAAATAAAAGTAAAGAAAAGAAAGATCACGATTTGCTCTAAGATGCTTACTTAGCAAAGAGGAGAAAGCAAAAGGCGGACCCAGAACCGTGAAAGAGAGAATAAAAAAGAAGTCGCGGGAATCGATTAGAAAGTCCCAACAAAGCGTCGTCATCAACGTGGAATCGACAAAAGACACAACTGACGCGGAGTTGAAAAAAAAAAGGGTTTTCACACGAACCTCCCGAGGTTTTCAAAGGGATGAATATCCAATCTTAACGTGTGCATGTACTCACTCCACCATCTTTAGAATATATTCCATGCTATTGCTCCACTATTTGGCCCTCTTTACTTGAATTTTCTATCGACCATCTTCTTTTTTCCTCTTTCTCGTTCCATCCAATTCATATTAATTTTTTTAGCATTTTCAATCCTTCTTTAGTCGAGCGTCGGCAGGCAATCAAGGTGGGGAGGGGTGCCGGTTTACGTTATCCAAGAGGGGTTGCGCGAGGGCTCGAATGACGGCGAAGTCGTGTTTCCCCTCCAGCTGACGCGTGTCTTTCCTTCGCGTCTGGACCGAGATTGGCGACACGTCTGGTGATTAATTCACGTAATCAGGCAGGGAAGGCCCACATGAGCCCCAACGCGATGAAACAAAACCGAAGAAATCGTCGCATCGTTCTCGTTTTGTCTATCTCTAAAACACGGATCTAAGTGTGAATGGATATTTTCACCAGCAGGATCGGCTTTTTCTTCCTGTTTTATTTCCTCTTTACTCAGTCGTCAGACGTCAGGATTAGGTTTGAGTCATTTCAGAAAGAGAGAGAGAGAGAGAGAGAGAGGAGGAGGAGGAGAGAAGAAGAAGAAGAAGCTGCTGGTGCCTAGCCCGAGCATAAGAACTTAAGAAGAGCACGGTGTCATGGGCCTGAAGGGTTACAACTTATGGAACGTGGGCTTGCAGGAAACCTGTTGACAACTCCAGAAGTCGTATGCCGTTTGTGAACAAGGACGGCTCATCATCCTTGAAGTGATGGACCACAACTTTATGATCTAGAAGATGGCCTTGCTTCTGATATATCATACATCACCGGATCTGGGTGAAATTGCTGGTAGCGACAGCCTCGGCTACGGATGAAGCGCTTGGCACGCCGGGCCCGGCTGTATCTGGGAAATCGAATTGGATACCGTGGCTTTAGAAACCCTTGATGCCGATGATTCGGTGGTCCCGAGATAGAATCTAGCATGTAGATCGAGATTCCTGTGGATGCATTGCAGATGGGGTGGGATCGAGGCCGAAGCTATTCGATAGACAGCATTCCCATGACCATTAGAGGCTATTTGCTACAACCAACTTTCTCAGGGCTGGTTAAGCTATGAAATGAAGTGTTATCATTTTTACAAGGTATTTGGCAAAGATATTTTATGGCCGTAACACGCACAAAAACCATAGTGATCTTCAGGAAGCTACTCTTCTTGCTTAAGAGACATGGTAACGTTAAAATATATATGATGCCAATTATATATAGGCTAACATCATGAACAGTTTTTTGACTATCAAAAACCCCAAATTAATATAAATGCAATAATTTTATTAAAAACTATTTTTTTGACTATAAAAAATCCTAATTGATCTGTCCGTGATAAATTTACTTTTTATTAGTTTTATTAAATTAGATCAATATCAAGAAAAATCACAAATCGATACTCCTATAATAAATGAATAATAAAATCTCAAATCGGTACGCTCGTGAACTGTCTCATACTATCTAATTTTGTAAGTAAACTAATTTAAGAATTTTCAGGACATTAATCCTTACATAAATCAAACTTCTTTATAGCTTAGTTACAAAACATCTAATCAGATTGCAGGAACCTTAATCATGCACGGTTCCTAATCCCTTCCAAGTGGCTCCAGCAGGACACACCAGGGGGGCTCACATCCCTCATGTACTAGCCAATAGAAACACTGTCCGCCCTGTAGCCTTTGGGACTGGGAGTAAATGCCTAATTTTTACTGGTGTCCCCTACAAAACAGACATCATTATTGTTCGCTTATCCCAATTAGACACAATAATCGTCCCCCCTCATTAGTTAGTGATGCTGACTGGGCTTAGCAACGTTTGGCCCTTCGCGCTCTCCAGAACCCCCGGTGACTTTTCTTCTCTGCCTCACTGTTGACCTAATTCTCATATTCAATCTTCGGGTGTTGCCTTCGGTCCCCTTCTCATATATCACTGTCTGCATATGGAATTTGCCAGAAAGATCACTCCTCAATTCCCCTTCTCTCTCTTTGATGAAAAAAAATAAAAAATTCACCTTCTCTCTCTAGCCGGGGCTCATTTATTTCGTTAAAAATGAAAGATTTTAAAAATATTTTCATGAAAATTATCGTTTATATCGCTTGAAATGATTAGTCAATGAAAAATATATTTATTACCGACGATAATTTATATCTGAAGATTTTCGTGAACAATAGCTATTTGTTCCAATTTCACTAGCTACGTGTAACTTGCTCTGATTCAATATCAACTATATAGGTTAAAAGTCTAAACTTACGACTCGTGGAGTTTATAATATGTTTCTTAGGTCTCTGGGCAATGGAGCCTTTGCACTTGTGTTCCTGTATTAGCAGAAAAAAAATAGAAGAAATTACCCTTCTCATACTATGGGTTTTGTTGAAGATTTTGTTGAAGATTGCTTCAGGGCACTTTTAAAGTGGCCATTTATAGTTTCCAGTACAATGGCTTATGATAACACTTTCATAATTGAAATGTTCTCTATTAGATATGTTTAATTGGTGGCCTGATGGTAGTCGTTAATAGACTTAGGATTACTATCTTGTGATCCTATGCATCATATGAATATGATCATTCTTCTTATCTGCAAGGAACTGTAGCTATCTTTTTCTTTCTTTTTTTCAATTCTCATCCGACAAAGGAATGTGTTATCATCTTCACCTTTAAAATTTTCACTAATTCTTAATACCACGATGCTTTCCTTATACTTGCCAACACCATAATCTTTCACATGTAAATCTTTACTAAAATGTGAGTCAAAGTAAGAGTATATATTGTTAAGTGATCGTATGAGAAAACTCAAGATATTGATGTTTCTTAGTGATGTATTTAATTATTAAGTACTTTGAAAGTTAACTATATAAATGCTGCGAAATGAAAATGCCTTGACTAGATAGATGTTATTCGATTATAGTACTTTGAAGGGTTAATACCATAAAAAACCTCAAAATGGTACGTTTATGACAAATTTACCAAAAATTAATTTTTTGACCATTAGAAATCCCAAACTAGTATATTTGTGACAAATTTACCCTAAGCTAGTTTTTGCTAAAATTTACCGTCAAATTGCTAAGTAACACATGGTGGTTGATGGTGTACCAATTTAGGGTTTTACCTTTCATTTGTCAGATGTGTATTAGTTTGTAGTTTTTCGTGGTATTATTTCAATTTAACGGAAATTAACTTAGGGTAAATTTGTCTTAGTTTGAGATTTTTTGTGATAAAAAAATAGCTTATGATAAATTTGTCATATGTGTATAATAATTTGTGATTTTTCGTAATATTAACCATACTTTGAAGTAGGTAGAAGTAACTTTTTAAAAAGTTACTGTAAAGTGCTTCAACTTTTTCAAGAATTTGTAAAATAAAACTAAAGTTACCTTACATTGAAGTTGTGGTCACACACGATCATACCAGACACCATCTTCTGCACTATCGAATTGGCTCTAACAACCCCCATCTCTCTCCTATCTCCCTCTCTCTCTCTCATGGCGTGCTTCTAAGACGATGATAATGAAGCATCATCATTAGCACCAAATTAACTGTAATTATGAATGTCAAATAATGTTACTAAAATACATACGTGCAGACATATACTATGTATATATGTATGTTTGTATGTATGTATTCTCTAACCTATTTGGTTGTACTATCTCCTCCAAATAGCATCGTATGTAACAGATGCACCACATCTTATCGATAATGGAGTCATGTTAAAGGAGGGAATATTGTTCAATCACTTCTTAACTTATTGTAAAGATGCCGATTTAATCATAAATTTTCCGATTTCATCAATTGAGTTATAAACATTTGTGCAAAATTCTAATGTAGTCACTCTAGCCAATTTTCAACAGAAATCGTTGACATGGCGGTGTGCCATGTGGCATGGCTAGTGATGATTGGATTGCCGCATTATTGATTTTTGACGAAAATTGATAGGAATGATTATATTGGAATTTTGTACAAATATTTATAACTCAATTGGCAAAATTGAAAATTTTATAATTAAATTGGTATTCTTACAATAATAGTTTTAGAACCGATTAAGTAATTTTCCTTGTTAAAGGATGTCACATGGAACTCGTTAAGTATGTTCATGTTGGGAGCGCGCAGCAAAATCTGTTACCTATACCTTAAGGGATCGTTAAGAGGTAACTCATGTTTGAGCCCATCAACATATTTAATCAGACGTACATTCCCTTGAAAACTTAACCTAATGAGTTATGAGTCAACTAGAATGTTGAGAGCATGCAACAAAAGCCCGATACTTACACTTGGGGAGATTTCTTAGAGGGAGCCCGAGTTCTAGTCCATTAACATATTTAGCTGAACTTGAAATTTAAGCCAATGAGTCATAAACCAATCAGAATATTAACTACTCCGCTCCACTCCACTCCACACCACACCACACCACACCACACCACACCAATTCTCTAATATGGAACTTATCTAACACAACTTGCACGTGCATCCTAATAGTTCATAGGTAATATTTCAATTTTTAGAGCATAATATAAGTCTTGTTATTTGATTGTTTTACAAATGCCTCGAGGTCACTTGTTGCTAAAATCCTTCACAATAAATTAAGGATTCTCAAATACTAGTCTTCTATGCTAGTAGTATATTGCTAAACTGATAAAATTCCTGCCTAGGAAACTTGCCTCGTCTGAGCATGTAAGGTGGAAGACATAAACAACCGCTTATGACTAGTATAAGGAAACTTCTATAAACGATTGAAGCCTGTGCATAGAAGAAATCACTGAATCCACTTATCGACTTCAAGTTTAGGGTAATCGGTGACTGATTGGGAGATACATGTGCATAACACGAAAGAATGAGAATTTTCAAGAATGACGAACAGAAGTCCCCTTGATTGTTCCCCAGATAAATGATCTGGAAAAGATCAGTCGTCTTCACAGTAATCAAGACATTGTTTGAGCATTGATCGCGGTTTCCTTTTTGCTCGCCGAATAACAATTCCTGGCAAACTTTCTCTTAGCCGTCCATAAAATCAAGAGATGCGGTCTTGAGCGGCAGTCTCACTTATTGTGAAAAGGAGAACGTAGGGCTGAATCTTTGTTAGTCCAACGAAAATGACACCTTGAAACAACACTTCAAGAGTTAATTTCCCTGCTGGATAATCATGCAAAACTCGCAATTAGTGACTTGCAAACGGTGCGAGTTCCAGAAGATATTTGATAGAAAAATGATATACTAGAATTTGCGCTTTCCATTAACGTTAAAACACCTAGGTTCTTTGCCTTGGGATCATGAATTAGCTAACTAGTTGAAAGAATCACCATATTCATGCCAGATTCAAAAAAAAAAAAAAAAAAAAAAAATGCCAGATACCGTGTAACTCGGGATATGACAATTCAGAAGTCAAAGGAATAAGAGAACTGTGTCGACTGCATAAGGCGATATTCTCACTATGTCAGCAATTTTCTGCTCTAAAGATGTGAAAACAATTTATGTGATGTAAATAATCCATAACAGCATAAAAGGAAAATATTCCAGTGAAATGAAACATTCAAAGTCGCCAATGTGTTACCGTGCCAAAAATTGACTGAAAACATACATGCATGAAGGAATTTATGGCTGTAATACAGCCATCAAACTTGATTGCCTTTTTTAAAAGGTTCGATAGGCACTTTTCACTCAACCTTTGTAAGCCTGATGACAGCCTAAATTACAAACTATCGAGAATGAACAGCATGACACATGACAGCTACACTGAAGTGTGAAAATTATAGTTTATAAACCAGCCTCAAGTGAAGAAGTTGTGATGAATCAATTGTTAAGATCATGAAGTAAGGAATCATGGATATATAGTTCTCCCAGAGTTTTTATGGCGGGAAATGAAGCAGAGTGCAAGACTCTTTCAACAAGATGCAATAAGAACAATCAGAAAAAAAACATTGACATTTGAATGATATTACTTATTTGAGGCTCATTAATCTACAATCATCTTGCAAACAGCAGGCGCATGTTTAGCCTTCATACAACATTTGCTCCGGACGACTGCTAATTCTCATTGACAGCTAATAATGGCGAAAGGTATAACTCGTAATCACAGTAAATTAGTAGCTGCCACCAGAGGAGAATGCATCACGACTTAAAAACTGAGCGCCTATGATGCAATTACATGCCACATTGGATCAATCAACGAACAAATTATCTGCAAACTTCTATTGTCAAAATGAAGAACCTGCAAAGCTTTGGGAGCTGCGTACTTACTGGGGATAAAAGCCAGCTATACCGAATATCTAACCTTAAATAGCTATCGAAAGTTTACCCACTTACGTAAATTAAAGTAGCAAGAACTACGCCGAACACAAGAACAAAGGGTCAGATCTGTGAACACGACTTTGGAGAAATAATGACAGCACACACCTGTGAAGAAGATACAGTTTTAATCTTTCTTGCTGATTTCCATTTATCCCAGGTGCAAATCAGACTCAAAGTAAACATACATACATACCCATTTGCACTTAAAATTAGCATAAGCCATAGGTTCTAGGGTTTTTGCCATGAAAATGTTCCTGGGAATAAGCAGGAGCAAGAAAAAGGCCAAAAAAGGCAAAGGAGGACAAAAAAGAGGATTACAAGGACGGAAACCTAGATTTGGGTATTAACCAATTAAATTAAGAGTGTGTCCTTTTTGGTCACACTCATTAGTTGCTTTCGTGCATGACAACACACCGAACAAATTGTCTATATTCAAATGATTTTGTTTAAATTCACTAGACACATCTGTGGCCAATCGGACTTCCCCTCCCCCTCAAATGCCCCATGTGTGGGGAGGGGAAAAAAAGCAGTAATAAAAAAAAAAAAAAAAAAAAAGGCAAGAGACAGCTCATTTCCCTCATTAGAATAAAAGGTACCCATGTCCTAATAAAGCCCTATATCTTTAAAAAAAAACATCTTGAAAGAGGAATAAACCCCACAAGCCTGTTCTGGTTATCTCAATATCCCTGCTTTATATATATATAGTTATTTTGTGCTATATAAGAATCGGGCTATGTACGTGTATAGAAAATGAGAAGGTAGGTGGGGAGAACAAGAAAATGGAAAAAGGTCGAGCAATGAATAGGGACATAAACTAATTCAGATAGATGTACCATCTACCAATAAAAACACGAGAGCGTCGATCACAGGCCGGGGCTTGAAAAGATTGACCTTCGTCTCTCTCTAGCCTCTCATTCTCTCTATCCGACAGATCTCTTCTTCAACATTTGCAACTCAGATTCTCTCCCCTTGTCCCATCTGACTGATCGACGACATCACGTCCCATCTATGAAATGGCACTTCCCTCTCTCTTCTTGATGTTAACATGATCATCCAAAGAAACCCTACAAGAACGAAGAAGCACAAACACCGCACGAGAGAGAGAGAGAGAGAGAGAGAGAGAGAGAGAGAGAGCGAATGAAATTCTATGAATCAGAAAATGAGCGTCTAATTGGAACTCTATGATATACTATTATATATGGATTTAAAGAAGATAATCTTTCAGTTTTTTTTGTTGTTGGAGATTAGAGCTAAAAGTCTGGACGGTGGTGGTGGTACAATGAAGAAGGGTCACAACCCACTTGCTGTGTCCTTTGCCTTTGCCTGTGACGGCCGGTCTCGGCTTCCTCACCGCAGTCCACTCCTGACCCCATTTGAGCAGCACCAAGATTGAGATAAACCATTCTTGAATCAACGTTCACATTGGACATATTCCCTCCACTGCTTCCACTGCTATGCCCTTCACTCATTGGCGGGTTATAGATGCTGTTATTCGAATGTGAGGATGCGTTGGCGTTCCCTTCCTCACGCGAGATGACAAGAGCCGCTGACTGGACGAGCTCGAGGCAGAGCCGGAGCTTGTTGGGCTCGATGTGGGCCAGCCCCGGTACGGCACCCTTGAAGAGGAAGTCGGAGGTGAGGGCACGGAGCACATCGAGCGGGGTGACACCATCGACAGTCCGGACGTTGGGGTCCGCATGGTGGTCAAGGAGGACCGCCACCATATCTGGGGACACCATCTCGGCTGCGACATGGAGTGGGGTCTTCCCTGCCGGCCCCGCAGGGCAGTTCACATTGGCAGCCCCGAGCTCAAGCAGTGCCTTCACGACCTCCCGGCTGCAGTTTTCGACTGCGTAGTGAAGGGCCAGTGCGTCGTCCAGGTTGAGACCCTCCCCCATCACCATGAGCTTCACGAGCTCGACATCGGACGAGTCAAGGGCGCGCCGCATCCGCCGTATCTTCTGGTCCTCGAGGTCGGCGCCAGCGGCTGCGACAAGGTCATGGTGACCAGTGTGGTGGGGGTGGGGGTGAGGCATGAGGGATTGGCGGGCGAGGGAAGACTTGAGGCGTAGCTCTTCGATCTTGGTGACCACGTCGATGGGGAGGTGTTTAGCTAGTACTTCAGGTGGGAGGCCAGATTTGGCGACCAGGTGAGAGCAGGTGGTCCACAGTGGTTGCATTTCGTGCTTCCTTGAGGCTATTAGCACTTTCATTACGTCCTCTATCGAGGCCTTCTGGACCATGCTTGCCAATTGCTTCTGCGTACGATCAAATAAGCGACGAATCGAATAAACATGATGAGCAAAGATTGATGATTTTATTGGATCGAACTAATCAACATAACGTGAAAGAAAAACATAAGACTAATTATCTAACCTGTGCTCAATGGAAGATTATAGGGGAGCTATTGTGCAGAATTATGCTTGACAACTTTTTCCTTTTTCTTTTCTTTTTTTTTCTTTTTTTTTCTTTTTTTTTGTTTTGAAATACTTATATCAGAATGGAGAATTTGGACACCCAAATAGAGAAAGTGAATGTTTTGGGAAAAGTTGGGTTTGGTAAGCTTTTAACTGTGTGGGATGACAAGACAATGAAGAGATCGATCCAAAAACCTAAAAATGGGAAAATTCTAACCACGGAATTAGGGCGAACCATTTGAAGAAACTCCATGTTCGTACATAAAATCAAACTCGCGGGGACGCAAGAACACCTTACATAAAAAGAAAAAAAAAGGTCACAGGAATTTGGTCTTTGAGGGATTAAGAGACTCAGACATTAGAAGTACTTAGGATTCCTTCAATGTCTCAAAGGAGAGTCTGGATGGTGAGTGTTTTCAGTGTCCCTCAATCACACAGAAAGTGAAGCCAAAAAATGAAAAACCCAACTGAAGCACAAAAAAGCAAAAGCCCCTCCAATCATCAACAAGAAACGTCATCAACCAAATCCTCAACAGCAAAATCTAATCTTACCTCCCCAGAAAAGGCCATACCAATCAACGCACTAGCGGGGGGAGGGGGTGGGGAGAGAGAGAGAGAGAGAGAGAGAGGGCGGGAGGAGAAGGATATGAGAATTGAGACCTGAGTGAGCAATGCGAGCTGCTCGACGCCGAAGGATCGGGCGGCGGCGAGGGTGTCGAGGGCGAGGTCGACGGCGGAGGTGCAATGCGTGTGCCAGCAGCCGCGCTCCCCGCAGTCAGGCCGGGGCTCGTGCTTCTGCGGCACGATTGAGACCTGCCCACTGTACAGGAACTGCAGCAGCAGCAAGAACACCTCGTACCCCACCGAGCTGACCGGGATCACCGCGGCCCGCGTCGAGGGCGGCGCGGCCCTCGAGCCCGACCCGGAGGATGGATCCGAGGAGGGCCCCCCGGGGGACTCGGATCCGCAGAAGAACTTGCGGAAGAAGAGGCTGCGGGCGGCGAGGATGCAGCGGTGGGCGTGGACGAGGCGGCCCTCCACGCTGAAGGTGACGTCGCTGAAGGCCTGCCCGTTGATCAGGAGGTTGAGGTAGTCCAGCGACAGGGATCTCAGCGAGTCCTCGATCGACATCTTCTCGTTCTTGATTTCCCGTCCAAGAAGCGACCGCGTTGCTGTTTCTTACTTGTTTAGGGTTGAGAGAAAGAGAGAGAGAAGATGGGGACAGAGAGGGGTCAAGAGGAGGAGGTGGAAGTATTCATGTGGGGTTTGCGAGTTCTGTTGGGAGTGTGATCAGAGGAAGAGGCGAGATTCTTCCATGGAGATGGAGATGAAGATGGAGATGGAGATGGAGAGTGGAGGTGTGTGTTGATAGATATTTTGGTGGAGAGAGAGAGAGAGAGAGAGAGAGAGGAGAGAGAGAGAGAGAGAGGCTGAGTGAAGCAACTTGGGTGGGCATTCTGGGCGGCTGAGCTTATTAAAAGGACGAGTTTATTTTATTTATTTTTGCAATAAACATTTGGCAAAAAATCAGAAAATATAAATTAAACGAGAATACTGTCAGGTATGCCTTTATGGGTTTGTAAAATAATGTGACCGATACTTCATAAATACTGGATAAAATCCACCAGTCGAAACATTCACTTATATATACGGCCGCATAAATTTTTTCTAGAATCGTAATATCTAGCATTTCTCGTATAGACAATGACCTATGTATATATATATATAGCTAGCAGGATAAGTTGACCCGGAAGAGAGAAAATTACCGGGATAAGGGGGAGGAGGATGATCACAAACAATTATTTGTTTGAACGCTTTCTATTGACCGAGGGAAGGGGAGATGTTGTGTCCTAGCCCTGAAGGTTTGACCAATGACATACTCGCGTTCGTGCCCTAGTTTTGAAAATTGAATTCCTAAATAAGAAAACACGAACTTTAACTCATATACATATACATACATATATATGTGTGTGTGTATGATATCAGCATGTGTAAAGGGGGATTGCACAATTTTCATTTTTATTTTTGTTTGGTTTTGACTATATGCAACTAAACCGTGTGTTTATTTGTGAGTGGACGTAAAGCTACAAGGCAAACCAACACACGGTTGCCTTAGCTTTACGTCCACTCACAAAAGAAAGACCCCCGTCTTTTGCACTTAGTCCTCTTTTGTTAAATTTACTTCATGCCCTCTCAAAAGAAACATACTCCTCCTCATCATGTCGTGGTATATTTTTTTCTCTTCATTTCCTCTCGTCTTTTGTCACCTTAGAGTACGTTAAATGAATGCTTACGAGACCTTTGCACTATTACCCCTAAATTCTGATGATTACTTCCTCGATCACTCAATAATTAAGGTGTTGATTGCCGAGCATCACTGGGTGATCAGCCATGGAAGTTTCACATGTGTCGCTAAATTAGACTATGATTCAGTAGCTAGAGGAAAAAACTTAAAATTCTATTCACAGTACAAGTTCAAAAAGGAAAATATATCTTTCAAATAACTTTATTTTACGCACTATAATCTCACAATAAAAGGATTAGTAATATTATATTGTGCCTTTAATAATCCAAATTCTATAGTACTTCACCGGATTCTTTTTTATGTGCTTATATATGTTTAAGTATGATATTTTGAGTATATATTTACAAATAATTAACTGCACATAAAATCAAACGGATTGTTGAAATCAGCGTTCAAAAAGACTTGGAAGACATGAATGAGAAAACATATAAAAATTCAGTACATTGGCTTTAAAAGAGTATGGGCAAAGAGCCACTAAATATTCTAAACTATACTTATTGTGACACATTTATTCTAATCTTTTTTCTATGATACCAAAAAAACCCAAACTTGTGATGCATTTATCTTCTATCAAATTTTTGTTAGCGAGAACAGTTAAAAATCTGCTTACATGGATTCCAAAAAGCAAACAGTATTGACCTGGTGCTCATGTGATTTTTTAGCAATAGCATATTGTTCTGTAGAGCTGTTGTTTTGGTTGAAAAATAATCTAATTAAACCTAGACGTAAATGTATTACATAGGTACAAGTTTGATGTTTTTTTTATGTCACAAGAAAATTTTTAGAGTAAATGTGTCAAAATAAATGTATTATAATTTCTTTTTTCTCAAAGAGTATCAAGCAACTTCATTTCTTTTTTCTATCCTTGCGGCATGTTTGGCAAAACGTCCTTAACCTAGGTAGATCTAGTTTTAAGTTTGCTAGTTATTGATTCTTTGTAACCTCGAACAACAATCATGGTCATGGATTTTCCTCCCCTATATCGGTTGATGGTCTCTCGTAATCTCAAGTTGAAAGGCAAAAATAATATAACATTTACAGATTTCCCTGGATTTATTTCTGTTTTTTTTCCATTTAAATATTGCCACTTATGCACTTCGATTTAAAAAGAAAAAAAAATCCAAAACTCTTAAGACTTTCACAACACTCAAACATGTAGATCCACACATCAATTTCTAATAATTTCTGAAATTCGGGTGACATTTTAAATAATTTTTTTGGCCAAATAGAAAATTTACCTTTTTTTTTTTGTTTGATCGAGAAAATAAAAACTAAATAAGAAATTTAATCTGAAATGAGTCACATCAAGTCCCTCCAAAAAGAACAGTGGAGAAAACAAAACGCCATTTTCTACGTGCACCTCATCGACCCTCGGGGAATTGAATGGTGCTCTAACCTAATTATTGTTGTTTCCCCAATTCTCAAGGAGGATAATTAGGGACTATTAGCAAAAATGCATGACCATGCATTCAATTCTGAGCATGTGCATCATCGATGTCTCCATTATTTTAAATGTAAGCTGCTTTGGACAGATGGGATGTTGCTCGCTAACTGATTGTGCATTTAATACTCAAAGGATGATAAGTTAATGCACAGTGATCTGCTTTTCATCAGATCATAATGACCTAATCCATATAAAAAAAAAGTACGTCCCTCTAGTTCAAAATCACATGAAATCATCCAAATCAAAATCCCTTTGACAGGTTCTAATCTCCTGCATTTTTTTAACAAGTAGAGAGTAATGTTAGACATTTGAATTAAATAAGCATGCTAACTAAAATGATATAATAGAATTATATTTTACCGACACACAAATGTTACTAAGTAAGATTGACTTCACATAACGTTTATATCGTTCGAAAGGCCTTCCGTGCACATGTGCATATGCTTCTGACTCATGTGATAATCGTCGATTTCATTTTGATTGGTACCCATAAAAAAACCCCAAACGACTTGCATGAGAGTTTGATTCATCTTTCACTAACCCGGGGGGGGGGGACAAGGGGTCGCGTGCACGTGAGGAAGGGCCCGGCACGTGCGGGGGATGGGCCGAAAGACATTGGCTCAGGGATTTTAGATTAGTGGTCGTAAAGCCACAAAACTTGTCAGTTGAGTGGCAGTGGAGAGAGAGAGAGAGAGAGAGAGAGAGAGAGAGATCAGGGAGGGTTTTGGTCATTCCTCCCCTGCCTTCCCTTCCAATTCGTGACCGGACCCCGAAACAAATCCCATCGATTGACAACACATCACTGACTGTCGTTTGATTTCAAAGACCTCCGATTTGACGTTTGACTTGTCTTGTCACCTGCCCCCACGCACACTCAAATTGCATCCCCCAGGCCCTAGCGCGACGGATAGCTACGAGGTCAGTGCTCGTATCCCTGTATACTTTTCTTGATATTTATTCGGTGAATTTTTTCACTTCTTCAAGTTGGAAAGCCGAGTGATCATCCTGGTGAATAAAATAGGAACAAAAACGTGAATTGATAATCATGTATCGAGTAATACATAATACTATATTATACTATATATGATAGTCGTCGTGACCTCTCACATATATATTTATTATGAAATCGAAAAATGCACTGTTTAATAGATGATGATGTTGATGATCATGGCTGGCTTGGGTCCCATGGGGGCTTTGAATGATTCCCCATTTTGGGGTCTTCTGCCTAACCCCCCACATGCACGCAACATACATCGGGGAGAGTATTTAAGATCTATGCCAAAAATATCACCAAATGCAGCACTTTTTTTAGCCTCAACTGTTCTGCTAATAGTATTAGAATCGCTACAAAATATTTCGTTGCACCGTAGGTCTTGAAGAATAAACATCAGAACGAGATAGTGATGGGCCTGGAATTTCAACTCAAGCGGTTGAAATAAGAACTCGAGCAATATCTCGATCTAAAAAGGAGGTGCGGTGTAATTAATATAATGCAACAGTTTTATAGAAAATGGTAGATGTTAACGAAAAAAAATATATTTGACAGCTAGTGATCGAGTAGGAGGCCGCGGCGGCGGCAGCGGTGGCCGCTACCCCTCTCAAATGGGCCCTTGGGTAGTTACTGGAAATGGCGCGCGCACACTCTTTACTGCATCAATTTCTTTGTAAAAAGAAATCTGAGCAACAAGATTTCTTGCACTTACCCCTAAACAAGAATCATGTCCGATACCCATTATAATTTTCCAAGGCCAGAACAGTTGCCATATGTTCGATCTCTTCAATTTTCAGGAATGATCAAATAGAACACTGGCGTTAGTTTCCGTACATTAGATTAAATCCACCTTAAAGATAAGCCACTAATGTTTATTTTTATTTTATTTTGAAAACATGGGCTATTTATACTAGGGCGTAGCGAAATCAAACGACTCACTTTCTAGAGATCGATCAAGATCTCATCTTTATAAAGCACAGAACCAAGTTTTTACATAGACCTATCTATTATGATATGTTAGTGCTTTTGTGATGATTTTAATGAAAGAATAATACTTAAAACTCTCGATATACGAAAGGAAATTTTGTCGACCAATGTTTTAGGGCACTTACTCAGCAATCGAATCATAAATAGTTGCAATATCATTAGAATATGGTATCTACTCTCAAGTGTCGGAATTTAGGGTTTGACCCAGAAAAAGGAGGGTTGATCTGATCCATAACGTTATAACACAGAATAATTTCTTTTTCTCGAGGATGTGAACATATAAATAATCAATCTAATGGAGTCTAACCTGCGTAGCACGTTCAAAAAGAAATAAGATAATCAGGTGCCTCAATTTCCAAGAAAAGCTACGAAGAAAGGAGCTCAATAACATTTATTCTCTTCATGTACACACACACACACACACACACACACACACACACACATATATATATCTATTATGTACGAAGATGCTCGCAAGATTCCATCAAATTACTTTTTCGTAGCGGGGTTCTTTTTAGGGTAATATGATTAATGCATATTGCAATTGAAACAATATTTTCCTTAGATATAATCCAAGTTGGTACAAAAGCATGTGAACATTTGTTCCCAATGGGGATCAATTCCTCCACCATAGTCGCTGCACTAGGGCACAATCCTCCAATTGCATTCTTAATTCCTCGCCCATGATTCAAAAAATCATCGATTGTTTAATTGTCCCGATTTATGTCTCTTTTATAAGTAAAAGTTATAAGGCATGTTATCTGTGTTTTTTGAACCCATGAAACCCGATTCTAGTAGGTTTCTTAGTTTAAGCAGTTTAAAAGGCTATTATACTATGGCTGATCTAGCTTACTACTATCCTAAACATCAGCAAAAGCCAAGAAACATAGTATGCTGCCAGTCCATATGAAGGCAACTCTCTTGGGCTATGCAAGGGCGTATTATCTCGATAACTAGTCCACAAGTAACGATGGAATTATTAAATCAATTTTCTAAACCCGTCTTAGTAGATTTAGCATTTCTCTTAATTCGCTAGGATTGTGTCTAACAAGAAGAATACCCAACATCATTATAAATAAGTGAAAAATAAAAACAGAAAGCCAAGAAGCCAGCTGGCTTCTCCTGCCAAACACCCAGTTTGGCAAGAGCATTAGCCAGAGACTTCACATCCAGCTTGTTTCCCAACATCTTAAATATGCAACCTTTTGCATTATTGCCTTATGTTATACGCGTGACATAAAATTGGAAGAAAAAAAAAAGAGTGGAACATACGTACTTATTATATCATCGCATATGTTGGATTTTCTGATCGACATCTTTCTTTCTTAGAAGACCCCTAGAAGTCAAATAAAAGCCATGTGCCCCTTAATTTATCCTCTCATGATATGTCATCTACTGCCTCGATAGATAGGTCTAAATGATTCGATTTGTTCAAAACCCTCCATTGACCACGAAGTCTTTGGAAGATACCAGTCGCTTGGCAGCTGAAAATGAACTCATGAAAGATTAGCTATGGCCAATATTTTCTTCATCAATCATTGACACGACGGCTCCAAATTTCGAATTGAAAATTCAAACACTCAGGCCCAACTTTTGCTTGTCCTCCGAGAAGTCTCTTGTCGATTCCTGACCTAGCACTTCACTTCCCACACATATTTATCTATGTGATGCTTATTGACAAGCACAGAGGAAAGGCCACGTTACGGGTTCCTTATAGTGGAACTCCTAGGTTGAAATAATAATGGGAAGAAGAGATAATTTGAGGAAGTTGAAGGTGGCAAAAACACAAATGCATGGTGAGATGTCCAACCGATTCATTCATGTCATTTAAAATGGTTACAATCATGGGGATGGGGTTGACTTTTGACTTCTTTCTTTTTCGTTTTGAACTTGGGACTTTGGGGAGGCCATGGAAATTGTAGGACCCCACCCTCAATTCTCTCCTAAAATTAATGGTTGCTGAGTTGGTGATTAGATGTATATCAAGCTGGCTTGAAAGGATGGCCAATTCCTTATATGGGAAGTGGGTGTGAGATTGAGAGAACATATCACTCAAGGTTGTTGGTGTTGGGGGGTGAGTGATTGTAGGGTCAAAATGCCCACGTTCAAATGTTGTTATTTCCCATTTTGTGGTTGTGGAATGGAGTTGGAGTCAAGCTCAAAAAGAAATTGCACGATTCCACCAATTAAGGTCCTCCTAGCAGATCTTATCTTTCATCTATCTCCCCAAACTCTCACATGTAAAAGGCCAAAAAAAAAAAAAAACCATGGAAAGTAGAAACCCTAATGGGTCTAAAGAGGTGACATGTGGGAGGTGGCACACTCTCTCACTCCCTATGGAAGGTTGGCAAGCTTTGACCCTTGGTGAAGTGACCGGTTGACCTTAATGTGACAAACACACTTTGAACAAGAAAGATATGAGAAGAAACCTCATGATCTGATATGCGGAATAGAAAGATGGCATTGGCCTTTGTGGGATTCGTCTTTGTTAGAATGATTAGACTTTGACTGATCATGTGAATGACCATCTATTTTCAATTGTCGCGTCTCTCTCTCTCTCTCTCCATATAACCTTTAACTCCTTGCTTCATGGGGGCATATATACCGAGCACAAATGGGTATTTGCTTCCACATGTTATATTTTTCCTTATTGGTGAGATCAAAATCATTCCTGACCATTAAGCCAAGTACTCAATTAGCTCATTGATAGAAATGAAACCACTGAAAATTCCATGAAATGATATGTTTCATTCCATTTCTTTGATGGGAAGGACAAAGTGAAAAGAAAGAACAGGGAAAAATATGATAAACACATGTATAGTAAATAAAATTCGGCGACATATGATTATTGTCACTTCATGTCCTCGAGATTTTGTTTGCTCGCTAGTACGAGTTTTTTTGTACAACCATGTGTATCGTTGCATTTTCTTCAGCTCCATTATATAAAATTGGACGAAAGTTGGATCACACCCTCCCAAGATAATTCTGCACACACTACTTCCAAAACTGACCTATCTTGGAACCCTATCTCAAGCACATTAGTTTATATCATACGCGGATTCGAAGCATTAAATAAAGTTGCATAAGACAAAACTGAGAAGGGAAACGATCCGTCTTCTGTAGGTGACATGAATGATATGGAGTGCCAAGAAGCTGGTCCGCGCTTATATGTGGTGGACATTAGGAAAATGCCTAATAAACAATCTCCAAGCAAACAAATTGAACTCTGTCCTTTCTGATCCATCACCGGGCCAAGCAGCTAAAGATGCGGAGATTAAAATGTTAAAAGTTGTTTTTTGTTCGTTGATTTTCACAAATTCTGCAATTACAAAGAGTCTTCTTGTCGCTTTCACCCAATTAAGGAAAAAAAATTAGGGACTTAATTTATTTTTAATCAACTTTTTCATTGTCGGCATCAATGGTCCCATATTGATTGGAGAACTGATCAGTACTAGATTCTTTTAACAATGCGCGCTTAATGTGGCATGATACTAGTTTTTAAAGCTTTCCTCGTACTAAAAACCAGCAGTAATCTTTCTTAGTGATGTCTAATGACGAAGGCCTTATTTCAAATTATGTATTTTGCTTAAAAGAGCGAGGTTTTCGTATTATATCCTTTTTCCCTCCCACGAAGATGTTGAATTAATGTATATGTAGAGTGATATTTCTGGTAATCTATTTCATCAATATGCATCCGAGATCTGCATTTATTAGTCGCAGGTACTTTATTTGAGATCTTTACTGATCAAAGAGAGATTAAAGAAAATAATCAATCAAGCATTTGCTCTGAACTTCATATCCCGAGCGAGTGGGGCCTTGGAGAAATGAGACTTCTTTGCTTCGTTGATAGCCTATATATTACAAATTAACTCCCGCTTTGGGTTGAAACCCAGGATTTATCAAACCCTTATTTCAAATGTCTGATTGATCATACATATGGTGTATATTTAAGATAAAAGGTACAAAATGAAAATTTAGGCATAAGGTCCTAATCTTTTGGCCAAACGGAACGTGACAATTCTTTTTTTACTTAAGTTGGGTCATCGGAACATCAATCTATTCCTAAAATAAGTACGACTCAAACCCTTTGACCTTTACCAAATTAAGGCAAGAGTTCCATCTCATGGAGGACCAAACTACGTACGAAAGAGAACAACCCCACCACATGGAATTTTGGGGCAGAATCACTCAATTAGATTGGCAAGATTGTGAGAACTCTCTTTGTATGCACGCGCGCACGTTATTTCAATTGATTATAGATGGTCGTGGAATTGATACCTAAGTCTGCCATGATCACTCAATCGTTGTTACTTTCATAATTGAATGCGGCTGTTCATGGGATGTATTCCTAGCCTCACATGAGCCGAGACAAAATCATTCTTTACAAACAAGCAACTCTCTCTCTCTCTCTCTTTTTCTCGTCATCTTTTTCACTGATTGTACAAATCACCTTTGACCAAGACTTGGCAATTAAGAAAACGCATTGGGTCCAATAAGAAAGTACGATTAAAAACATATTTAGGTGCCCAAATTAACATTTGCTATTCAGTAGGCTTTCTAACTTTGTCCATGACACGGAGTTCTTCTTCAACCAGATGTTTGTGGGACTATGGCTTTTAGTTTGTTGCCTTCTCTCTGACTTTTTAGCATTTGTTATAAAATAAATAAAGCCTTCAACATTATATGAATATTGTCTCGTTCACTCTTTCTATAATCTTTAGGAAAGTAAACAATTCTCTAAGTTCCTTGAAAGTAAAAAGCATCCATAAAGCCTCCTAGGAGAGCACCTTGGATTTCTTTAAGTAGATTAAGATCGGTTTTGAAGAATTCCTACTGAGTGTTAAGGTGAGCTTTTTATTTTCATACTATGGAGTATCTAAATTGACTAATTTCCATAAACATGCGAACCGCTTAATTCAAGTGCATGGGTAAGACACGACCCGCCAGAAGGCATCAGTGGTCCTCGAAATTATTCTGAGTGGGAGATGTTGAGGTTCGATAAAGAGATTTGTTGCATCTAAAAGTAAGCTAAGACCCGATCATTCCTTTTCGGGGCCAACTTGATAGGCTTTTATTAGGTCTAAAATATGACCAACTTTGTATAAATGCCCATTTGCAATCCATCACATATCAATTTTGTTGACCAATCTCGATGGATGTAATCATTTTGTTTCAAATGTGGAAGTAAAGCTAATGGAGCATTCTTGTGTCTGTCCTAAGTTCATAGAAGCATGATCAAGACATAAGCTCTAGAACGTTAAATAAGTCGGATTTCGTCTATGGATTAGTAGATGAAGATTCACTTTATTTGGGTTCAAAAGACCATAAAGTTACAATATATATATATGTGTATTAATTTATAAGATTATGTTGATATAGTTTGTTATCATGAAAAGATGTGATTGAAAAAATGATTGTTGACATTAAAAGTGGTGATGGTGGGGAGAAAGTATCTACTCCTATGAGATGTATCGATTGGTTATCTATAAATAGAATTAAATTATATATGTTCAACGCAACTATTCAAAATAACTTCTTCTTTATAATTCTCTCTTCTTCTCTTTTTAAACATCAACTATGATAAAACATTTAAGGTGAAATTTTGAAAGAGAAATTGAGTAATTGTTGAACTCATTTATATTCGGTTTTGGTGTATATCCTGGAGGTATATTCGTTCTAAACCGAGTAGCAACAATAGTAGAGGCAAATAATACCTAAATGATAGAGATTGCCAATGCATATTAAAGATCATAACCACTGCTCTATTTTTGTTAGCAATCAAAATTCCCTAATTGACTATAATGACATTGCATTTTAATAGGCTAGTTTTTTCACTTGTGCATAAGTTTTTTTTTGGTAACCAAGGATTCCGCCACATGCCCCGTGCCCAAACAGCTCCTGAGAACCGGGCCCCTATACTTCGGGGAAGACTAGCATAGCAACCCACCGCCATGGCCCCCCACTTAAATCACTAGCAACACAGGGTTTTGAACTCTCGACCTTAGCGATGAGGAAGAGATTCTCAACCAAACTACCCATGGATGGGTAATTCACCTGTGCATAAGTTTTTGTTTATATAACTGTAATTTTTTTTGCTGTTATTTGATAACACGTTACGATTGGAGACCAGATGACATGCTTCTTAATAGTTGTTATTAACTATTGCAGTTGTGGGAATAACATATCTATGAGGAATTTGTCAATTAACATCCTTTCACAATCACAAACGTTACTAGAAATTCATATTAAATAGATCCTAAATATGCTTTTGAAACTCTTGTTAAATGACTTGCTAGGGCAATATGGTGACGCAGGTTCTTCATTCTTAGATTGAACTTTATTAAAGATAAGAACTATCTAACTACCATATTATGTTCATGTTGGATTCCAATATTCAAATGTCAGCCTTACGAATCAAAGAATCACTAATTAAATTGAAGAATGATTGCATATGCAAAATCATTTCAATGCTATTCAGGATAAAATTGAATGGGCCTTTTTTCAAAAGAAATCATTTAATCATAATGTTTACATGCGTTTCCATTTTGCCAATGGAAAGGAATCTAATAATGCATTCCCTAAATCAAATTGTGCTACAGTTTACATCTCTCTAAATTGATATGGAACTTTGACAATATATTCTTTCCAATGAAATTAACATCGCATTGTCCTCCTGGTCAAAGTAAAATGTCTAGCTAACTGGCCACGTGAAACATCGCTGGGTTAATCATTTAATCTTTACTTGGTTACAGAATGCTGTAATTTGTAAAGTGGGTCGCAAAATGTCTCTGAAAAGTACACTAGAATAATTGTAACATTTGAGATTGGCGGGCAACGAGCGTTAATTGGGGAATCCACTTGATTTGACAAGACGGGGTGAGTGCAGGTGACGAAGTTGATGTAGACAGATGACCAGACTCTTTCAGCACCCTCTCTTCTTAAAAAAAAAAAAAAACTAAATCAAATTCTATCAATTATTTATTTTTTCTTATTACATATTAATTTTAGCTGGCCTTTTGTACCGAACTAAATCTAACTTTTCAGTTCTATCAAATGGAAGAGGTGATGTAGCATGCCACTCGACCGATTTTCTGAGCTCCTGACAAATTCGGTGAAAAGGCTGCATCATGGTACCGATTTTTTTCGTCGGATCATGGAACCAAATCAAAAGGTGAGAAATAATGCTTAAAATGAGGTATATGGCTAAATGGGTGTAATCAATTTCAAGACACGTAGATATTAAATTAAAAATCTAAAACCTATCATATCAACGTCAATTCTTAAAATTTGAAATCAATCCTATTAACTTTGGAATTGATGAGGGTATTTTTTCTTTTTTTTTTTTCTTTTGTTCCATTTTATTATATGTATATGTTAAATATGAATATAATTCTTTGTACTCAACAATAATTTGTCAAATTATTTGATTTCAATAAATATCTTCCATTTTCAAAAAAAGAGTATAGGACAGGGGTAGATTAATTTAAAATTGGTTCGGTTACTATTTCGATTGCATGTTTCAAATTATGGCTTTTCAAATAAAGCCTACCGGTTGAAAATATAAAATTTGGAACTGAATTAGTTAACATTGATTAACAATTTTTTAGATTGGGAACTAGGCCAGACCCCTTTGATTTGGGACGATTCTCGAATTGATCCAGCCCGATCGTTCATCTCTAATTGCAAGAGATTTATATCAACAAGTGTTCATAGCACGCTTGGTTTTGCCAAAGAGGCAGAGGGGAAGCAACCTAAGAGCGACGCGGGGGATAAGGAACGGCCGAGGCTTCCTGGGAAGGCGACACGTATGTCCCATGAACAGTCACCGTCGACTTCCCCTACCTGTCTCCACAGTAGGGTTTTGCCTGTTCGACGTAATGACGCTTCCTCAGTCAATCCTCTGCACTGATTCTCATAAAAGGGCAAAAGAAAATGAAAAAAAAATATGAACAACCCATCTCTCTCTCTCTCTCTCTCTGTCTCTCTCTAATGGATGTTCTTGTTTTTTTGTCACTCAAGAGCCGAGGCTCAAAACTCAGAGCCTGGCTCATTCTTTTTGCTTAGCTTGTCGTCGAATCGTCTTCTCCTTTCTCTCTTCTGCTTCTGATGGCGTCTGAGTTTTCTGAGGTTCAATTTTCTTGTATCTGCTAAGAGGACTGATCACACTGGGTCAGTGCAGTGCCGATAAACTCGAGTTAGGGTTGGCTTTCTGACTGACAAGTGGGGTTCATCAAGAGACATGATACGAAACGAGTACAGAGCGAGTGGCGTTTCCGTCACTTCGAATTCAAAGCTGCCTGACATGACATTGCTTGGACTTTGACCGGTTCATCCGCAGATCCGCCAAAGCGTCCAATCTCTTTCAAGCCAAGGCCAAAAAGAAGATGGTAGTAATAAAAATTAAAAAAGAGTCGGCAGGAATTCAGTTCTCGACGTTACTCAGACGGAAACTTCACGGAAAATTGTGAAACCCCAGTGGAAAGAAAAACCAGAGTTGAAGAAAGAATGGTGGTGCTATGAAGTCATGTCATATATGATTCTGTACCCAAAAAAGGTTAATCGATTTCACTGGCTAATGTGCTTGCATTTTGATCACACGTGTAATTGACAATCATGCATGAAGTTAAAAAAATCGTATGAAATTATGACAATTGCGATTTGTTGTGATCGTATTTATTTTACGTTTGATTCAATCATTATGTTAAGAATTGGATTTGGATTATCGACATGGTAATCTTTTTTTGTAAAGGAGTACTTTCCATTTATTTATGTGATTTGCCATATATAAATTTACTTGAGTATCTTTTTGAGATACATTTCTATTTTTTTTTTTTTTTTGTCTTTTATAAGCTAAAAACAATTTAAGCTCTATGGTAACAATATAAGTTCAATTCCTCCACACAATTCCTTTAACCTGATTTTGTAAACTAAGCAAGGCCTATCTGAGTCGATCTTGTAAGGGATCTGTCAAATAACGCATGTGATCGGGCTTATGAGGCTCACAAGTTCAAGCTTGGCGTGCCTAGGTAGTGCCCTGCAAAATTTGAGTTTGGGTAGGCTGACTCCAACCCTTTTAGCCCTAGCTTGTGAACGCGACTTATTTGTATTTATTGTGGTCATTCGAATGACATTTTTAGATAAAGGGAAAATAAATGAGATTTTATTTACCAAAAAAAAAAAAAAAAAAAAAAAAAAACGAGGTTCGACCAAATTTAAGTAGCAATCACTTTCCTCCATACCCATTATTCGTTTCGCATTATATTATGAATGATGATGTAACTTTTTTGGGTTTTGCTTCTATGACCCATCCAAGATGAACCTTTATTAGGGTAGCTTATGATAGGATTGAGGGAACATAATTAATCTGGTCGGGTTCTTTGGATTTCATGGATTAGTTACGAAACGATTATCTTTCTTTTTCCCTAACTTTAGAGGAGCAGAACTAGGACCGGAAATAGTGAACTCCCTTTTTATGTCGACGAGATCCCAAAAGGAGCAATTTATAATACTTTAGCTAGTTGGATTAATTATATGCTCGCTTTTCTTGATGGGGACTCAAGGAATATTTAATTTGTTTATGTGATTATAAAAATTGCAACAAATTGTGTCATAAAGTGCGTAGGTCTAGCTAAGCATTCTTCCAATTTCGAGACAATATTGATTAACCACTCTCGTTAAGGAAAAATAGAAAAATCAGCGGTCCAATCTTAAACCTATTTTCGACCAAAAAAAAAATTCTTAAACTTATATCCTCATTATTCTACGCAAATCACAGATCCACAAAATTGAACTCCTCGAAAACTACAATGTCAATAATTTTAACCAGTAAAGAAGGTTTTGCACCAAAATCATAATTTCTTTTTCTTTTCTTTTTTTTTTTTTTTTTTTTTTTTTTTTTTTTTTCTGTTTTTGCATTGCTCAAGAAAGTAAGGTGAAGAAATTATTGCAACACTTGAAATGGCCTCCTGCTTTGCATCATAGAACGTGCAAAAGTGCCCGAATTCTCCACGTCACTCGAGGATTTTAGTCACGTATCGGAGACCGGATTCTTGGGCCAACCCTTTGCTCGCCTCAAAATGGCAAGTTCTTGGATTTGTTCCTCAAAACGGAACTTAAATATGTTGCTCCTTTTCCCCCGCATTATAAAATGGGGGAATTTGGGAATAGTTTAATTTTAAATTACAGAATTAGCAAGTGGAAGTGGTGGCGGATCTTGCAAAAAGCTCCGAAAGCATGATTATCCTTTTGCTTTAAAAGGACATATTTAGATATAACATACTTTATTAGTAGTAGCAATTAAAGATGCATGCTCCTCCAGCTAGAAAGGGTTGGCATATCTCAAAATCTTATCAACTTTTAACAGCTGAGATTGTACCCTTGCCGCTTAAAATAATTTAGGCTAGTCATTTTGATTTCGCAACAACAGAATACATCATCATCATTGTATCGATTTATATAGTTTTCTCAAATATTGCTAAATTTTTTTGAATAATGCACTTTTTAAAGAGAAAAAGAATAAATTATCGATGGTTGTTCAATTGGAGACATCATCCACCGGCGTGCAATTGATCACGCTAGACACAACTATTTTAAGATAATTAGAAGAGAAAATAAATAAGTATGATAAGGACACAGGATTTGTACATACATACGGTCATGTTGTCTTGGAAAGTTATGGAAGAGAAAGTAGAGGTACTCAGTCCCCACGCCATGAAACACACGACAAGCTTTCATGACAAGATTAGCATCCAATGAAAGAAACCCTATTTTAATCTCTCTCTCTCTCTCTGCTCAAAAGAGTGACACAATTCATCATCTTTTCCTCCACATCACTTTCACCATTTTTCCCGAACTTTCCCGGACTAGATCTCTCAAGTGACAGGGCGAATCATAAGGAAGATGTTTCCATATGATATATAAGTAATTAAGAATTAGGCCGAAATCATTGATATTTTAATGTAATTATATATAAATATGTTATCGTTATCATTTGAGGTTCAATGAATGGACCTCCAAAGAAAAATGAAGGAGACTTTTTCCTTTTCAAGAGGAGTAGATTTGAGAAGCCATTTCATTGGTGAAATTTCTTTTTATCTATGGTATCTTAAAAAGTAGATGGCAACCATACACTAATGATGAAGTCTTCACGAATGTTCCACTTAATTCTTTTTCTTTTTTGACCCTAGAAAACATTTTTGTGTCCCCATTTTCAACAAGCTGGAAATAGTTTCTACTTTTCGGTAAAAAGTGGAATAAACCAAGAAAGTGGTCTATAAATTCCTTTAAAATCAGAGGTCGAGGAACTTGAATAGGCTGTGTTATGTTAGAATATGTGCAAATAAATCACACCTTCATTTTGTAGGCTAAATTTTTTGAATAGTTGGCAATGATTCCACAAAATTTTACATAATATCTAAGTAAACCAGTCAAGTGGGTGGGCCAGGTTGAAAATAGCTTTACTCAAATTTATTCATGTCTATACAAAACAAATATAGTGACTTATACTCGATCCTACACATATTGCTTAAATATTTCTATATTTAAAAATTCATACCTAAATTGAGATGAAAGCGCGGAATGAGTGAGTGTGAAATCGAGTAAGGGCGAGATAAAGTGAAGAGAGAGTTATAGAGATGGATTGAGTCCAAGTAAGTTATGATCTCTTTTAACATCCATATTATTTTGAGCTTTATTATTTTAAATACATTTATGACCTATTTACTGAACATAACTAATCCATATAACAACTTAGTCCATCAAACATGGAATAAGAAATGGATTTATGATCCATTTTGACATGCCTATATCCGAGTAGGTTTAGAGTTTAAATCCTTCAAGACATCTTATTTTACCTTCCTTATTATATATTTTCAAGCTTAGTTTCCTATGTGCAAGGGTTGATAATGATCCCCATAAAATCTTTATTGATTAATTTCTATTTTCAAATTTTGTCTCGATTAGACCAAAGACCAATTTGTATTAAAACAATGTGCCTCGCATTGCTATAAATGAGGCTTCTCTCTCTCTCTCAAGACAACTTTAGCCAGCACACAAGTATGCTGACTTTTCGATTATCTCTAAATAATGGGTTGCCCCTCAGAAGATTTTCAGCCAATGTCATCATTTTGCTTTACACTAGAGAACGGCCAATTACTAGCATAAACTGACAAAATCAGCATTATCAAATCTAAAAAATTAGTGCGAAAACTCAACGACGCCGACAGTGAAACGCGAAGGCTAATGACTGTGAGCTTGTGATCATGAACAATCAAATTCCACCGTGTGAAATATCGACCGCAAAAACAAAATCAGATAAAAGAAATTGCATCATATTAAATGAGCAAGCGCCTATAATTCTCACTCGCAGTAATGGCTTACTCAAGACAACAGCTATGGAACCGAATTGATTGGGATCGATTAAGACAGATGCATTGTCGATTAGTTTTCACACGACCGGGCATCACGTGAAAAGAAAGCGACACATTCGATATAATCAAAGCTCCATATTCTGAATGATTGATAGGTGTCATTGATAGTTCAGATGAACCTGACGCGTCATATACACGACAAATAATGGAATCAAAAACTTTCTTCGACGCGGTGCGAAAAGAGATAAGATTTTGGCGGATAAAATTGATTGATCGTCTAGGGTTTGGTGTGCACTTTGAAGTTTTTTGGGTTGTGCATGCATGGGGGGGTTCATTATTGATGGACCATGAGGAACAAGCAACCTTAAAGCCCGGAAGGAGAGGGGCACACACCTTTGAAGGGGGAGAGAGGGAGAGAAATAATGGGTGGCAAGTGAGTGAAATGTGTGTTTGTAGGTGTGCATGTGGGACAAATTAAAAGCCGACAAGCGTGGGGATTGTATTGTCATGTCAAGAGCCCTTTCTTTTGAAAGTGTGGGGTTCTCTTCTCATCTCTCTCCTTCGTACAACCTCCCCCTTTGTTTCATTCCAACCCTTTTCTCCCCTCTCCCGTCGGGACGCTGGAGTAATTCTCGAGAAATCGTCACTCTTATTCGGTAGTTCTTTTCTTCCTGAAGGGATTTGACAACGGTCATCGATTTCAGCCGGTCGTCGAATTCTTTTTGAGTGTTTATAGGTATATGTCGTTGTGGCAGGAAAATGTTGCTTTCGAAACTGGGGATGGGTCTTTTACAGAGAGTCGGCCCTCGAATTGATGGACTCTATCCTCCCATTTCTCTTGCCTTCCTCGTGTAATAAAAAAAACATCGCCTGGGGGATTGTTATTTTTATTTATTTATTATTTTTTGATAACCGAGGACTCCACCCGGGGATTGTTATTGAGCTCTCTTGAAATCGATAAAATTATCATATGGCGAGTGGCACTTTTGAGAACCGATAACACAACATAAAATCCATCCAAAAAAAATCGTGTACAATTTTTTTCTACCCAGTCAACGGCATTATATAATTCCAAAAATAGGTCCTGACTTTCAAGTACTCGTGCATTGTGTACCTGTTTTTTTAATTTCACCTGTTGAAAATCTTCCATTTTATTGACTTCAACGAAATCGTGCAGTTGGTTATATTGACGTCCATATCATTTTAATATATTCGGTTGAACTTGTAGATATGCGGAGATATACGTCTTCCGGAAAAAGGTCGAGCCCAGTCCGCATGATGCGGTCAATGAAGGAATCGTTTATCTTCGTTGCCGAGGATCATCAGATGGCCCATGGCTTCTGGCCACTTCGGCAGTATTTAGTTCACTGTAAGATCAGTACCAGCAGCATCCAGGTTTCAGTGAACAAAACATAGGATGAATAGTGAGATCAGAGGTGCTTCACCCTATAAACATTTAAAACTGCAATTGTAGAAACTCATGTTGATGTCGACGAGAGAGAAGTAAAGGCTCTCATTCAGAAGGTGAGAGATAATACATGTCTATAAACCAAATTGAATTTGTGAGTCGGACCCATTGAACAAGATAGCCACGCGAGCTAGCAGATTGGGTGGCTAAGGCACGGTGGAGAAAAGAACTCCCCTCGAGCGGCTGTATTATCCCCAGAAACCTACGTTGGACATTATAGTGTATGATGTAAACAGACTTTGGTAGAGTTAATGAAATGTCAGTATTTTTTATCCAAAAATAAAAATAAAAATACTAGCTTGCACTTGCGGTCACCATTCAACCAAGCTGAAAGGATCCTTAAGTTCATATGGACTTTATACATAAAGCAAAATGCCGATAAAATTGGCATGAGTGAGGTGAGGGGAGGCAGCTGAGAAGACATAGCCAATGGATTAACAATTACAAGAACACTTGCGTTGCAGCCAAAAGGGGAGGATAAAGAAAAGAATAAACGAACTCTACTGTGGTTAGCAACAGACTACCTTCGAAGGATAGGGAAGGTCAAACAATCGCCCAGAACTTTTTCCGACAGACCAACACATTCTCCAGTTTTTTCTCTTGGTTTTCGAGCATATGTGACTCGACTTCCCACAGGAATTTAGGAGCGATATCTTGGATTCTTTGTATAGTTGATTCCTCGTCTCTGATGATGATATACCCCTGCACATTGACATTGTCATCATCAACAATGAATTCATGAACAGCCGCACCATGCACAAAAATAACTACAAGGTGGACATCCATGGGGACACTAGACTAGCGAAATTTTAGTTCATTCCTTTCCAGTTAACCTCAAGCAATGTAGTTCTAAGGTAGAAACGCTATCATTCATCTAGTTCTATACTTCTATTCTACGAGGACAAAAAGAGAGTTCAGGATTTCTGCACATGCAATGGCCACTTTAGTTACTCCTAATTTCCTGGAATATCTGATTTTGGAAAGAGATCCGCTGTTTGATGCAATAGATAGAGATGGCATATAGCAAATCTTTAATAGTTCAAAGCTTGGTTTTGAGGTGAAAATTGCCAAAGGACAGCAGCAGTGGAATGAAAAGGCTGCCACCGAAGCGATAAGAATCATACAGTACCTCTGGACGCAAAATGCGATCCATCTCCAGAATTATATCCTCCAGTAAGCAACCTTCTCCACTGTTCTTATAGTAAGCAAGAAGATTGTTTGCATGCAAGAGATCATATGTCCGAGGGTATGTGGAGAATGGTTCACACCTAAAGCCAGAAAACCAATCATCCATCAATTACCCAGCACCATCACTATAGTACAGCCAAATTGGTAAATATTTTGTGATACTGGGGTTTGTACTAAACCATAAAGTTTCTGATTTTCTTACCAATCATGATAAGTGCCGACCAAACCTCGATCATAAATTGCAGATAATGTATTATTTGCGCTAATGGGGACTATATTCATCACCCAAACAGGAAATGTGTTCAAAGCCACAGCAAATCCACCCAAGACTGCATTCATGTCCATCACATTTCTAATTTCAGCCTCATTGATCTTCATTAGTTCCCAGTAGTGTCGAACTTGTTCTTGCCAAAAGACAGTGTCAGAAGCAAATTCTTCTTGACTGAAACCTGCTGCCAACATGGTCAGTTACGACGCTTCAGTAATAAAAGTAAAACTCTTTTAGTATTTCTCATTTATGAGATATCTATATCTGCTTATCAAAAGGATGAGGTGAGATACCATATGGGGTAAAAACTTTTTGGCCCATCAACACTGACAACCACATGAATGAATGAATAAGAGCAAATAAACAATCAAGACATAATTAACCATGGCATCATCAAGAACCTTCCATAATATATTAGTTTTTACCAAGCAACAGAACAAGACCAAAAGAGAACAAGCAAATTGCAGATTATGCCCTTAAACATCCATTAGGAAGTTGAGTATCTGCCCAAATTCCTAGTATTCAAAACAGTACACATACTTTAGAAATTTAACCTTTGTTTATGCAAAGGTGACATTTGCGATACGAGACAAGAAGAATATGATCATAACACATTCCATATTTATCTATAAGAAAGAGAATCAGATTATTACTATAGCCACACAACATGATGGACATAAGCGGCTAAGGTCATGGGTTTTCTAAAAGGAATTAAAGTAATCGTGATGTTTTCCAACACCAGAAGTGGAAATTTAAAAATGTAGTGTTTCATTTGATTGTTTCCTTAGGTATCCCTATGTATGGCTTGACTAAATTAGGATTGCTGAGCTGGACATGCAGTACATTTTCATACATCAAATAAACCATTTATGATGGTGCTGGTCTACATGCTCATGTCCTGAAGTACTTAAAGCCTTTCCAAACCAGAGTTGATGTCAAGACATAATATCATGAAAATAAATGAAAAAAATGACTTGATGTTGGACAAACCTAGCAAGCTGAGGCTTTTAGAATATACTGAAAGGCGTTCTGGTCTGGGAGGGAGCTTTTCAGAGTCTACTTCTGAACTACTTAATGATATGCAGTTCCGCAGCGGAACATTCCATGATGGCTTTGACTCATCAATTGTCTCACATAGATTCAGGAGCTTCTCCTCCACGTTATGCCGAAGACATGACTGGTCATTTTGTTTAACCCAAATGGCAGTTTGTACTTTCTTTGCAATGAGTTTCCAGCACATTGCTCCAGTCAAATTGACCAACTTCTCCCATATCATTGGGAACTCTTTATCCTTTTTATAAGCAGGAGGAGCAGAGTAGACGAAATAACCATTAGGACGCAGAAGGCGATTTACTTCTTTGAGTAGAATACCATCTGCAAAAGAATGAGATGAAGGGGGAAAACATTAGTAAAGGCACCCACACCAAGTGATGTCAAGCCTTGAAAATACCATTTATTAATCTCCAGTTACCGCCTATCTAGTCACAGTCTCATCTATCATCAAAGATTTGATGCAATGATAGCATGATTTCTTTGCCTTGGTAAAGGTAATCATCAGAAGAATGTAGTTCTCTTTTGCTCACTTGCTCCATAAAAATGAAAATGAAATTGCTGCCCATAGGCGATAGATATGAAAATAGTTCATTTAATTTGATACAATCGGAGTTCATCATGTTAGGTTCTCTTCAGTCAGTTTATCTTCCTTCCAATGTTGGACCAGGTTCAGAAAGCTGTCCTATGGAATGCGTCAGCTGCTTATTTCAACTTGTCTTTACTTTGCCTGTTGAATTCTTGCTACACATTCTAAACCTATCGTCCAAATTAGAATAGAGCTCTGCTGCTAAATACTGCTTCATTTTTATTTACTGTTACTCTTCAAAGTTCAAACTAGATCAGCAGTTGGAAAATATAAACAGTGGGTAAGGCACGGATATTAGTTCAAATAAAGAACTACCCATGTGTGACAATGACTAAGATGGCAGAGATGCTCCCTTCTGTGGCTAAAGAATCATTTAGTAAACATGCTTAGGATGATAGAATACCGTTCTCATGCCAATCAACACGGCACCTTGAACAATGAACCATCTCAAACGAACTGGAAGGATATGGCAGTTGTTTTGTGGCAATTGCTGCAATCATTGCACCAATTCCACGCTCTAAAGCAAACTGAATCTGATTTTCATGTCCATCTTTTGGAGCAAAAGACATTGTTTGTATGTCCAAAGGAAGAAGATATGCTGAGAAGCTGGCCACTCCACAACCAACGTCTAGAACCTGAAACACGCCTGCTGAACGTAAGTCACCTGCTTCATTAGTTGTCATATTTCCCAACCTGCATATAAAGAAAATAGCAAAAGATTGATCTCTCAGCAACTCATTCCATCCATGTGGAGGTACTAATATCAGAGTAATATGAATAGAGAAGATAGTGTATTGAGGGAAACAAAAGATATCTACAACAGCAAGTTATAGATTGAGCATATCCCATGCATACAATCACATGATGCGTTTGTCTGCCCACAAAATGATGCAGGAAAGTGCTGAAACAGAACACTTGAAAAAACTTTGGTAGGCTTTATTATCCATGTGGCGAACAGTGATTTCTAGCTCTAGCAGTAGGGCACCTTCACACATTAATCAAATAACCTATACCTTAAATTGTAATGCTTATCATTCTAATACTATTGGCCTTCAGGATAGCTCCAGAGGAATCCTAGGACATGCGATTATAGTTCAATGATTCAATTCCAAGATTCTTGCACCATGACCATAAGAAAATATACTCCTGCAATTTTAAGTCAATCTTGTCATAGTATCCTACTCTATATACCCCAAAAGCAGAAAAGTGTGTCATGAAACTGATAAAAATCATTGGACAACAATAAAAAGTGATGCATCCAAAAAATCGAAAGAAAGATTTCTCTGTAAGATAGATTTCAATCCTGTATTTAGTGCCTTGGTGAATTGCAACTTCATGTAAGACAAAGCTAATGTGCAAGAAATGGTAAGTAACTGACCTTTGAATATACTCAGCAGCCCCGTGCTTGAAGTGAGTACCACCACCAGGGAACCACCACAGCTGATTAAACTCATGGACCCAGTTTTGTCCTCCTTTCACTTCAGCAAGACGCGTATGATTCACATTTGTCCGCCAGATGTAATCCTTACTGAGTGGCCATCTTATTGGTATCTTATAACCTTCTGGTGGAGGAACCAAGCAAAACAGACGCTTTTCAGGTGGAGGGCAATGCCTCTCAAGCTCTTCCCTTCGTGATAGATTTAATCTAGGCAGCAATTCATTCACATAGTTTACATCATGGCAAGGGATATATTCCCTAAATGTCAATGGGCACACATTCATCCCACTTTCAGGGATCACAAGAGGTGCTGTTCTGTAAGTGAGTTTAACTTTGTTTGGAAATGCAGACAGCCCTGCAAATATCAAAGGGAAAGTTGCATCAATTTGACAGCATTAAGACAGTGAGGATCCAAATTCGTCTACTTCAGTTCAGCCTGAACTTCCCCGAACCCTAAGGAACTTCTATGGCACAAAATATGATGACATTTGCCTTATCAAGCTCTGATGAAGTAGCATCTTAAAGCATTATAGAACATTTTATGCTCCAAGGTTAGTAGGCACATTCCGCATGAAGTATGCAGCTAAAATCTCATTTTTTCCAAGTCACAAAGACACCGGCATTTCATCTTTTTAAAGAGATCTGACACGGGTCAGAGCATGACCGAAAATGAAGCTGCTGTCGCTGTGATCAAGTATCAATGTAATCCTTCACTCCCATTCATCATTGTGTACCCGCTTAGCAAGTCCAGTGGAAGGCACAAGAACCAAAGAAGAAGAAAAAAGGGCCAAGCCAACATATTCAATCCCCAACCACCGAAAAAAAAGTCCCATTTCCTCTCTTTTCTATATAGGCACTTACAACTAAATGCTCCAGGTATGATGACGACTACGATAACGTGCATAGCAAGTCCCGTGAAAAGACAAAGCCCAAGGAATCACTAGTGGCATCAAACGCAGAACGCAGACCCGCACACACGCAACAAGATGAACCCTATAACGTCGATCCGTCGCATTTGCCAGCTAATTCTCGACGCTAGATAATAGACATGAGGTTGCAACAGAGACAGAGCGAATCACCAGAAGAATGAGCAGAGGAAGAAGAAGTGGAATTGGATTTGGAAACCAGCTGAGGGACGTAGATGGGGGCCTTGTTGCCGAAGAGGGTGCCCGCGTAGAACGACCCGACCATCAACAGCAGCGCCGCCATTATCATCTGCCCCGATCTCAGATCGAACGCCGATCCCAACATGCTCCCTCCCATTTTTAATCCCCACCACCTCGCGCCCGCCGCTGTCTCTCTCCCTTCCCTTCCCTTCCCTCCGGCGAATGCAGTTCCGGATCACGAGGCCGAGAGGGTGGTCGAGGAAGCTGAGGCTACCGATCGCATCGGCGTGGGGGGTCGAAGCCGCGGCGCGTCACGGCGGAGGAGCGGCGTCGCGACTCGAAACTCGTGAATTCACTGAAATAGGCGAGCTGAAGCAGGAAGCGAATTCCCCCCGCTGGGCGTTTCGGACACACCCTTTTCGCTATGAAATCCGGTGGAAAATGGCATAAATAATTCATAAATTTTCATTCAATATCTAACACGATTAATTTTTGATTGGTTCGATTAAGTCTTTGAATTTTAGTTCAATATATAATATGTTTCAGTATGGTCATTAAATTATATAAAAATAATTGATATTATCCCTAAATTTAAATTAATGAAATGATAATATTAAATATTTTTATATAATTCATGGATTAAATTAAAAATAAATCAAAATTTTATGAATGGATAACACCTGCCTTTTCAACTTCTTTCATCTATTTTTGTTTTTCAAATAAAAAAATGAATTTTATTACAAATGTAGTGAAGGAGGAAGCGGAGTATGTCTTTGAATAAAGTAGTTTGTTGTGAATGTCTTGTGCGTGGCATGAGAAAACAAATTGTAATAACGAGGTATGATGTTTGTTGTTCGTGTATAGTGTTTGATGGTCATGAGGATTGTATTTTTATTTGAGTTTGTATCATATTTTAGTATCGATTGTAATTTTCTCGTATTGCCACCAACACGCTTTAGCACTAGACTAATGGTATTAAAGCCATGATTCCACACCCGGTAAAGTGGTGTCCTGTGTACAATTGAGGGGATCCTGGGAGAGAAACAAGCTGACCAAAAGAGAAGATCAAAACAAAAGGAAGTGTGTAGATCTCGCTTCTGAGATTCAACAATCCTTTTTTTTGTTTTTTTGTGGTTGGATCACGGCGTTTCATGTTGAATTTCGTCGGGAGAATTGAGTTGTTGGTGTAGTTGGGAGTCTGTTTATTATCGATCGTTTCTAGTGATGTGCGGGGAATGAGGTCTCGTGCGGTGGTTATGATCCTTGTCACAAACGGTTTCATTTGAAATTGAATGCTCTTTTTTTTTTCCAGTGGGGGATATACCTTGTTGATTCTCCAAAGGCTGACTGATGAAGTTAGAAACCTACTTAAATTTTTGGTTAATCTACAAACTCTTTTTGGATAAGGTTTTTGTGCTTTCGCGGTAACCCTTCTCATCAGTCTTGAGTTGCTTCAAATTTCCCTTTTCCTCTCGACATTTTCTTTATCGCTGTGAGGGCGCCCTCCCTCAGGGCGAGGGTCGCCACGCTCGGGTAGTCAATTTTTGGTCATCGTGCACCGCTTCTGTTGTTAAAGATGAAATGATGTTGCAATGTCTGTCTCATTTTGAGTGTTCAATGACCAGCTTCATATGACCTTTCTCTATGCTAATTAATGCTATTTCCAGAGAGGAAGCCAGTGTAATGCATATATCCTATCGTGCATCCAGCGTGAAAATGCAATGTCCTTTGACAATCAGTCCATATCTTGCTCATTTTTCTTTGTAAATACTTCATAAAGAATCCTATCAAAGCTAAAGAATGTTTGACTTGTCTAATTAGTTCTCGGGCATGAAACAAACTATGGGCGGACTTTAAGTAAAGGCGTTGCTCTTAATCTTGAATTATATAGCTTGAAAACCTCAGGTACTATTTGATTTGCATGCCATTTTAGATATCTGAATTAGATTAAGTTTGATCTTCATCGGTTAATTTGCGCATGCATTGAGCTAGGTTCTTCCGTTCATGTTTCCCCGTCCTTCTCCTCCTTGTCTTCTCGCCTGGAACCAGTTAAGACTTGATCTCCATTGATGTATCTTCGTCTTGTTTTTCATGGATTATATTGCTTGAAACCCCAAGTTTGATGGTTCGTGAATTATTTGTTTGATTTGCGCCTTGCATTGTCACCTCAGATATTTGAGTTAGATTAAGTTTGATCTTCATCGGTTAATTTGTACATGCGTTGACGGCTTGTGGATTTGCATTCTGCATTGTTACCATAGATATATGAGTTAGATTAAGTTTGATAACTTAATCTTTATCAGTTTATATGCATATTTTGAGATGTCAAATCATGTTAGGTGAGATTCGCTCTGCTTCTATTCTTGTTTCTCGGTCCCTCTCCTTCTCATTCTCTTTGTGTGCTGAACTAGGTGAGACTCGCTCTCTAACTTCTGCTCGATTTTCATGGGTTATATATCTTGAAAACCTTTGATAGCTCGTGAATCTGCGCCTTACATTATGGCATTAGTTATTTGAGTTAGCTTGAGTTTAATCTTCATTAGTTAATCTACGCATGCATTGATGGCTCGCGGATCTGCATCCTGCAGTGTCGCCTTAAATATCTGAGTTAGATTAAGTTGGTCTTCATCGGTTAAAGATGGAATTATGTTCATAACCAGCCCTCTGTGTTTTCGTCTGCAACAAACTGAGGGCACCCAGAGAAGCAGAAAGAGAGTACAATCAAACCGTACAAGAGCTGGCAAACCCGATGCCACTTGAGTGAATCTTCGTAGAGAGGAAGCAGGTCTGGATTTGTTATTGGATGAATTGCGAGAAGGAGAATTCCTACTCATATACACTGTTTCCCAAGCTCAAACATTGATGATTATTATGGAGCAACATTCGGAGGATCTCGACATCTTGAGAGGCAACATAATTGTGCGCTCCTCTCAAAACATGGAGGTGGAGATCAGACACACCTTGATCATTGGAGAATTGCAGTAAGTTCTTTTTCGTTTTGTGATTTTCCATTGAAATTTCCGTTTGCTTATTTAAAAATGTTTTACTTATTTGATGAATAGCGAATATTTTTTACTAAATGCCCTAATGGGGTAGAAAATGAGCCTAATGGGAATCAGGGGTGGGCCTATGGCTAGAAATGGGGAGCCTGATGGGGCAATTGTGGGGTTTGATGTGAGTGAGGATTAGGGGTCTTATATTGTTGCTGGGGTGGCTGATGTGGGGCTATTGAGGACGTTGATATGGGGCTACTGTAGGGGCTGTTGGGGGAATGTGTGGGTTGTTGGGGTGCTAAGATTGGGGCTGTTGTGGTGAATTGAGGGAGGTGGTGAATGCGGGGGCAAGCAAGGGAATTTTCATCAGGCGTAAGCGGACATTGGTGTAACTAGGCTCTACTGTATAAGTAATTATCATGGGCCAATCTACGGGTCGAGGTAATTGTCACGAGTCTATCTAGGGGACGTTCTAACATTTCCTTACCCATGCAACCTTAGGAATTACTTTCAAAATCCTTAGGAACCTTAGGAATTACTTTCAAAATCCTTAGGACTTACTTTCAAAGCCAGAAGCTTTAAAATGTATTTTACTTATGAGATGAATACAAATGAAGAGATGATGCTCCTATATATATAAGTATAATGCTAACCACAACCGTAGATTTCTTATTGATTTGATGGTAGAGATTACATCTACTCACCTACCCTACTACCCACATTTTATAAATTTACCATAGTGTCCGCCCTCATGAGAATTCAAGAATACTTGGGAAAACTCTAGGACTTGAGAGATAATTCATGAATCGATCATGGTCTTTCATATAGAAATCCTTTAGATTGTGTCACTTTCTTGGACTGTGACATAATAGATAGAATGTTAATAGATAGAACAAATAAATTGTAATGGGAGTGATTAATAGAAGTTTGAAATATAGAGAATGGATTTCTCATAATATTGACACCTAAATTATGCATGTTTAATTACATAGAAAATTAAGGATTAATTTTTAATCTCTAAACAAAAATAAATTTCATTAAATTGAAAAGCATATAGAAGTTAGGAGCATTTTCATTAATATATATATATATATATATATATATATTATATAGAATTTACTAGAAAAATATTTTTAAAAAGCCAAAAAAAGAAAAAGAAAAAAATAACTATTTGATTAGAAAACGAGGCGGAGCCGGGCTGCCCCGGCCCCTTCTGTTCTTTTCTTCGTCTGGGCCAACCTAGGCTCTTTCTTTTCCCTCTAGGCCCGGCCCGTCCGTCCCTCTTTCTTTTCTTTTCGGCCCGGCTCTCTTCTTTCTTCCTATCTTCCTATCCTTCCCTTACGCGACTGGAGGAACAGTAAACACAACGACAAAGGTAGAGCAGGGAGAGAGCGGTGTGATTTTCGAGTCGAGGCCAAACTAGTAAGGCAGCCGGCGGCGACAGAAGCCATGCGCGTCCTGTCGGTGGCCGTTAAAAGGAGGGAGTTGAGAGAGAGAGAAAGGGGGCTTGGACAGAGAGAGCCACGGACGGAGGGAGAGTCCGAGAGAGAAAGCGGAGAGAGAAATTGAGTGTGAGGAATTTGTTCCGCTTGTCGGTGGCTCGCCTGAATCACCCTTGACCTTTGTCGAAAGCCAACTCTGCTCGTTGTCGTTCGTCATAGCAAGCTCCCGAACCAGGTAGCTTCTTCCTCGCTTATTAAGTTTGAGAACGTGAGATCGAACCGATGGGATTTTGGGCAAATCGTACAAAACCCAAACTGATTTGTTGCTGATAATGTTGATTTGGAGTTTAATACGCTGGGTTTATGCCACGAACAACGTTAAATCCAAACCTGGAAGTGGTATTTCGAACCGCCTATCAATCCTTTCAAAAATGCTTGAATGAAGCTCCGAATTAGAGTTCAGAAAATCTACGTATAATATATTTGTGTTGCGCTCAGGTTGTTATAATATTGTTGCATTATCACTGAATCTGGGTTTGTCTTTGATTTTGCGACATGTCATTTGATACGGGAGTCGGCCATGGGTAAAAATGTGTTCTCGTCGGAAAATCCACAGTCCTCGCCGGAGAAGCCCATGGTTGGGGTCGCCATAGTCAGTTTTACTTTTGTCTCGATGTGCTTATTCATGTTTGGTTTGTTGGAACGGCTTTCGTTTTGCAATGTGCTTTTTCGGCAACGTTGCCGGTGAAATCCGGCGTTAGTTGGAGTAGTGATGGGTGAAGAGGACTTGGTGACGGTCGGCGACGTAAGTCGATTAGAGTTCTGGCGTGAGTTAGTTCAATGAAGTTTCAGTGTTGAGTTCGTTGGAGAAAAAGCCTTGGTGAAGAAGATCTCGCTGAGAGTGACCACCCAAAGAAAAAGACGACGCAGAGCAAAAGAAAAGGGAGAAAATAAAAAAATAAAAAAATAAAAATCGGAGGTGAAACAAAAATTCGGATCAGGTGGCCAGGTCAAGGTGTCGTGGCTAAGGAATAGAATGGGCCTTTTTTAAAGCATGTGGACTGGATGGTTTTTAAAAGAAGACGGGCTTGAGATAGCTTCTTTTGAGGAATATATGGGCTTGTTACAGTTCTAGTCGAGTTGGGCTTTATTTAGTTTGAATAGACTCGGGCTTGAATTGTTGTAGAGGCCAAAAACCCATCAAACTCAGGTCAGGCCATACTCGGACTGGGCCCTGGGGCCGGTCCGGGTTTAGACCCAACCCAGACTGATAGGGTTGGGGTCAGACCAACAATCGGACCGGATTCTCTGACCCGACCAGAGTCCCATTTTCCAGAATTAAAAAATTAACAAATTAATAAAAAGAAAAGGGTGTGTGCCCACTTATGTTCATTTGTTGATTCTCTGGCTGTTACACAGGGAGACATTTCATCCATTTTCTTTGGCTAACACCCACTCCATGAATTGGTCATTGATATATGAATCTCCAAGAAGTTGTAGTTCCACACCTGTTTCCAAAAGGCAGCCTCTTTGGCTAGATTGAGCCGAAGTAAAATAAATAAATAAATTACGTCGAAGGGAAAATCTTTGAGATAAGCTAGGATTCGTGGACTTAATGCAAAACTTTCCATGGTAATTCAGAATGAGAAACGGCTGTCATTAGAAATGCAGGTAGAGGAAGGTTTCCGCATATGATGGAACATAATTCGTTCCAATTGATTCCTTCCTTGATTTGGAAGGGCTTGTGGAGCAATTTTCTGGGTTTATACCGGATCCTATGTATGTACTAGCTAAATTAGTTTATAGGAATCAGTGTAAGAGAGATCTGATACGGTAGGCTTTATTATCCATGTGGAGAACAGAAATCCCTGGCTCTAGCATTAGGGCACCTTCATTTAATGAGCGAATAACCTATACCATAAATCATAATTGTTATCATTCTAATAGTACTGGCCTTCAGGATAGCCTGGGAGAAATCCTAGGACATGCGATTATAGTCCAATGATTCAATTCCAAGATTCTTGCACCATGACTATAAGAAAATATACTCCTGTGATTTGACGTCGATCTTGTCATAGTATTTTACTATCTATACCCCAAAAGCAGAAAATGTGTCACAAAACTGATAAATATCATCGGACAATGATAGAAAAGTGAAGCATCCAAAAAAGCAAAAAGAAAGATTTCTCTCTAGGATAGCTTCCAATCCGGTAGTTAGTGCCCGGTGAACTGCAACGTCACGGAAGAAGAAGCAAACATGCAAGAGGAGATGGTTAGTAACCGACCTTTGAATGTACTCAGGAGCCCTGTGCTCGAAGTGAGTACCACCACCAGGGAACCACCACAGCTGATTAAAACTCATGGACCCAATTTTGTCCTCCTTTCACTTCAGCAAGACGCGCATGATTCACATTCGTCCGCCAGACATAATCCCTGCTGAGTGGCCATCTTATTGGTATCTTATAACCTTCTGGTGTAGGAACCAAACAAAACAGATGCTTTTCAGGTGGAGGGCAATGCCTCTCAGGCTCTTCCCTTCACGATAGATTTAATGTAGGCAGCAATTCATTCACATAGTTTACATCATGGCAAGGGATATATTCATTAAATGTCAATGGGCACACATTCATCCCATTTTCGGGGATCACAAGAGGTACTTTTCTGTAAGTAAGTTCAACTTTGTCTGAAAATGCTGATGGCCCTGCAAATGTCAAAACGGAAAATTGATGCAATTTCACAGAATTAAGACAGTGCGAATCCAAATTCATCAACTTCAGTTCAAGCTGAACTTCCCTGAACCCCAAGATAACTTCTATAACATGAAAGATGATGACATTCCAGGTTAGTGACACATGATCTAGCTCTATCAAGCTCTGATGAAGTAGTATCTTAAATCAGTTACAACAAACTAACATAAATCGGCAGTCGAGAAAACAACTTTAAAGAGGGGAAGAGGATTAGGTTGCATAGTCAAAGCCATCCATCCATAACAGCTCTGTGGATGCCGCATGAAAGATGTGCTGGTTTCGTTAATTAATCACCAGCTCAATTCTAGAAGGCAACTTTCCCATGAGCTGTTGTAGAGCACGTTCTCTAGGTTCCTTCACTTTTTTCACCCCGTCCATGATATATTCTTTCTCACAGGGATTCACCACTAACTTCTCCAGAGCAATGGCGTTATCGATAAAATAATTCACTAGTTCCAAATCGCAAGGTCGACCATAATAATTATTAAATTCCACCACCTTTAGGAATTGATGGGGAGGTCCAACAACTCTTTTAAGTTCTCTCGGACTGCAAAGCATGTCCATCGGGTACATCAACTGTGGAAAAAGAAGAATGCCGCATATGAGTAACAATAACGGCATTGGGAAATGCTCGTAGAAGAAAGAACTCGCAGAGTAGAAAATTTCTGTGTGGATCGTCACATCTAGTAGATATTAGTCACATGATGTCACAACAACTCACCGATGAGAGAGACTCCAACAAGATTCAACAGTGACTTGGTTCATTAAATTCGATCCTACCACAACAATCTAATGCCTAAATAGACGAAGACTTGAATGAGGCCCAAAAACCTACCTCTACTACAAAACTCCGCAAGCAGGGAAATGCCTCAATCAAGGGAGTCAACGGAAGTAGACTAGAATCTCCATATCCTTCAAATCTCAGTTCCAATTGCTTGATGCTTGTAAATTTAGGCAATTGACGTCGATGAAGCCGTACTCTTTCCTGCATATTGTAGAGAGATAGAGAATCAAAAGGCAGCATGGATTGTAATAAGGAAATATCCATAAGGAAATAACTTATGAAACCTTAGGAAAGATCAGTCAGTGCTCTTACAGGAAAAGGCATAGTAAAGTAAAGTTTCATGATCTGCAGACTAGAATATCTTGAAAGCTCAGACATGATCAAATCCACTTGTCTCGCACTAAATCCTTCAATGGACACCTCGGACAGCCGGGGGACATTGTCCAAATACCATATAATTTGTTCTTCAAATCCTCTGTAAGTGAAGGACCATCCTCTGTAAGTGAAGGACACTAGATTCGTTGCGTCATAAATCTCGATGAGCTGAAGATCCTTACAAACTCTTATGCACAAGTATTTCAACTTCTGTGACTCGCCAGAAACTCTCAACCATCTCAAGCCACGAGCATATTCCAAAACCAATTTCTCTAATACTGGACAAGCGGCAAGCAATTGCTCAATGAGTTCTCCCTCCACATTCACTCGAAATAAGGAGAGCTGTTCAAGATTCCTACAGCCAACGTACCAAGAAATGGAAGGGCTCAAGCCAAAGTTACCGAGACCTGAAGCCCACCGCGAACACCCTACATCGGCATCCATAAGTATCTCACGCTCTAACACATATGGCAAGCGACTAGGGTCACAATCAGGCTTAAAATCGTCGTAACACGCTGGCATGAAATGTAGATTGAGCACTTTCACCTGTTTTGCCAAAGCAAACCTAATCCAGCGATCGATGCGAGACTTATAAGAGTTATTCAGGTCAAAACGTAACGTGAATCTTCGTAGAGAGTGCTCTTTTCCACTTTGACGATGCACGACATTGTCCACCCATTCCACATATCTCGCCCTCTCCTTTTCCGCTTGCTCGGGGTTATCTCGCATCTTCTCCAATAAGTCCAACCAGTCGAAATCAAGGTCGGTGAGAAGAGAATTATACAAGTGCCTCCATCTCCGGGAAAGAACACAAGTCGCTTGTGCTTCTCTAGATGTCAATAGAGATAATATACGGTCTATAACTTGTTCGGGCAAACAGCTGATTCGATCCTGGATTGAGTTTCGCCAAAAGCAACAAAAATAAATAAATAAATAAATAATCTGGGAATAAGATGCAGGGAAAACAGGAAGCACGAAAAAATCAACTACAAACATACCCTCCCAAAAAAAAAAAAAAAAAAAAAGGTCTCGCACAACAAGACCGAATCCCTGGTAGAAAAACTAGAATATATCGGACACCAACAAAAAAAACTCAATAATGCTAGACTGCACGAAACGAAGAGAGACAGAGAGGTGTCTTCCACCCACCAGAACTATGCTAAAAGACGAAACATTACAAGGAGACGTTACCTTATAGTCAGGTTCGGCTTCGGATTCAGAGCGGGGACTCTTTGGAGATGAAGAATCCATAGACGCGGGCAAAATTTACCTCCCGTTTTGGCTTCCGCAGAAACCCTGGGTTTTCCTGCTCCGAAGACACGAAGCAGTTTTCCTGTTTGAGTCCAACGGTTTTGCCGATCAATTCAAAAGAAGAAGAAGAAAGAAGTAGTAAAAGCGACCAAAACCCCTTAATTTTGCCAAACACTCCAAACTTTTTTTACACAAAAAAACTATTTATAAAACACATTTATAGTATCAAAAAAGAAGCCCAAAGGAAAGGAGAGCAGACAAACTATCAAAAAAGAGCCAAGTTAAGAAACAAGTAAGAAACCTTGAAGGCACTCTAAGGAGGAGGACCAAAAATAGAAGCATCAAGACCCCAACAACGCTGAAGCCTCCTATTCCTTGGGTTGTTCACCACGTTGCTGTAGGTAAGAACCTTGTCCTTAACCGTTTTGATGAGATGGTTTTTCAAAACTGGCAGCTCCAAGGACTCCCCCGAAAGATGATGCTGTTGCGCTTCTTCCAAATCAAGTGACACATGGCACCAAAAGAAAAACGGGCAATACAATGAAGAAAGTCCTTGCCGAGAAGGAATTTCAGTGTCCAAAGAAGATTCTCCGACCAAGACCTGTTTCTCCATGGAAGATTACATCTCGCGGCCCAAAAAAAAACGAGGCTAGCCGAGATGTGGCAATCTAAGAATAAGTGATCAACAGAATCCGGTCTGAGATTGCAAAAAGCACAAAACCCACTACTAATTCTACCATATGAAAGAAGAAGAATCTGAGTGGGTAAGCGATTGTGAATAATAAGCCAAAGAATAAATTGGAATCTTGGAGCAATCGAATCATTCCAGATAAGTGGAGCCCAAGGAACACGATCCTTCTTCCTCCTAATAATATTCCAAGTTGAGGCGACCGTGAAGACACCCGCAGAGCTTTGATAAGGAGAAAGTCAAATATTCATTCGTCACGTGGCATATGCTTTTGTAATGATACCCAATAAAAAGTCGACACGTGTATATGACTAGGTGAGTATATAAAAAAATTTCAAAACTTAACTTCTGTGTCTTCTCTCTCATTTTCCTCCTCTGGCCTACCGCCATCTCCTTCATTCGGTCACCGGCAGAGTCACCGGTGCAGTGGCTGATTCTGGGAAATGTCATACAGCTAAAAAGATAGCCAGCTTGATCAAGACCCCCTCCACTTCGAGGCCTAAACAGAACTCGCAGTCTTCGCGAGCCAAGAAATCCAAACCAGTGTGTGTTAAAAGGTTAAATAGATATGTTTTATCCTCATCTTTTGCATTGAACTTGAAAATAAACAAATACAAAGTGTGGCTTACCCGGTCTCCGCTTACAGAAATACAAATGTGAAGGATGCTGCTGCAACTCCTACGGTAGCCCAAGAAAACCATGCTAGCAAGCGGCAGAAGTTGGAAGGAGGGAAATTTAGTTGGTATAGCGTCGGTGATGTGATGAAGCGACTCAATTGAACTTTCTTTCTTTCTTTTTTTTTGTTTCTTTTTTTCATTTTTTCAGATCTTAAATGTCAAACCGCAAATTTTGCCTCACAAATCAAAATTGTGTCTTGCAAGCGGCACTTCCAGTGTATGCAGTCCAGCAGCCAATAAGGCTGAAAGAATATAGAAAGGTTTGCATTCACCATCGCATTTCATTTTCCATCTCCGTAACTTGTCTAGGTAATGCTGACTTAAGTCAGTTTATTTTGAAAGGTTTACGTCACAGAACCAGTAGCGCAGTTCATATCAACGGCAGAAATGATGAAGAAGATCCAGTCCTGCACGAGAGACTTGTCATTACCGCATCTTAGTAGTTCTCTTTCACATTAAGCGCTAATTTCTCTAGATTTTTCTTTTTGTACACTGTAGTGAACTTTTGCCCTTGGAAACAGGTCCCTTTCGTTCTCTCTTTTTTCCAATTTCTCTACATCGTAAGCCTTGGGATATGGGTGCTTTGATTAAGCCTCCCGAACTCACACTTACGAGGCTCGAGGAGCCTGAGCTTGAAACAGCACAGCGTATTAGTACAGTCAAGAGTAAAGAGTACTGCGGAGCTTGAGGAAGACATGATGGCTAAAATTCCAAAGTTGAAAGCTCGGCCATAACAAGAAGGTAAATCTCTCCCTCCTATTTCTTTCTGCCATTTTATAGTAAATCAATTCATCAAAACCAAAGTTAATTGTTAATTTTTTTCTTCGGTTTGCTATAGATTTTGGAAGCTCCAGCATTACCAGTTTTACAGAGTTTCAGGGAAATTCAAGTCAGGTGTGGCTACAGTGGATTTAAGAGTATTTCACTCGGGAACTAAACTATCCTTCACATTAATTGAAGGAGTTCCATTTTGAGACAACATCAAGGGCCGATGACAATGCAGAATCGGCTTCTGTTGCCTCCACAGGAAATTTTCATCAGGTACAGAGGGACACATTTCTATTTCGCTTGCTCTTGTCGGGTTTGTCAAGGTATCTATTAACAGTTCCTCCAACTGTGCTGCCACAGAATCACCAGTGGAAATTGCACCTAACCGAACCTAAAGCTCCACCCCTTAAAACGTCCTTGAGGTCCCGCCCACCACAAGTGAAAAGTTCCTTTGAACTAGAACAGGTGGAACTTGAAAAGGTTCCCAAATTTAAAGCAAGGCCTCTGAATAAGAAGGTTTGACTTCCGTGTAGAGATTGCTGCCGATATTTTCGCACTCTCCATTTAGTTTTGATAATGCAGATGAGCTCGAATGCTGCAGATTTTTTATAGTAAACGGAACTTGGGATATTCTGTAATACGAAGAAGCACGCAACCCAACCCCAGGAGTTCCACTTTGCAACGGATGAACGGTTTCCTTAACCTACTGCAGTTTTTGATTTATTTGACAAGGCACCTTTCTCTCATTGTCTTCACATAGCTAATAGAAGCACTCATCTTCAAGTGTTTAATGAATTATATGGAGTTGTTATCTAATTCTCTAGCTTTCATTGAACTTGGAACCTCGACAAGAGAACCCAATCCCAAGAAACACAGCTACTAATTCTTTCCATCTCCTTGCGTCCCTCGTTCTTTTAATCAAATTAGTTTTTTGGGTTAGAGCTTAAATTCGGAATTATATGAGATTCAATTCGTGAAGTTCGATTTTTGAGTTGTTGAGTTATGATATTTCATGGAATGATATATTAGGGTGTTGTGGAGTTGTAAGACTTTACCGAACTTGATTTAAGCATACGGTTTGCTCGAAACAAAATTTTGAAGTGTTTACGTACGACTTTGGACCCATATTTCGTTGGTTTTCGGCTCGATTTTGGGTCGATCAAGTTGGGTTCTTGTAGTACATTGAAATGGCTTTCTATTAACTGTGAGTACGTTTGGAATGGGGTTCAGTGGAGAGAGTTATGGTGTGACCAAGTTTTGCGCTCAAGTTCCGCATTGCAAAGGGCTTGATAATTGCTTAAGGTATACAATTTGTTAGTGCGTAGGAGCTATTAATCTGCGCATGCATTGATGGCTCGTGGATCTTCACCCTACATTGTCGCCTTAGATATCAGAGTTAGATTAAGTTTGGTCTTCATCGATTAAAGATGATATTTTGTTCATCTCTTGCCAGCCATGATCAGCCCTATGTCCTTTCATCTGGAGCAAGCCATGTGGACACTCAAAGAAGCAAAAATAGAGCATAGTCTAATCATAAAAGAGTTGCTCACTCCACCACAGAGGAGGGCAAACGCCGATGCCACTCGAGCGAAACTTCGTAGGACGGAAGCAGCTCTGGATTTGTTGTTGGATGGATTGTGCGAAAAAGAATTCATACTCATATACACAATTTCCAAAGCTCAAGCGTTCATGATCATTATGTAGCGGTATTCGGAGGATCCTGGCATCCTGAGGGGCGGCAGAATTGCGCACTCCTCTCGAAACATGAAGGCGGAGATCAGACACACTTTAATCAATAGAGGATTGTAGTATTTCCATTTTTTTCTTTTCCATTATAATTTCTGTTACTTATATAAATATGTTTTACTTCTTTCATAAATAGTAAATACTTTCTACTGAACGCCTTACTTGCTGTTATGAATAAGGTAAGGAACGAGCCTAATGAAAATCAAGGGGTAGGCCTGTAGTTAGGAATTGGGAGGTTGTTGGGGCTAATGTGGGAGCTGATGGGTTGTGAATGACCCTAATAGGAATCGAGGGATGGGGCTACTGTTGATGAGAAACAAGTGGTGGATGGCAGGAATCGAGGGAATAGTGGACTGCTGCAGGGAATGAGGTTGCTGTATGAGGGCACTATTGTGGTGAATTGGAGGAGGTAGGGAATGTGGGGGCAAGTGAGGGAATTTTCATCGGTGTAAGCGAACATGGGGATAACTAGGATTTATTATAGAGGTAATTGTTATGAGTCGATCTACGGGTCGAGGTAATTGTCACGAGTCGATCTAGCATTTTTTTTTACCTATGCAACCTTAGGAATTACTTTCAAAGTCAGCCTTACTTACTTACATTCTCAAGAATCATAGAAAAAGAAACTCTAGAGAAAGAAGATTTAAAATATATTTTCCTTGTGAGATGCATACAAATGAGAGGAGAAAGCCCATTTATATATAAGTATAAAGCTAATCGTAATTGTAGATCTCCAATCGATTTGACGATAGAGATTATATTACCCATCTAACCAACTACTTGCATTGATATAGAAGTATACATTTATCATATTGTCCACCCCATAGGTATTCCTGAATACTTGAGAAAACTCTAGGACTCGAGAGATAATTGATGATTGCTTGTTCATGGATCAGTCGTGGTCTTTTGTACACAAAACATCTAGATCGTTCGCTTTCTTGGATATAGAATGTTAATAGATAGAATAACCAAATTGCAACGGGTTTGATTACCAAATTAGAGGTTTGGAATATAGAGAATTAGCAAATCGTTACTGTTGGGCTAAGTAAGGGCCTATAGTCTGTGGTTGTAGCAATCACATAGGCTCTACAATAATGGTAATAGACAGAATGTTAATAGATCGAACAATCAAATGGTGGTGGGATTGATTGGCCAATTAGAGGTTTGAAACATAGCGAATGAATTCTTCATTTAGTCCATGATTGTTTTTGTGACATCCATAATGCAACGCCTAGTAAATGCTTGCGTCCGTCGTTATTCTAATCAAATTAGTTTTTGGAGTTAGGGCTTAAATTCGGAATTATGCGAGATTCAAGTTGCGAAGTTTGATTTTTGAGTTGTTGAGTTATGAAATTTCATGGAATGATAGTTTAGGGTGTTGTGGAGCTATAAGACTTTATCGATTTTGATTTAAGCTTATGGTTTGCCCGAAACAAAATTTTGAAGTGTTCACGTACGACTTTGGGCCCATATTTCGTTTGTTTTAGGCTCGATTTTGGGTGGATCAAGTTGGGCTCTTGTAGTATGTTGAAAGGGTTTTTTATTAATTACAAGTATGTTTGGAATGGAGTTCGATAGAGAGAGTTATGATGTAACCAAGTTTGCGCTCAAGTTCCGCATTGCGAACCGCTTAATAAACGTTTTAGGCATACGATTTGTTAGTGCATAGGAGCTGTTAATCTATGCATGCATTGATGGCTCGTTTCTTCACCCTGCATTATTGCCTTAGATATCTGAGTTAGATTAAGGTTGGTCTTTGTTAGTTAAAGATGATATTTGTTCATCTCTTGCCAGCCATGATCGGCCATATGTCCTTTCATATGGAGCAAGCTCTATGGACACTCAGAGAAGCAGAAACAGACCACAGCTGAATTGTAAAAGAGTTGCCCATTCCACCGGAGGACAAACGCTGATGCAGCTCGAGCAAATCTTCGTAGGGCGGAAGCAGCTCTAGATTTGTTGTTGGATGAATTGTGCGAAAAAGAATTCATACTCATATATACAATTGCTAAAGCTCAAGCATTCATGATCATTATGTAGTGGTATTCGGAGGATCTTGGCATCCTGAGGGGCGCCGGAATTGCGCACTCCTCTCAAAACATGAAGGCGGAGATCAGACACTTTGATCAACAGAGAATTGCAGTAAGTTCTTTTTCCATTTTTTGCTTTTCCATTATAATTTTTGTTCACTTATATAAATATGTTTTACTTCTTTCATGAACAGTGAATACTTTCTACTGAACGCCTTACTTGTTGCTATGAATGGGGTAAGGAACGATGAGTGGGCCTGTAGTTAGGAATGGGGAGGTTGTTGGGGCTAATGTGGGAGCTGCTAGGGGTGCTAATATGTTTTCATTTATATAAATATGTTATACTTATTTCATGAACAGTGATACTTCCTACTGAACACCTTACTTGCTACTATGAATGGGGTAAGTAACAAGCTTAATGGGAATCAAGTGGTGGGATTGTGGTTGGGAATGGAGGGGCTGTTGTGGCTATTGTGGGAGTTGCTGGGAGTGCTGATATAAGGGCTGATGTGCAGATGAGGTGTGAATAGCCTTAATAGGAATCGGGGGGTAGGAGCTACTGTTGATGAGAAACAAGTGGCGAATGGCCCTAATGGGAATCGGGGGAATAGTGGACTACAATGGAGAATGGGGATGTTGAATTAAGGTCTATTATGGCGAATGTGGAGGTATTCGAGGGAATTTTCATAGACGTAAGTGGACATGGGAATAACTAGGCTCTATTATAGAGGTAATTGTTACGGGTCGATCTACAGGTCGAGGTAATTGTCACGGGTCGATCTAGCATTTTTTTACCTATGCAACCTTAGGAATTACTTTCAAAGTCAGCTTTACTCACTTACATTCTCAAGAATCATAGAAAAAGAAACTCTAGAGAGTGAAGATCTAAAATATATTTTACTTGTGATATGGGTACAAATGAGGGATGGAGGCTCATTTATGTATAATTATAAAGCTAATCGTAACCGTAGATCTTCAATTGATTTGACATTAGAGATTATATCTACCTATCTACTCAACTACTTGCATTGATATGGAAGTATAAATTTACTATATTGTCCACCCCATAAGTATTCTAGAATACTCGAGAAAACCCTAGGACTCAATAGATAATTGATGATAGCTCATTCATGAATCAGTCACGGTCTTTCGTACACAAAACATCTAGGTCGTTCAATAGGTAGAATAACCAAATTGCAACGGGTTTAATTAGCAAATTAGAGATGTAGAATATAGAGAATTAGCAAATCGTTACTGCTGGGCTAGGTAAGGGCCTATAGTCTGTGGTTGTAGCAATCACCTAAGCTTTACAATAATGGTAATAGACAGAATGTTAATAGATCGAATTGGTGGTGGGATTGATTAGCCAATTAGAGGTTTGAAATATAGAGAATGAATTCTTCATTTAGTCCTTGATTGTTTTTGTGACATTCATAATGCAATGCCTGATAAATACTTGTGTTCCTTGTTCTTCTAATCAAATTAGTTTTTGGGGTTATGGCTAAAATTCAGAATTATGTGAAATTCAAGTCGCAGAGTTTGATTTTTGAGTTGTTGAGTTACGAAATTTCATGGAATGATAGTTTAGGGTGTTGTGAGCCGTAGGACTTGACATAACTTGATTTAAGCTTACGGTTTACCTGAAATAAAATTTTGAAGTGTTCACATACGACTTTAAGCCCATATTTTGTTTGTTTTCGGCTCGTTTTTGGATCGGTCAAGTTGGGTTCTTGTAGTACGTTGAAAGGGCTTTCTATTAACTACAAGTATGTTTGGAATGTGCTTCAGTAGAGAGAGTTATGATGTAACCAAGTTTTATGCTCAAGTTCCACATTGCGATCGGCTTGATAATCGCTTTAGGTATACGATTTGTTAGTGCACAAGAGCTGTTAATCTACGCATGTATTGATGGCTTGTGGATCTTTGCCCTGCATTATCATTTTAGATATCTGAGCTAGATTAAGTTTGGTCTTCTTCGGTTAAAGATCATATTTGTTCATCTCTTGCCAGTCATGATCGGCCATATATCCTTTCATCTAGATGGTTATGCGGCATTGTTCGCATAAACATAAAAATTGGCAAAGGAGAAGAAGCGATGTACCATTTGCTCAGAGTCGTGATCAGCCATGAAATGCTTGAAGAAACTAGGTATTCTGCTTGCATCCTCCATGGTTGTTGTAATATTCTTCTTTGGGCTTTGAGCTATGTGCGCCTGGCACCCTTAAGAGGATGTGATGATGAGTAGAAGCCACCATGCATCTCAAAGGGTTTTTATTGGTTGGTTAGAGAAAGAACATTGAGTGTGGAGAAAATATTGCAGAGAGAAGATAAGAGTCATTAACGTAAAAGTAACGTAGAAAAGCGGAGAGGGAGTTTTTATCTTCGTTGAAACACATTCATTTTGCAATTTTCCGGAGCTTTTCCATTCTCTCGTAAAAGGCTCCGTGCCGATTTTTTTTATGCAGGAACCAGACTGATTAAGTCCACGTGTCAAAACCATGTGCGTTCGATCAAAAAAACCCCTATGCATCATACGAATGAAAAGCGCAAAGGAGGACACGTTGATGCCACTTGAGCAAATCTTCGTAGGGCGGAAGCAGCTCTGGTTTGTTATTGGATGAATTGTGCGAAAAAAAATTCGTACTCATATATACAATTTCCAAAGCTCAAGCGTTCATGATCATTATGTAGTGGTATTCGGAGGATCGTAGCAACCTGAGGGGCACTAGAACTATGCACTCCTCTCAAAACATGAAGGTAGAGATCAGACACGCTTTGATCAACGGAGAATTGTAGTAAGTTCTTTTCCTTTTATTACTTTTCTATTATAATTTATGTTCACTTATATAAATATATTTTGCTTATTTCATGAATAGTGAATACTTCCTACTGAACACCTTACTTGCTGCTATGAATGAGGTAAGGAATAGGCCTAATAGGAATCAAAAGGTAAACTTGTGGTTGGGAATGGAGAGGTTGTTAGGGCTACTGTGGGGGCTACTTGGGGTGCTGGTTTGAGAGCTGATGTGGGGATGGTGAGTGCTATAGTTGCTACTGTGGGTGCTGATGTTGGGGTTAATGCGGTGGCTACGGGAGGGAATGTGGGGCCTACTAGGGGTGCTAATATGGGGGCTGCTAGGGTTGTTGATATAGGGGCTGTTAGAGAAGTGTGGGGGTGTTGATATGAAGGTTGTTGTGGGGCTACTGGTGGTGCTGATGTGGGGGGGGGGGGCTAATGTAGGGGTTGGAGATGTTGGTAGGGGTGCTGATGTGGAGGCTGATGTAGGGACTACTGAGGTGGTGATATGGGAGCTAATGGGGGTGTTGATATGTTTTAGCGAGTCTTCTGCAACATAATTGGAAGTTTGGATGGATCAAGTTCTTGAATATGTTCACTTGAACAAAGTTGTAGAGATACGTATCAATTGAATTTGAAAATGTTGTGAAGTGAGGGCAAGTACTTTTGCATTTCAATATACGTCATCCCCAAATAGTTAGCATCAACTGCAAATGATACACAAATTCTAATGACGAGCAAGAAGCTCGAATGTATCGTGGACAACATGGCTCGTTTTGAAATCATAATCAATCCCCAAAATGAGGACTCTACATAGTAATTAGGCAGTGTGTTGAAATGAGAACTGAATTCACAATAAAATTATTTAAGCTACATATATCAATTTATACTTAAGCTACCATAGGCACATTTTGTTAACTTTTATGTCAAATTCAACAACGGTACTATATATTTCAGTGTAGATAACGTGGGCTCTAAAGTCTAATAATAACAATCAATATACTTTGAACAAAAGTATTTCACAGCAATTAGAGCTCTAAAATTGATCGGCACATATCTGTCACAAGCCCGTGCAAGTTGAACTTGGAACATAATGACAAACTCAAAGCAATACACCTCTTGAAGATAAGATATGCATCTCCATTGACAACCAATATCATCTTTATAAAGCTTAATACTTTTTCATTGCATTTCTCGTGTGTATTTTCACTGAGCAAACTATTGCTTTAATTTTGAGATTGTAATTATCCTAATTCAGTTCTATTTCTCTCATCTTATTCAGCCATCGCCAATTCTCCATCTCTCTTGTCGGGAATGACAACTCTTTGGCTTTTCATATAGAGTGTGTTTTGAGGGTATTGATAGTAATGGAAATAGTGCACGATGGAATCATTCAAGGGTTCCTCCCTCACTATAGAGGAGGACCAACGTAAATACCACGCGAGGGTATCTTTATTGGGCGCAAGTAGATATAGATCTGATAATACTCTTACACATTGTTTCGTAAACGCAAGCTTTTGTGGTTATTAACCTTAGAGGTGCCAAAATAATGTGGAGCTCTCGTGATGTGAAGGCGGATTTCAGGCACACGATAATTAATTGTAGCGAGTTGTTTTTCATTTTGTGCTTGCCAATTGGGATTTTTGTGTGCTCTTCTAAGTATGTTTTACTTAATTTGTAAAAACTGAGTACTTCTTTCTAGATGACCTATTGCAAATCAATTGAATAACCCTAATGGAAATTAGGAAGTAAGGGTCTATTGCTAGAAATGGGGTGGTGAGTGGTCCTAATTGGAATCGGGAGTAGGGGGCCTATTTCTGAGAATGGGGTGGTGAATGGCCTTGATGGGAATTTGGGGGCGGGAGGTTGCTGCAAATGAGAAACAAGTGGTGAATGGCCCTAATGGAAATCGGGGGAATTAGGGATTGCTGTGGGGAATGAGAGATGCTGAATGGGGGGCTATTATGGTGAATTGGAGGAGGTGGCAAATACGGGGGCAAGCAAGAGAATTTTCATCGACGCAAGCAGACATGAGTATAACCAGGCCCTATTATAGAGGTAATTGTCATGGGTTGACCTACGGATCTATCTATCATTCCTTTACTTATACAACCTTAGGAATTACTTTCAAAGTTAACCTTACTCGTTCATATTTTCAAGAATCATAAAAAGAGAAACTCTTAAGAAAGAAGCTCAAAAATGTATTTTACTTGTGAGATGGATATAAATAAGGGGAGGAGGCCCCTATTTATAAATATAAGGCTAATCATAACCGTAGATCTCCTATTAATTTGACGGTAGAGATTTTATCTACCCATCTGCCCCATTACTTGTATTTATATAGAAGTATACATTTACCATATTGTCTGCCCCATGAGTATTCTAGAATATTCGAGAAAACCCTAGGACTTGGGAGATAATCGATGATCACTCGTTCATGGATCGGTCACGGTTTCACGTACAAAAATCTTCTAGATCGTGTCACTTTCTTGGACTGTGATATAATAGATAGAATATTAATAGATGGAATAACCAAATTGTAATAAAATTGATTAGCAAATTAGAGGTTTGAAACATAGAGACTGAATTTTTCATTTAGTCCATGATTAGCAAATTAGCAAATCGTTACTGCTGGGTTAGGTGGAGGCCTACAATCTGTGGTTGTCGCAATCACCTAGGCTCTACAATAGTGGTAATAGATAGAATGTTAATAAATTGAATAATCAAATAGTAGTGGGATTGATTGGCAAATTCTAGGTTTGAAACATATAGAATGAATTCCTCATTTAGTCCGTGATTGTTTTTATGATATCCATAATGCAACGCTCGGTAAATGCTTGTGTCCCTCGTTCTTCTAATAAGATTAATTTTCGAGGTTAGGACTTAAATTTGAAATTATGTGAGATTCAAGTTGTGAAGTTTGATTTTTTAAGTAGTTGAGATATGAAATTTCATGGAATGATAGTTTAGGGTGTTGTGGAGCTGTAAGACTTTACGAAATTTGATTTAAGTTTACGGTTTGATCAAAACAAAATCTTGAAGTGTTCATGTATGAATTTGGGATCGTGTTTCGTTAGTTTTCGGCTCGATTTTGGGTCGGTCAAGTTGAGGTTCTTGTAGTACGTTGAAATGGCTTTATATTAACTATAAATACGTTTGGAATGGGGTTTGGTGGAGAGAGTTATGATGTGACCAAGTTTTGCGCTCAAGTTCCATGTTGCGAATGGCTTGATAATCACTTTAGGTATGCGATTTGTTAGTACGTAAGAGCTATTTTATTAACGATTAGGTGTAACATAGCGATTTCATAATTGAGGTAGTGTGTTCCTCAATTGTAGCATTGGTTTTTGCTTATACTATGGGATCGCGAGTTCAATAATAAGAGTAACGTTTGTTGTTTGGTCGTAGGCATTCTAAGATAAGTGGTGCTATTTCTTTAAAGAATTTGTAAACTCATTCTTTAAAAATAATAAAGATTCGATATATTATAAGCTTTGAATAAGTATGTTTGTTACATAAAATTTAGATCGGGTGTTTACTACACTTTTTATATATGTGAATGGTATGAAAACTGTTTGATGGAAATATATATTTAGTTTGATGGAGGGAGTTGAGAAATATTATATGTTTTAGGTTTCCGAAACTTTTTTACAAAAAGCTCTTGACATCGAGTATGATTTATGGAATATCAATTTGTGAAATGTTTTTTAGGACATGTTTCTGATTTGATCCAGTTTGTAAAACCAGTTACTATAGGCTGCGCATGATAAAATTTCTGAAATAGAAATTGATTTCTGGCCAGAAATCAATTTCTCAATTTCTATTCCCCGGACAAGTTTCTGAGCAAAGAAACCCGTTTGATAACGACTCAAAATTTCTATTTCTGAAACAGAAATCCGTTTGATAACAGAAAAAAATTTCTATTTCTGTGAATCATGCTGTCCCCATCCTTTTACCTCACTCTTCTTGGTGCTTGTCATGGTAATTTAATTTGATAAAAGTTGGTAAATCACTTTAATTTATATTGGTAATTCGATAGAGTAGTTAGGAACTCCAAAACATTAGCAATTTATGTAAATAAAAGCTAGTAATTAGTATAAAATAGTGAATGTATTTATTCTCCTCATTCAAGATTCGGGTTTAAGTCACTACACTTGTTTGCATTCTTTTGAGACCACGAAGTGATTTTATGATAGGTACTAGTTGACATGGAGGGAGGCGCAATTTGCGAGAGATTCGAAATTAATAAAATGGAAGTTGTGCTAGAAATAGAAATTGATTAGATAACAACATAGGAAATCCTCAAATACAAAATAATAGTTGAAATAATACTAATGCATTACAAAAGTTGAAAATACAATTTCATGGAATTTCCGGCATATTATTATCCCTTGCCATTTTATTGGCAATGGTTTTCCTAAGCGTATTTATTTGGTTTCCCTCCTCGGTCAACTGAATGTTTGCAACCTCATCCTGCGTAGGTTCAGCCAAGTACATCGGATCTCCATATAGGGAAAAGTTCTTATCCATCCTGTCTTGATCACGGATGTAATTATGGATGGCACAACATGCAATTACGATATGTGCTTGCTTTCGAAGTGCAAATGAGGGCATGTGCCTCAAAATGAAAAATCTATTCTTCAATGCCCCAAATGATCTTTCAATGACATTCCTTAAAGAAGAATGCCTATAGTTGAACAATTCTCTTGCAGTTGTTGGCCGTCTCGCTCTACCCCTATACTCATTTAAATGATACCGGTCACCTCTAAAAGGAGTTAAAAATCCCGGAGTTGCTGCATAACCAGAATCCATGACATAGTATTTGCCTACAACAATGTATTCATACATTGGTCATAATTTGTAACTGTAAATATGATCATAAAGAAAATTACTCCTTAAAAGACAAACAAATACCTGGTGGCGGCCGAGGAAATTCCAAGTGAGGAGTCTCCAGTGCTGCTGCAAGCACTCGACAATCGTTGGCAGAGCCTTCCCAACCAGCATATACAAAAGTAAATTTCATATCAAATGAACAAACGCACAGCACATTCTGGGTGGTGGTGCTTTTCCTACCTCTAAATGGGATTTGCTTCGACACAGGTACAGAAGCATGAATGTGGGTGCCATCAATAGCGCCTATACAGCCCTGTCATTTTATCAAAAACTAGTATTATACAAAATTATCAACTAAATAAAATTAATGGTGTAAAGGAATATATGAGAATTCTACCTTGAAGTAACGTTTATGCTTAGGATCCAAAAGAATCTCTTGTGGGACAACATCAAAGGAAGGTGGTATAATAACCTCTTTTGCCATTTTGAGAACTGCTTGCAATACTTTAGTGAAGTATTTGCTTATAGTTTGTCCCGAACGTTGGAATCTCTCACATAAATCTCTATTTGAGTTCTTGTGACAAATCATAGATAAGAAAATCCCGAGTTGTTCATCTACCCCAATATATCGGGTATCTTCCAACCAACCTTTTTCCTTCATTAGACCACAAAGGTTGAGAAAGACATGTCTCTCCATTCTAAAAGCTTCATATACTCTATCGGAATGCCCATGAAGAACCTCCCTTATCCATTGCGGTCCTGATAATGAGCTGTCCCTAATAGGTTCTCTTGTGTGCATGGACATATCCACTGCAACAGTGGCCAACCATGCTGTCAGTATATCAAGATCAAAATCATCAAAATCCTGTCCAATTGATTCAACTGATGCTACTTGACCATTAGACATGCTACTTTCACCATCATCCATATTACCTATATCATCACATGAAATAAGAATATAAACCCATTAGATAAGGACTCCAATAGTAATCAACAATAGCAATAATGTCATCATAATTGCAACGTAAAAACATAAACAAACAAAGTCTCAAATACATAAGTCATGAAATGAAATAAAACAAAATAGAAATCTATAACATGTTTCTTAACAACTACTCAAAGAGATTCAATAAGTCCACGCCTCCTTTCAGGTAGAGCAATCATGAAAGCCTCTCTCCAAGTGGCATTAAGGCATGCCTGATTCACAGCCTTATTGTAAAGATTCTGCTCCAAGTCAAGCATGCCATTTAGAACGGCGACCACAACTGCTATGGAGTAGGGGTCTACAGGAGGTGGGGCCTCTGAGGTTATGGAGTCACTTGTTGATTGGGCGGTCCTTAATTTGATCATTTCTTGAATGGCTTTCATGGTGACACCGAGTTCATAGTTGTTACTCTTTCTTCTCCTCTTGGAATTTGGAGTCCTATCCAACATGTGTTTCTCACGAACTGGGGTGGGAGTTGCGTCAGATGCAAGGACTCTCGTATCAACATAGTTTTCATTAGATTCCTTCGCATCACCTATCGTAGCACCACCACCATTGTCACCACTAACACCATTGTCTTCTCCATCCGACACCACATACTCTTCTGCATTTTCTTCTGCATTTCCTGCTGCATACTCCCCAGTAGCATATGTATCACCAAACACAATACAAAGGTCTGGATACTGAGGAAACCCATCATTCTTGAATTTAGCCCATTCAATATTATCCTGCAAATTTCATTGAAATGACATACATGAGCAATATAATTGAAGCTTACACCCACAATAAGAAAAAATGGACCCAAGTAAAGTGATACCTTGATGTGAGAATCCCATACACTTGAATCCTCCACGGTAACTGTTTTGTTGACATTATCCCATCCAAATCCAGATTGTGAAAGAAGCTTCTTAAAACTACTATATTGCTTCTTTAGTTTGTTTACCCTATTTTTCAATTGAATTACATTATAGTGGAGTTCTGTTTGTTTATTGAACTCGGCATGTATGTTATTCCACCCTACTTTGTTGTAGGTACACGTGGGGCGATTTCCTTTTTTCACCTCTTCCACCAACAAACTTATAAGCACATTGGTCAAAGACTCAGTCCACTTTGCTATAAATGCTTCTTTGTGGGGTGCCATTTAACCTTAACTGAATCAGTATTCAATGAAATATATTAGATGATGCACCAATTCAAGAACAAAAGCTTGTGATTAACAAGCACATCATGAAGGATAAGCTGAAATTAGAAGTTAAAGAATAACAAATAACAAGAAAAACAGTTACATAAGATTAGTAGAAGCTAAATGGTGAAATTTATAATACAACAATGAATGCTTTATTGCACAAAATGCATGGAATCCAAAAGCAAGTCACCCCTGGCTTTAGAGTTTGCACTAGCAAGAAATTGATACAATACATAAGACTTCTACTAAGCAATGTCAACCAGGGATTCAAGAGGAACAAATAAATGGAAATGCAAACCCCTTCAATCCATCCCATATCTGCAATAACACAAGTATAGACAACGAAATAAACATAACAAAGGTCACTGAGGTGTCCTTAAATATCTCATAGTCCACGTGAAAATCAACCAACACTTGCCCTGCCGACACAACATACACCCAAAAATCCACAACCAAAACATGAAGAAAGTTTTCTATGCTGTATTTGCAATTTGCAGAGCAACAAAATGCAGTCCAAATAGCCATTCTTCACTTTCCTCATAACATTTGATGCATTTAAAAATTCAAAGGTGATCATAGGCTTCACTATAAAGAAGGCTAGACATGGATTTGAGGATGACAAACAGAAATCAGGCAACTATCATCCGTGAAATTTGTCTGGTTCCTTGAAATTTGCCCACGCACATTTTTGTGGAGGCCAATCGACAAGATCAACCATTGGATTAGCAAGAGCAGCCTGAATTTAATGGAACATCAGAAGCAGCTACGCGCTACCCTTGTGTATCATACAACATGCAGGGAGGTAGATGGTAGGATATACCTTGATTATTAACTCAAGACAATGTATACTCAACATCCGAATGCACGATAAACAAAACTAAGGATATAAATGCAAACTGAAACCATTTATTAACACAATGATTATGCCGTCCCATTTAACACACGAGATTTGCGACGGTGTTGAATTAAGCTATTGTTCCACGGATATGATCTAAAGAGAAAGCATAAAACTTGCCAAATACGTGATAAGCTTACCCAAACAACGAGCAGCCACGCTTCAATACTGGCTGAACCATATTTTATTAGTAGACAGCAGAAATAACTAAGACTAATAGCACAAAAACCAACCAAGCACAGCAAAGAACGCGGGCGAAACACGTCGGGCTTCTCGAAGCACAGCAAAGAACGCGGGCGAAACACGTCGCAGCTGAAAGCAGCCCCAAGAACGCGGGCTTCTCGCTTCTCGCTCTGGCCCGAGCGAAATCTACCTAAGACTCACAGCACAAACACCAACCAATCACAATCGCTCTCACATTCCCCACCCCACCGAGAAACAGAGCAGCCCAGACTCGCACAAATTGCAGAGCACAAGCACAGAACAAGCACAGAACAACCAAGAAAGAGGCGAAAAGGGAAGGATCGATCGAATCTCCTGAGGAATCGAAAGCAGAAAGGGGCGACGGCGACTGGATCCGCCGAATCGAGAGCGGAAGGGGACGCGGACGAAGATGGGCGACGGCGACGGCGACTGGAGTTGGGCGACTGGATTCGTGGAATCGAGAGCGGAAGGGGACGCGGACGAAGATGGGCGATGGAGATGGGCGACGGTGACGGAGATGGGCGACGGCGACGGCTACTGGAGTTGGGCGACGACGACGGCTACTGGGCGATGGCGACTGGAGCGCAACTGGGGACGCGGACGGACGAGGCGGGTCCGACGGGACGACCGGAGTAAATTGGCCGGTCGAGATGAGCGGCGACGGCGATGGCGAGATGAGCGGCGACGGCGAGGATGAACAACTTCGGAGTCGCTAGGGTTTTTGGTTGAGGTGAGGAGAAGGAATGGGAAAGCTACGGTAGTGAGGAGAGAAGGAGTCGAGTCGCTAGGGTTAAGAAAGGAGGTGGATGGATAAGAAACAATTTATATTTCTACTTCAGAAATAGAGAAGCTAAAATTTTTAGCTTCTGATTTCTCCCCCAAAACAATTTCTGAAACAAAATGCTTTTGAAATAGAGAAATCAATTTGCGTTACCAAACGGATTTCTCTTCCAAACCCGTTCGGGAACGAGAGAAATAGAGAAATTGAGAAACAGAAATTTTACCATGCGCAGCCTAAGACAAGTCTTGAAATTTATGAAAAGTATTTTTGGCGAATGGGTTGAGTTGCAAAAAGTTGTGTGATTAATTTGTGAAAGGTATTTATAAATATGAAACTGTTTATGGATTGGATTTTTAGTATTTGAGGATGACGGCTAGGTGCTCAATATCACTGGAAACTTGATTGAGGGTTTGTGTGTATGTCCTAAATAGTCTAGGATATCCTTATAGGTCGAGCTATCGACTAATAATAGGTGGAGACCTAATCAATAGGAAATCTTGATCGTCTTGTCCAGGTGTTATGCATGACCATGGCTAGATATTTGAGCATGAATTTAGTTAATGGAGTGGACCACTGACATGTGATTTGAGTTTAGACAATAAAAGAGACCTAATGCGTAATTTGAGATTAGTTGATGGAATGGACCATCGACATATCATTTGATAAGATGGATCAATAAAATAAGACCATTGATGTTTATGATGATTTAAATGAGTATTTTCTAAATTGTATAAAGCTTGTTTAAATAAAATAACTCATATACGATTTGATTTGTATATTAAAGAGTTGGATTATGAGTTTCTAATATTGTTGTGTGTGTGTGTATATATATATGGCTGCTCAATTTGTTTGGAAAAAACACACTACTCACTGAGTAGTGGTTACTTACTCCTCTCATTCCAAAATTTTCAAGTCTCTTAATTAGCGGCCAATAGAGCGAGATGATATTTTATTGGAGACTTTTGGGAGTTGAATTTGAGTGGTTAGAGGTAACATTCTTCTGGTGGAAGGACAACTGCCTCATTTTTCTTTTTCTACTAGGATTCGGGATGTGATATCCAGCTAGCTCTACTTTGCATGCAACTTGACCAAAAAGTCAACCTAATATGGTGGAAGTAATCCAAATTCTTAAAGGGGCTATTAGCTCGAAGAGGTGGGACGAGAACTCTGCTACTTCTCTCTATTACGAAGACATATCAATATCTCATCCTTAATAATAGTTTCACGGAGGTGTTGCTTAGCTGGCAAATCGCCCATGGAATTGTCATGATTATGAGAATTACACAACTTCTATTGTAACATGGATAATAATGTTGATACCTAAATTTTGCTTGTTCAATTAGGTTTTAATTACGTATGGATTAATTTGTAACCTCTAAACAAAAATAATTTTCATTAAATTGCATAGCATATAGATGTTAAGAGCATTTGCATTAATATTTATAGAATTTATTAGAAAAATATTTTATAAAAAGGAAAACAAAAAAAAACAACTAATTAATTAAAAAACGAGGCGGGCCGGACTACCTCAACCCTTTCTTTTCTTTTCTTCGCTGGACCCAACCTAGGTTCTCTCTTTTCCATTTTTTTTCTTTTCAACCTAGGCCTGTCCATCCCTCTTTTTTGCCTGAAAATCGACAGTCCTTGTTGGAGAAGCCCGCGGTTGGAGTCGCCATAATTAGTCTTACTTTTGTCTTGGTGTGCTTATTCATGTTTGGTTTGTTGGAACGGCTTTTGTTTTGCAATGTGCTTTTTTGGCGATGTCGCTGGTGAGACCGCCCAAAGAAGAAGGCGACCCAAAGCAAAAGAAAAGGGAGAAAAGAAAGAAAGAAAGAAATAATAATCATAGGAGAAACAAAAATTCGGATCATGTGAGCAGGTCAAGGTGGTGTGGCTAAAAAATAGAATGGGCCTTTTTTTAAGTGTGTGGGCTGGATGGTTTTTAAAAGAAGACGGGCTTGAGATAGCTTCTTTTGAGGAGTATGGGTTTGTCACGGTTCTAGTCACGTTGAGCTTTATTTGGTTTGAATAGACTCAGGTTGAATTGTTGTAGAGGCTCAAACCCATCAAATTCATGTCAGGCCATACTCGAATTGGGCCCTAGGGCTGGTTGGGGTTCAAACCCAACCCGGACCGATAATGTCCAGGTCAGACCAACAATCAGACCGGTTCTCTGACCCGACCCGAGTCCCATTTTCCAGAATTAAAAACATTCAAAAATTAATTAAAAAAATAGGGTGTGTGCCCACTTATGTTCATTTATTGATTATTTGGTTTTTATACAGGGAGACACTTCATCCGTTTTCTTTGGCTAACACCCACCCCATGAAATGTTCATTGATTTATGAATCTCCAAGAAGTAGTAGTTCCACACCTGTTTCCAAAAGGCAACCTCTTAGGCTAGATTCAGCTGAAGTAAAATATATAGATAAATTACGTTGAAGGGAAAATCTTTGAATAAGTTAGGATTCGTGGACTAAATGCAAAACTTCCCACGGTAATTCAAAATGAGAAATAGCTTTCATTAGAAATGCAAGTAGAGGAAGTTTTCCTCATATGATGGAACATAATTAGTTACAATTGATACCTTCCTTGATTTGGAAGGACTTGTGGAGCAATTTTCTGGGTTTATACCGAATCCTAGGTTTGCAATAGCTAAATTAATTAATAGGAATCAGTGTAAGAGAGACCTGATAAGGAAATTTATGCAAGTTGAATGACTTGATTAGGTAATTGAAACAGACAAGACTTGATTGGAAAAAGAGCATAACTTTAGAGACAAAAGGAAAATTTTTACCTTTCTTTTTCGAGATGGAAGTCATTAGTTGGCTTTACTCATTGAACAAAGGAAATAAGATTCATAACACCTCTTGCTCCAGTTCTTCTTCCACCAGACGAAGGTTGTTTGCCCGGGCTTGATTCACCTTAATAGCGGGTGTCGGTGTCAGCCGAGGAAACGGGCTGAATTGCATTCAGACGCAACGTAGAAATTCTAGATGTTGGACTAAATTTCCCAAGAAAGTTCGAGGTAGCAAGAGGGAAAACAGCTTATGGGAGAAGCGAAAGCGACCAAGACGACTGACTTGTTGGAGTCATCGCTCTGTCCAAGGGTCGTTGGGAGATTACAAGCATGATACGCAATTCCCCGCCAGAAGTGTGGAACCTAGCTGTTAAACAGGTGGGTTGGGTCGAGTTTGGGTCAGGTCATTAATGAGTTGGCCCAAATCGAAATTGACTCCGTTAACCCATTTGGCGACTCATTTATGCCTAATGTAAATTTTTTGATCCATACCCGATCTCGACCCATATTAATAAAATATTTTCATATTTAACCAAATTTAGGAAAAATTATTCTTATGTTTTTTTTAAAGATTATATTATTAAAAAACTTCCAAGCAATACAAATCCAATCAGTAATTTTTCAATTTTCTATAATTTAAAAAAAAAAAAAAAATTTCTTATATATATTTAAAAACTAAAATAGTTTTATACATTGGACAATTTTTATAATTTTTTTAAAATAATTATTTTAAAAATCGAATTTTAATTATTTTTATTTTTTAAAAATTAAAATTTTCATTATTTTTATTTTTATTTTTTAAATATAATTTTTAATTTTCTTTTTTCTTTTTCTTTTGTTCTTCTTTCTTTGGCCATACTGACCACGATGACGGCGAGCTCACGGCTTGCCATATTTGGCGAGCTCGAGCTCGCCCCTCACCGGATCTGGCGAGGCTCGAGCCTCACCGGCGTCGGGCGGGCGGCGTCGGGCGAGCTCCGGCTCGCCCCTCGCCCTCGATCTCGCGAGGCTCGAGCCTCGCCCAAACGCCGGCGAGTTCGAGTCTCTCCAGATCCGGCGAGGCTCGAGCCTCGCTGGGCGTCGGCGAGGCCTTCGCTTTGCTAGATCCGACGAGCTCGAGCTTGCTCGACGCCGGCGAGCTCGAGGCTCGCCTGGCCAATCGCCGGCCATCGCCGTGCCGGCGACCGGAGAAGAAGAAAAAAAAAAAAAGGAAAGAAAAAGAAAAAAAGAAAAGAAAATTAAAATAAAAAATAATTATAATTTCGGTTTTTATAAAAAAAAAATTGTAAAGTTAAAGAGAGGAGAGAGAGATGGTGAGGTTTTGAGTGAAAATAAATGAGTTCATTTTTAATGGGTTGATAAATGAGTCATAAATGGGTCAGCTCTCTGATTCATTTAAAACCCATATATCTTAATCTTGACCCATTAAAACCCATTATGGGTGCTTTATGAAATAAAGTTTGACCCATTAACGACCCATAGGTTGCACAACCCATTTAACACCTCTAGTGGAACCCCACTAGGCTTAATTTCATTGGATTTGATAAGAGCGGGTGCGTGCTTCGTTCTAGGATTTTACTAAGAAGCATCCTCTGCAGGCATGACAGACCACCAAAATATAGAAACGTGAATGTCCAGACTCAGCTCAGGCTCCCCTCTGCAGCTCTTCTTCCTTCCTTCTTCTGTTCCCGTTTGCAAAAAAATAAATTCGAGCAATCCGAGCTCAATTTCGGTGGTGTTTTAGAAGGGCGAAGAAACATGACCTTCAAGTTTTCAACAATCGATCTCACTGAAGATCCTCCCGATTTTGATCCGCATTCGCCGCCTGCTTCTTGGTCATCGACGATTTGTCTGCCGCTTAATCCTGCTGGCTGCAGTTTCATCAAATCTTTAACATCCTGCCAGGTCGCTGCCGGAGCTTCTCTGTGCTTGGCTAAGCCAGCTTCCAACTTTGGTTGCTGGAGGCCAAGCGAATCGATCCAATGTCCCGAGGAAGGACGCCTTAAAAGGTTCACTGTACGCGAGCTGAAGCTCGCTACCAACAACTTCAGTGAGACAAAGAAGGTGGGCGAGGGTGGGTTCAGTCGCGTGTACGAAGGACACTTGGCGGACGGCTCCAGAGTGGCGATGAAAAGACTCACTGGACATCCCGCTCTGGGATCGATACTCCGTGCTGAATTAAAACTAGGGAACATGATTTGGCATCGGAATCTGCTTCCCGTTCATGGCTTTTGTATGTCATCGAAACATGGAGAATACACGCTCGTGTACACTCTCATGGTGAACGGAAGCCTAGACTCCCTTTTAAGAGGACAGTCAACATAGAAGCGCCCACTGGATTGGGTCACCAGGAAGAAGATAGCAATTGGAGCAGCGAGAGGGATTTCCCATTTGCATGATCTGAGGATAATTCACAGGGACATTAAACCCGCTAATATACTGTTGGATGAGGACTTCGAGGCCCGTATCGGAGATTTTGGGTTGGCCTTGTTCATGGACGAGTACAAAGACAAGGCTGTTTCCGAAGGAGAACCCAATGGTGAAGACACTTTTTTTACCGACTGGACAGTGGGGACATTTGGTTACATGGATCCAGAGAGCGGTGCCGGAAGATACTCTGTAAAGAGTGATGTTTATGGGTTTGGCGTGACAGTTCTTGAACTGATAAGCGGTCGAAGAGCTTGCCAAACAACCTGCCTCGATGGAGACGAACTGGTGCTGCCTCAATTGGCACATGCCCTTCTAAAGAACGAAAAGCTGGAAACGATAATTGATACCAACATGCCCGGCGGCTATGACGAGAGTGAAGTCGAGAAAGCCATTCGTCTGGCTCTGCCTTGCACGCAACTCGACCCCACAAGACGACCTTATATGGCTGAAGCAGTCCTATTTCTCGAAGGAATTATTAGCTTGGAGAAAAGATGGGAGAAGTATGAACCCGGAGATGATTTATCTGACCTAGATAATCTCTCAATTTCGTTTGACTCTGCTTCTTGTCCAAGGGAAGACGGATCATTTGGTCCTAGATGATCCTTCCAAGACCGTGTTGCTCGAGATTCACTTGTGAGATTGTTGCTACCTCAGCTTGACCATTATAGCAATACCGTTGAATCCTTTTTCCTTAATTTGAGTGTTTTTTTTTCGATTTATCAGATTGATGAGATTCTTGTTATGTTTCACATACGTTTATTTCGCGAATGAGTGATTTGAAAAACATTTTCCAAAAAATGATAATTTATTTCATTTAGAAGAATAAATTAATGAAAATTTTTCATTATTCACGATAAGAATTAGGTATATTTTGTTATCAATGATGAAAATATTTTTCATTAGCTATAGATAATTATTTTTTGAAAAATATTTTTTAAGTCATTCATTTTCTCAAAACGAAGATAGCTCATTATATACGAGGCTTTTATCAAAGCGCAATTTGTTCTGCTCCACTAAAGGAGAAAGTCACTTATCGAAAGCAAATAAAGTAAGGAGGGAGCTCGTACACAAGCCGGACTAACGGATTTAATTTACTAATTGACTTCTCGGCTCGTGGCTTCAAAGAAAAAAAGTTCAAGGTGAGGGGAGATTTTCACTCTTTCCAATTAAGGTGAAGAGATATTAAATTTGCATTAGGGATACTACATGTTTAATTGCTGGGTTGGGTTCAATCCGTCTTACTCTGGATCTATACTTTTTGATTTGATATTCATGTTTTATTGTGTATTCAACTTGAATAAATTTTAATATTTATATTGTGCATTTTGTATTATTGCACACGAAACAAACCTTTTCTTTTTATCTAGTATTAAAACACTGTTTGTTTTGAAAAAAATAAAAGATTTGAATAATATTTTTCTGAAAATTATTTTTTGTATCGCTTAAGACAATCGTTAATAAAAAATGTTTTCATTATCGATAATAATTTATATGTAAATAATTTCATAGATAATGAAATTTATATGTAAACAATTTCATTTCATATAATCATATTTGTAAGCAATATAAATGAAAACTTTTAGGAAAATAACGGTGACTTAATCTTACTTTTTATTTTTTATCTGTGCCTTTTTCTTCTTCATCTCTCTCATTTAGCTATTTCCATCACACCTCGAATCCTAGCATAAAAGGGGAATGTCATAGTCGTCCTTCCATCCAAAGGACACAAACTCTAACCATTCGAATCCAATTCTCAAAAGTCCCGTTGATATCGCTCTTGCTCTATAGATCGCTAATCAAGAAATTTGAAAAGATTGAAAAGGAGAAGAGTGAGCAATCACACCTTAGTAAATAGTACATATCTTTAAAAAAGGTCAAGCCTCCACGTTACACACTTATAACTTAAAGACATGATTCATTTCTTTGGAGTCATAGTACGAAAGAATGGGATTCAGGTATATCCCGAAAAAACAAAAGACATAACTACGCTTTCATCCTCCTCCCGTTAACTCTTTAGTTGAAATGTCCGCTAGATTGCTAGCTAAACTCGAGTATGCCTTCCAATCCATTATTCTAGTGAAAGAGTATTCCTCTTTTTTATATAAGGTTCATTCCATTAATTCTCAGATATCCAATCGGCTGTGAACCTGAGCTCATTTTTTTCTATATCAAAAGCAGAATTTCCCATCCATCCATAATATCAAAATAAGGTTCGTTGGTTTAGTTCAATAATCAAACTCGTCATATCTCATATCAATAGTTTATTCCATTTTTCAAATTCATACCACATCACATCTCACGGCCTTAGAGGTGGCTCTCACAAGGCTCATGACATCACGTAACACTTAGCCCTTGAGTATTATAAGGCCCTATAATTGGCTCTCACAAGATTCGCATTATCGTGTAGCATTTAGCCATTGATCAACACATGTCAATAGTACAAGGTCTTGGAGGTGACTCTCACGAAATTATGTTATGTTGTAGCACATAGTCATTGACCAACGTATATCAATAGTACAAAGCCTTAGAGGTGGCTCTCACATAACTCAAGTCACTTTGAAGCACTTAACTCTTGACTATAAGGCCCTATAGATGACTCTTATGGATTTACGTTATTAGGTAGCACTCAATCTTTTATCGGTCCATATCACGATTGATTTCACAAAGCAAAATATAGCATTTCACAGATTAATACTCTCACAAAACCCATTTCAGAAGCCATATCATAAATTGGTTTCACATATCAAATCAAATCACTTTTTATAAACCATACTCAAGTCAACGTGATTTCTTTCATAAAAAAATTTCGCAAACCCAAAATATATCCTTTCTCCCAACTTCGTTCATCAGACCATAATATATTTCTCACACCATTTTGAAATTCATTTCACAAGCTAGTAATATTTCAAAATATCTTTCATATTAAATGTTTCCAAATCATTAAAGAACCCATTCCATAAATCAGTTTGTAACGTAATACACATATTTAGACTTTTACAACACCTTGGAGGACACATTTCTCAAATCATTGTCAAATGAATAAAAAATAGTAAATGCCTTATCCGTTATACATCAAATATGCTGTGAATATTATTTTTGCCTTTTAGCCAATTCACAATGTGCACATGATGTACCTCACACTTTTCGTTTTCAAAATATGAGTCTACAAATTCAAAGAAGGATAACACCATTCAACTAAAAATGCCCAAATCAAGTAACGCATCCAATGATATCGTATTCTAATAATTAAACAAGAATCGATGTCAAAATCAAGTGAAAACTACCTCAATTATGAAACGACTAAATTATACCTAAGCGCTAATAAAACAACTCATATATGTTAACAATCGCTCACCCGAAGCGATTATTTAAGCCGTTCACAATGTGAAACTTGAATATAAAATCCTAAAAATTTTCTCCAACTAAACTGTAGCTCGAAAACAACTCTCGACAAACCTTACAACTCCATGATGCCATAATCAACAATTTCCTCAAAATCCTGAAGTTTCATGACTCGCAAATTAGACTTCATGGCTCGATTTTCACAATACTTCAAATAGACGATCAAGCTCCGAAAGCTACTCCGATCGGACAAATGGGGACGCGAATACTTACCGGACGTCACGTTACAAAATCGATCCTTGGCGAGTAGACCTCTTCTTTCTTCCTCTTTCTTCTTCTCTCTTTCTTCCCCCCCTCTCTCTCTCTTTCCTCTCCCCTGCTCCTTGCGCGAGCCCTCGGTTAAAAAGAAAAGAGCCGAACGTCCTTTCTTGCTTTTCCCCCTTCTTTGACTGTTCAACACTTCATTTTATTTTATGTTCTTTATTTTCTTGCTTTTCCCTCTTTTGACTTGGTCAAAACCCACCCACATTTTGCAGCTTCTTTCTCATTCACTTCACCATCTTCATCGAATTTCCTCGCCTCTTTCTCCGATGATTACACCGCTCAAAGCTTCGATCATGCGCACCTTCCTCGCGCATCTCCTCGCGATTCTCTGATGGCTCGAGCTGCGACTTTACTTCCTTCAAATTTTTCACTCGATCGCATTTGCTTCTTCCAACTTCCTGTGTGCATGTCGACAATAATCACGGGACGATATTTGTCATGGAAATGCTGGTGTGAAGTTGCAGCTGCAGATCGTCAAGAAACCTCGAGCAGTCTCATCTGAAACCTAAACTAAGAACGTTAGGAAAGCCCCAGACCAAATCCCATAAGCCATTCCACACGTCCACCGGTTGGTTCTCTGCTTTGCAGAAACAGATGTCCATGGGTGTGATTTCTCCTGCTTTGTCAAGAAATTTTGGCGCAAGAGGACAGGGAACCCTAATTCTGAGATTTCGAGATCAGAATTAGTTTAAGAGACTGCGTCAAGATTATTTATTTGGTCAGATCAAAATGTGGATTCCTTGGCGAAGGGTGGCGTCCTGACTTGCCACATCCATTTGGCAAGCATTTCATTCATAAACAGAAGGCCAGGCAAAGATTTCAGAACGTGTATCGAGCATTTGAGAGGTGCGGATCCCATCGTGCAAGTCTCAACGCAGAGGGACAGGATGCTTTTGCCCAAAGAAAAAGGAAGAGAAGCAGCGGGATAGTTCACTTAGTTTAGATATATTGATCCTTTGATTTCATTCGTGGGAATAAGTCGTCTTTAAATTCAGGCTTCCGACTCTGGTTGTTCATGTTGTAGGCCAAGTAAATCTCTCCAGTTCCCTCGTTCTGATCTGATGCTTTGCCAAGGACGCCTTAAAAGGTCCTTCCATGAACTACAGGCAGCTACCTGCCACTTAAGCGACGAAAAGATTGCAGGCAGGGGCGGTTTGCTCTAAGCATATGAAGGACCATTGGCAGATGGCTCTCGATTGTCTGTAAAAAGAATCGCCAAGCGTTCCCATTTGGAAATGAGAGGGTTACATGCAGGAGTGAAATTGGGAAAGATACCCTCGGCTTTTGCTCGTCATCGGAATTGAAAGAGTACATGTTTGTGACGCTCCCCTTGATTAGCCCACCAGGAAGGAGACAGCTTTTGGAGTTGCGAGAGCTACTTCCCATCTGCACGATCACAGCGTAATCCATTGGGACATCAAGCCCCATAAGATGCTGTTGGGCAAGAACTTTAAGGCTCGTATTGGCGATTTCAGGATGGTCATTTTCATGGACAAGGATGAAGAGAAGGGTGTTTCCAAGGAAGCCAGCTTCTTTAGCCTCAGCTTTCTTAGCACCCGACTAGACAGTTGTCTTGATCCAGAGTACTCTAGGAGTGAAATGAGCTCGGTGAAGAGTGACGTCTATAGTTTCAGCGTGACCCTTCTCGAACTCATCAGGGGTTGAAGTGCGCAAAGATAGATCAGTCCTTGGGTGCTGCCGCTACCTGAATGGGCAGGCATGCTCTTCAAAGAAAAAGACTTGGAAAGGCTAGTTGATAGTGACATACGAAGCGGGGCACAGGGAAAGCGAAACCGAGAAAACGATCCAGCTAGCTCTACTTTGCATGCAGCTCGACCCTGAAAGGAGACCTAATATGTCGGTAGGAGTCCAAATTCTTGAAGGGGCTATTAACTTGGAGTAGAGATGGGAGCAGTACCAAAATGATGCTATTACGCCCAAAATTTGACATGGATATGGCGGACTCTGGTTCTTGTCTCTGTCACGATGAATTCTTAATAACACATCTCAGTTAATCGTTCTGTGGAGTTGTTGCTCAGCTGAAGAATCACTGATGAGAGTGTCCTAATTCTGAGAATTACATGACTTCTATCGTAACCTGTATGTTGATTGTGCTGCTTTTGTGCTTTTCCACTTACATTCGTTAGTCGACTCTTTGGTTGTAACACAGTGAGACACTTTGTATGTTTTCTTATGCTAACACGCACCCCATGATTTTGCCTGCTCTGAAAACATGTTCTAAATCACCAAGATGTCGTAGTTCAACCTGTTTCCAAAAGCAGCCTGTTAGGCTAGATTGATCTGAGGTAAAAAACAAACAATCAGATTACATTTGAAGGGAAAATCGATGAGATAAGCTGGATTCATTGACTAAATGCAAAAGTTCCCGTGGTAATTCAGAACGACTAAAGCTTTTATTAGAAATGCAGGTAATGGTAGGTTTCCTCACATGAAGTGGTCAATTCGTTCAAATCAATTCCTTCTTGGAGCAATTTTCTGGGTTCATAATGAATAATATGTCCGTACTAGCGAGACTAATTGATCAGAATCAACGTAAGAAAGGGTTGATAATGAATTTGTGCATGGTCAACAACTTGATTCGACGAGTCAAAGGTGCAAAGATTTGATTAAGAAAAGAGGGCAACAGCAGGGACTAAAAGTAGAACTTTTATGTTTCATTTTCGAGGTGGAAGTCATTGGTTGGAACAAAGGAATGTAATTCCCTACACCTCTTCTCCGGTTCCTTTCTACCAGATGAAGTTTATTAATACCTTTGCTAGACCGGGCTTATAATTCACCTCAATAGCGGCTAGTGTTGGTATCAGCTGAGGAAAGAGGATGAATTGCATTCAGACAGCATAGAAAATCTAGAAGTTGGACTGACTTTCCCAATAAAGCTCGACGTATCAGAAGGGTAAACTGCTCGGGGGAGAATCGGAAGTGAAGAAGACGACTATGATACCCCACAAAACGTGTTGAAACCACTAGGCTTTTTTTCACTGGCTTTGACAAGATCAGATGCGTGCACCAGGCATGACAGACAACTAAAATTTATAAGTCTGAATCTCCAGACTCAGCTCAGGCTCACCTCTGCAGCAAAAAACTCTTCTTCCTTCCTCCTGTTCCCGTTCGTGAAAAGATAAATTTGAGCAATCCGAGCTTCATTTCCGAGGAGTGTGGTGTTTCAGAAGAGGAAAGAACCATGGTCTTCGAGTTTTCAATCTTCAATCTCACTGAAGATCCTCCCGATTTCAATCTGTGTTCGCCACCTCCTTCTCAGTCATCAACAATTTGTCTGCCGCTTAATCCTGCTGGCTGCAGTTTCATCAAAGCTGTAACATCCTACCGGGTCGCTGCCGGTGATTCTCTGCGCTTGGCCAATTCAGCTTCCAAGTTTGGTTGCTGGATACCGAGCGAATCCCTCCAATGTCTAGAGGAAGGACGCCTTAAAAGGTTTACTTTCCGCGAGCTGAAGGTCGCTACCAACAACTTCAGCGAGACAAAGAAGGTGGGTCAGGGTGGGTACGGTTGTGTGTACGAAGGAGTCCTGGGGGACGGCTCCATAGTGGCGATAAAAAGACTCGCTAGACATACCTGTCAAGGATTGACACCGCGTGCTGAAGTAAAAGTGGGGACCATGATCTGGCATCGGAATCTGCTTCCGCTTCGCGGCTTTTGTTCATCATCGGAACATGGAGAATTTGCTCTCGTGTACCCTTTCATGGTGAACGGAAGCCTAGACTCCCTTTTAAGAGGACAGTCAACAGAGGCGAGCCCCCTTGATTGGCCCACCAGGAAAAAGATAGCAATTGGAGTTGGGAGAGGGATCTCCCATTTGCATGATCTGAGGATAATTCACAGGGACATTAAACCCGACAATATACTGTTGACTGAGGATTTTGAGGTCCGTATTGGAGATTTTGGGTTGGCCTTGTTCATGGACGAGTACAAAGACAAGGCTGTTTCCGAAGGAGAACCCAACGGTGAAAACGCTTATTTTATCGACTGCACAATGGGAACACTTGGTTACATGGATCCAGAGCGCTTTCTCGGAAGAAACTCAGTAAAGAGCGATGTTTATGGGTTTGGCGTGACGCTTCTTGAGCTCATAAGCGGTCGAAGAGCTTGGGAAACGACCTACCTCGACGGAAATGAACTGGGGCTGCCTCAGTGGGCACATGCCCTTTCAAAGAAGGAACAGTTGGAAAGGCTAGTCGATCCCGATATGCCGTGTGGCTATAACGAGAGCGAAGTCGAGAGAACCATTCGCCTGGCTCTGCTTTGCACGCAATTCCACCCCAAAAAACGACCTTTTATGACTGAAGCAGTCCTATATCTTGAAGGAATTATTAGCTTGGAGAAAAGATGGGAGGAGTATCAACCTGAAGATGAATTATCTGGCCCAAATAACCTCTCAAGTTCGAGCGACTGTACTTCTTGTCCAAGGGAAGAAGAATTATCTGGTCCTAGATGATCCTTCCAAGAACCCGTCGCTCGAGATTCGCCTGTGAGATTGTGGCTGCCTTAGCTTGAGCATTACACAAATACTCTTGAATCTTTTTGCTTAGTTCAAGTGTAATTACTCCTCTTCTGATATAAGGTTGACAATATTCTTGTTATACTTTACCTTAAATCTGATTTTATTTTAAAAAAAATAAAATCAAACATTGAGAACAGCTTGAAAATTTTATCTAAACTATAATTTTTTTGGTGCGTGGATATCTTCTAAGATTAGAATGTAACATATTAATCTTCACTTCATTTTTATCTTATTCTCCTGTCAAATCATCATCTACGAAAAGATTGAGAAGAAATAGATAAAGATTTTGAGACGGGCTTGCTGTCTTAACCGGGTAAGGGCCGTCTGTTCGGCTCCATTAGAGGAGAATATCACTCAATGCAAGCAAAATGTGGAGATCAGAAATAGTTTATGAGACTGTGTCGAGATTGTTCATCTGGTCAGACCGGAATGTGGATTCCTCAGCGAAGGGTGGTGTCCTGATTCGCCACATCCATTTTGCAGGCATTTCATTCATAAACAGAAGGCCAGGCAAAAATTTTCAGAGCTCGTATGCGTATCGAGTATTTGAGTGGTCCGAATACGATCGTGTAAGTCTCAACGCAGAGGGACAGAGTGCTTTTGCCCAAAGAAAAAGGAAAAGAAGCAGCGGGATGGTTTACTAAGTTTAGATAAATTGATCATTTGATGTCATTCCTGAGAATACGTCGTCTTCGAATTTGCGGCTTGCCGGAAGAAAATGGCAAAGGCCCAAGAAATCGGGAAAGACAAGCTTAGAATTGCTGGTTTACGCTTTCCGTGCGCACCTACAATACAACGTTAAAAGTTCTCAACGTCCGTAAGATATGGACCATAAAATTCAGCCCATTATTTTTTATTAGCCAAAGCCCAACCCATTTCTTTTCCTTTCCCCTCAATTAGTGCAATTGAGCGCGAGCATAAATGGAAAGAAGGCAGCGACGGCAAAAGCAAGGAAAAAATAAAAGAAGCGCCTGTGGAGAAGGGAAAGAGGAAAGGAAGAAGTGTGAGAAATTCTAGCACGTACACAATCCGGACACTCCGACTAGCCAAATCAACTACGAATGCAATGCTTGGTGAGTATTCAAGCCAATCATTTGTCTAATTGAAGTAATTTTCTAATTTAGGGCATGAAGTTGAACTTATATCGATTCTGAACTACCAGGTTCAATTGAGGAGTTATTAGTCTGTGGTTTTTCGAAAATGATAGTTTACGATGTTGTGAAACTATGGGGTTTGATGAAAATCGAATCCAAAGTACAGATTAATTGGAAAGAAATTCTAAAAATTATGTGCGAGTTACACATAACAGATAGTACACGTAAGGAAAAAATAATAATGTTTGCTAAAATCGAGATTACTTGGTTGTGCATAGATGTCGTTTTATGATGAGTAAGCGTGGTTTAGTCAATCGTTCATTGGAATAGTGGTTTTACTCGAATTTAGATATCATTTTTTGGTTAATTGATGGAAATACAAGTGCCTAGGCTTGAGTAACATGCATAAGTTGGTCTTCAACTTTCCAAATGTGAGTGATGCTATCTCTTTAAAGAATTTGTAATCTCATATCTTTAGAATAATACAAATTTGATATATTATGAGTTATGATTAAGCACATTTGTTGTATAAAATTTAGATGGGCATTTACTACGTTTTGGTATTTGTAAATGGTGTGAGAACTATTTGATGGAAATATATATTATGTTTGATGAATTGAATGAAGTTGGTAAATATTACATATTTTCAGTTTTCGAAACCTTTTTATGAAAAAGCTCTTGACATTGAGTATGGTTGGTGGAATGTTATATATATCGAATCGTGAAATGCTTTTTGACATGCCTTTGATTTAATTCGATTTGTAAAATTGATTTATGAGATAAGTCCTGAAATGATTTGAAAAATGTTTTCACAAAAAGTAATTCTCATGGATGAATTAAGTTGCGAAAGTTTACGTGATTAATTTGTGAAATGTATTATGATATATGAGATTTTTTATGAATGGGATTTTTGGTATTGGAGGATGATAGTTTGGTGCTCAATATCGCTGTGAACTCAATTGAGGATTTGTGAGTATATACATACTAATTTATAATATCATTGTGAGCCAAGCTACCGGCTAATAATAGGTGGAGACCTAACCAATAGAAAAATCTTGATCGCCTAATCATGAGCTAGATATTTGAGCATGAGTTTAGTTAATAGAATAAACTATTGATATGTGATTTGAGATTAGTCGATGAAATGAACCATTGACCCGTGGTTAAATGAGATTAATTAATGGAATAAGCCATTGAAAGTTGATTTGTTATTGTGAACTAACATTATTATTAATTTATACATAAAAGCGTTTGTTAGAAAGATATTTACTTTTGATATTTTGCACATATATATATATATATATATATATATATATATATATATATTACTATATATATCGAATTGTGAATGTACAATCTGCTTAGAAGAGACACACTACTCACTGAGTTATGATTGCCCACCTCTCTATTTTCCAATATTTTTTAGGTTCTTCTGCTAGCAATGAGTAGTACAAGAACAATATCAATGAAGGGACACTTAGGAGTTAGATTTTTGTGATTTGATGTTGTGTCCTCCGGATGAAATGATGGTTTGTCATCCCCATTCTTGAAGAATTGCTCATAGGCAGCTATGTTGTGAACACTGTGAGTACTAGTGTTTGTCTACTGAAGACCCCCATCACAACATACAAACAATTCGTTATCTTTCAATTTTTGCATTGTAATTATGCTTGTAGTTCCCAAATGTTTTGTTGTCGCTTAAATTGCATGTATCTCAGCTGTAGTGTTAAGATCTTTGCTGTTAATTAAATTCCGGTGAAGTTTATGTACTTTCAGTTTTGTTTGAAGTGAAATTATCAATTTCCTTTCATACTGTCACGTCCCGAACCCCGAGCACGTGCACATCTCTCTCTGGTCGATAATATTTTGTGACTTTCCAGGATGAGTCGTCGACCCTTTTTGTTTTATTGCACATGCGGAAGCGAAAATAAATCCCCTAACAGTAATCATCTCGAGATAAAAAAATAGAACAACAATTTCACAAAACAAAACACACATTTATATACACACTGAGTCATGTACAAGGTTTATGACCAAAAGACTACAAAGACTGACTTTTCAAAAAGAAGCGGTCCTAACTGACATACACTTCAAATTACCTTCTCTTAGCTCTAAGTCCTCCACTCGACAACCTTGAAAATTTAACCCACGATGGGGTGAGATATAAATCTCAGCGAGTTCATGCTTTAAACCCCGATTAGAAGGGAAATACGCCCAGAGGTGTTTTAACTACTCAATCACATAATCATAAGGATTTACCTCGCCTCAGATCCACCCTGCAAGTTAGTACAATTTATATCACAAGTAACCATATAGATATGAGCAACAATTAAGCTCCAACAACAGGAACGCCACACTCAATCAATCATGCGTACTAGTTTTACTCTCGGCATATAGTACGGCTTACTTTCTGTTCAGCGGTCCTCTGACATTGTCAGGCATCGTCTCATACCATTGTGCACGGCATCGTCACTACGTCGATGGCATTCCATAAAGGAGCATTGGTCCAGAATCTATCGCGATCGGCATCCATTGGTAAGGCATCCCATATAGGGGTAACGTCCAGCTTAATAGCTTGGGACGAGTTTTCTTAACAAACACACAATCACTCAAACATGGCTCAGGGCACCGTGCATTACACTCAAATATCTCCATTAAAATGGTGAACTTGGCCTATTTTCTTCATATTAGAGATATCCATGAAAATCGTCGTGTGTGGGTACACGGTCAATTCACCCCAAAAGACTGATATCCTTTCTTTTCAAATCTCACTAGTTTATATAGTATATAAAATTATTTTCGGTGTTTAGAACCCGATACCTAGGATTTTCTGGATAAATGTCAAAATTCACAAATTTTGGAATAATTGACTCAACTTCCAATCGGCACTCAATTTTCACAATTTAACACTCGATTGCAGAATTTAACCACACCATTGCAATCAGCACGAAATTCCGGTTACTTGACTATCTCGGCCTAATTTCCGAAAAATAATTAATAATTTATTAATTTCGAAAATTAATTAAATAAATCAATTTAAATCCTAAAAATACCAACCTAGGCCAAAATCACTAAATTAAATACCAATACGGACCCGGAAAATTCTCGAACCCTTCTAGATAAGTAATGCAATTTATCTAGGCCTCACTTAATCTAGTCTAACCATCTAACATGTATAATTGAATATTTAAATCACTAATTTAATCTAATTAGCCACCTAATTCCTAATTAAATTAAACTAAACACCCCTTAGACGCCATTAGCCTACTAAAAAGAGTTTAGTGATAAACTCACCGGTGCAAAGCGAAGATCGGTTCATCGCGACGGCAGCCGAAACTTGAATTTTCAGTGATGTTGACGGACACTTGGGCCGGGCCCAACAGGCCTTGCAAGCCCACAGAAAATTGCTGGGCTTGGGCTGAGATGGGCTTTAAATTTTCGTGGGCTTCGCAGGCTTCTTGGGCTGACTTCAGGCGAGCCAAAACCTGGGCCGAATTGCAAGCTTGAGTGGACTGAGAGTGGGCTGGAGTTTCTGGCCAAACTGTGGACTGCGAAGAAAGTTCCGTGGGCTGCTGAACCTGGCCGAAGACGCGGGCTTCCAATGGGCTTGCGGCTGAACTCACGTGGGCTGCTGGTTGAACAAAGAAGCAGCAAGAGCTGCTGCTGCTGGGCTTCGAAAATGAAGACCGAAATGGTGGAGATGCAACGTTCGTTCGCTGCTGGGTAACGCACGAAACAGAAGGAGGAATGAAGGGCAGCTTCGAGCACGGTTGATGGAGCGGAGGAAATGCGAGCTGGCAGCGAAGAAGGGGAGCTCGGCTGGGTCGTTGACGGTGTGCTAACGTCGAAGAAGTTGAGGGGAACAAACCGAAGTGGAGCAGGCCGCTGGAGTCTTCGATGCTGGAGTTGACCGGGCAAATTGAAGACACGAGAAGGGCTGGTGTCTCCGTGGCAACGGGAAGGAGATCAGTGGGGTTGGGTTCGCTGGCAAAAATGAGAGGGGAAGGTGGGGACGTGAGCTGGCGTTGTGGGGTTTACGGGAAATGAAGGGTGAACGGTAGTGGATGGAGAGAGACGTGAAGAGGGGATGAAGAAAATGGGGATGAGGGCAGAAGGAAATGAAAGAGAAGTGTGAGTGAGAGAAGGAGATGCGAGGAAAATGAAATGAAGGAGAAGCTGCGGGGGATGGAGTCGACCGGTGAAAGGAGGAGGAGAGAGAGAGACGCTAGTAGAAGATGGAAAAATAGAAGAGGTCCAATTAAAATATCTAATAACATCATTACTTGGTCCAAGTAGTCTTCAAGCTTATCCTTTCAATTAAACCTTTGTCCCCCAGTACTTTCTTGCAATATAATCCTCAATTAAACCAATTTGATGACCAATGTTGCACCCCCACCTAGCTCCGAATTTCTTAAAAATTAGTTTCAATTTCAACACAAATTTCCTCAATTGATGTCCAATTAAGGAAAAGGCCCACATCAATTCCACAAGTCCCCATCACCAAGTAGCTTTCGGTTTGGAAACCAAAAATCCATTCAAATTGGCCAATCTGAATTTCCGTTATTTTCCTGATCGTCCAAAGTGATTTTCCGTAAAAATCCCGAACTCGACAGAATTTCTCCGTAAGACAAGACGACGTCCTATAAATGAATCGTGACACGCCTGAACATTCGATTCCCGAAACCGAATTCAATTTCGTGGTTAAAATCGACCAAACGCGATTTTAGTCCAATCCGACCTACCGAGTAGCTTTTAGGATTTTACCGTAGTTATATCCCTTAACGGCTTCACCCAATAGATTGTTAACCCGTGAGTGATCAGCTTCGTAGAAAAATGACCATAAGCGCACCGACGAAGAGCCCATTTCGTTTATCGGACGGTCGAAAATTCGAATGTCACACATACCTATAGCATTTCTTGTACGGGTCACCGCAGAACTTGTATCCTCTTATGAAAAAATCGAAAAATGATTTTCGGTGAAAAGTATTTCGTCTCAGGTGCAAACACACTTGTGTTCATTTTTCGACTCTTTGGTCGATTTACAGCTAGACACTTCGTACTTATTCTTCAGCTAATATGCTCCCCATGAATTCGCTTGCGCCGAAAAAAATGTTCCATGATTCAAGAATCTCCAAGATGTTGTAGATCAACACCTGTTTCCAAAAGCAGCCTGTTAGGCTAGATTGATCTGGCGTAAATAAATAGACTACATTCAAAGGGAAAATCGATGAGATACGCTAGGATTCATGGACTACATCCAAAAGTTCCCATAGGTAATTCAGAAAGACAGTAGCTTTCGTTAGAAATGCAGGTAGAGGAGGGTTTCCTCATATGAAGTAACATAATTAGTCAAATTAAATCTTTCCCAGATATGGAAGGTCTTGTGGAGCAATTGTCTGGGTTTATACTGAGTAATGTCTAGTAGCTTTATTAATTGATTGGAATCAGTGTAAGAGAGACTTGATAATGTAATTTATGCCAGGTCAACGACTTGACTCGACGAGTCCGAGGTGCAAGGATTTGATTAAGAAAAGAGCGCAACTTCCGGGACTAAAAGTAATGCTCCTGGCCTTTCATTTTCGAGATGGAAGTCAATAGTGATGGGAACAGAGGAACTTAATTCATTAAACCTCTTCTCAGGTTTTTCTTCTACCAGATGAAGTTTATAAACAGCTTTGTTAGACCGGGCTTATAATTCAACTTAGTAGCAGCCAGTGTCGGTGTCAGCCGAAGAAACTAGATGAATTGCATTCAGACACGGCATAGGGGAGAGGCGAAAGTGGCGAAGATGACTGAGTCAATGGACGACGAAGATGACTGAGTCGATGGAGTCATGGCTCTGTTCAACGGGTCGGTAGGAGATAACAAGCCTGATCAGCATTTATAATATTAGTTTTGTTTTTCATTGCAGATGCGTGTACGCCAGTAGGTATATGACAGACCACCAAAATTTGAAAGTCTGAATATCCAGATTCGGCTCAGGCTTAGCTCTGCAGCAGAAAACTCTTCTTGCTTCCTTCTCCTGTTCCCGTTCGTGAAAAGATAAATTCGAGCAATCCGATCTTAAATTCCAAAAAGTGTTGTGTTTCATAAGAGCGCAGAACCATCATGGTCTTCAACTTTTCAACCGTGGATCTCACCGAAGATCCTCCCGATTTCGATCCAGATTCGCCGCCTGCTTCTCAGTCATCAACGAATTGTCTGCCGCTTAATTTTGCTGGCCGCAGTTTCATCAAAGCTATAACACCCCGCCAGGTCGTTGCTGGTGCTTCTCTGCGCTTGGCCAATTCCGCTTCCAAGTTTGGTTGCTGGAGGCCAAGCGAATCGCTCCAATGTCCAGATGCAGGGCGCCATAAAAGGTTCACTTTCCGCGAGCTGAAGGTCGCTACCAACAACTTCAGTGAGACAAAGAAGGTGGGTCAGGGTGGATACGGTTATGTGTACGAAGGAGCCTTGGGGGACGGCTCGAGGGTGGCGATAAAAAGACTCAATAGACGTGCCTCTCAGCCATGGACATTCCATGCTGAAGTAAAAGTGGGGAACATGATCTGCCATCGGAATCTGGTTCGGGTTCTAGGGTTTTGTTCGTCGTCGAAACATGGAGAACAGATGCTTGTGTACGCTTTCATGCCCAACGGAAGTCTAGACTCCCTTCTAAGAGGACAGTCAACAAAGAAGATCCAACTTGATTGGCCCACCAGGAAGAAGATAGCAATTGGAGCTGCGAGAGGGATCTCCCATTTGCATGATCTGAGGATAATTCACAGGGACATTAAACCTGGTAATATACTTTTGGATGAGAACTTTGAGGCTCATGTTGCAGATTTTGGGATGGCCTTGTTCATGGACGAGTACAAAGAGAAGGCTGTTTCCGAAGGAGGACCCAACGGTGAAGACGATTATTTTACCGACCACGCAATGGGAACGCTTGGTTACATGGATCCGGAGCGCTTTCTTGGAAGAAACGCGGTAAAGAGCGATGTTTATGGGTTTGGCGTGACGCTTCTTGAGCTCATAAGTGGTCGTAGAGCTAGGGAAACAACCTGCCTCGATGGAAATGAACTGGGGCTGTCTCAATGGGCACACGCCCTATTAAAGGAGGAACAGTTGGAAAGGCTAGTCGACACCAATATGCCGGGCGGCTACAACAAGAGTGAATTCGAGAAAATTGTGCGTCTGGCTCTACTTTGCACGCAATTCGACCCCAAAAAGCGGCCTTATATGGCTGAAGCAGTCCTATTTCTTGAAGGAATTATTGGCTTGGAGAAAAGATGGGAGGAGTATCAACATGAAGACGGATTATCTGGCCCAAATGATCTCTCAAGTTCGAGCGACTCTTCTTCTTGTCCAAGGGAAGATGAAGTATCTGGTCCTAGATGATCCTTCCAAGAACCAGTTGCTCGACATTCACCTGTGAGATTGTGGCTGTCTCAGCTTAGAGCGTTATACCATATATCATTGAATCTTTTTTGCTCTGTTCAAGTGTATTTACTCCTATATCGTTATCATATTGATAACATTCTTGTCATGTTTTGCCTTAAATTGTCAATCTTAGAGAAGCTACGCCAGCAGCAAATGTAACCCGTGGAAGTAGCGCCCCTATCCGCGTATTTAAGCCAAATGCATGTTGCTGTCATCTATGTATTATGCGAATACTGTAATATATTTTAGCTTTAAAGAGGGAAATAAAAAGGGCATTGGTATAAACTCTCAATATCTGTTCATGCCAATTTAGCTCATAAAAAGACACCCATATTGAAGACACTTTCAATTCTTTGAGAGTATATGTTTGAATTGCAACGGTTCATAACGAGTTAGGATGTTTTGTTGTAATAAGAGCAAAATGTTGTGAATTTGGACTTTTCCAATTGCAGTGATTTGCAGTGATTTATTTATAGTCACGACCGGTCGTTGTAAACAAAGACAAAACACCGTAAATTTATGTTCTTTCTTTTTGTGTTTTTTCTTTCCAGTTACGACATAAAGATTCGTTGCAATCAATAACAAAATTTGTAAATTTTTTAATCAATAAGGTTTTTAATAATTTACGAGGTTACATCGTAGTTTGAATTTTTTAAAAGCTGACAAAGGTATGCAACCATCCGTCGTGATCAAGAACGTAGCGTCCATCTTCTAACGGGTTGGACGTCGAATCTTTTGTGAAAATTGGCAACTAGTTGCAACTAGCTCAAATTCAATGGCCATGATCTTTCTATCTCAATCTAGCATTAGATATTTGTGGGGTTACGGTACAGCGATATACCTTAAAAGTCCCCGTGTTATTATGTCTTTCTTTCATTGCCGAAATGTTTTCTTTTCTTTTTTGGTCGAACATTGTTGAATTTTTTCTTTCATTGCTGAAAAGCTCTAATCAGCAAAAGGGGAAAATTGTCCATAAAATCCTAAACCTATTACTTTTTGTCAATTCAATTCTAAACATTTTTACTTGTTAATTGAGTAATCCAATCAATTTTGGTTAGAAATTCTGATGTGGCTTGGTCAAGACTAACCCAAGACACTTTTTTTTTTATAATTTTTTTAAAAATTTTAAATGTTTTTTACTTTTCTATTTTATTTTGGGTTTGGGGTTAGGGCCATTAAGGGTTACTGCCCAACCCTCGTCGGCCACAATCAAGGGCCGGCCGACCCTTGTTGGCGAAAAGCGAGGCTCACGAGCCCTTGCCCAGGGCCGGCAAGGGCCGCCCAAACCCAAAAAAAGGAAGAGAAAAGTAAATATATATATTGAAAATTAAAAAAAAAATTATTAAAAGATTATAAAAAAAAAGTCACGTTAGCGCCGGTCAGCCATGACAGTAATTTCTGGTTAAAATTGACCACATATATTTAATTGGGAAGAAGTAAAAATATTTAAGACTAAATTGACAAAACTAAAAAATTTATAACTAAATTGACAAAAATACAATAAATTTAAGATATTTTCAAAAATTTTCCCAACAAACTATTGTGCTGTGCCGTGGGCTTACTTACCATTCCACATGGTGCTATTTTATGCACCACCATTCATTTACACACAATTTGATTGGATTAAATTATATCAATTCTGTTAAATAACCTGTCTGGGTTAAACACAAAAATCGAGGATCGATTTTCTTTGGATTTGTAAGTACTCTAAAGATGACAATTTCTAGGATGGGACAAAAGCACTATGCCGACAAAATACAAAGTTAGTAGATATGGATTTGCGGTGATTAAAGCTTGTATGATTATCGTGTTGACCCACTTGACACGATTGATAAATGAATTGCATCCATGTTCATCTCGTGTCAGTATTACTTTGACATAAAATGAACATCCGCCCACGAAATATCTAATTAGTTCTTAACCCTGATGAATGCATTGGTTGTTCCTGATGAAATAGCGGGTGCAGTCCTAGTGAAATATTCTGCAAAAGTGGATTCTTCCGCAAAGGTTGGCGTCTTGATTCGCCACATCCATTTCGCAGGCGTTTCGTTCATAAACAGAAGACTTAGGCAAATGATTTCAGAGCGTGTGTTGAGCATTTGAGTGGGGCGGGTATGGTCTTGTAAGTCTCAACACATCGGAACAGATTGCTTTTGCCTTCGGAAAAAGGAAGAGAAACCGCGTGATATGAGCGAATCGTTTTTGACTTAGGCCGAACTTATTGATTCTTTGACGTCATTCCTGGAAGTCTTCTTCAGATTTGCGGCCCACCAGAAGAAAGGGGGAAGGGCCCGATAAAGACGGGCTAAGAATTGCTAGTTGAAGCTTTTTCTTGCTCACCTGCAAAAACACCGTTAAAGTTCTCCTTATCTACGTGACGGATTTGAGTGGTCTGAGCTTCAGTTTTCCTTCTAGGAGTCCAAAAGCTGAACCGTGGCCTTCAAATTCGCCACGATCGATCTCACTGAAGATCCTCCCAATGTTGATATGGACTCGCCGCCTTCTTCTCGATCATCAGCGGTTTGCCTGCCGTATATTACCGGTTGCAATTTCAAGAAACCAATGACATCCCGCCAGGCCAGTGCCGGGGCTTCGCTGCACCAGACAATTCAGTCTTCCGAATCTGGTTGTTCAAGTTGTAGGCTAAGTGAATCTCTCCCGCTTCCTGGTTCTGATATGGAGGTTTGCCATGGACGCCTTAAAAAGGTTCGCGTTCCATGAGCTATAGGCAGCTACCAACCACTTACAGCGGTGAAAAAACTGTGGGTAGGGCCGGGTTTGGTTGTCTATATGAAGGATTCTTATGTTCATTTGTTGACTCTTAGGTTGTTAAATAGTGAAGTGAGACTTCATCCAACATCCACGCCGGTAGTTCGCCTGCTGCATAAAACTGTTCAATCATTCATTAATCTCCAAAATGTAGTTCCACTATTGTTTCCAAAGGGCATCCTGTTAGGCTAGATTGAGCAGAAGTAAAAAATGAATAAGAAAATGACGTATGAAGGGAAAATCGATGACATAAGCTAGGATTCATGGATTAAATACAGAAGTTCCCAGGGTAATTTGGAACGACTAGACCTTTCATTAGAAATGCAGGTACAGGAGGGTTTCCTCATATGAAGGTTGTAATCAGTTCCATTTGATTACTTCCTTGATTTGGAAGGGCTTACGGAGCAATTTTATGGGTGTATACTGGCTAAACTGCATTCGGAAGCAGCACAGGAATTCTAAATGTTGGACTAATTTTCTAACAAAGATCAACGTACCAAGACCGGCGAAGTGAAAGTAACCAGGGTGACTGACTCGTATGAGTCATCGCTTGGTGGGACATAACAAGCATTATCAACATTACAATAAGATACTCAACAAAGCGAAGCCTTTTTCTATTGGCTTTGTTAAGTATGCACGACCAAAATGATTTAAGTCTGAATATGCAGACTCCGCTCAGGCTCACCTCTGCAGCAGAAAATCTTCTTCCTTCCTTCTTCGGTCCCGTTCATTAAACAAGAAAAAGTTCGAGCAATCCAAGTTTGGATTCCGAGGAGTTCCGTGTTTTAGAACAGCAAGAAACTATGGTCTTTAAGTTTTCCACCTTCAACCTCACCGAAGATCCCCCTGAATTTGATCTGCCTTCGCCACCTGCTTCTCAGTCATCGACGACTTGTCTGCCACTTAATCATTTTGGCTGCAGTTTCATCAAAGCTATAACACCCTGCCAGGTCACTGCCGGTGGTTCTCTTTGCCTGGCCAATTCAGCTTCCACGTTTGATTGCTGGAGGCAAAGCGAATCGGTCCAATGTCCAGTGGAAGGATGCCTTAAAAGGTTCACTTTCGACGAGCTGAAGGTTGCTACCAACAACTTCAGTGAGACAAAGAAGGTGGGTGAGGGTCTGTATGGTTGCGTGTACGAAGGAATTTTGCGGGATGATTCCAGGGTGGCGATAAAAAGACTTGCTAGACGTACCTCTCAGGCATGTAGATTCCATGCTGAAGTAAAATTGGGGACCATGATCTGTCATCGGAATCTGGCTCGGGTTCAAGGCTTTTGTTTGTCGTCGGAGCATGGAGAATACATGCTTGTGTACAATTTCATGGTGAACGGAAGTCTGGACTCACTTTTAAGAGGGCAGCTCCCACTTGATTGGCCCACCAGGAAGAAGATAGCGATTGGAGCTGCTAGAGGGCTCTCCCATTTGCATGATCTGGGGATAATTAACAGGCACATTAAACCCGAGGTTATACTGTTGGATGAGGACTTTGAGGCTTATGTTGCAGATTCTGGGACAGCCCTGTTTATGGACGAGGACAAAGGGAAGGCTGTTTCCGAAGGAGAACCCAGCGGTGAAGATGCTTATTTTAACGACTGCCCAATGGGGACACTTCATTACATGGATCCAGAGCACTTTACAGGAAAAAACTCGGTAAAGAGCGATGTTTATGGGTTTGGCCTGACGCTTCTTGAACTCATAATAGGTCGAAGAGCTTGGGAAATGACCTGCCTCGATGGAAATAAATTGGTGCTGCTCCAATGGGCACATGCCCTTTCAGAAAACGAACAGTTAGAAAGGCTAGTCGATACCAATATGCCTTGCGGCTATGACAAGAGCGAAGTCGAGAAAACCGTTCGTCTGGCTCTACTTTGCACACAGCTCGACCCCGAAAAGCGACCTTATATGGCTGAAGCAGTCCTATCTCTTGAAGGAATTATTAGCTTGGAGAAAAGATGGGAGAAGTATCAAACCGATGCTGTGATGCGATTTGAGAACCCATACTTGGATTCGAGTTCGGGCGACTTCACTCCTTGTCACAATGAAGAAGGATTATATCCTAGATGATCCTTCCATGACCGCATTCCTCAAGATTCAACCGTGAGATTGTGGCTTCCTCAGCTTGTGAATCAGACAGTTTAATCAGTTTGTTCATAGCGAGATGGTGACACTTTTGTTTTTCTTTTCCTTCTCTCCCACCCCGGGTGGAAAACAGTAACTTGGATTAAGGATAATGTATGTTATCACTAGAGCTTCTGTCATTCTCAAATTACGTTTCCAAGGTGATACCAATGCTATATTTATACCGATCTTGACCTTTTGATTTGAAAGTGAAATGTTTTTTTCGCCTGCTCGACTTGAATAAAAATTCAATATTTAGATTGTGGGTTTTGCAGATCGTCGAGAAACCTTGAGCAGGTCTCATCCAAAATCTAGAATTAGGAAATTAGGAAACGTGACGAGATGAATACCCAAAACCCCAAATACCATAAGCCATTCGACACGTCCACTTGTTGGTTCTCTGCTTTGCAGAAACAGATGTCCATAGGGGTGAGATTTCTCCTGCTTTGTCAAGAACAAGCTCGAAGAGGAAATGGAAACCCTAATTCTGAGATGTATCAGAAATAATTTGCGAGACCTGTGTCAAGAACTTCCATTTGGTAAGATTAAAAATTTTACGGCTCTGTTTCAAAAGGGGAAAGTTGTTTTTCAGTCAATTCGTTAAAAAACTGGGAAAAATTCTTAATAAAGGTATGAAATGAGATTAATTTTTCAAACAATGATTCGGAGCGAAGATTATTTCAAATAAAAACTTAAAGTGGTCAAATCAATTTTAAACAAGAATTCGAAATCCTATACATTTATAGAGCAATTGGTGAGCTCTAAACGCCTGAGGCGGTATGTGACCGGGCGGCGGCGGCGGCGGCGTGCGAAGGGTGAGGGATTTTGAACGAAAATAAAAGCCAATCCTCCTCCTACGCTGGAAATTGCGGAGTCCTCCGAAGTTGTATTCGGCTGCGAATCTTACGAGGGAAGTGGCTCCATTTGCAAACCCTTCCACATCCCTTCCTCGCGAAATATCGAAATCCGGTGCGTGGTTAGCGATTGCAGGCAGAGTCCAGAGCTCTGTTGTTAACCGACTTTGCAAGCTAAGAGCGTCTTCTTCTACGAGCTTTTTCGATTTTTCTCTCTCTGTTCTCTATTGTTCTGTGCACCAACGGAAAAGGAAAACCTCATCTGCCGCCCATCGCACACCGACGCCGCCTGATCGCGCGCCACCGGTCACACAGCGTTCAGATGGGTTGCGCTTGGGGAAGAAAAAGGAGCAAGGTTGGGTTTTTTATTTTTATAAAGTTGCCTTTTCTTTTTATTCAATTTTTTTGGGACAAAAATGTCCTTGTTCTAGCATATGGAAAGGTCACGTGTCAAAGGCTTTTATTTGAGATTGATTTATGTTTTTATTTGAAATAATGTACATTTTGAATTTTAATTTTTAGAAAATGATTCAACTTCAAACTCTTCTTTGGATTTTTCTCAAAAAGCTTTGTCAGCAACAAATGTAAGCTATGGAATTTGCATCTCCCATCTCCATATTAGCTTTGAAGAGAAAATGGCATTGTTGTTATACTCTCTTGATCTATTTATGTCAATTTAGGTCATGCAAAGACAAATTGTTGTCCCCAACCAAAAAAAAAAGAGAAAAAGAAAAAACACAAGCAGGAGGGCACCCCCTCTCACCTTTGACCATCGCCCCATCGCCGGTGGGGTGGTAGTGAAGGCCGACAAGGTTGCCGATGCCTAGGAGAGGGTCAGCGATCCTAGCCAACTAGAGGCAAGGGCCAACAAGCCCTTGCCAGAGGTAGGAGAGGACGACAACCCTCTCCTAGATCTGGGCGAGGGTCTCTGATCGTCGCTGACGACGCTAGGCAAGGGTCGCCAGCCCCCAGGCACTGACAACCCCACCATCCTTCGTTGCCACCCCACCAATGATGGGGTAGCGGCCTCCCTCCCACCCTTGTTTCCTTTTTTTTTTTTTTTAATTATTATTATCTTCTTCTTTTTTAATTTATAATCTAATTTAATTTATTTAAATTGTGTTTGGGTGAAAAATATCTTTGATTAGCTGGAATTTTTTGCCAGCCAATAAACCGACGGGACTAGGCCTTTATTTAAAACAACCATAATCACTTCAGGGTCTTCTTTGAGACTGATATGGACACTTCAGGTTTTTATTTGTAACAAAGTCCACTTCATATCTTTATTTTAAAAAATAATAACACTTTGGATCCTTATTTAAAATTTTTCCTTTCCGAAATGATCAACAGCAGAGAAAGATCTCAACAAAATGGGGGTTCAAGCATTGCCTCATGTTATAGGCTGCTGCTGTTGGACCGCGGTACATTTATTTCAATAGCTTTCTTGGCCAATCTTTTTTATGTGCTTTTAATTGATATACTGATGGCAAAAAAATAGAAAAGTTTAGTCCACTGACTGGGTAAGATAATCATATTCATTCCATGAGAACGTGAATACTTGAAGTTTTATGATAATTTGAAAATAAAATATATTATAATGTCAATATTTGTAATAAAATTATTTTTTATTTGCAAAAACGTAGGAGAGCTTAAAAGACCTTGAGAGGGCAGATATAATCAAATTAGTGTCTATTCTATGCACCGCCATTTATTTAGACATAGTCTGATTGGATTAGATTACATTAATTATGTAAAATAACTTGTTGGGTTGAACACAAAAATCGAGGAGCAATACGATAAGATGACATTTTCTAAGATGGGACATATGCATTATTCGAACACGGCACAAAGTTAGCAGATAGAGATTTGCATTAATCAGGCTTATATAGTAATGGTATTGACTCGGGAAAAGTGCCAAATAAGTCCTAAACCTTTTGTCTTTTTGCCGATTTAGTTAAACTTTTTTTGGTGCCAATTTAGTCCTAAACCTTTTTATTTGGTGCCGATTTAGTCCTTCCGGCAAATTTAGCTCGGAAAATGCCTACGTGGATACAAAGTCAGCGCCGGCCGTCCTACGTACCGGACCGGCACCGACATGGACGCCTGAAAACAAAACAACGCCGTTTTATTAAAAAAAAAAAAAAAAAAAAAAACCCTAGAACCTTCAAAACAGAACGGCGCCGTTAAGAGCTCTTACGTTTTCCCTTTTCTCACTTGCCTCGAATCGTCTTCAGTGATGGAGGAAGAACCCCAAATCCTATCTGCCCAAATCGATTCAGTCAAATCCAAGGAGTTTGCTCAAGCCGAGTTGCTCCTTGATCGAATCGACTCCCCAATCTAGCCCAACCCCTTCGCCTGCCCAAACCCTACAATTCGGCCTTCGAAATTGTGAAGACCCGACTGACCCAATTCGAGTCGCCATCCAATTGACCCGATTCAGGTCGCAACTGGATTCGACCTCACCGAACACGACAAAGTGTGTGGTCCCGAACATGATAAAGTGTGTGGTCCCAATTTGCTCGTGTTGTCGACACTCAGTGGACATAAAGGTATGTTTTCGTGGTTGTGGTCCCAACCCTCAAATTTTGTCAATACATCGTGGGATGTTGTTGTGATGATATCTGGACACTCAACACTCAACATGCCTTGTAGCCGTGCTGTTGGTCTAATGTCCAGTAAATTTTTAGGTTTTTGTTGTCTTCACATGAGCTTGACAGAATATAAAGGCAAAAAAAGACATGACACTATTACCATTATATTTTGAGAAGCAAAACATTGAAGTAAATGGCTATTGAACTTATTTCCTTTGGAGAATATGCATTCTAATTTCACTTAGAAATTTCATCGAACATGTGGCGTTTGAATTGATTTTAGTACAAATTGATTTTAACAAGGATTTCTATGTTCTCATATGCGATGATTGTGTATGAATTGATTGTAGTACAAATTGTTTGTTGTGGGATTGCTTTACCTTAGCATTTCTATTTTTTATGTATGAAGGTTTGCATTTGTGATTGAATCTGGCACTCAAATGAAGACTTTTTCGTACGGACCTGAACCGTGCAAGGTTGGAAGCAGTGTTTTTTGGTATTATTTCTCCATATGAAGAAAAAAAAAACTATTTCTCGGGAGGCAACACAAAATCGATCGACTCCTCTAAACATAAGCGAAACGTGGCTGTAGGTGTATCTTGATTGTGTTCTGGTCAAGCTGATCATAGGGGCAACCACAATAGTTTGTCAAGTGAGTTAATGGTAGGGGAGACCAAAACTTCAAAGAACAACGTATTGATTATAAAGGCCAAGTCAAAGCACAACATGAGATAGAATTTCAATTGCAATCTGTATAAATGTGTGTTTGAATTTTTAGTATTGCTACTTATATGGCCCACCCATTTCCTAGACTGTATATATTTGGAGTCAATTGCAGTCTTCTGTCATCTTCCACCTTCAATTTGTTGATTCTCATGTTGAACTTCAATTACAGTCTTTTGAATAGCAATAGCTTAAAAGCAGAATCATGATTTGCCATTGGACCTATTATGTTGTTGCTCCATTATGAGTCTCCATATGCTTATAATATATGTTTTCATTTTGTGTAGGGTCAAGATGAGTAACAAGTCTGCATTGGTTTGCTTTTATCACGGTGGGAAATTTGTTTGTCGCCCAATGCTTGAATATATTGGGGGAAAGATGGATTTAGTACACTTAAATATTGATTCTATGAGCCATGAAAGGTTCATAAGAGACATTGAGAATGTGGTAAATGGTAAATTCGAAAAACTATATTTTAAGCTTCCTGAGAAATCTCTAGAAGATGGGTTGAGACACATATGTAATGATAGCACTATTGTCGATCTAGTTTTCTATCATTTGCGACATGGATTGATTGAGGTGTATGGAGAATCTTTTGACAATACGGTAGGTGAAGGTGCTGGTCATGGTGAGGGCAATGGCGAAGGTGCTGGTGAGGGCGTTTGTCAGGGTGAGGGCAATGTTGAGGGTGCTGGTGAGGGCATTTGTCAGGGCGAGGGCATTAATGAGGGTGTTGGTTTAGGTGATGAGGCATTTGCTCAGCATGGGTGTGATTTAGATTATGATTACTTAGTAGATGAGGGTGATTATGCTGATTTAGAGGGTGATGAATCTATGGTCAAAGTCGATTCGGAAAATGAAGACATGGACTTAGTCGATGAACTATTCTTGACTGATGATGACAATAGGGATAACGAAGACCTTGTAGAAGGAAGGAAAAAACTCAAGGAATTCCACAAAATGGCCACAAAGGCTTGGATTATAAGGGAACCTCTCGTAGAGTTTATACCATCTCAACAGTCTATCGGAGAATCATCTAATCCCCAACAATCTGACATAGTTATTGCTGAAGGCAATTACCAAACAGACTATTATGAAATAGATGGAGATGAAAGTTTGGAATTTGATGTGGAGCCAGAAGATGAAGTTACAAGAAGGAGAAGTAGGTATCCAAGGTACGATCCTAATTGTATAGTGCCTGTGTTTACTACATCTATGATGTTTGATGATGGTAGACAATTCAAAAATGTTGTCAAAAAGCATTCAGTGGTTGAGCGTAGAGAGATAAAATTTGTCAAGAATGAAAAGAAATTTGTTAGGGCAAAATGTGTCGATGTAAATTGTCCTTGGAAGAATTCTGCATCTTTTGATGTTAGAACTGGATCATTCCACGTGAAGGCTTACCATGAAGAACATACTTGTAGCATTAGTTTCACTAATAAGAGGGTCACAAGTTCTTGGTTGGCGGATCACTATTTTAGTACAGTTAGAGCAATGCCAACTATAAAAACCATTGCTTTTAAGGAACTTATTAAGGAGCAGTTGGGCTTAAATGTAACTATAGATCAGTGTAAAAAAGCGAAGCTACTTGCTTTTAAAGTTTTGATGGGAAATTATAGGAAGGAATATTCAAAGTTATGGGATTATGTGGAGGAGCTAAAAAAGACAAATCCTGGGAGTACTGTTACATTGAAGGTTGAAAAGCCTGACATGCATTCTAAAGCATTATTTGAGAGAATGTACATATGTTTTGCTGCATGTAAGAAATGATTTCTTGATGGATGTAGAATGTGAGTTCGTTATTTTCTTTTTTCTTTTTTCAATGTTATGCCTTGTAAATGATCACTCTTGTAGTATGTTGCTGACATTGAAATCATCTTTTTTAGGGTCTTCTTCAAGCTGTGGTGAACTTGTTGCCTTTAGCTAAGCATAGAATGTGTGCTAGACACATTTATGCTAATTGGGGCCAAAAGTATAAGGGAATACAAATGCAAAGACTATTTTGGCAAGGTGCTAAGAGCAATACTATGGTGGAATTTGATGAACACATACAGGCATTGAAGAAAATCAGTCCTGCTGCGTATCATGACTTGATTCAAACAGAGCCAAAGCACTGGAGCAGGGCTTTCTTTACTACTGAGGTTAAATGCGACATAGTCGATAACAATTTATGTGAAGAATTCAATGGAAGAATTATTGAAGCCAGGTGTAAGTCTATTTATAGTATGTTAGAAGAGATGAGAATAATGATCATGACAAGGATGCATACACAGTGGGATGCCTATGCTCGATGGAGAAGGGATTGTGGTCCAAGAATCATTAAAAAGTTCGAAGAAAATAGAGTTGGCGCAACTTATTGCCATGTGATATGAAATGGTGATGCTGGATATGAGGTGTTGGATAAGAGTGTTAAGTACGTAGTTGATGTGTACAAGAGAGATTGTACTTGCAGGAGGTGGCAACTTACTGGTATTCCTTGTCCCCATGCCATTTCAGCTATAGATCATAAGCGACATGATGCATATGATTATGTGAATGAGTGTTACATGAAGATAAAGTTCTTAGCTACATATTAGAATATGATGATGCCAGTTCGGGGAGAGAAATTTTGGAAAAAAACTAATAATGAGGCACCTGAACCACTTCCGACCAGGGTGAAGCTCGGTAGGCCCAAATAGAAAAGAAGAAGGGAGGAAGGTAAGGTCGCTCGTGGCATTAGAATGTCAAGAAGAGGAATGAAAATGACCTGTCGAAGTTGCTCGAAGACAGGACACAACAGTTTGACATGTCCAACTAAGAAGGCTAAGACTGCAACATCACAAACACAATTATCTCAGCAAAAACTTTCAGTAAGTACTTTAATATCTATTGTTTCATGTTTATTTCATGAATAAATTTTAAATGAATATTATTCTTTCCAAGTTAAGCGACGTACTAGCAAAGGTACAAGTGAAAGTGTTGGTGGGACACCAATTGCTAGTGCTGCTCTTAGGACACCATTATCTCATGGGAGTGTAAGTAATGTTTTTGTTAGTACTTTTGTTTTTACTAGGATAATTCTGTTTAGTAATGAAATTAACAATGTCAAGTGTAGAGTATAAGTGCCAGACAAGGCAATAGAGTTGATATACAAGCACAAGTTGAATCAACATCACAAGCAGCTGCAACTGAAGTTCCATTTAACGCAGTAGACCCAAGAAGAAAGAAGAAAAAGAAAAGAAAAGGAAGTAACTCCAATTTACAAGAAGTGATGGCATTAGGAAGAAGTGTTGTGGCTATTTTTTTTATTTGTCGATGATGTGTTGGTTCAATGAAGTAGCGCAATGTCAATTTTTTGTTTGTTGCTGATGCATGGAGATCGATCCACTCCTCCAAGTGTTGAGTGGTCTTCACTACTTGATGTTTATGGTGTGTGAAAGGCTACTATGGACTGGAATTCTCAGTTTATTTGGGTTATGGAATTCCTGAAAAGATAATTCTCTTCATAAAAAAATCCTGAAGTTGGCTTAGAATGGGGCCAATTAATGTATTTGGAACGAAAGAAACTCTATTTTGCATGGTGATCCCATGAACTAAATTGGTCAGATAGCTGCTTATGTTGTTATGATAAGTGTCTTGGAGAATTGGTGAAGCCTTCCATTGGTGCACAATCGCGTTTTTTATTGATTTCTCCTAACTCATTAAAATTGATTGATTTCTCACGTGTCTTTACTTGTCAACTTATGAACTCGTCTCCTTTTCATTTCTTGCTTCTCCATGTCGATTTCTGCTCCATTCTGGTCGAATTCCTCTGATCAATGGCCACAAAATTCAAAGTGTAACACCCCCTGATTTGCACGTTTATTAAAAGGGTGGTTGGGCAAGAAATAGAGAAAAAAAATGAGGTGTCGGGTTTGGATGCCAAATTTTATATGCTCAATAAAACAATGAGGTATTAAACTAGGTGCGTGCAAAGTTTGATGGATTAATTTTGAGGACGGAGCACGTACGAATTTATTTTCGAAAGCTTTGAAGAAAAAAAAAAGTTGCCCAAGGTTATTTCCAAAAGGGGTGGTTGGGCAAGAAAATAGAAAATAAATGGGGTGTCGGGTTTGGACGCCAAATTTTATTTGCTCAATAACACAATGGGGTATTAAACTAAGTGCGTGCAAAGTTTGATGGATTAATTTTGAGTACGGGAGCACGTACGAATTTATTTCCGAAAGCTTTGAAGAAAAAAAAAAGTTGCCCATGGTTATTTCCAAAAATGGTGGTTGGGCAAGAAAATATAAAATAAATGGGGTGTTGGGGACGCCAAATTTTATTTGCTCAATAACACGATGAGCTATTAAACTAGGTGCGTACAAAGTTTGATGGATTAATTTTGAGTACAGAAGCACGTACGAATTTATTTCCGAAAGCTTTGAAGAAAAAAAAAATTGCCCAAGATTATTTCCAAAAAGGGTGGTTGGGCAAGAAAATAGAAAATAAATGGGGTGTCGGGTTTGGACGCCAAATTTTATTTGTTCAATAACACGATGAGGTTTTAAACTAGGTGTGTGCAAAGTTTGATAGATTAATTTTGAGTATGGGAGTATGTACGAATTTATTTTCGAAAGCTTTGAACAAAAAAAAGTTGCCCAAGGTTATTTCCAAAAAGGGTGGTTGGACAAGAAAATATAAAATAAATAGGGTGTTGGGTTTGGACGTGAAATTTTATTTGCTCAATAACACGATGAGGTTTTAAACTAGGTGCGTGCAAAGTTTGATGGATTAATTTTGAGGACGGGAGCACGTACGAATTTATTTCCGAAAGCTTTGAAGAAAAAAAAAAAGTTGCCCAAGGTTATTTCCAAAAATGGTGGTTGGGCAAGAAAATATAAAATAAATGGGGTGCCAGGTTTGGACGCCAAATTTTATTTGCTCAATAACACAATGAAGTATTAAACTAGGTGCGTGCAAGGTTTGATGGATTAATTTTGAGTACGGAAGCATGTACGAATTTATTTCCGAAAGCTTTGAAGAAAAAAAAGTTGCCCAAGGTTATTTCCAAAAAGGGTGGTTGGGCAATAAAATATAAAATAAATAGGGTGTTGGGTTTGGACGCGAAATTTTATTTGCTTAATAACACGATGAGGTTTTAAACTAGGTGCGTGCAAAGTTTGATAGATTAATTTTGAGGACGGAGCACGTATTTAATTTATTTCCGAAAGCTTTGAAGAAAAAAAAGTTGCCCAAGGTTATTTCCAAAAATGGTGGTTGAGCAAGAAAATATAAAATAAATTGGGTGTCAGGTTTGGACGCCAAATTTTTTTGCTCAATAACACAATGAGGTATTAAACTAGGTGCGTGCAAGGTTTGATGGATTAATTTTGAGTACGGAAGCACGTACGAATTTATTTCCGAAAGCTTTGAAGAAAAAAAAGTTGCCCAAGGTTATTTCCAAAAAGGGTGGTTGGGCAATAAAATATAAAATAAATAGGGTGTTGGGTTTGGACGCGAAATTTTATTTGCTCAATAACACGATGGGGTTTTAAACTAAGTGCGTGCAAAGTTTGATAGATTAATTTTGAGGACGGGAGCACGTACGAATTTATTTCCAAAAGCTTTGAAGAAAAAAAAAGTTGCCCAAGGTTATTTCCAAAAATGGTGGTTGGGCAAGAAAATATAAAATAAATGGGGTGTCGGGTTTGGACGCCAAATTTTTTTTGCTCAATAACACAATGAGGTATTAAACTAGGTGCGTGCAAGGTTTGATGGATTAATTTTGAGTACGGAAGCACGTACGAATTTATTTCCGAAAGCTTTGAAGAAAAAAAAAGTTGCCCAAGATTATTTCCAAAAAGGGTGGTTGGGCAAGAAAATATAAAATAAATAGGGTGTTGGGTTTGGACGCGAAATTTTATTTGCTCAATAACACGATGGGGTTTTAAACTAAGTGCGTGCAAAGTTTGATAGATTAATTTTGAGGACGGGAGCACGTACGAATTTATTTCCGAAAGCTTTGAAGAAAAAAAAGGTTGCCCAAGGTTATTTCCAAAAATGGTGGTTGGGCAAGAAAATATAAAATAAATGGGGTGTCGGGTTTGGACGCCAAATTTTTTTTGCTCAATAACACAATGAGGTATTAAACTAGGTGCGTGCAAGGTTTGATGGATTAATTTTGAGTACGGAAGCACGTACGAATTTATTTCCGAAAGCTTTGAAGAAAAAAAGTTGCCCAAGATTATTTCCAAAAAGGGTGGTTGGGCAAGAAAATATAAAATAAATAGGGTGTTGGGTTTGAACGCCAAATTTTATTTGCTCAATAACACAATGATGTATTAAACTAGGTGCGTGCAAGGTTTGATGGATTAATTTTGAGTACGGAAGCACATACGAATTTATTTCCGAAATCTTTGAAGAAAAAAAAATTGCCCAAGATTATTTCCAAAAGGGGTGGTTGGGCAAGAAAATAGAAAATAAATGGGGTGTCGGGTTTGGACGCCAAATTTTATTTTCTCAATAACACAATGAGGTATTAAACTACGTGTGTGCAAAGTTTGATGGATTAATTTTGAGTATGGGAGCACGTACTAATTTATTTCCGAAAGCTTTGAAGAAAAAAAAAGTTGCCCAATATTATTTCCAAAAAGAGTTGTTGGGCAAGAAAATAGAAAATAAATGGGGTGTCGGGTTTGGACGTGAAATTTTATTTGCTCAATAACACAATGAAGTTTTAAACTAGGTGCGTGTAAAGTTTGATAGATTAATTTTGAGTATGAGAGCATGTACGAATTTATTTCCGAAAGCTTTCAAGAAAAGAAAATTGCCCAAGATTATTTCCAAAAGGGGTGGTTGGGCAAGAAATAGAAAATAAATGGGGTGTCGGGTTTGGACGCCAAATTTTATTTGCTCAATAACACAATGAGGTTTTAAACTAGGTGCATGCAAAGTTTGATGGATTAATTTTGAGTACGGGAGCACGTATGAATTTATTTCCGAAAGCTTTGAAGAAAAAAAAAAGTTGCCCAAGATTATTTCCAAAAAGGGTGGTTGGGCAAGAAAACAGAAAATAAATGGGGTGTCGGGTTTGGACGCCAAATTTTATTTGCTCAATAACACAATGAGGTATTAAACTACGTGTGTGCAAAGTTTAATGGATTAATTTTGAGTACGGGAGCACGTACGAATTTATTTCCGAAAGCTTTGAAGAAAAAAAAATTGCCCAAGATTATTTCCAAAAATGATGGTCGGGCAAGAAAATAGAAAATAAATGGGGTGTCGGGTTTGGATGCGAAATTTTATTTGCTCAATAACACAATGAGGTATTAAACTACGTGCGTGCAAAGTTTGATGGATTAATTTTGAGTACGGAGAATGTACGAATTTATTTCCGAAAGCTTTGAAGAAAAAAAAAAGTTGCCCAAGGTTATTTCCAGAAAGGGTGGTTGGGCAAGAAAATATAAAATAAATGGGGTGTCGGGTTTGGACGAAAAATTTTATATACTCAATAAAACAATGAGGTTTTAAAAATGAGGTGTCGGGTTTGGTAGCGCCGGTAGCAAAAAGAAGGTAATCATCCCGCATCTGTCTAGTGTTTCCTTGAATAGAATTTGCTTAATATTCTCTTCCCGATTTTATATTTACTTAAAATTCTTGCTTGTTGTTATGTTCGGGAAAAAATGTTGATTTGCTGAAGAACAAGTTTGGATTTGATGATGCTTTCAACTACAAGGAAGAACTGGACAAGGATGCTGCACTGAAAAGGTGAACCAGGAATATAGTAACGAAGATTGAGCAAATGACTGATGTACATCCAAACTTCAAGAAAGGCGATTTGGTTTGGGGCGTGATTGGATGGGAGGAGTGTAGTCTAATTGCTACAATTGCTGTGAGATTTAGGTGATCCGGTCGAGCTTTGGGAAATCAGAATGAGGAGTATATTAGGAACTCCATATACCTAACAAACTTTGTCGGTTTGAACCTGAGGCAGCAACTCAAAGTAATATATTCTTCCCAAATGAGCCAAAAGCAACAACAATACCAAAAATTCTAGGCGAGATAGAGACATTCTACACGAAACCATCCACAAACCCATGTCAGCAATTTGCCCAGCCATTTCAAATGAACCAATTCAACAACCACAAACCCATTACTACAACAAACCCATGTCAGCGAAATTTAAAATAAAATTCAAGTGAAATCAAGAAAGCTAAACCCTCAACATAAATATAAAGCACCGCAATTTCAAGAAGACGATGAAGGCGTTGAGTGAGCGTCAAGCAAGCACCAGGAGAATTTGAGCGAGCATCGGATGGAGGTGTCGGGTGAGCGTTGGACGAAGACGTCAGGCCGAGCGTCGGATGGAGGCATCGCGCTGACGCACAATAGCAAAATACATACGTATCGTTATCAATTGGACGGACCAACGTCACTGATTGTGACAAATTTGACGATATCGTCATGAATTCACTAATCTCCTCTTGTTGTCAATCCCAGAAGTCCGTAAAAAACCTAGCCACAAGAGAGTGCACATTGGATGATGACTAGAAAACTTTACAAACTAGAAGTCTAAGATAAGCAACCGCCAGTCACACAAGCATGGGTAGAAATTATATCCAAATTTTTTCAAGAGAGAAACTAATTAATCACTTTCTATAAAGGTTTAAGAAAAATTAGCCTTTTTAAGAGCCAAAATAACCCACATTGTCACTGGACTTACATCACTTGAGAGTATAGAGGATCTATAATTTTGCCTACATGGAATGCTAATTAGACTTCTTATCATTGATCTTCTCAAGAAACTTGATCACAATTTTTGAATTATTATCCCATATGATGTTCTCACATTTCATCACAAACACCCAAGAAAATATTCTTCATGTTCTGCTTTTTCCGATGCTTGCAATGCACAAAGAGATTCCAGCAGATCATTAGCTGAAGAGGAATGCACATAAAAATGATACAAATCATACAATCCAACCAACAAAGATGCAGTTTTTTCTGATGATTGCAATGTACGAATAGATTCCAGTAGGTCATTAGCTGAAAAGTAATGCACATAAAAGTGATACAAATCATACAAGCCAACTAACAACGACACAAATGCAGCAGGCACTATTTTCACCTCAACAAACTGACTCAAAAATCCATTGCTTCTCATGCCGACACCCCCAAAACTCGAATCATGGAACCTCAATCCCGACCAAACTCAAAGTTCCACTCATCCAAAGATGCCGATTCACTGAAATGGATAATACTAAGTGTAGAACTTCTTCTCCACTTGTCGCAACACACCAATACCTCTTCCAAACTATTAGCTCCGTGATTTTCAATTCACTAAATCTCAGCCGCAAGAAAATGATCGCCTGATATGCGATGGCCTGAGCTAAAAAGGGGTCGACGGAAAATGAATCCGAACTCTAACCAAAGCAAACAAAACCTCTATCCTCCATCGCAATTCCTAGGCAAAACGTTTCAGAACTTTACCTGATAAACGTAGGGCTGAAAAGGCGTCCATAAGAACGGCGCGGCCATGTCGGAACACTTTGTCGTGTTCAGTGAGGTCGAATCCGGTTGCAACCTGAATCGGGTCAATCGGGTGGCGACTCGAATTTGGTTAGTCAAGTCTTCGCAATTTTGAAGGCCGAATTGTAGGGTTTGGGAAGACGAAGGGGTTGGGCTAGATTGGGGAGTCGATTCGATCAAAGAGCAACTCGGCTTGAGCAAACTCTTTGGATTTGACTGAATCGATTTGGGCAGATGGGATTTGGGATTCTTCCTCCATCGCTAAAGACGATTCGAGGCAAGTGAGAAAAGGGAAAACGTAACAGCTCTTAACGGCGCCGTTCTGTTTTGAAGGTTCTAGGGTTTTTTTTTTTTTTTTTATAAATAAAACGGCGTCGTTTTGTTTTCAAGCGTCCATGTCAGCACTGGTCCGGCCACATAGGACGGCCGGCGCTAACTTTGTATCCATGTAGGCATTTTCTAGGCTAAATTTGCCGGAAGGGCTAAATCGGCACCAAATAAAAAGGTTTAGGACTAAATCGGCACCAAAAAAAGGTTTAGAACTAAATCGGCACAAAGACAAAAGGTTTAGGACTTATTTGGAACTTTTCCCGGTATTGACTCACTTGATATGATTGATAAGTGAATTGTGTTCATGTTTGTCTCGTGTCACTATTACTTTGACATGAAATGAAAATTCAGCCCATGAAGCGATACATCTAATTAGTACTTAACCCTGGTGAATGTATTTGTGTTTACTGGAGAAGTCGTGGGTGCAGTCCTAGTGAAACATTCCATAAAAGTGGATTCTTCCGGAAAGGGTGGCGTCCTGATTCGCGACATCCATTTCGCAGGCGTGTAATTCGGAAACAGAAGACTCGGGCAAAAAAGATCGCAGTGTGAGTGGAGTATCTGAGGGGGGCGGGTCTGGTCTTGTCAGTCTCGACACGTAGGAACAGATTGCCTTTGCCCTAGGAAAGAGGAACAGAAAACCGCGTGATATGAGTGAATCATTGCTGACTTAGGTCAAACTTATTGATTCCTTGATACGAGACGAACATTAGCCCACAAAGCAGTATAATCTAATTAGTACTTAAACCATGTTGAAAAGAATGGGAAATGAGAAGGTGCCGGCACCGTTACTCGGCATCGTTACTCCTTGGAGAGTGACGGTGCCGCCCCCATCACAAATTTTCTCAAAGAAACCGAATTCCTTGAGAGAACCGTGGATCCCATTTGTTGGGTCCCACCAAGTGGAATTCAATTAATAAAAAAACAATAAGTAAAAAAAAAATAGAAAAATGTACTTATTAGAAACATCATCAACATAAAATATCTTTACATGGAATTTAGAAAGAAGGGTTTAAACGTTTTTATTATAAGACAAAATAAATGTTAGATTTCTATTAACAACACCTCTATAATTAAACATTTTTCACACTTGCAATCTTGAATGAAAATATTCATCGATGGACCCAATAAATACAATCGTCAAGATAAAGAGTTGAATACCTAATTTACATTGCTTAAAGCCATTGCGGACTAAGTTATGCAAAGTTAACTCAATAATCGAAATCGATCATCTTGTGACTAACTAAAAATGAATTTTATATTAAAAATTTAAGTATATTAAATATGTTTGATGAAATTTTTTTACCTCAATGCTTTTTTCTTTTGTACAACCCCACTTTTTTACCATGCTAGCCAACTTTCAAATTTTTCACTTATTCGGTAATTCTTTGAAATCTCATTAAATTAAGTTAAAATGCACGTGTGGGTTGCTAATTTAACTTTTATTATATTTAGAATTAGTAAAAATATTTTCACGAGTACCCTGCAAAAGAATGGAGTTTTCTATCTAAGTAATTATGCAAAGTATAAATGGGCTAAGCAGGAATTTTCATCTTCTTTATGGAAAAAATAATTATTATTCAATATATGAGAATTTCCTATCATGATTTATTTTCCAAATTTGTTTTGCTGGTTGCCATTCCCGTTGAATGGGAATTTATGGTCCACAAGGCACCATTATTCTCAGAGAATAGTGGTGCCGTTCTCTTAGCAAGACCCAAAAAAAATTAGTACTTAACCTTGATGAATGTATTGGTGTTTCCTCAAGAAGTCATGGGTGTACTCCTAGCGAAACATTCTATAAAAGTTGCTTCTTCCGCGAAGGGTGGCGTCCTGATTCGCCACATCCATTTCGCTGGCGTTTCATTCATAAACAGAAGTCTTGGGCAAACGATCGCAGCGCGTGTGGAGTATTTGAGTGGGACGGGTGTGGTCTTGTAAGTCTCAGCCATAGGAACAGATTGCTTTTGCCCTAGGCAAAAGGAACAGAAACCGCGTGATTTGAGCGGATCATTTTTGACTTAGGTCGAACTTATTGATTCTTTGACGTCATTCCTGGGAAGTCTTCTTCAGATATGCGGCCCACCAGAAGAAAGTGGGAAGGGCCTGAGAAGGACGGGCTAAGAATTGCTAGTTTAAGTATTTACATGCTCTCCTGCAAAAACACCATTGAAGTTCTCATTATCTACGTGACGGATTTCAGTGATCTGACCTTCAATTTTCCTTCTAGGAGTCCAAAAGCCAAACCATGGTCTTCAAATTCGCCACCGTTGATCTTGCTGATGATCCTCCCGATTTTGATTCTGACTCGCCGCCTGCTTCTCAATCATCAGCGGTTTGCCTGCCGTGCATTCCCGGTTGCAGTTTCAAGAAACCGATGTCATCCCGCCAGGCCACTGCTGGGGCTTCGCTGCGCCAGACAATTCAGTCTTCCGAATCTGTTGTTCATGTTGTAGGCTAAGTGAATCTCTCCCGTTTCCTGGTTCTGATCTGGAGCTTTGCCATGGACGCCTTAAAAGGTTCACTGTCCATGAGCTACAGGCAGCTACCAACCACTTCAGCGATGAAAAGTTAGTGGGCAGGGGCGCGTTTGGCCGTGTATATGAAGGACTTTTGGCAGACGGCTCTCGAGCGGCTGTAAAAAGAATCGCCAAACATTCCCATTTTGAAATGAGAGAGTTCCATGCAGAAGTGAAATTGGGTAACATGCTCTCGCATCCGAACCTGATCCAGGTTCTTGGCTTTTGCTCATCGTCGGAACTGAAAGAGTACATGCTCGTGTATTCCTTAATGGTTAATGGAAGCTTGTCCTCGTTTCTAAGAGGACGACCATCCGAGAAGCTCCCGCTTGATTGGCCCACAAGGAAGAAGACAGCTGTCGGAGCTGCGAGAGGGATTTCCCATCTGCATGATCATGGCGTAATCCATCGGGACATTAAGCCCCAAAACATCCTGCTGGACGAGAACTTTGAGGTTTGTATTGGCGATTTCGGAATGGCCATCTACATGGACAAGGATGAAGAGAAGGGTGTTGCCAAGGAAGCCGTCTTCTTTAGCCTCAGCTTTATCCGCACCCAAATAAGTGGGACGTACGGTTATCTTGATCCAGAGTACTCGAAGAGTGGAATGTGCTCGGTGAAGAGCGATGTCTATAGTTTCGGCGTGACCCTTCTTGAACTCATCAGTGGTCGAAGTGCACAAAGAAGATCAGTCCACTGGGGCTGCCGCTACCCGAATGGGCAGGCGTGCTTGTCAAAGATGATGAGTTGGAAAGGCTGGTTGATGCCCACATTCGGAGCGAGTACAAGGAAAGCGAAGTCAAGAAAATGATCCAGCTAGCGCTACTCTGCACACAACTCAACCCCGAAAGACGACCTGATAGGACGGAAGTAGTCCAAATTCTGGAAGGGGCTATCAACTTGGAGAAGAGATGGGAGGAGTACCAAAATGATGCTATTACGCCCTCGTGTCAATTTGGCAGCCCAAATTTTGATATGGACATGGCGGAATCTGGTTCTTGTCTCTGCCACGGAGACTGATCAATAACACATCCCAGATAATAATCCCCAGAGTTATCGCTCAGCTTAAAAATCGACGATGAAAGTGTCCGTATTCTGAGAATTACAGAAGACTTTGTATTGTAACCTGGACAATGAACGTGCTACTTTGATGCTTTTCCACTTATGTTCATTTGTTGATTCTTTGGTTGTCATACAGCGAGACACTAATCCATTTTACTTTGGCTAACCCCACTCCATGAATTAGCCTGGTCCGAGAACATGTTCAATGATTAATGAATCTCCAAGATGTTGTAGTTACGCACCTGTTTCCAAAAGGAGGCTTGATTGAGCTGAAGTAAAAATTAAATAAATAAATCACGTCAAAGGGAAAATCAATAAGAAATGCTAGGATTCATGGGCTAAATGCAAAAGCACCCATGGTAATGTTGAACGACGAAAGCTTTCACTTGAAATGCAAGAAAATCAACAATATAGCTCGCCTATAGCCGATCACTGGTTAGTTGCTGTTGTGGCCGGTGACCGACCAAGGAAAAAGAAAATGAAAAAGAAAGAAAAGAAAAAAAAAAAACTCGATTTTTAAAAATAAAAAATAAATTAAATTATATAAATAAAAGGAATATGTATTCGGTGAAAGAAGAAATGAGAAATGTTTTTCACTACTTGAAAAGCAGAAAACATGTTCCCATATTTTAGAAGACATTTTCTTGTTGATGGAAAAAAGAATTTTCCCTACCAGGTTTATTTTCCGTGAAACTAATGTTGAAAAATTCGAAAACGTTTTTCTAAAAATTATTTTTCGCCAAACGAATGAAGCCTTAAATAGAAAATTAAACATGTGGGAGATTTGGGTTTGAAATGAAAGTTTATAATATTACACGAGATAAAAAAAGATTCAGAGCAAATTTGAGACTGTACTTAAATTTTGAAATTTTCTAAGGAATCTGGCCTTCTTTTAGCAAGAGAATACGTGTCAGTGATGGTCAAAGCATCTCTCTCCATTTTACTGATTCTCACTATATGACCCATTCAAAGTTCAAACTGCAAGAAAAATGCTTCTCATCTGCCCCCTTTGAAGCCGCCATGCTAGTTTCCCCTGCAGTAACTCATGATGCAATTGACAACTCATAAAACATATATTTCTCCTGATCATCATCCTCAAATCCTGTTCCTCTGATAAAAAGGAACATGTCCTTTGCGTAGACATTTGTTCAGGTGGTGATAGAGCACAAGGTTTGGTTTTCAGGAGCCGGGTGGAAGGAAAGAAATGGTCTTCAAATTCGCCACCTTTGATCCCACTCAAGATCCTGACGATTTCAACCATGCTTTTTCTCAATCTTCAGCATCATCACCATCAGCAGCGGCAGCGACAATCTGTCAGCCATGTGTTTATACCGACGGCTGCATCAGAGCTTTAGTCGGCCGGCTAGTTGTCACTGGTACTTCACGCATCTTAACGCTTCAGCCACGAAACTCATGTGCGCTCATGCTCATAATTCTCTCGTTTGTGCTTGTGCCCATCATTCCAAAAGTTCCTCGGGCCTATTTGTAGGCTCTTTAAGTCGGTTACTTTTGCTGAATAATACTTGCTGGATTCTTCCAGCAAACATCATGTTAAGGTGGAAGGGAAGGTGATTTTGGAAAACAATAGACCACCAAAAAAAAAAAGAAGAAGAAGAGAAGAAGAAGAAGAAGAAGAGTGTCCTCCTAGAGGGAGGATGATCATGATGTGCTAGATAGTTCTAGAGAGTCATGTTGGTCATATTTACCTGAGTTCCTACTAATAAATGAGCCTAAATTCATCCATGACAAGCATGCGAAACAAGTAAAATTTGAGAATACTACTTTCCCTGATTAGTCCAATGCTCCATAAGGTGCCAGAACTTCAATCCCTCTTCCCTTTTTTTTCCCTCATTGTCATCTTCTCCTTGAATATAGCTCTTAAATTTTAGAAAATGCTGCCCTATAGGTTGAATTTCTCAACTGCAGGCATATTTCAAAGTTTTCCCTTGATATTCTACTTGTCAATCTTCAGAATTTGTTGTGTTAATACTCATTGCAAGATTTTGGTTTAGAACCTAGGGAAAGGATGCTGAAATTAAAGGATGGACCTTTTAAATATGGTGAGCTTGCGAGGATGATGAGGAACTTCGGAACAGTTCTGGTTGAAGGAGGATCTGGAAACGTATATTTCGGCACACTAGAGGATGGCAGTGAAGTTGCCGTGAAGGTCTTCTTCTGCTTTTCAATAAGAGGGTGCACGGAATTCCAAGCCAAGGTTAGATAGAACAAGGCAAACGGGTGCTTATTTAGAAACTTGGTCCCAAACCACCGTCAGCATAGACATTGGTAAAGCACACTTATGATATTGCAGGCAAAAAACCTCAGGGCTGTCCACCATGAAAATTTGGTTCCTCTGCTTGGATATTGTGATGGCACCAAAACCAAGGCACTAATATATGAATTCATGGATGGTGGAAATCTGCGACAAAACTTATCAGGTACTTTATCATTCTCTTGTACAGTCCTTTCTCTAGAATACCCTGAAAATGTCTGTTTTTCATATATAATGGGGTAGATGTGTCAATTTAACAGGCGACAGGGCAGGTTTCTGGACTTGGAGTAAGAGACTTCAAATTGCCGTGGATGTAGCACAAGGTATGTACATGAAATATCCACTGTAGCAGTTTTCGCTCTGGCATGGTTTAAAAAGTTTTTGCAATGAATTGCAGGTTTGGATTATCTTCATCATGGTTGCTATCCACCCATCATCCATGGAGACTTGAGTGCTGCAAATATCTGGTTGAATGAGAAAATGCAAGCTAAAATAGCTGACTTCGGTATCTCAGCTTTTGAACCTTGAGCTCTTGATTCTTATCCAACTTGTCCTCTGGGCACTCCAGGATACTTCGACCCTGAGTAATGGCTAAACTCAAGCTTGTCCAATCTCTTTACATACAGAATCGGACATTCCCTAAGATTTTGTGTGTCACTTCTCATTTTTTAATATCTATTCCTTCTTCTCTACTTGGATACACGCAAAACTACCGGTGAAACATTGCAAGGTTTATAGGTATTATCTTCACTTTTTAGGTGGTTACAATCTGGACTTGACAAAATATATAAAGCACAAAAAAGATATATGACTCAATGAGATTCAAAGAGAAGCCTTATCATGTCCTAGAACATGTCTTCTCATCCACATTCTCATATGTCTTCTGCAGGTTTTATCCATATTCAAGGTCTGACAGAAAAAGTGATGTTTATAGTTTTGGAATCATACTCTTTGAGCTAATTACAGGACAACCAGCAGTAACTAGAGGCGCAGTGCGCAACGTGTTTTTACTTCAGTGGATGACTCCTATAGTTGAAACTAAAGAAATAGAGATGATTATGGATCCAAGTTTACAAGGAAAGTTCAACATTGACTCGGCTTGGAAAGTGGTAGAGATTGCAAAGTCTTGTACACGACCAACTGGAGTAGAAAGGCCGGACATAACTCAGGTACTGGTGGTGCTGAGGCAATCTTTGGCAATGGAATTGGCATCTTAGTGCTGCCACTCCTAGGTGTCAAATTTATGTGCAAAAATATCTGCAGCAGTTTAGTACTGTACCCAACTGGTGGCTTACGTTTCAGAGTTCATACTTGTATTTAAATTTGGATACCCGTAAGCTGTTCTTGTCTCCGTGGCTATTCGTGTTGAATGGGGTTCTCAATAGAACACGACCGATGTTCCCTACCTTTCAAAGTAGTTTACCTATTGTCCTTCGTGGAAGAAGATGTCTGTAAGTCCTCTCTGTATGTCGGATTTGGATTACTCCAGCTTCTCATCTTGTTATTGCTTCAGAGCAGAATCCTTCTTCTACATCATAGCTAAAGATGGGAACCCAAAAAAGCGGAAAAGGATTATTTTTATCTCTCTCTGTGTTCGTGCTATTGTACCTCGAAACCAGAAACCGCCTTTCTGGGTTGTGGAAAATGTATCAAAATTAAAGAAAACTGTCAGGACTACACCACGAACAGGAGTTGTTTTGAAATGAAAAGAAACTATATTTTGTGCCTTAAGAAATGAAGATACTTGATGTCGACCAAAAAAGAAAATGAAGATACTTGATGTATCTACTCTACTTGCTAAGAGGTTGAATTGATCTTCGAATATAAAGAGACGGAATAAAGTCAGGATGAAAACGAGTTTGTGGGTGGGCAAAGTCCAAGAGAGAGGAAAGTGGAAAATTCATCATCGGATGAGATTGTGTGGCGATACCAATCAGATTGACGATTCTTGCAGCACCGCGGGGACAGTTGTCACGACATGACCTGCCCTGCTTGACCGGAGCAAGTTAAATAATCTGCTGTTCTTGTAACTTCAATTAGAGTCCCTAGAAAAGGCAAACGGAGCGATTCTTGGATGCCGCATTGTAGTTCCTTCTGTGTTATATTCAACACCATCACTCTTACTGAAGATCCCATCATTCTCCTTCAATGACATCATCATCAGCCCGTTGCCAATAGCGTGATCGCCGTCGCACTAAGGCGATAGCCATAGTCCAGTTTGCAGCCATTGTGCAGTTCGCAGTCAGTGCCTCTCTCATCTTAACAACCCCAATTGCCAAGGGAATGCAACGGGCAAGGGGAAGAGTGTACAGAAGTGGATACAGTGGGTATATTCGAAAGATTCCCATAAGACGAGTTCAAAAAGGTTCTTCGAACACACACAAAAAGAATTAGTTACCTTTTGTCATGGAAAAATAATAATCAGAGAGCTAATTCCTCTAAATAACTTCCATTATGGAAGATGATTAACTTGCAGGTTTCGTCTTATCAGTTCCCAATTAAAGTATTTCTTAGCCCAAAAATATAAACATTATAGATAGACTAACAGATCCTTATCCAAAGTTGGTTCTTAAAAGGTGAATTCCTCTACACCAAGTGCTCCCGTAAGCCTCAGTAGATCCTGCAATTATGGTATTTCCGAAATGCATCTTTCAATATCGAGAAGTACTAATATTCATCTGGTAGCAGCGAATGGTGGGTCGTGCATTGACTTGAAGTTGTTTGTGTTGGGATTTGCTTCATGGAGCCTTGGTCTATGCTTTGCCTCCGCTCGTACCCGTAACCTGAGTCAGCGGATTCTAGATTGATTATGACACTCGTGATCACTGATTGGTCGCTAAAGATGGTTCTTTCTTGGGTCGAAGCATCTGTTGTACCATTTTTTCTTTGCTATAACCCTTAAATAAACAACTACAGGGGCCTTGGAAAATGGCAATTTCCGTGTGGAGACACACCGCTTGTGGGGGTCTCCCAATAACATCATGACAAAAGTCTTTTCAGCACTTGGTGCTCCTTTCACATAAGGCCTTTCACACTGCCTCCTGGAAGCTGCCATGGTAATTCCCTCTGAACTTTCATCTGCTGAACCCTATGTCGGTTCTTAAAACTTCCATATAACATCTCTCACCCACAAGAGGAAGGGGCACAGCGATCTCTCGCTGCACATTCATTTGTTAAGCTCGTGATAAAGCAACACGGGTTTGATTTCTAGAGAGAAGGGAAAAGAGAGGAAAATGGTGATCAAATTTGCCACCTTCGATCCCGCCCAAGATCCTGACGATTTTATGTTGACAAGCAAGTGGTTATACAAGTAAAATAATCACTCCTTTATAAACAATATTACAACTCTCCACACTAATACACTCACACATACACTCACTTCACTTGCTTCTCACGTGTCACTCACCACTCTCTTCACAGATGACACACAAAACACAACACACCTCACCTCACGTTACTCACTCCACACACTATCACTCTACCACTTTGCACTACACACTCCTCACACACCTCACTCCACACTAGACTCAAGGGGCAAGAGCCCCTATTTATAGGAGGCAAAGTCGGTACATTAACTGACTACCGCACCAAATATCCTTAGAATATTAATATTTTATAGCTGACTTTAATAAAAAATTATGGCTGGAAAAATCTAGAGAGAGAAATCTAGAGAAATGGAGAAAGATCTTAGACGAGAGAGAGGCGGTGCTCTCTAACACTCCCCCTCATCGACTACTCTCTCTTAGCATGGACCTTGCGATCATACCAAGTTGATTTCGAAACTCTCCAAATTTTGTAGCTCCAAGACCTTTTGTGAAGATATCCACAACTTGATCATTTGTTTTGCCATACTCCATCTTTATCTCACCTTGTAATACTTTTTCCTGCAAGAAATGATAGTGTAGTTCCACATGCTTGGTCCTTGCATTGAAAATTGAATTCTCTGCTAAGCTTATGGCTGACAAATTATCATAATATATCCATGTCGATTGGTTAATTGGTTGATGAAGATCCTCCATTAGTCGTAACAAACATGTACTCTCTTGAGCTGCCATTGTTGCTGCTCTATACTTGGCTTTGGTCATAGACAATTGCCTGTCTTTTACTGCATCATGACAATACTACCGATCCAAGACTAAACATATATCTAGTAGTTGATTGTCGTGTGTTACGATCTCCATCAAAGTTAGCATCGTAATGGCCTATAACCTCACATGATACTTATTTCATATAGAGAAGCCCAAAATCAAATGTACCCTTTACATACCTTAGTATGCGCTTAGCTACATCTAAGTGAGGCTTTCGTGGCTTCTCCATGAATCGGCTTGCTACTCCCACTGTAAAGGCAATATCATGCCGTGTTATGGTTAGATAAATAAGGCTACCCACCAATTGCTTGTACATAGTTGAGTCTTCCAATTCTCATCCTTCAGTTGCACATAACTTTATATTTCCATCCATTGGAGTAGATATAGGTTTGCAATCAAGCATCTCAAACTTGTCTAAGAGGTCTCGTGCATACTTCTATTGACATAGGAATAGAACTTCATTGGTCTGCTCAACCTCGAGTCCTAAGGAAATGTTTCAATTCTCCAAGCTCATTCATCAGAAACTGCATTGAGAGGTTGGCTTGATTTGACATATATCTTCTTCATTATCTCTAGTGACGATTAGATCATCTACATAGATTAATACTATTGTAAGCTTGCCATCTTCTACCTTGACAAACAAGCTCGAGTTTGCCGGGCTACTCTTGAGTAACCACTTTGCACCAAGAACTCAAAGAATCTTCCCATACCATGCTCTGGGGGCTTATTTGAAGCTATAAAGGGCTTTATTTAACTTGCAAATGTAGTCTGGATGAGTCTTACTCTTGAAACCATCTAGTTGCTCCATGTATATATCTCGATCAAGTTCTCCATATAAGAAGGCATTCTTCACATCCATTTACCATAATTCCCATGACTTGCTTGTTGTAAGTGCTAGTAAGACTCAAACTGTAACAATCTTTGCTCCTAGGTTAAAGGTCTCATTATAATCTAGGCCATACTTTTGAGAGAATCCTCGAGCAACTACTCTTACCTTATATCTTTCTATTGACCCATCTGGTTGAGTTTTAAGTTTGTCAACTCATTTGCATGATATAGGACATACCTCTTTAGGTCTTGGCACTAGGTCCCATGTCTCATTCTTTCTTAGTGCTTGGATCTCTTCCTCCATGGCCTTCCTCCATTCCACGCCTTGTGAGGCTTCTTCATATGTAGACGGCTTGACTACCCCAATATCTTTGGTCAGCACCGCATTTGCATATTTGGGATTTGATCTTCTTTGTCTTGTTGATCTCCTCAGTTGAGGTTCCCGCTCTTTAAGTTCTTCCATCTAACTTGGTCGAAGTTCTTCTATAATTCTTGGATGTACACCAGTTCGCCATGGACTTTTTGATTTTTCTAGTGACTCTGCTCTGACTTCTTCTCTTCTAGCTACAAGATCATTTCCTTCTTCAATTGGTTGGCCTTTATCAAGCTCGTCATTTTCTTCCATTCTTTCACGAACATCTTCTTCAATTTGTTTTGGATTAGATTGTGACGACCACTGAGATGATAGTTCATCAAACGCCACGTTTCCGGATGTGTAACACCTTCCTGTTGTAGGGTCACAACACTTCCATCCTTTCTTTAATCATCATAGCCCACAAATATGTAGCGAATTGCCTTCTTATCGAACTTGTTGTGAAGATGGTTTGGCACAAATGCATAACATACACATCCAAATACTCTAAAATGACTTACCGTGGGCTTGCGATTCCACAACTTCTCTTATGGTAACATAAAGCCAAGCCTTGCTTGAGGTAGTCTGCTGATCATGTGCATACACTCAGCCTAAAACCTGGGTGGAACATTCTTTACATGCAACATGCTCCTGCATGTCTCTGCCAAATGTCGATTCTTTCTTTCGACAACTCCGTTTTGTTGTGGTGTATTTGGGCAAGTAAATTGTCGACGTATCTTCCATTTTTAAAGATACTTTATAAAGTCATTTGATGTATATTCTCCCACATTATCTATATGGAGGCATAGTATTTTCTTGCTTACTTCATTTTCTACTTTTGCTTTAAACTCCTTAAATTTGTTTAATGCATTAGATTCCTCTTTCATATTCTTCTTTCACTAATGGTCGCTTCACCGGTCCAAATACATCTAAGTGGACGAGCTCAAGAGGCATCTTAGCTTTAAATGTGGACTCCTCATATAGAAGCTGATTTGCCTTTCTCAGACCGGCATTCGGCGCAGATAACGTCTTCTTGGATTTCCAAGTGGGGAAACCCTTTAGCATACCTTTCTTCATCATCATCTTTAACTTATGGTAGTTCACGTGCCCAAGCCGTGCATGCCACAAATCAAGCATATCACTCTTTCGAGTTTTGTCCACGTATGCCGTCCGAGCTAACGTCACGCGTGCATGCATGACTCTAATTGACGCCCATCATGATTGGTGTACCAAAGAGGTTTCAACTTGCGATACACCCTAACGTCTCTTGGACCGAACACCACATAATTGCTTCAGTTTATAAGTTATGCCACAAACAATGGATTCTTCTTCATTCCTAGCACATGGTACACATTTTTCAGTCAACCTTATGCGAATTAAATTGAGGTGATATCATTGTTTGGCCAACATGGGTAATCGGCAACCTTGAGTTGTCTGCGGTAACAACTACTCGTCCACCATTGTACTCACACATGTTTGATAGCTTGCCTTGATCTTCAGTCATGTGATTTGAGCACCCTAAATCAACTATTCAATCTTCATCATAATTGATCAATTTATCATTACCGTGATGAGGGCCATCGCATCTTCTAACTCTATGATGGAGGAGGCTGCAAGCTCTTATTGTTCCTCTATTGCAAAGGATGCTTCGAAATCCCACTCCTCTTTGCTATCATTTTCCTTGGACACCGCGACATTTCCTTCAACTCTTTTGAATCGACAATCCCTGGCAAAATGACCTACTTTGGCACAAGCATAACATCGTCCGTTACACCTTCTACTCTTTTTATCTTCATTGTTGTCCATGTCACGATCTCGCAAGCTCCCCCTTGGCAAGGTCCCGCTCCTTCTAGTCGCTTTTGCCATTCTCCATGGCTTTTCCTATGTTTGCCATCTCTAATGCCTGCACCATTTCTATTTTGACTTTTGAACCCTCTTTTATTACTGAAGAAGGCACTTTCATCCTCTTTAACCGAGACGTTAGACATATCTTTATCTAAGGCCTCTTGATTGGCTAATATATTCTCCAACTCTGTCAGAGTTGGCTCGTTTGCCCATCCATGATTGGCCATAACAATAGCATTATACTTCGGCCTTAAGCCGTGAATTATTATCCTTCTCATTCTTGTCTCAGAGATGGCATTATGAGGATCTAATTTTGAAATTTCTTCACATATAGATTTAACTTCGGAAAAGTATTGACTTACCGTCATATTTTATTGCGAAATTAAGATGAGCGCGTTTTCCAATCGTTGTAACTTAGCATCATTCATCCTCACGAATAGTGAGGCCAAATTATCCCAGGCCTCTTTTGGGGTCGTTGCCATCTTTATGTGCTGCAATAACTCATCTTCAACAATTACAGCAAGAACGTAAAGAGTCTCACCTAATTTGATGTTCCATTTCCTTAATTTGTAGTCACTCATGGGTGGTGTGGTGTTACCGCCACCAACGATAACTCACAAATCTTGACCTAGCAAGTAATATTGCATGCAAGCACTCCAATTATTATAATTGAAGTTGTTGAGCTTCTCGACGCTGTTCACTTGAACTCGAAAAATCTGCCATCATGACTTTGTAATGCCTAGCACTAGACTCAAGGGGCAATAGCCCCCATTTATAGGAGGCAAAGTCGGTACATTAACCGGCTTCCACATCAAATATCTTTAGAATATTAATATTTTATAGCTGGCTTTAATAAAAAAATTACGGCTGGAAAAATGTAGAGAGAGAAATCTAGAAAAAGAGAGAAAGATCTTAGACATGAGAGAGGCGTGTCGAAACCGAAGGCAAGCAAGAATCGGACGATAAAGAAGAACGAAGTTTTTGGTAGAAGATTTTCTTGTATTCTGATTATCTTCAATGTACATGGCTTTGCAGTTTATATTACAAAATGTATACACAAAGAAAGGCAATGTAATATTTTACAAATCAATCTAATATCTAATTGATTCTTTACAATCGTAATGTGTGATCAATCAATTCCCGATATATTTCGAGAATCTTCTGCATATCTTCCAACACTCCCCTCAAGCCGGTGGCTTGTAGATGTCCAAGACGCCTAGCTTGCTCAGTAGATATGCATGTTGTTTTTGACATAGGGCTTTGGTAAACACATTTGCAAAGTTGTTCAGCGCTTCCAATCCCTCTTGTCTCGATTGTCCCTTCTTGAATCTTCTCCCGAGTGAAATGGCAATCCACCTCTATGTGCTTGGTCCTCTCGTGCATTACAGGATTTGCTGCGAGTTTCAGAGCTGATTCGTTGTCACAGAATAATCTCGTCGGTCCTTTTAGCTGTATTCCGAGATCACCAAGTAATCCTCGTATCCACACAATTTCACATGTGGTCTTTGCCATAGCCTGATATTCTGCTTCAGCTGAGGATAGAGAAAGTGTTGCTTGCTTCTTGGTTTTCCATGAAAGAAGAGAATCTCCCAACTTAATGCAAAACCCAGTTATGGATCTTCGACTCATAGGACATGTTGCATAGTCTGCATCACAATATGCTGTCATCTCCATGTTGCATCTTCTAGATAGAAGTATCCCGAGTCCTGGACATCCCTTCAAATTGACTGAGATTTTGCACTGCATATGATATATCAGGCCTGGTCATAGTTAGATAAATGAGTTTTCCAACGAGCTTCTGATAACTCGTCGGATCCTGTAATATAGGATCATCTTGAGAAGTTTCTCCAGTGTGATCTGCTGTAGTCAATCTAATGTTCTGCTCGATTGGGATGACGGCCGGCCTGCATCCTGATAAACCGGCTTCTGATATAATTTCCAACACAAACTTCCTCTAACTGAGGAAAATTCCTTGGTGGGATTGAGCAATCTCAATCCCAAGAAAATATTTTGGCGCTCCCAGATCTTTTATATGAAATGTAGTATGCAAATATTTCTTTAGGCTCTTTATTGCAACTTCATCATTTCCCATGATAAGAATGCCATCGACATAAATCATCAAGTAAATAGATGACGTACCTTTGGTCCACGTAAATAAGGCATAATCATACTTGGATTGTTTGAAATTTGCACTGATGAGAGCATTAGCAAATTTAGCATACCATTGTCTGGAAGCTTGTTTCAGCCCATAAAGGGATTTGCAGAGACGACATACTCTATTCTCCCCCTGTCTCCGTAAGCCCTAAGGAATATCCATGTAAATTTCTTCATCCAAATCTCCATGAAGAAAGGCGTTATGAACGTCCATTTGGTGTAACGGCCAATCATGGATGGCTGCAACTGATAAGAACGAGCGGACGGTGACATCTTTAGCTACTGGAGAAAAAGTTTCGTGATAGTCGAAACCTTCTCGTTGCGTATATCCCTTCGCCACTAATCGAGCTTTGTATCGTTCAATGGATCCATCAGCTCTATACTTTACTTTATAGACCCATTTGCATCCTATGGACTTCCTATTTGAGGGCAAAGGAACTATCTCCCATGTGTGATTATCAGTTAAGGCCTGTAATTCTGCTTCCATGGCCTTTTGCCACTGTGGGTCTTTGGATGCCTCATCATAACTAGACGGTTCTTTCTCATCCGATATATGACTAATGCAACATCTATGCTCCGACGAAAGCTTGTCAAAGGAGACATAAGAAGATATTGGATAGTGAATACTTGGTCCATTAAGAGAGGCGCAAACATAGTCCTTGGTCCACGTTGGCAGTTTCGTAGCTCGTCCCGAACGTCGTGGATGTTCCGTTGGTGGTGGAGGTGGAGATAGTTCCGCAGCATTATTGGTTGTTTGATCACCAGAATCATCTTCAATGTTCATTGGAATAACAGGGTCACTTTCCAAAGGTGCTTGCTGAGTTGACTGATCAATTGAAGAAGATGGAATGTCTTGGCCTGGTGATGCTGCGATAAAATATTCAGGAGATACATTTTTCCTCAATTGCGGAGCGATGAGAACTGGTGGAGATATCCAAATCCTCTGTAGATTCACGAAATGGAAAGATAGTTTCGTGAAAAATGATATCCCTGCTTACAAAAAATTCTCTTGTTGATGGATCTAGAACATAATAACCCTTCTGTAGGGTAGGATAACCCATGAAAATGCACCTCCTGGCTCGTGGACTCATTTTGTCTCGAGGCCCCATAGTTGCAGTATAGCAAAGACAACCGAAAACTCGTAGATGATCTATTGCTGGTTTTTTTTTTTATGAAGTAATTCGAAGGGTGATTTACCAGCTAATATCCGAGTAGGCATACGGTTGATGAGATAGGCTGCAGTGAGGACACAATCTCCCCAATATATTGCCGAAATGGATCCCTGAAACTTCAAAGCTCGGGCAACTTCCAGCAGGTGACGATGCTTACGTTCCACCACTCCATTCTGTTGTGGAGTATAAATACAGGAGCTTTCATGTAAAATGCCATGGAGGAAGAAAAGTGATATGCAATCATGACTAAAAAATTCCTTCCCATTGTCAGTTCGTATTCACTAGATTGACTTCCCAAACTAATTTTTAGTCAGGGTGATGAACGTTTTCAATTGAGATGGAACTTGAGCCTTTGATTGCATCAAGAATACCCATGTGGCCCGAGAGTGATCATCCACAATTGTTAAAAAATATCGTGAACCATCACGATGTGTTGTGTGATATGGTCCCCAGACATCCACATGAATTAAAGAAAGGATAGTAGTGGAACGCTTTGTATGCAAAGGGAAAGATGTGCGAGATTGTTTTGCAAGGGGACAAATAGGACATTTAGAATATGGAAAAGAAATACTATGTCCCATCCTTGAATGTAAAAGAAAGTCTTTATCATTGGCAATAGCATTACACAATGACAATTTATTGAAGGGAATTGAATTCAAATCAAGATGACTTGGAATACTGGTCCAGAAATATAAACCTTCAGAAAGACTACCCAAGCCCATCAGTTTCCCAGTCGAAAGGGCTTGAAAAAAACATGTGTTAGCATTGAAGAGTATTTGACAGGAATTTTCCTTGCAGACTTTGGATACAGAAATGAGATTGAATTGAAATTGTGGGACATAAAGGACATTTTGCAGGATAATTTGGGAGCTAAGTTGAACAGTCCCTGTCAATGTGACATGAGTAATGCTCCCATTTGGAAGTTGCACATAAATAGGCGTGTCCAATTTCCTAAGCATTTTTGAGAAAAAAATTTATATCACAAATGATATGATCACTTGCTCCTGAGTCAACTATCCATGCCCTTTTTGAAATTGAATTAATCAGGCAATGGGATATACCTGAGAAACTTCCTCCCTTATTTCCAATATCTGTTTTCTGTAGTGCCTGTATCAATTGCTGATATTGCCCATAAGTAATTGGTCGATCACTACTTGGTCCAGTAGGTCCAGTTACCTGGTAAGCTGCAGAATACTCTTTCTTTTTGCCTTTTTCTCCTGGCTTTCCATGTAATTTCCAGCAATTATCTATGGTATGATGTGGATGTTTGCAATGCTCACAGTATAATTTACCTCTCCCCTTGGAATTTTGTCCGAAATTCCTAATTCATGCAGAATAAATCTGGCCGTCAGATGATCTGATCGTGGAATTATCTCCACCGTCCGATGCAGCGTATGGATTGACTCCTTGCGGACCATCAGATCTCCGCGGGAAATCGAGACCGTCAGATCTCCGCGAGAATTCCAAGCCGTCAGATCGCCGGATTGCATCTCCACCGTAGCTTCCTTCCCTTTTAAGGGTTCTGTCCACATTTGCGAACCCTAGCCCCTCGCGACTTTCTCTCTCTCGGGCTAGGGTTCTTGCCCCCGATTCTCTTCCGCGGCGTTCGCCGCGAAGAGCGAGAGCAACAGACTTGCCTCCTCGTGTTTGCTCCAGTGCTGTGAGTCGTTGGCTCTCTTCTTGGACGGCCAACTGGAAAATTCGGCCGAGGGGCGGCACGAGGTCCATCGCCAGGATCTGCGAACGAAAATGTTAGGTATGTTTCATTCAATATCAAAAGAAATCGAGTGGATTTCTCCCTCCTTCATGGATTTGTACTGCCGGAGGGTTTCTGGAGATCCCTCAAGTTTCTCTTCGGTGGCCTCGAGCTCGTTCCAGAGCGATGACAGTTTGTTATATACTGCTGTGATGGACATATTTCCTTGCTTGAGATCTGTGAGTTCCTACATGAGACAAAAAAATTTTGCTCGATCGAGCTTCCCATACATTTCTTTTATGTTGTCCCACATGGTTTTCGAATCTTCCGTCGGTGGGAGGCCTGCTGCGACGTCTGGAGAGATGCAGTTGCCGATCCAGGTGCGGATCAAGTGATTGCACTTTCGCCAGTGCCTCGCCAGCCTTTCATCCGACGGAATAGGAATTGTTCCGTCAAGGAAACCGTCTTTATCTTTGGTCACCAGGGCCCGCCGGAAGTCTTGCGACCATTTGTTGTAGTTTTTACTGTCGGCCGCGTGATCGATCGCCGCAACTCGGGACCGTCGGCGGTTGATACGTGCAAAGGATCGCTTGGCTCCGGTCGGCTGGTGATGGCCGCAATCGGAAACAGTAAAAATCCGGGTGAGAGGTTCGAGTAGGGATTCGTCCCTGTACCCGACCCATTGAACCCGGTTCCATGACCCGCATTAAAGATTCCCGGATGAGGGTTTGTTCCCGAACCCGCTTCTCCAGACCCATTTATTCGTTCTGCCTCAGTGGCTGAGTTTGCCCCGCTTGCGGCTGGTAGACTCCCGTCAGGTGAAACGTTACTCTGGTAACTTGTTACCCCCGGCAATGATGGATTCGGGCCTTGCCCGACGTACCAAGGATAAGGTACCCATTGGTAAGGATGGCCCGGAATGGGCTGCCCCATATTCGCCTGAGCCGGGAATATCTGCCATTGAGTCTGGATTGGTAGTTGGGTTGTGGAAATTGCAGGTATCGCATGGGTGCTGTGACCTTGTGTCTCTCCCGTTGGTGTGACATCGCCTGTGGGGGGAACGACAGATGTTCCAGGGAGCAAATTCTCTGGATTCATGGTAAGAATTCCGTTTCTTCTTCCTTCTTACAGAATTTGATTCCTTCGTAATCAAGACTTTGATTTGTCTTGCAGCTTCGAAAGCAATCAATTGCGGAAGATGGAGCTTAAAGCCAAAGCTCTGATACCATGTCAGAAACCGAAGGCAAGCAAGAATCGGACGATAAAGAAGAACGAAGTTTTTGGTAGAAGATTTTCTTGTATTCTGATTATCTTCAATGTACATGGCTTTGCAGTTTATATTACAAAATGTATACCCAAAGAAAGGCAATGTAATATTTTACAAATCAATCTAATATCTAATTGATTCTTTACAATCAGAATGTGGATCAATCAATTCCCCATATATTTCGAGAATCTTCTGCATATCTTCCAACAAGGCGTTGCTCTCTAACATTTTAATCCTGCCTTTCCACCTACTCCATCATCATCACCCTCAGTAACACCCTGTCAGCCGTGCGAATACAATTCCACTTTCCCCAGAGCCCTTGTCAGCCGACTCATTGCTGTCGTTGCTTCTCTTATCTCAACAGCCCCAGCTTTTGAATTTGATGGTCATAAGATTCGAGACCGACGGGCAGAGACTCCACTTCAGAGTATCAGTTTGGATGTCCGACCAGAATTTCACCAAAGACAACTTCAAGAGTTTACTTTGAAGGAGTTGAAGGTAGAGGTGGATTTGGCAGCGTCTATAAGGGTCAGTTAGCTGATGGCTCTCCAGCGGCAATCAAACGATGCAAGGAACTCACTCCAGATCATATGCGCCAGTTCGACATAAAAGTGATGATTGGTAACATACCCCCACATCACAATCTGCTTCCCATGCTCGGATTTTGCGGAACATCAAAATGCAGAGACATATTGCTGGTCTCCCCCTTCATGATCAATAAATGTGTGGCATCGTGCTTGAGAGAGCGACTCGAGACACAACCCCCTCTGGACTGGCCCACTCGCAGAAAATTAGCCGTGGGAGTTGCAAGAGGGCTCTCCCATCTGCATGATCTGAACATAGTGCACCGAGATATCAAAGCTTCCAATATTCTGTTGGATGAGGAATTTGAGCCTCACATTGGAGACTTTGGGTTGGCTAAGTTCATCAATTGCGGGCACGATGGATACTTTGTGGATTGCATCGAGGAGGCACCCGTACTTCTAGGGAACGAATCTGAAGTAGGATACCACAGTGAATATTCTGATGTCACGATAGGGGTACGTGGCACAATAGGACATATTGCGCAAGAGTATCTTAGTACTGGAAAATATTCAGTGAAGCCCGACGTCTTTGCTTTCGGGATAACGCTTCTGGAACTCGTGACCAGACAAATTGCTCTTGGTCTTTTAAAGCTTGCAAACGATGTGGACATGATATTACTCGATTGGGTACTAGGGCTTCTGGTAGGGCGTAGCTTGGAAATTCTAGTGGACCCCGATCTATAGGGTGAATATGACCTAGGGTGAATATGACCAGGAGCAAATGGAGAAGGTGATCTAGCTAGCTCTTTTGTGCACGTAAACGGTGCCAAGAAGACGACCATCCATGGCATAAGTAGTCCGAATGCTTGAAGGCCATAGCATCCAGGAGAGATGGGAGGAGTATCGTTACCGGAAGGGGTATCAGAGTTACTTGGAGGGTTTGAGTTACTCAGGGCAATCCCGAAGCCATGAATGTATTCTAGATCACTCCTCTTCGCTATTCAGTCCTGAAGAACTATCCGGACCCAAATAATTTAGTTGACATAACAATCCGGTCCGTTCTTCGTGGATGAATCCCTCAAAAAGAGAGCTCTTAGTGATGAGGGTGGATTTTAACTTGCATAATTGTGCTACTTGATTTGGTCAAATAGAGGGTGCGCTTGAGAAAAAAAAGGGACTGGTCAACAAAAGAAAACGAGAAGTGGACTCTCATTATAAAGGGCAAAGGAGAGCACGCACGAAACAGAGGAAATGAAAGGAGGAGAAAAAGAAAAGAAAGAAAGGGAAAGAATAAGAAATGAAGAAGAAAAGAGAGAAAGGAATAAACACCCTTGAAACCTCGCCAAGCAGGATCAACTTCATTTCGCCTAGGATTCAAGCCATTTTTTGTCATATCGGAGTAATTTTCAGAGTTATGCATAATTTTGAAGTTATGTCAATTTTGAAGTGCGGGATCCGATTTTCAAGTTGTCAAGCTGTAGAATTTTGTGAAAATGATAGTTTAGGGAGTTATGGAGCTATGGGTTTGACAAAAATTGATTTGGAATTATGGTTTAGGCGGAGCCAAACTTTAAAGTTTCACACTCATGCTCCACATAGAGGACGGTTTTGAGTATTTACTTAGAGCAAGCGTTTTGTGGGTGCATAAAGGTCATTTTGTCCGGTATTAAGTTTAGTTTTGTTGATTTGTAGTTGAGGTAGTGTTTTCCTATTTTGATATTATTTCTCACTTATTTGATAGGATTATGAATTTTGAAATGATTTGAAAAATTCTTTTATGAAAGGTATTTTGATTGATGACCTGAATTGTAAAAGGTTATGTTTTAGTTTATAAAAAGTATTCCAGTTTATGTATTCCGGGTATTTTGACACCCATTATTGTTGTGAACTCGATTAGGGGCATGCATCCTTATTTTAGGATATTCTTCAAGACTAAGCCACCCGGTTGATAGTAGGTGGAGACCTTGCCTATGAGGAATCTTTTCATTAGATGTTATGCTGTGAACATGCATTGAGTTGTTATATGAGTCAATTATATTGAGTATATGGGTCACAAGTGGGTTTAAATATAATATTAGTGTTAAGCGGTTTATAAATGGGTTTACAACTTATTGAGCCCAACTCACCAGATTCTCTCTTCGTTCTCTCTCGATCTCATACTCACGCACTTTGCACTATCACTTCAATTTGGATAGGTGTTTTCCCACTTGGATAAAAATATGAAAGTGTTATAGTAATATGGGTTGGCTTGGGTACAAGTCAATAGATTTGCATTATGAATAAATGGGTCATAAACAAGTTAATGGATCAATTTAGATCAAATCATCATGACCAAACTCAAACCCGACCCGACGCACCAATTTGACAGGTTTAAGGCCGGGTTTTCTTTTTTTTTTTTGACAACCCTAGGTAGTCTTCGCCTTTTCCTAAATCCTCATTTTCCTTTTCGTTTAACCCTAACTTTCTTGAGATACAATCTTCTTCAAACCCCAACAATGGCCACTTCTCTAATGTTACACCTCCAGCACTTTTTGAATGCAGTGGTGCGTGGCCCGAGCCGAGTATGATAAGGCCGTCATTCAATCTCACCTCCAGCACTCATATATGATTGAGTGAATTGTTATATGAGTCAACTATATTGAGTAATAGGGTAACATATGGGTTGAAGCATGATATAAGTGTTAAGTGAGTAATAAATTGATCATAAATGGGTTTACAACTTATTTAGGTCAAACCTACCTCTATCACTCTTGCTACATTCTCTCTTGCTCTCATTCAATCCCACACTCACTCACTCTACACTCTCACTTCAGTTTGATATGAGTTCTCCTATATTGGGTTAAATATAGAATTATTTTAATAATGTGAGTTAGGTCGAGTATGGGTCAATATATTTGCATTATGAATAAATTGGGTCATAATCGAATTAACAGATCAATTTGGATCGAACTACTTATGACCCAACTTGAACCCAATCTGATCCACCCGTTTAATAGGTTTAGTGCCGGGTTTTCTTTTCTTGATAGTCTTTTGTAGTCTTTGCATTTTCCTAAATCATCATTTTGCATTCAGCTCTATTCCTTTCTCGAGATCCCATCTTCTTCAAACCTTGGCTACACTATCATTCCTCTAGCGCAACGCCTCTAGCACACTTTAATTGCGGTGGTGCGTGCCTGAGCCCAGTATGATGAGGCCGTCCTTTGGCTCACACCTCCACTGGAAAGGAGGATTGTGGAAATGCCACACAAGAACTGCGCTGTGATGCGAAACATGTTCAGAACTTACTACTAGCAGAACTAAGCCAAGAATTTTTATTAGTACACGCCATTGAGCAGGCTGAGGCATTAACCGTTATTTAGGATAGGGAACTTGGTGATCACGGTAACCTTCGCGGAGCAAAAATAGTGGGTACCATGAAGGCAGTTGAGGTGAACATACATTGCACATTGATTCCCAATGAATTTTGAGTATGTTTTCATTGATTTTGTAGTTTTATTCGTGATTTTGAGTATGTTTTGTTAGCTAGTTTTATTTATTATACAGTGAATATTACCTTCTAAATGATCTGCTTGTGCCGTAACAACCTAGGGCTGGAAATGATGGGAATGAAGCTGAAAATAAGAATGAGGCGTAATAGATAGAATTAAACAAACTGAAGGTTACTTTTTTTAAGTAGGCTACAAATTTTTTGCTGGATTAATTAGAGGTTTGACGATTGCTCATTCGAGGAATTACTTTCATTTTAACTTGCACTTAGTTAATTAATAACTGAATCGTAAACAGCTGATAATATTACTCCGCTCTCTTTACTTTCATTCTAATTTTCTAAGAGATGAACATTCATTCTAAATAACATGTTTATAGAGACACCTTTTAGAAAAAGAAAAGTTCAGTTATTAATGAACTAAATGCATTCTCTATGCAAATAGAATTAGAATAAAAGTAACATATATAATAAAACTACTTAAAAGATCGCACACAAAATCACACCAAAAAAAAAAAAAGTGAACTCCAAAACAACTTACTGCAAATCACCCTTGACCAACATACACCTCATATTCACCTCGATCTCTTCAAAGCTAAGCACTATCCATATGCCCCAAAGGTTACCATGGTCCCCATTTCCTCCCCACAATAACGGTGAATGCTTGTGCTTCTTCAATAGTGTGTATTAGCAAAAACTCATGCCAGCACAATTTTGCCAATAAAAAATCCAAATAATGTTACGCCACGCAAGATAATCTTTATGAGGCACAACATTATTTGGTAGTATTACACCAGCATCAGTTTTTGCCAATTAAGCAAGCACAAGCGTTCACTATAATTATGGAGAGCAAACTAGGGGACGTAGCCTTCAGGGCACAAGAATAGTGCACCGCACTTGAAGATGTGGAGGTGAATATAAGGGGCATGTTAGTTAATGGAGAACTGCAGTAATTTGTTTTTTATTTCGTGTTTTTATATTGTTTTTGTGTCTGATCCTTTAAGTGGTTTTATTTATTACGTACGCAGTGAATATTTACTTCTCGATGATCTTTTTGTTGGGGCTGCAGATCAGGGGAATGGGCTAATGGGAATCAGGGATGGATGCTGGGAAGCAAGAGGCCATGAGGCTCCGGCTAGGAATAAGGAGAAGGGGCTAATGGGAATCAAGTGAATGGGTTGCGGCTGGAAATCAGGAGGATGGGGCTAATGGAAATTAGGAGAAGGGGCTGATGGGAATCAGGTGGATGGGGTTGTATAGAAGGTAATACACATTGTATAATAAATAAAAATATTTAAGAATACTTACTCAAAATCACAAATAAAACCACAAAATCAAAGAAAACATACTCCAAAATATAGATTATCAACATGCGCAATATGTTCACCTCAACTGCCTCCATGCTACGCACTATTCTCAGGGGGAGGTGACTAGGGTCATCAAGTTCCCTATCCAAAATAATGGAGAATGCGTACTAATAAAAATTCTTGTTGGAGTGGTTCTATTAGTATTAAGTTGAGAGCATGTTCCGCATCATAATGCCTTTTTCGAGCAGCATTTCCCACAATCCTCAATTTTGGTGGAGTTACGAGTCAGAGGACGCTCTCATCATATTCGGCTTGGGCACGTGCCACTACATTCAAAGTGTGCTAGAGACACAACCCTAAAGAAGTGGTCATTACTATGGTTTGAAGAAGACGGGATCTCGAGAATGGGTTAGGGTTAAACGAAGAAAAAATGAGGATTTAGGGGAAGGAGAAGACTACCTAGGGCTATGAAAAATAAAGAAAGAAAACGCGGCCCTAAATAGGCAAAAGAGTAGGTTGCCTTGGGTTTAGGTTAGATAAAAAATGATGCGACTCAAATTGATCTATTAACCCGTTCATGACCGATTTATTTATAATGCAAATCTATTGATCCAAACCTGACCCAACCCATATTACTAAAACACTTCCATATTTAACCTATTGAGACCTACCGTTTGTGTCTAGAGGGGAAAAAATATATTTAGGGATGTTGCCTAAAAGTCGAGCCTAGAGTCCTCAACTAGATATGAGCTCTAGCAAGCCAATATCACGCGAGACATTATGATGTTTAGTTATAGTTTCACTTATCCCCATGACAATTTGTAAATGGGGAGTCATCACTAACCCATTGAGGTCGGTTGGAAACCAATCGAAACGCGAGAGTATTGTCTTACGCAATCAAATATATAGGTGGGGACTTGATTACATTAGTTATCTAACCAATGTCCCTTTGGTACCTATTCTTGATCATCCAAACACTAAAGTGTCCAGTCAGTCTTTTTACCAATTATGAACCCCAAGGTCCTCATCTACTAGTTGTCCTTATAATAATTGTTTATGTCGATCCTAGGATTTATCCTAACCACACCAAAAATGGAAAATAATAGCCAATGTATTGAAAATGCACACACAAATATATAATCAAAATCAAAATATAAGCTTTGCCTCTAAGAACAAACAATGGCCTATTTTAAAACCCTATGAGCTTGTTCAATTTTGAGGTCAATTTTGTCCAAAGATTCACACTTTTTTTAGATCATGCTAACCCTGAGTTGTTTATCAAAATCTTAAACTATGTAAATTCTAAATCGAGAAAAATCTAAAGCTAATTCTAAACTGGAATTAACACTAAAATCTAGGAAAACTACTCAAATCTAATTTCTAGACTTTTCCCTGATTTTTTTTAACATTTTCGATTTTTTAATTTTTCATGTAAATTTTAAAAAAACTATTTTTATTCCGAAAATAGGGACCTCGGGCTGGGCCCTAGGGCCCTGCGAGAATAAGGGCTGACATCGGCCCTCGGGATGGGCCACATACACAAAAATGGGTCACTATATCAACCCCTCTCAAATGGACCTAACCTGTCAAGAAGCAAGCCCAATCTAAGACTATCTAAACTAAATCAAGCCCAACGTTAACACTCATCAAAAAATTCTGAACGCCCATGACACACCCTCTCCCAATTCGTCCCACAAAATGCCAACATTCTCATCTAAGCCCTAAGCCCATTCCATTATTATCATTTCCTCTTTTCTATTTCTTATTCATTTTCTGCTTAAAGCCCAAGGTCTTCCTCAAGACAAACTAAGAACACACCAAAACCAGACCAACGCCCATCACTTCAGAATGTCATCAAACGCATCCCCCCACACCAAAGCACCAGTATATTGAACACATATACTAAATTATCGATCGCTTGTATTCATCTCAGATTTCGCCACATTGGCTATCGCCAGCCCTCCATCTCCGACTGCTTCTGATTACCAGACCAATGCTCATCAACAACAATCACCATCGTTAACGGCTGCCGCAGGCGACCACTCCGAACGCCAATCTTTGAACATTTATGAACACAAAAACAGTCCCATCGTTCACTTCCACCAGCCACGTCAAACAAAATAGCAACTAGGAAATAAATATAAAAGACGACGTGCCGATTGAATTTACAAACAAGGATTTTAGCTGAAATCGTAGTCGTTTAATCAGTAGATTTTTCCTTTCATGAAAACAAACATGCTTGTAATTGCTCAAGATAGAGCGGAACCAGATTGAATCATTTGAATGTTTTAGAAAACGCGTTGTGAGCACAGATTGAGGAGAAAGTATGGACGGCTCTAGAGCTCGAACTCACATCCGGATTTGAAGGGAATCAACAAACAAGGCTCGAAATCAACAGATGATGGCTAACTCAAACCCAAAACGCATATGAACTAGAACTAGCAAAGCCTCGGCCTCACGGCTCGGCCAAAACAAGGCAAGGCAACAGTGGTTCATTCGGAATGAGTTTTGACTACGAAAATCCCTACCGCGCTCGGAGACGGCGGCCAGAGGGCGAGCTTGAGACGAATAGGACTACGGCCTACCGCCTCGTGATGTCTCCGAGCCGAGATCCCCTGGAAAAGGGACTCGAACCAAACGATGAAATGTACTCACCAGAAATGCCGGGATTTGGGAGTCAGAAGCCGTGAGAAGGGCGCGATGTCTTCCCCTCAAGCAAGCAAGCATTTTGGCCGAACGTTCTCTCCCAGGAAAAAAAAAGATTGGCCCCCACTGTGTGTCTAAAAATGAGGTCTCTCGAGTGTGTGGATTTCGTGGTGGACGAAGATGGTGGGTGGAGATGGATGGAGGGGTCACGATGGAGATGATAGAAGAAGCTTCAGAGAGGAAGGAAGGAAAAAAAGAAAGAGAACGCTCAAGGTTTTTCTCACACGCATTCCTCGTGCCCCGTTGAGAGAGCCCCCATCTGCGAGCGTAATAAAAGGGTAAAAAAGGAGAGTCCTTGTTCCTTTCCCTTGTCCTTTGTCCTTTTTCATGATTTTTGTCTCCTCATCTGCACCTTGATTCTCCAAATGGTACGATTGTCACATGGAGAAGGTAGATGTAGGGTTTTATCGGATTCCCAAAAACCTGATTCGACACTAAATCGAACTCCTAAACTTGTGCGGAAGACGAGCCCGGAAAAAACACATGCATCACCGATCCTAAGGCACATCACAGAATTGAACATACCTTGTTAGCCACAGATTAAACACCGACGCCGATATGAGGAAGAGAATTTGGCCCTGTTCGATCCGATGACGCCAATTCGCCTTGAAGGGAAGATGGGTGTCGCCTTATGCTTACTGTTTTTCTTTTAGAGCGTTTTTGAGGGAGAGAGGGAGAAGGAACGTACGTTATGCGAAAAGGTACATTCCTCCCTCTCTTTTCTCCCTTAAATACGTTCCCTCCAAAGGGAATCGTGTCCCTTCATCATATCTCTCCATCCATGGACCCTAATATTGTGGGCCGGGCTTTTAGGCCCAACATGGACAGACGGACCAACTTAGGCCCATTACAATAATAAAACCATCATCTCCCACTCGCACATGGTGGGCCGAACATGATTCTCTTTACCTCTCTTCAACATTCATACCGGTGAATAATCCGTGCGACCAGCATATTTTGAGAGCTCATTGCTATACATCTGTTAGGAATATATAGCAGCTCATAATGGGCATCACACTCTCAGTAGATTTAGTATGCAGACCCTAGATCGATCAATCACATTTATATCTCTCTTGATCTCTTTTAAACAATGATATATATATATATATATATATATATATATATATATATATATTGTATTCACAATTATGATTATCTCAAAGACAGTCATAATCGGTCGACCAAAGAACACAAAACTATAATGTGATTCTTCAAATTCAATCTTCCTCTTTCCTTCAAACTCTCAATCTCGCTTTAGTTTGCTTTTCTAGAAATGTCCCATTAGATCGAATCAACTCATGACCATTGGTAACACCCTAAGATAGCAAACACTAAATAGAAACCTTGAGAATAAGTAAAAGTCATGAAGGCACTAAAAATTGAGGAACTCTTTTCCTCAAAAGTCTCACATGGCATAAAAATTGAGATCAAACTTATGCCACTCTTATTGGCCGTCTCATGCATACGTAGTATGAAATACGTATTACGGTATTAACTCCTTTCCCATGGAGCGTATATCTATACCTTCAATACCGTACAGATGATAGTTCAGACATACCCAATGTCTAACTTTAGTTCACGTATCTACTCATTCACAAAATTCATCAGAACTCACATCTGGCATCATAGACAGATAAAGTAAAATATGTGGATTATTTTACTTTTGGACATAGTCAATATCATGTCCTCATCTTAACACTCAGTTAAGGTGACATATATATTTTAAGCTTGAGCTTTCGAGTATCACCTAGATAATAAGCTTAAAAACCGTCCTATCTCTATTTATCACATAGTAAATAGAGGCAATTACCCTTGTGAGTGGGCTAATCTTATATATGTCCGACATGCTTTCTCAACTTAAAGTAATGCACTAAGCATTAAGATGCATAAAGATCAAACAAAGATTCATAGGCATTAATAATGAAAAAACACAAGTTCATAAATGTGAACAACTCAGGGAAATTACAATATCCAATACATCAAACTCTACACAATCCTAGAGATTTTACATGACCACAAAACGCATCTCTAGGTATTGGCTTTGTCATAGGATCTGCTACCATTCTATGCGTAGATATGTACTATAAGTTCACATCCTTTCGTGCAACCATATCTTTGACAAAGTTATACTTGGTATCTATATGTTTGGTCTTGCCATGATATTTTGGATCTTTGGTGTACGCTATAGCTGCTTGGCTATCACAGTTAACCAATAATGGATTTGCAGCTTTCTCAATAACACCTAAATGATCCAAAAATCTCTTAAGCCAAACTCCTTCTTGTACCGCTGCTGGTAATGCCACGAACTCAGCTTCCATCGTGGACAAGGCTATGCACGTTTGCTTCTTCTTTGCTCCATGATATGGCGCCATTGTTCAAGAAGAAAGCAAATCTAGAGGTAGATTTCCTTTCATCTAAATCTCCTCCCCAATCGCATCTGAATAGCCTTCAAGTCGCAGATCCTTTCCTTGGTAATTTAGCTTGTAATCAGCAGTTCCTTCGATACCTCGGTATTCTCTTAATGGCTTTCCAATGTGCTTGACTCGGATTGGATTGGTATCTACTCACCATTCCAACTGCAAAACATATGTCGTCTTGTACACATCATAGCGTACATTAAGCTCCCAACAACACTAGCATAAGGAACATGTTTCATTTGTTCCTTCTCTTGTGGAGTCCTTGGACACGTCTACGGCTCAACCCTTCACCTTTTGCAATAGGAGTGTCTATGAGTTTACAATCTTGCATACGAAATCGTTCAAGAACCTTATTAATATATGTTTCTTGCGAAAGAGATAATGATCTCTTCGAACGATCTCTTGAAATCTTAACTCCAAGAATGTATGCAGCCTCACCCATATTTTTCATCTCAAAGTTAGAGGATAACCAACTCTTGACAGTATGGACAAACTCCTTATTGTTTCCGGCTATTAGTATATCATCAACATATAATGATATGATCACAAATTGATCTTTGGATCTTTTGATATATACACAATGATCCTCATCAATCATCGTAAAATCATATGCCATTATGGCATTATGAAAACGTATATACTATTGTCTCGACGACTGCTTAAGGCCATATATCGATCTCAAAAGTCGACATACCTTTTCTTCTTGGCCTTTCATAATGAAACCAGCAGGTTGTTCCATATATATTTCTTTCTCTAATTCTCCATTGAGGAAAGCAGTCTTTACATCCATTTGATGTAACTCAATATCCATACTAGCCACTATTGCTAGAATAATGCGAATCAAGGTAAATCTCACTATAGGAGAAAATATTTCTTCATAATCAATTTCTTCATGTTGATTATACCCCTTCGCCACAAGGCAAGCCTTATGCCTTTCTATCGAGCCATCAGCTTTACGCTTTATTTTGAGAACTCACTTGTTCCCAATGGCTTTGCGTCCTTTCGGAAGATCAACCAGTTCCCAAACTCGGTTCGACTTCATTGACTCCATTTCCTATTCCATTGCATGCATCCATTTTTCCTTACTAGGGCAACTTAGAGCCTCATGTATATTTCTTGGCTCATCCTCATCTTGTGGGGCAATCATAAAAGTTTCCCCTTCAATGTCAAAACGTCGACGGGGAATACTTTGGCGACTTGTTCGCCGTATGGGAGATTGTACACTGTGTACATCATTCCCCATTATGCTCCTACTAGAATTAGATAATGATGATGTCATCTTATCATGTGGTTGTAACTGAGAATGAGTTGGATTTAATTCATCACTTCTCATGTTACTCCCACTTGGACAAACTCCACTAATATCATTATCTTGATCCAAGGTTTCAAATAGGGAGTAATCTTCACCTATTTCGCCCTTCTTAGGAAATTCATTCTCTAAGAATGTGACATCCCGTGATTCAAATTCAGTTATACTCCCACTTTCCTGCTCACCTATGAACACATACCATTTCGAGTGTTCGGAGTATCTTATGAAAATACTCTTCTTTCCTCTGGGACCCAATTTCCCAAACTTGTGAGAGGACTCGTGAGTATAGGCAGCACAACCCCACGGCTTAAGAAAACTTAAGTCCGGTTTTCTACCTGCCCATAACTCATATGGAGTAGAAGTAACTGATTTGGAAGGCATTCGGTTAAGTATATAGGCAGCAGTTAACAACGCATCACTCCAAAAAGTGATAGGTAAGTTAGCATGCGCTATCATAAACCTAACCATTTCTAGTAGGGTTATGTTTCTTCTTTCCGCAACACTATTTTGTTGAGGAGTATATGGAATAAACAACTGTCTTTCTATTCATTTTTCATCACACAATTTTCTGAACTCATCAGATAAATATTATCGACCTTGATCGGATCTTAATACTTTTATTTTCTTGTCTAATTGATTTTCTACCAAATTCATAAACCTTTTGAAACAACTTAATGCTTCAGATTTATGAGAAATCAAATAGACATATCCGAATCGAGTATAATCATCTATAAAAGTGATGAAATAAACAGCCCCATGCCTTCCTCTCACATTCATTGGACCACGTACATCGAATGAATTAAATGCGAGAGGAAATTCAGCTCTTTTACCTTTTCCAAATGGTTTCCTTGTCGTTTTCCCTACTAGGCAATGCTCACATATAGGCAAATCGACTTTTTCAATGTTGCCCAACAAGCCCTCTTTGGCTAGTCTATTCATACGTTGTTGACCAATATGACCAAGTCTAGCATGCCACACATTCACATCATTATCATATGAATTAGGAGATGTGAGAAGGGAATAACAAACATTTGCATTAACATAGTTAATATCTAATACAATGAAACCATCCAGAAAATAACCACAACCATAGTAATTTGTATCCAAATACAAATCCACACCTCTATTATAGAAGTTCATATTAAAACTTAACTTGACCAACACTAAAACAGATACTAAATTCCGACGAATCTCCGGAGCATACAATACATCATATAGGAACAAAGTGCATCCACCACGCATGTTCAGTTGGCACGTGCCAATTCCTTTTACTTCAGCTCTGGAGTTGTTTCCCACATAGATCCACTTAGTTCTAGTTGGTACTCGTCGGAATTCCACGAAGGATCCTCTGTCCTTCGCTACATGGTCTGTCGCTCCTGAATCTACAGTCCACAAAGGATTAGACTCAGTTAAAAATACAGAACTTGACACATAAGCAAAGTTCTTAAAAGTACAAGGGGTGTATACCTTCTTTGGCTCACGACAGTCGCGAGCATAGTGACCCTTCTTGTCACAATTGTAACACTTCACCCTTGTAAGCTTCTTCATTTGAGGACGTTTTCCTCTTTCATGTTGGTTAAGCTTAGGTTTCTTCCCTGAAGGACCTGCTTCTTTGCCTTTCCCTTTATCGAACCAGTTAGGACGTTTGCGCTTGGAGCTCGAAGCTCCATGTGAGCTAGAACCAGCATGATAGATTTCAGCTTCCGGCTTAGCCGCCAAGAGACGGTCCTCTTCTAGCTCAAGATGACGCAATGCATCCTCAAAGGTTTTGATATTTTCATTATGGGTCAGGTGCACCTTCATATGCTTCCAACTCTGAGACAAGGAACGAATCACTGCTTGCACTTGCTGTTCATCAGTCAGGACATGGCTAGCATCTTTCAGCTCATTAATCATGTTTGACATCTTTCTAAGATGTTGCTTCATGGTCTGACCATGAGGCTTCTTATAAGAGTCAAACCTAATAATGAGCTGCCTCAGTCTGGTCACCGAAGTATGACCAAATCTTGCTGCCAATGCTTCCCACATTTCCTTAGCATTCTCAAAGCGCCTAAACTCTCGCATGACGTCATTTTCCATGCTACTCAGCAACGTAATGCGAGCAAGAGAGTTCTTTCTTTTCCAAGCAACAAATGCTTCCTTATCTCTCTTGTCTTTGTGCGTGTTTCCTTCTTCAGGTTTTACCATAGTCGGGTTAAGAGCTTCTAGTGCCTCTTGCTCTTCCAAAGACATATTGAATTTTCATGTGCCATATTTCATAGTTATCGCCATTGAGCTTCTCACCTTTGTTCAGCTCAAAGAACTATGCTCTTTGTGGTGAAGCCATTGATCTGAACATATCATACATATATGCACGAATTATTAATGCCTATCATTTATGCATCCATTTTGCATAGACCCATCATATTAATGAACAATTTCAAGTAAGGTTTCAGAATCAAAAGGTCACTATATTTCCAATCATCCTCCAAAAATCCTAACTTAAAACTATCATTAATATAATTGTTTTATGCAAAATAAATTCTATGAAGCTACAAAAACTTCTATGAACTACCCACAAGAATTAACAACAACGGAAGCAAATAATATTCGACATCCAATAGAATAATAATGCTTTCACATAATACAACTAACATATCAGTTGCAACATCAACAACAATCAGGTAGTAAACATTACATAAGATGTCCACAAAGCACACTAAATAAAGACCAGTCAAAAAAAATATCTAACAACAAGTCAACATATGAACTGGGAAAGATCATTTTTTGTTCAATTTCTTGATCTTTTCCCTTGTAACAATCCAGTAATAATCATCTATAAAATCCATCACAATTTTTCTATATGAAGCGGCTTTGTTGACATCCCATATGCGATTCAACACTCTTTGCCATTCTTGTGGAAGAGTGTTCATGAAAAATCGCACCATCTCGGAGATCTTGTGGCATGGGTCGACCATTCCATATGACCTTTTGAATTTTCCCGTTGACTTCAAGAACGTGATCAATTAAGTCGCCACTCTCCCATCGATAATCATTCAGCTCGGCTATCAAGCTAGAAAGCCTTTCCTTTTGATCATCGGTAATTGGGCGAATAGGTGTGCGCAACCTAAGAGGAGGCATTATTCCTACAACAAATGTAGAATAAATCAGGGATTACATATAATTCACATAGAATTACTTGGCCAAAGAAACACATTCTTTTGCTCCTCTCTTTCCTCCCTTTTTTTTTTTTTGGTAAACGGTCAAAGTCAACGGTCAACGGTTGTCAACGGTCAACGGTCGTTAACGGTCGTCAACGGTCGTCAACGGTCAACGGTCGAGGTCAGCCGGGTCGGGCCGGGCCGGGTCGGACGAACCGACCCGGCCCGTGCGGCACGCGTGCAGCTGACGTCACGATGACGTCAGCTGGCGCGTGCCTCGCACGTGCCAGCAACCGCGCACGCGCACGTGCGCGCGTCGGTCGCCCGCATGCGTGCAACGCACGTGCCTTCCCCTGCGAATCGGCGCGTGTAGACGCCGGTTCGTTCCGGCTGCGCGTGGGGGCGCGTCCGGCGGCCTTTGGCGGCGTTCCGCCACTCGTCGCGCTTGTCTCGACGAGACCTTCCATCCAACGCCATCAAAAATCGATTTTGAGTCACAGAAACTCGGAAAAATTGATGAACAGTGCTCGGGTGTCGAGATTTTTTGGCCCGATCGGTGTCGTCCAATTATATTCACGAAAAATCAATAAAAAAATCATCCATAAACATGAAAGGGGTCGGGAAAAACATGGAAAGGATCGGGAAACAAGAACTAGGGCTCTGATACCAAAGTAGGGTTTTATCGGATTCCCAAAAACTGGATTCGACACTAAATCGAACCCCTAAACTTGTACGGAAGACGAGCCCGGGAAAAACACATGCATCACCGATCCTAAGGCACATCACAGAATTGAACGTACCTTGTTAGCCACGATTAAACACCGACGCCGATATGAGGAAGAGAATTTGGCCATGTTCGATCCGATGACGCCAATTCGCCTTGAAGGGAAGATGGGTGTCGCCTTATGCTTACTTGTTTTTCTTTTGGAGCGTTTTTGAGGGAGAGAGGAGAAGGAACGTACATTATGCGAAAAGGCGTTCCTCCCTCTCTTTACTCCCTTAAATACGTTCCCTCCAAAGGGAATCGTGTCCCTTCATCATATCTCTCCATCCATGGGTCCTAATATTGTGGGCCGGGCTTTTAGACCCAACATGGGCGGACGGACCAACTTAGGCCCATCACAATAATAAAACCATCAGTAGAGGAATCGGTCGGACAGAGGACGGAACGCCCATGTGAGTGCCTATGAAGATACAAGAGCCTCTTTTGCTACCATTTTTTTAGCCACCAACTCCAATCCCCGAGAGGATAAGGGGGGCTTTCTTCTAGTGCTTTGTGCAGGCGCGATTGTGAAAACCAAATCTTACGGTGTCAAGGGTGTCAATATAAACGGTCGATTCGTTTAATTGGATTCGAGATCTTTTAAAATTTATAGTTCTTAAGGCAAAGGTCTAAAACAAGATTAGCAAATAACGAAATAAAAATAATATTTTAAATAATATTTTTCTTTTTCTTTCCTTTGTTTTTCTTTTAAAATTTGAAATCTAAAGGCCTAATTCCGCATGCCTATGCTAAATCAATACCTATGTGCAATTGCAATAATAGGGACATCTAGCTAATCTGACAGGAAGCAAGGCCACGGTACTTTGGAAAATTGGCTATACCGTGTGGGAAAATCGTGTTGCATGTCAAGGGCCAAAAACTCGAGTGGGCTAATTCTATGATTAATCCTTTCACGTTCACTCACCTTGTGCATTTTTCTTTTGAAGGATACTCAGATGAGTCCCACGCGGCTTCAAGACTGCTTCATGGTCAGCCGCAGTTCCAAACAGAAGTGGAATCGGGGACGGGGGATGCTGCCGCATCGGAATCCGGTTCAGGTCCTCCGATGTTGTAGATCACCAGCAGAAAGGGATGCTTGTGGACCCACTCATGGTCAAATGCAAGAGGCCTTTTCCCATGTGCACGGGGACTCTCTCCATGGGCTAAAAAGCCCGTTTTGACGAAAATTATGAACAGTGCCCCGGCAAGATCAGGTCTTAGGTTCGTGGGCCCAACACATATCCAAATAGCTCCAAAATATCTACAAATTCTTAATTTTCCAGTACATCAAAACATAAATTTTCTCACGAACCAGTTCAGAAATTCAATTCTAAGAGTTTAAATTTATTTTCCAAACTTGACACCGGAACCTCCAAAACTCACTTTTTGGTAATTTTTACGGTTCTTATGGAATAATAAGTGTTTTAACAAGTTATGTTGAAATGGAAAGAAACTTAGTAGATTTTGTAAGTTTTGAAATGAAGATACCTGACCTATCTATTCCACGAGGATGAATTGATCTTCAAATATAAAGGTACAAAGTAGAGTCAGGATGAAAACGAGTATGTGCATAATAAGCCAAGTCTAAGAGAGCGAAATATGAAAAAATCATCGTTGGATGTGATTGTTGTCGAGAGATGCCAATCAAATCGACAAATTCTTGCATTACCGCGTGGACGGAGGTGGTCACGACATGACATGCCCCCTTGACCAGAGCAAGTTCAATAATTTACTCGTGTAACTTCCAGCCTCCAGGAGAGCCCCAAGAAAAGCCAATTAGAGTGCTTCTTAGATGCTGCATTGTAATTTCCTTAGATCCCACCATTCTTATTCCACGACATCCACATCATGTTGTGAATAGCATGATCACCGTCGCACTAAGGCGATAGCCATCGTCTGGTTTCCGGTCAGTGCTTCTCTCATCTTAACAACTCCCAATTGCACAAGGAATGCAACGGACAAGGGGAAGAATGAACAAAGTGGATATTCAGGGTGAACTCGAAAATTTTGGACAAGACAAAGAGTTCAAGAAAGTTCTTCAAACACATGCAAAAAGAACTAGTCACCTTTTGCAACGGAAAAGAATAATCATTACAGGTTTTATCATCTTAGTTCCTAACTAAAGTATTTCTCAGCTCAGAAAATGAATATTGCTAATTAATTTACATATCTTTATCTTAAATCGGCTCTGATAAGGTGGATTCCTTTACTGTGGATTCTGGAATTATGGCATTTCCAAAATGCTTCTTTTAAGATAGAAAAGTGCTAATATTTATTTCACAGCAAGGGCCAATGGATCGTGTGGGTTTGTAGTGGTTCTTAAATATATCTACACGGTACACGCAACATACGCCGGAAAAGCCCCAAATCAAACTATTGACTTGAAGTTCATGTGGAGAATTGCTTTATGGAGCCCAGGTCCATGCTTTGCTCCGCTTGTAGCCGCAACCTGAGTCGGCTTCTGGATTGATACCACATCTGTGATTGATTACTGATTGGTCCCTAAAAGATGGATGTAGGATCCAAGCATCTGTTGGACCATTTTTCTTAGCAATGAAGCTGAAATTAACGAGGATAGGGGGCCCTTTTGTGCTTGGAAAGAGGCAACTACCGTGTGGGCACACCCGCGCACGTCGCTTCCAGGGGACCCCTAATAATACGAAAATAAAAGCTTGTCTGGACTGACTTTAGTGCTCATTCTATATAAAGCCATTCACACTGCCTCTTGAAGCTGCCGTGGCAGTTTCCTCTGCAGTTTCCCTGTCCAATTTCTAAGTTGGTTCTTAAAACTTCTATGCAACAGCTGTCGCCCACAAGATGAAGGGCACAGCCATCTCTCGCAATACACGTTCGTTTGTTAAAGCTCGTGATAAATCAAATCGGGTTTGGTTTCTAGGAAAGCTCCAGGAAAGCTCGAACAGCTTATGATGAGCTCACGGGTTCAATATGAAAGAAGAGAACCACTGCACGAGAGATAGTGGAAAAATTCGCCGCACGTCCTGGTTTTTCCAAATTATCTTGTCCGAACAAATTTTTATCTTCAATTAAAATATTCATTATCATAGTTTTGGAGGTAAAGGACGCGTTTGGCAACTTGCCAAATAGTAAAAATTTCTACTATTTTATTCCTGGGAGTAGATTTAGAACAAAAATCTGTTTAGTAAATTTTTTGTTCCGGGAAACAAATTTATTTGCGGGAATAGATTTGGGGTAGAATAGAGAATTAAAAAAAAAAGAATTATTTATTCTCGAGAATAATTTTAAAATCAAGTCAACCTGAATTCTTTTTTTTTTTTTCTCTCTCTTTTCTCTTCTTCTTTTCTTGTTATTCTTCTTCCACCGCCACCATCGTCAGCCATTGCCGCGCGCCGTCCACCGCCGCCGATCACCAACAACCTGTTGGGGAGCTCCGTCGAGCTCGCTAGAGGCTCGCACGCCACCGCGAGGCTTGGCCTCGCCAGAAGAGCTTGTCGGTGGCTAGGCGGTGGGGCCGGCCGAGGCTCACCTAGTCACCGACGAGCCTCGCTTGGCTGGGCAACGCTCAACTGGTGGCCAGGTGGTCCTCCCCTGGGCCTCCCCTGGGCCTCCCTTGGCCACCGACGAGCCTCACTTGGCCAGGCAAGGCTCAATTGAGCCACAAGGGCATACACTCTGCAAAGTAAGAACACCCGCGGATTTCCATGCCCCATCAGACAACCTGCACAAAAGAGGTCCTACAAACAAACCCTTCTTTTATTCCACGCTTCGCTCCTATTGCACAAACACACACCGGCGGGACACGAAAAACGCGTTGATATTATTAAGTACTGCCCCTCCTTGCACCCCTCAATGGCAAGACGCCATGTGCAGGATCAGGTCGATCACTCGGGAGCTGCAAAAGAATTCGGATCGGCGAGAAATGTAAGAGCCCAAGAAATCATCTTGCAATTGGACGATTTTCTTCCAAAGAAGATGGTGAGGGTAAAACTGTGCATAGATATATGGAAGTTAAACAGAAAACAGAAAGGAAATGGAAGTGCTCAGAAACTAACCTGTAGCCCCATTCGTTGTCATACCAAGCAATCAACTTCACAAAGTTCTCATTTAATGCAATTCCAGCCTTACAATCGAAAATGCTCGACTTGAAAGAATCATAGTCAGATTAAGATAAATCCTATAAGCTTGAAGTACAGTAACATATTGAATTTAGATTATTTTGAGTTGAAAAAAAATAAAAAACCCAAAAGCTGAAAATCAAAAACCAAAAAACCGAACCGAAATTTCGGTTTGTTTGTATTCGGTTCGGGTCTCATTCGGTTCGGTTCGGAAGATTTTTCTAACGATTTGATTCGGTTCAATTTTTCAAAAAACCAAATTGAACCAAACCGTTGACATCCCTAATTTATTCCTTTCTTCAAATGGAACAACAGAGCAGGTAGAATCGCGGCGACACGTTGATACGTTACTTTTTAAAAATAGAAAATTCCGACATATTGAAAACACATTATATATTAAATGAATATTTTTATTTTTAATTAATTTGATTCAAATTTACAAATAAATAAATAATAAAAAAGAGCTTACAATAAATTTACACTAATATTATTAATAAATCTATTAATAGAAAAGTTGAAAGATATATCTATAGTTAATATGTATCCATATTATTTGGAACATGTTTCTAACTTTAATAAAAATTATTAATGAAACTAACAACTAACAAAATATTAGAATTAACTTATTTATATAAATTTATTATATTCTATAATGATTAAAATTTATTATTATTATTTAATATTCAGTATTTTAATTTTTTGAAATCACTTTTTAGTACTATTTATTTATTTTTCTAACAAAAAAAAGAAGTGGTGCCGCCCAATTTCCTCACTCGGTTCCACCCCTCCCCTCCCCCGCACACAAAAACCGCCATCCCATCACCTAGTCGCAATCGCTTGCCGCCTCGGCTGCGGCCCTCCCTCCTTCACAGCCTTCGGTCCTCCATCGCGCATCGCGGCCCTCCTCCTTACAGTCGTGGCCACGACGTTGCCTCCGCGGCCTCGCCTCTCCTCCCTCGCCCTTGCCTCCATTTTCCGTCGCCTTCTTTAACAATTTTCTCTACCTTCGCACTTGCAGACCCGCCCCTGAATTCTCGCAATTTCCGGATACGCGAGTCTGTCGGAAAGAGTGTGTTGACCGCGCCCGATACGATCGGACGAGATATCCGACACGACACGCATTCTCCTAGAATGTGTCCGTGCATCGTAGGTCACCAGAAGTAAACGGGTGGGGCCTGAGAAACAGTTTAAGTGTAATAATTGGCTTAAAGAAAAAAAGAGGAACGACGGATACAAAATGAAAGTAGAGAAGAAGAGAGGAGAGAGACTCTGCAGAAGAAACGAAGAGAAAGAAGGAGAAAAGGAAACCGAGAGGAAGAGGTTTAGGTTTACGCACGCTTCATAGGCATCGACAAACCGGATCAACTCCGTTTCGTAGTGTTTGGTAAGGATTCGCAAGCTTTTATTCATCCAATCGATGAAATTGTAGTAGTTGAGTTGGAAATTCGGGTCATGTTGATTTTAGTTTGCCGGGTTCATTCTAGAGCGTAGTAAACTGGAAATTACATTGTAAAGAAAGCTTATGTTGTCATGGAGCGTGAGATTTTACAGAGGCCAATTTGGAGTTACGATTTGATCGGAAAGAATTCTTAAAGTTTCATGTACTCTGCCTACCAGTAACGAATTAATGTATTATTTCGCGATGGTTTTTGCTCATCTCAGGCCATCTTTTGAGTCGGCAAAACTTAGAATCTTCTAGTATTTCGAAAGATCTTTTGACAAATAGCTTGTTTGTGTTGGAGTTCGGTGGAGAGATATGGGCAACAAATTCGTCGTGAATGGTTGTTGCGTAAGTGGCTATTGTCGCGCAAAGTGGAACACAAGAAGGTGGCTGTTGTTCTCTACAGCAAGTGGCTAATCCTGAGGTCTTTTGAGGACCTGTAGCGGACGATCTGACTCCAAAATGGGGTCACTAGTAGAGTCTTAGTCGAGGTTACGGTTAATGGTTTTTTTTTTAGTATTTTGAAATTTTTCCGGGTGAAGTAGCTTCCGATTGGGCTTTTGATTTGCTTATCTCTTCTTTAACTCATATTTCGAAGGTAATAGATGTTAGATATATTATGTACACGGTATGACTTGGCAAAAATGAAAAAAAAAAAATGACATTTAAAGCATATTTGTTACAATAAACGGGATTGGACATTTGCTACTTTAGGTTATTTGAAATGACAATGTATCTTTTGAGATAGTTTGAGGTTATCATCTGTGAATGGTTGAGAAATGCTTTGCGAAAGTTATTGCGAAATGTCATAAGTACTGATTTATGAACCTGGTGTACGAAATGCATTCTAATTGATAAATTGAATTGAAAAGGAGATACTTTGGTATTTGAAATTGATTTATGAGATGGATTCTAGATTAGCTTTGTGGGTTATTGGAGGATTATGTTTGTGTTTGATGCTCATTAAATCGTTATGTTAAAAAAACCCATTATGGGAATTGTGAGTGTGCATATTGTTCTCTAGATATCCTTATGGGCTGAATCACCGACTGATAGCTCATCACGGTGAATCTTGGCAACCAATGACAAATGCGACCATAATTTGATATTGAGCATGAGATTGGTCAATGAACTGAATTGTTAATGTTTGCTTTGATATTGGTCATAGAATTCATATTTTTTATTATCGGTATAATATAGTGAAATTTGTGAGAAAAAGAAAGAGTTATGGTATAATTTTGTTTGCTTGATCTGCTTAAAAGGGTTAACACTACTCATTGAGTTATAGTTGCTCATACCATCCATCTCAAATCTTTTTCAATTTTTTCAGCTAGCAGCAAATAGGATGGAAATGTTCTGGGCGAGGAACTTTGGGTAATCGGATTTTTTTTATATGAGTTGAGATAGTTGGATATATCTGATGATGCTTGTCTGGTTTAGTTGATAATTTTTAAAGGTATATATTTTTGACGGATTTTAGAATCTCTAATTTTGTAACAACTTACTGTTTAATCATATGTATAGATGGAGATATATTTTGATAAAGATTTATGTTGGTTTGGGTTTGAGGCTGCATCCTTTGGTTAAATGGAAGGCCTTGCCATTTTTCTTATATTTGTTGGGTTGGGTTCGACACTAAGAATTGCTAGTATAAGCTTTACATGTTCACCTGCAAAAAACAACATCAAGTTTTCATTATCTACGAGATGGAATTGAGTAGTCTGAGCTTCAATTTTCCTTCTAGGAGTCCAAGAGCCGGACCATGGTCTTCAATCTCACTGAATATCCTCCCGAATATGATTCGGACTCCCCACCTGCTTCTCCATCATCATGCCTGCCGTATATTCTAGGTTGCAGTTTCAAGAAGAAACCTGCTACATCCCACCAGGCTGCTGCCGGGGCTTCGCTGGACCTGACAATTCAGGGTTCCGAATCTAGTTATTCGAGTTGTAGGCCTGGTGAATCCCTCCAGTTTCCTGGTTCTGATCTGGAGCTTTTCCAAGGATGCCTGACAAAGGAACCTGTTTCATCCCGCCAGGCTGCCGCTGGGGCATCGCTGCACCTGACAATTCAGGGTTCCGAATCTGATTGTTCGTGTTGTAGGCCAGGTGAATCTCCCCAGTTTCTTGGTTCTGATCTGGAGCTTTGCCAAGCATGCCTCGAAAAGTTTAGCTTTCCATGAGCTACATGTAGGTACCTACTACTTAGTGACCGAAAGATTAAGGTGCGAAGCCAACTCTTCTATTTTTCGTTTCTTTTTCTTTTCCTTAATGGAGGGAAAGTAACATGGATAAAGGTACCATATGCTTTACCATTGTGTTTATCCGTCTTGCTCTAGATGATGGCAAAACTTCCTCATTCTCAAATTAAGTTTGCAAGGTGAAGCTACCAATGCTATGTTTGTACCCATCAAAATCTTATGATTTGATTGTAAAATGATTTTTGCGTACTCAACTTGAATAAAATTTCATGTTTGAATTGTGCATTTTGTATTCTTGCACGCAAAAGAAACATTTTAAGCGTGAACAAAATAAAAACATTCTGGTTTCACAGCTAAAATATTACTTCAGCTCGAGCTGGGGTTCTCGTAGCGGTCTTTTAGAACAAGAGCCTTTGCTTCGACATGGAGAGAGTTTGAGAAAGTTCTTGAGTTGCGCTTGCAGAAGATATATTCCTGGGAATGAAACTAATTTGCCGGCCTCTTCATTTGAAGTCTTCAATTAAGGTTTTCTATACACCAAGGGATTCCAGTATTTTTCATCCTCGGAACAACACTCCCCTGCTACAATTCTAGTTGAAAGTCTCACTTGGATTCTGGAATATTATGTTTTTGGGGAAAGCGAAAAGCTTCATCGGGTCTGTCTTTGCAACACCATGTGGACGCACCAACGTTATATATTAAATAAATCCTTCCTTGTTCAGACTGGCTCTAATTACGCTTGCTTGAAGCCGACTTGATAGATATTTCCTGGGACTCGTGAGACAGTATCCCTGGAATCGCACATCATGCACACATAACATTTGATGTAATATAATACACATTGCCCTTTTCTTCGGAACCCAGTGGTAAAAATTTCTCGAATTCAACATGGTCTTCAATATTCGACCGTCGATCCTGCCGAAGGTCCTGATCTTTCCCATTTACACACGCCGCCATCTACTTCATGGTCAAGTATTTGTCATCCATGTGCTTGCAGTTGCAGCAAGGCCATCGTACTTGAATCGGTGCTACTGCTTCCCTTGTCTTAACAACCACGGCTTCTGAGTTTGGCCTCCGGAGGCAAACCAAATTCCTGCAGTTATGCGACATCCCAAGTGAAAAGAAACATCTTTCGACCAAAAAAAAAAAGTGAAAAGAAACATCAAAAAGTAAACTTTCCCTTGTTAAAAGTCTCCGCCGATTGCTTTAACCAGAAGCGGTCTCAGATGGTGGCAGACTCCTCGGCGGGGTTTACTAGGGGATCTTGGCTGATGCTCCCAAGGCGCGACAGAAAGACTCCAGAAGAATTTCTACCCGAGGTTGCTCGACTTCCAATCGAAGTAGAAGTAGGCAACAATGCCCCAACAAGGCATCTTATCCCCTGTACCAGGCTTTTGTTTGTCGTCGAAACCAGAGGAATGCTTGCTTGTTTTTAGCATTTTTGATCAACGGAAGCGGGGAATTCTGCCCAAGGAAAGGACTATTTGAGAAAAAATTATCCAAAAAGATTATAAATGTATTGCATTTTTGCCAATTCAATTCTAAATATTTTCACATTTTGGTAATTGAATCTATCTTTCAAATTTTGGCTAGAAATTATAGGCGTTGAATATCGAATATCCTATGTGACATGACTAATGCTAACGTGAATAATTTTTAATAATATCTTTGCGAATCTTTTATTTTCTTTCTTTTGCATCTCCTCTTCTTCCTTGAGCCAGTTGTCGACTCAGGATTGGGCGATGGCTAGCGACTAGCCAAAGGAAACAATTGGTGAAGGTTGCCCTCACTGCATGCTAATAAGGGCAACCTCTCTGGCCTTTGGTGAGGGCAACGGTTGCCTTTGGCCAATCACTTGTCATCGCTCAAGCCTGGCAACCGGGCTGGAGGAAAAAGAAATGAGGAAAAAAAAAGAAAAAGAAATAGAATAAGTAAATAAATAATTTTATAATTTTAAAAATTATTAAAAATTATTCATATCAACATTGACCGTGTCATGTATGAAAACGATGTCACGCTGATAGACTCAATTAACAAAGCGTGAAAATGTTTATGACTCAATTGATAAAATTAAAAGATTTATGACTGAATTAACAAAAATGTAATAGATTTAGAACTTTTTGGACAATTATCTCAATTAATTGATTGGCCTACTTGGAAGAAGATCACCCCTTTTAGTTGTCAAAAGGCTTTTTATTTATGCATTGCGACGATGGTTCACTAAGGCATTCAAGCTGCAAACATTGTTATATGTCTTAAGTTTGATCGAGTGACAAAACCTATCCGGAATAAAGTGTGTACAAGTCTTGCCCATACTGCGATGAAAATAAAAGGTGGCGTTCTTAATTAGGAAAGTCCGGATTCTCAGCGGTTTTGGTGCGTGAAAAGTAAGGAAGTCACTTTCCTACTGCATTCGGCCAAATTCAAAAGAAGTTTCCTCAAATTGGATAAAAGAAGGCACTCATAATCTATGTTTTTGGTCAAGAGTACTTCTTGCTTTGAGAGCGGCCAGTGATGCGTAGACCTGTCAAAATAGATCACTGACCCATTTCTTAACCCATAAATTAACGGATAGAGTTGTTATATGAATTAGTTATATTTAATAAATAGGTCATAAATGGAATTAGAATGATAAAACTAAAAATAGTATAGATGTTAAATGGGTTCACAACTTACTTAGATCTAGCCCATACTCTATGAGTCACCATCCTCTCTCACACTCGCTCACTTTGTGCTTTCACCTTATTTTAGGTATGACATTTTCCAGATTATATTAAATGTAGAAATGTTTTAGCAATATGTATTAGATTAGATCAGGTTTGGATCATTAAATTTGTGTTGTATAGTAATTAGTCAAATGAGTTAAATAGGTCAATTTGGATTAGAGAATTTTTGACCCGACCAAACTGTTTAGCAGGTCTAGTGATGCGTGTGCACCATGACTTCAAGAAGTAGCCGTGACATTCATGCAATTATGTCCTAGAATAATTTTTAAAGCATTCGAAACCACCTTATAATTACGCTAGGCTAAACACGATGAATTATTAAGTGTAATTGTGGGTTGAGAAATATTGAGATCATTTAAGTGACTCAAGTATAGTTGTAATATCCATTATATCGCTTAATTTATAGTGAAATGTTTTACTCCTTTACTATGTCACACGGACGAATCATGTAAATATGACGTCCAATTTATTTTATTTTTTTGTTTATTATATTATTTGATTGCTTGTTTTTCTCAACAGAGATTTTGTTGGAGAATGATTTTGATGCTCATACGGGAGATTTTTCACGATAAGAAAATGACCAGTTAGCTAAAAATAGTGAGGGGGAGCAATTCCAGTCTCTCTTGGGAGAAGAGTCCTGAAGCAGAATTTAATTGCGACAGCCCTTAATATAGCACCCTTGCACATGGGACTTTCAGTTACATTGATTGCGAATACTGTCTGATCCGGGCAATGCTTGGTGAAGAGCGATTTCTATAGTTTCGGCGTGACGATTGTTGAGCTAATCAGCGGTCGAAGGGCTTAAGAAAAAGCTATTTGCCTACATGGAAAATGAAGTGTTTGCTGGAATGGGTGAACGTGCTTTTCAAAGATCAAGAACTGGAAAGGATAGCTGATACCAGCATGCAGGGTCGCTATAAGGAGAGTGAAGTGAGAAATTAATGAGGCTAGCTTTACTGTCTGCACAAGATGACCCCAAAAGAGGCCCAATATGGATGAAGTAGTCTGAATACTTGAAGGAATTAATAGCTTGGAGACTAGCAGAGTTTCAAAATGATGTTATTATGCACTTCATCAATTTAGCAGCCCAGGCTTCGACAGGAATCTGACCAACTTTACTTCTTGTCTCAGAGAAATTATGATGCAATCCCAGATGATTCTTCTCAGCTTTTTTAAATTGAACTGTGATTATCGGATCGCATCATATTATAAATCTTATTTCCGACTTAAACTGAATGATATACTGCTGGTTTCTCGACTCCTTGATCTGTGAATTAGACTTAAAAGCAGACCGAGGGAAAATTACTGATCTCTAATGCAATGTACACCTGAAATATTATTTATATAAAAAAATTTATTTGTTTGATCCTAATCTCCTTTCCTTGCAAGCCAAACTTCGGCAGAGGGATTTTTGTGCGTTAAAGCCCAAAACGGCCCACTTTGGGCCCCCAAGAATTGAACTCATCATTCACCTTCTTTTGGCCCACAAAGCAAAAACAAGATCAAACGTGACTCTCACTCCGAGTCTCCGACAATGCTTCTTGGATGCTTCTGCGAAGTCAAGTCACCATATCTCTATGCATTGACCGGGCATTTAACAAAAAAAATGGCCTACTGAAATTACTAAGCTTGTGTATGCAGATCTCATAAACAAGAAACACAAGATCAACTGGACTGGTAACGACAACTTTTTCTTAGTCATGCTTTTTGCTCCACACCTTTCAAGGCCTCGAATCTTGACTGATTTTGGAAACTCTAATTTTGTAAAAAAGAAAAATCTCTATTTTAGTATATATCTAGATGGACATATATATTTTGATGATCTGTTCGTGTTGGTTTATGGTTTAGAGTGCGTTCTTCGAGTAGGAGGATAGATGCATCATTCTATTATTGTTCTAAGAATCAAGATGTGATTGGTCATGTACAAAATATCGTCTCTTGCCGACAAAAGTAAGATATAATGTTAACCGCAAGAATGTGACCCAGATTATGAGATCATAACTTGTAATCCTAAATATGCTTTATGACTACTAGAGATAATTAGGATAATCCTTCAAGATATTTTCCTATATTAGAGATATTTAGACCATTTTTGTTAGTTTTCTGTATCTCTCAAAATCGTGCAATATCTCATTTGATTATGCATATCTTGATTAATATGTATTATATTTGATAGTCTCTCGTAAAGTCTACAAATAGGCTAATCTACTTTATTATGATATATTAAAAATAAATAGAAAATTCTCTACACATTATTCTTAAGTATGACATTGTAATGCCTCCTAACCTAGATGAGAATGCTCCATGATCCTTGTGTTTCTCCTTTTATGCACGTCTCTTTCTCTTTTCTTTTTGGCGGTCCAATTTCCTAAAAAACGCAGGATAAGATTCTAATCCGATTATTTTATATCCAATTTAGTATTATCTCCAAACTTCATCCAGTCCCAAGCCTATCTCAATTTTTTTTCTTTATTTCTCTTTTTTATTCGTTCTTCTTTTTCCTTTCGCTTTCCGCCATGGACAACCAGCAACCATCATGAACCCATAGGAAGCCCAGGTACCAAACCAGCTTGCGTGCGCGTTGCCACCACCTCCTCATCACCTGGTCGCCGCCGTAAGCCCAGACGCCGCCGGAAGCCATACAGCACGGCCCTAACCCTCCACCCCCTCTGTCGGTTGACAATCGAATTTGGGATTAGGACATTGGATCCGACGTCACCTAGCCCAGATTTGGAGTCGTTGGCCTTGGGCAAACCCTGGATCTGGTGTCGCGCAAGGCCCGCGACACCATCGTCGCCCAGCTTTCAATCTTCACATTGCGACCTCTCCGTCTATTTTTGCGCTGGTCAACCAATTGGGCCGAATCTTCCCTTTTCTCTGCTTCTGGCTAAATCCTAGGGGTCTAAAATGGCGACCCGCGGCACTAGATCGAAGAAGGTGAGGCGAGGTTTCCAGCATCTGACGGGAACCGCGATGGAGGGCTCAACAGGGAGGAAATGGCGGCGCTCGTGGTCGCCCTGAACCCGACGGGTCAAGTTTAGCGACGAACAGATCATTGCGATCCTGGACGAGTTGTTCAAGACCACTGGCGAGTGCATTGATGGTGCCCACGACATGGACCGCGACTTCAACATGGCTCTAGCACAATTCAGGACAGAATTGAGATTGAACCTAAAATATGAAATTTTTTAAGGAAGTTAGGCATCTTTTTTCGCAAGAGATTATGTAACAAAACAATGATAGGGGAACCAAAAAAACAAGTATTCTGGCATCCTTTTCTTCGACAGTTGCATCCCTAGGTTTCCAGTCAAACATCGAAGTGGGACCCAAATATCCCCCAAGAACTTTGAAAATTACAGCCGGCGCCCCAGGAAACCTCTCTTCGAGAAATTCCCATTGTCAACGAGAATCAGGTCATCGTGCTTGGAAAGCGGCAATTCCGCGCGGGGCACAGGCAAGTCACTTGACCGTGACTTTGTCTGACGGTCAAAGCTTTTCTCTCCATTTTACTGATTCTCACCGTATGACCCATTCGAAGTTTTTTTTTTTTTTTTTTCAAACTGCAAGAAAAATGCTCCTCATTTGCCCCCTTTGAAGCCGTCATGCTAGTTTCCCATGCAGTAACTCATGATGAAATTCACAACTCATAAAACATATATTTCTCCTGATCATCATCCTCAAATCCTGTTTCTCTGATAAAAGGAACATGTCCTGTGAATAGACATTTGTTCAGGTGGTAATAGAGCACAAGGTTTGGTTTTCAGGAGCTGAGCGAAAGGAAGGAAATGGTCTTCAAATTCGCCACCTTTGACCCCGCTCAAGATCCTGACGATTTCAACCATGCTTTTCCTCAATCTTCAGCATCATCACTATCGGCAGCGGCAGCGACAATCCGTCAGCCATGTGACTCTACTGATGGCTGCATCAGAGCTTTAGTCGGCCAGCTAGTTGTCGCTGGTACTTCTCACATCTTAACGTTTCAGCCACGACACTCATGTGCACTCATGCTCATATTTCTCTCGTCTGTGCTTGTGCCCATTGCTCCAAAAGTTCCTCTGGCCTATTTATAGGCTAAGTCGGTCACTGAATAATACTTGCTAGATTCTTCCAGCAAACATCATGTAAAGGTGTTGGGAAAGCGATTTTGGAAAACAACAGACCATATAAAAAAAAAAAAGGTGTCCTTCTAGAGGGAGGATGATCATGATGTACTAGATAGTTCTAGAGTCATGTTGGTCATATTTACCTGAGCTCCTAATAATTAATGAGCCTGAATTCATCCATGACAAGCATGCGAAACAAGTAAAATTTGAGAATACTAATTTCCCTGATTAGTCCAATGCTCCATAAGGTGCCAGAACTTCAATCCCTGCCCTTTTTTCCCTCTGTCATCTTCTCCTTGAATATAGCTCTTAAAGTTTAGAAAATGCTGCCCTATAGGTTGGATTTCTCAACTGCAGGCATCTTTCAAAGTTTTCCCTTGATATTCTACTTGTCAATTTTCAGAATTTGTTGTGTTAATACTCATTGGCAAGATTATGGTTTAGAACCTAGGGAAAGGATACTGAAATTAAAGGGTGGACCTTTTAAATATGGTGAGCTTGCGAGGATGACGAGGAACTTCAGAACAGTTCTGGTTGAAGGAGGATCTGGAAACGTATATTTCGGCACACTAGAAGATGGCACTGAAGTTGCTGTGAAGGTTTTCTTTTGCTTTTCAATAAGAGGGTCCACGGAATTCCAAGCCAAGGTTAGATAGAACAAGGCAAACGGATACTTATTTAGAAACTTGGTCCCAAACCACCATCAGCATAAACACTGGTAAAACACACCTGCAGGCAAAAACTTAAGGGCTGTTCACCATGGAAATTTGGTTCCTCTGCTTGGATATCGTGATGGCACCAAAACCAAGGTGCTAATATATGAATTCATGTATAGTGGAAATTTGTGACAAAACTTATCAGGTATTTTATCATTATCTTGTACAGTCCTTTCTCTAGAAGAACCCTGAAAATGTCTGTTTTTCATATAATATGTTGGATTATAATGTCTCAGTGCTGCTGGTTTTTCGACTGATGTTCCTCTATTCTGTTTTTTTCTTATGGTTTATTTTTCTTGCTAAGTTGGTTATATTATGCAGATGTTATTTTTGTTATTTAGGAAGTGGTTTAGCACGTTTAGGTGCGATTATATGCTGCACGTGTGTGAGTGGTTTGTAAGCAGTTATTGTTCTTGTTTAAGTTGTCCCGTACTTGACGCTTTCCTTTGAGAAAACTGATGTATGCAAGTTTGTGTTCTGTTTTCTCTGTGCTTCTCTTCCTCATTCGAAATCTACAAAGCTTCTGGTTTTCTGTTTTCTTGTTTACTGTTTTGATCGGTAACAACAGTGGTATCGAGCATGAATGATCTTGAGGGACTGTGAAGTGAAGCAACTATCGAAGTGTAAAGAAGTTAAAGGGTGATGGAGACAGGGTTGAGTGGTTTCTGCGATGGCTTCTCCGATTTACCGGAGAGAATTATCAAGCATGGGCTGTTAAGATGACAGCATTTTTGAAGGGTCATGATCTATGGGAAGCTGTGGAGGATGATTATGAAGTTGCTCCACTTCCAAATAATCCGACCATGAATCAAATCAAACTTCATAAAGAGAGAACCACAAGAAAAGCCAAGGCAAAATCTTGCACGTATCTTTGCTGTCGCCTACCATCTTTACCGGAATTATGAAGTGTGACTCTACAAAGGCCATATGGGACTTCTTGAAGGAAGAATATGAAGGAGATGAGAAGATAAGAGGTATGAAGGTGCTGAATCTCTTGAGAGAATTTGAGAGACAGCGAGATGAAAGAGTCTCGAGTCGGTGAAGGAATACTCGATAGGCTTGTGGGGATAGCCGATAAAATCGAGTTTTGGGGACTGACTTGAAGGATGATAGGCTTGTTCGGAAGATCCCGGTGTCTCTTCCCGGAGAAATTCGAAGCTACTATAGCTTCTCTGGAAAACACAAGGGACTTGGGCGATATAAAACTTGCGAGTTGTTGAATGCTTTGCAAGCACAGGAACACAGAAGACTAATGAGGAGAGAAGAACATGTAGAGGGGGCATTGCAAGCCAAAGTAAAGCAAAATGATGGAGGCAAAGGGAAGAAATGGATTCAGTTTAGAGGAAATGTTGCCGATTCGAGGTTTTTACCAAAAGAAGGGAACACTGATGGATCTAGCAAATGGAAAAATAATAAAAGGCCATGTCGATCTTGTGGTGGAACCAATCATCGCCTTTTAGATGCTAGAGAAAGCCAGATGCTAGGTGCAGAAGATGCCACAAGTTGGGTCACATGGAAGCTATTTGCAAAGGGAAAACTTATCAGCAAGCAGGAGAAGCACAAGTGGCAGTAAATGAAGAGCATCTGTTTGTAGCTTCAGCTGGTGAAACTTCAGTCGAAAATAATACATGGCTGGTAGATAGTGGTTGTACAAATCACATGACTGGTAACTTAAAGCTATTCAGGAACATAAACAAGACAGCAAGGTCCAGAGTCAGAATTGGCAATGGACAGCATATTGAAGTGCAAGGTAAAGGTGTAGTTGCTATTGAAGGAAACCGGGAGGTAAAGCTAATCAGGGATGTTCTCTTTGTGCCAAATATTGACCAAAATCTGTTTAAGTGTTGGTAAGTTAGTGGAGAAGGGCTATAAAGTGAAGTCCGAAGAAAGGGAATGTCTCATTAAAAATGCTGACAGCAAAGAAGTCTTGAGAATTCCAATGAGGGATAAAAGTTTTATGTTCAAGCCGCATGAGATGCAACAGATGGCTTTGAAATGCAAAGAAGAAAATACAGAGCTATGGCATAAAAGACTTGGGCATGTTCACAGGAGGAGTATGCTGTTTATGCAGAAAAATGGCTTGGTAGATGACTTGCCAAGCTTGGAGGAAGAACTTCCACAATGTAGAACCCGTCTTCTTGGCAAACAAGCTAGATTTCCCTTCAAAGGAGGAGTCTCGAGGATATGTCAAAAGCTGGAACTAATTCACACGATGTATGTGGACCTATGTCTCGAACCCTCTCTCAATGGAAGCGGAGGTATTTTATTACCTTTACGATGATTTGACTAGGATGAGCTGAATCTATTTTCTGCGAGCTAAGACTAAAGTAGCTGATGTATTTATGAAGTTTAAAGCTTTAGTTGAAAATCAAAGTGGGAAGAAAATTAAAGCTCTCGTGTCCGACAATGGATCTCGAGTATACCTAACAAATTTAAGATGATTTGTGAGCAAGCGGGAATTGTGCAGCAATTTACAGCTCCTTACTCACCTCAACGTAATGGGGTCGTGAGAGAAAGAACAAGTATTATGGAGATGGCCGGATGTATGATGCAAGAGAAGAATTTGCCTAAGAGGTTACGGGCGGAGGGCAGCCAATACCGCTGTATTTCTATTAAATAGATTGCCTACAAAAGCCTTAAAGAAATTAACACCTCTCGAAGGGCCTGGCAAGATATTAAACCTTCGTGAAAAACTTGAAGGTTTTTGGATGTTTGTGTTACACTCATGTTCACGATGTTAAGAGGGACAAACTTGATAAAAAGGCGAGAGATTGGGATCTTTGTTGGATATAGTCTTCAATCAAGAGCTTACAGAATTTTCTATCCCATGACAAGGAAAATAACTGTGAGCGAGAGATGTCATGTTTTTAGAGGAAGATGAATGGAATTGGATAGATGGAAGGATCACGATTTGAAGCACTTCGAAAGACAGCAAAGCAGATGTGGAGACTAATGGAATTACAGAGGAAATGGAAGAGAGTATAGATGATCAACCTGTGAGAGGCACAAGGTCACTTGCTGAGATCTATGAAAGAAGTAATGTGGCATTGCTCGAACCATCCAACTTTGCAGAAGCCAAGGAAGATCATAAGTGGATTGCAGCAATGCAAGAGGAGATAGCAATGATTCAAAAAAATCAGACTTGGGAATTAGTAGACAGGCCACTAGACAAGAATGTGATTGGAGTTAAGTGGGAGTTTAGGACAAAGCTCAATCCCGATGGTTCGGTCATTAAGTATAAAGCAAGAAGGCGGTTTGTGAAAGGCTATGCTCAAATATGGGGAGTAGACTATTCTGAAACTTTTGCTCCGGTTGCAAGGCCGGACACAATAAGGCTTCGTTAGCTATTGCGTAGAGAAGGGATGGACTATCTTTCAGTTAGATGTCAAGTCTCGCATTCCTAAATGGAGAGCTTGAAGAGGAAATTTTTGTTGAACAACTGAAGGTTTCAGTATTAAAGGGCAAGAGGAAAGTGTATGCAGTTGCGCAAAGCTCTATATGGATCGAAACAAGCTCCAAGAGCCCGGTATGGAAAGATAGATCGATATTTACAGGATTTTGGTTTTACAAAAAGCTTAAGTGAGTTCACTCTTTATATCAAGAAAGTAAATCAAAGTGTGGTAGTTCTGTCACTCTATGTAGACGATTTGTTGGTGACAGGAAATGATGCAGAACTAATAGAAAATGTTAAGCAAGGTTTGTTTGTGTTTTGAGATGACAAGATTTAGGAAAAATGTCTTATTTCTTAGGTCTCGGTTAAGCAAAGTCCATATGAAATCTTCATTTGCCGGAGGAAATATTTGAAGGAAATTCTAAAGAAGTTTCGGATGGAAGATCATTCGAAGTGTCAAGACACCGATGGCGCTAAAGAGAAGTTGCGAAAGGTTGATGGAACAAATCTCATGGATGCCTCGATGTATAGAAGTGCGATAGGGTGTCTCATGTACCTTACGAACCGCACTAGACATTCTATTTGCTGTAAGTGTCCTATCCGATTTATGAGTGATCCAAGTAGGCTTCATTTGATTGCGGCAAAGAGGATCTTGAGGTATCTAAAAGGAACCTTGTTCTTTGGTGTGAAGTTTCGTAGGGGTCAAGAATTCAATTTACAAGGTTTTTTTGATAGTGATTGGGCTGGCTCGATGGATGATATGAAGAGTACATCCGGATATTGTTTCGAGTTTTGGATCGCTTGTTTCTCTTGGTGTTCAAAAAAACAAGAAATTGTAGCTCAATCTTCACGGAAGCAGAATTTATAGCTTCCATCGCCGCAAATCAAGCTTTGTGGCTGAAGAAGATAATGAAAGATTTATGGCTGAATTCCAGTGGCTGTATCGAAATCAATGTGGATAATCAAGCTACTCTAGCAATATCTCGAATCCAGTTTTTCATGGCAAAACTAAGCATTTCAAGGTTAAGTTCTTCTTTCTACGTGAGGTGCAACAAAATAGTGAAGTTAAGCGGTTTATTGTAGATCTCGAAGATCAACTTGTAGACATGTTCACAAAACCACTTCAAGCTGGAAGATTTGAAGTATTAAGTAAAGAAGATTGGAGTATGCAGCAGAATCGATCCAAGGAGGAGTTTGTTGGATTATAATGTCTCAGTGCTGCTGGTTTTTCGACGATGTTCCTCTGTTCTGTTTTCTTCTTATGGTTTATTTTTCTTGCTAAGTTGGTTATATTATGCAGATGGTATTTTTGTTATTTAGGAAGTGGTTTAGCACGTTTAGGTGCAGTTATATGCTGCACGTGTGTGAGTGGTTTGTAAGCAGTTATTGTTCTTGTTTAAGTTGTCCTGTACTTGACAGTTTCCTTTGAGAAAACTGATGTATGCAAGTTTGTGTTCTGTTTTTCTCTGTGCTTCTCTTCCTCATTCGAAATCTACAGCTTCTGGTTTTCTGTTTTCTTGTTTACTGTTTTGATCAGTAACAACATAATACGGGGTAGATGTGTGGATGTGTCAATTTAACAGGGGACAGGGCAAATTTCTGGACTTGGAGTAAGAGACTTCAAATTGCCGTGGATGTATCACACGGTATGTACATGAAATATCCACTATGGCAGTTTTCGCTCTGGCCTGGTTTAAGGAGTTTTTGCAATGAATTGCAGGTTTGGATTATCTTCATCATGGTTGCCATCCACCCATCATCCATGGAGACTTGAGTGCTGCAAATATCTGGTTGAATTAGAAAATTTAAGCTAAAATAGCTGACTTCGGTATTTCAGCTTTTGAACCTTGAGCTCTTGATGCTAATCCAACTTGTCCTCTGGGCACTCCAGGATACTTCGACCCTAAGTAATGGATAAGACTCAATCTCATCCAATCTCTTTACACACAGAATCGGACATTCCCTTAGATTTTGTGCGTCACATCTCATTTATCAATATCCATCCCTTCTTCTCTACTTGGATACACATGAAACTACCGGTGAAACATTTCAAGGTTTATAGGTCTTATCTTTTCCACTTTTTAACTGGTTACAATCTGGACTTGACAAAATATATAAAGCACAAAAAAGATAAATGACTCAATGAGATTCAAGGAGAAGCCTTATCATAACCTAGAAAATGTCTTCTCATCCATATTCTCACATGTCTTCTGCAGGTTTTATCCATATTCAAGGTCAGACAGAAAAAGTGATGTTTATAGTTTTGGAATCATACTCTTTGAGCTAATTGCAGGACAACCAGCAGTAACTAGAGGCACAGTGCGCAACGTGTTTTTACTTCAGTGGATGACTCCTATAGTTGAAACTAAAGAAATACAGATGATTATGGATTCAAGTTTACAATGAAAGTTCGACATTGACTCCGGATTGGAAAGCACTAGAGATTGCAAAGTCTTGTACACGACCAACTGGAGTAGAATGGCTGGACATAACTGAGGTACTGGCGGTGCTGAGGCAATATTTGGCAAGGGAATTGGCATCTCAGTGCTGCCACTCCGAGGTAGTTTACTAATTGGAAACTGTCAAATTTACATGCAACATATCGGCAGCAGTTTAGTACTGAACTCAACTGGTGGCTTACGTTTCAGAGTTCATACTCGTATTTAAATTTGGATACCCGTAAGCTATTCTTGTCTCCGTGGTTATTCGTGTTGAATGGGGTTCTCAATAGAGCACGACCAATATTCCCTACTTTTCAAAGTATTTTACCTATTGTCCTTTGTGGAAGAAATTTCTGTGAGTCCTCTTTGTACAGCTTCTTCTCTTGTTATTGCTTCAGAACGGAATCCTTCTTCTAGATCATAGCTAAAGATGAGAACCCAAAAAGCGGAAGAGGATTATATTTTGATCTCTCTCTGTATTCGTGCTATCGTACCTCGAAACCAGAAACCACCTTTCTGGGTTGTGTTAAATTTATCAAAATGAAAGAAAACTGACAGACTACACCACGAATAAAAGGGGTTGTGATGAAATGATAAGAAACTCACTATGTTTTTTTTTTTTTTGGTAAGGGAAACTCACTATGTTTTGTGCCTTAAGAAATTAAGATACTTGATGTCGACCCAACAAAAAAAAAAAATTAAGATACTTGATGTATCTACTCTACTTGCTAAGATGTTGAAGTGATCTTCGAATATAAAGATACAGAATAATGTCAAGATGAAAACGAGTATGTGGGTGGGCAAAGTCCAAGGGAGAGAAAAGTGGAAAATTCAGTATCGGATGAGGTTGTGGAGGGATACCAATCAGATTGAAGATTCTTGCAGCACCGCGACATGCCAGACTTGACCGGAGCAAGTTAAATAATCTGCTCGTCTGGTGACTTCAATGAGAGTCCCTAGAAAAGCCAAACAGAGCGATTCTTGGATGCTGCATTGTAGTTCCTTTCTTTATATTCGATACCATCACTCTTACTGAGGATCCCACCATTCTCCTTCCACGACATCATCATTAGCCTGTTGTCAATGGCGTGATCGCCGTTGCATTAAGGCGATAGCCATAGTCCAGTTTGCAGCCATCATCCGGTTTGCAGTCAGTGCTTCTCTCATCTTAACAACCCCAATTTCAAGGGAATGCAACAGACAAGGCGAAAACTACCTAAGGCAATCCGAAAAAGGAAAATTTGGCCCTACACCTGGCAAAGAGGTAGGTCCCATCAGGTTTAGTTAGGTAATAAATGATTCAATCTAAATTGACCTATCAACCTGTTTATAACCCATTTATTTATAATGTAAATATATTGATCCATATTTAACCTAACCCATATTACTAAAATACTTTCATAATTACTACTGTTGCAAGGTGACTTTTCTATATGAAATGGAAAAGACATATGTTGTGACATAACATTTTTATTCTTATGCAATCAGAGATCTAGGGCGAGGACTTTAAACTTAGTTATTCAATTACTAAATTGCCTGGACAATCTTTATACCGATTATAAGCCCTAAGGTTCTAATCTGCTAAGTGTCCATGTAATGATTGTTTATCATGATCCAAGATTTATCATAACTATGCTAAAAAAGGAAAAGACAACCAATGAATGAAAATGCATGTGCAAATGTATAATCAAAATAAAATACACATATACAATGACCTAACCTTTGTTTCTAAGAACAAACAACAGCCTATCGTAAAACCCTATGATCTTGTTCAATTTTGAGCTTAATTTTTTATTCAAAGATTCACACAATTTTTCAAGCATGCTAACCCTAACATGTTGATCAGAATCTTAAACTCTGTTAATTCTAAATCGAGAAAAATCTAAAGCTAATCTTAAACTAGAATTAACACTAAAATATAGAGAAACTACTCAAAATCTAATTTCTATACTTTTCCCTGATTTTTTAACATTTTCGATTTTTTAATTTTTCATGTAAATTTTAAAAAATCTATTTTTTATTTGGAAAATAGGGACCTCGGGCTGGGCCCTAGGGCCCTGCGAGAATAAGGGCGGACATAGGCCCTCGGAATGGGCCACAGACACAAAAATGGGTCACTATATCAACCCCTCTCAAATGGACCTAACCTGTCAAGAAACAAGTCCAATCTAAAACTATCTAAACTAAATCAAGCCCAAGATTTCTAAAACTTAATCAAGCCCAACGTTAACACTCATCAAAAAATTCTGAACGCCCATGACACACCATCTCCCAATTCGTCCCACAAAATGCCAACATACTCATCTAAGCCCCAAGCCCATTCCATTATTATCATTTCCTCTTTTCTATTTCTTATTCATTTTCTGCTTAAAGCCCAAGGTCTTCCTCAAGACAAACTAAGAACACACCAAAACCAGACCAACGCTCATCACTCCAGAATGTCATCAAACGCATCCCCCCACACCAAAGCACCAGTATATTGAACACACATACTACACTATCGATCGCTCGTATTCATCTCGGATTTCGCCACATTGGCTCTCGCCAGGCCTCCATCTCCGACTGCTTCTGATTACCAGACTAATGCTCATCAACAACAACCACCATCGTTAACGGCTGCCGCGGGCGACCACTCCGAACGCCAATCGTTGAACATTTACGAACACAAAAACAGTCCATCGTTCACTTCCACCAGCCACGTCAAACAAAATAGCAACTAGAAATAGATATAAAAGACGACGTGCCCTTTGAATTTACAAACAAGGATTTTAGCTTAAATAGTAGTCGTTTAATCAGTAGATTCTTCCTTCATGAAAACAAACATGCTTGTAATTGGTAAAGATAGAGCAGAACCAGATTGAATCATATGAATGTTTTAGCAAACACGTTGTGAGCACAGAATTTGAGGAGAAAGTATGGACGGCTCTAGAGCTCGAACTCACACCCGGATTTGAAGGGAATCGACAAACAAGGCTCGAAATCAACAGATGATGGCTAAATCAAACCCAAACTGCATATGAACTAGAAACAGCAAGCCTCGGCCTCACGGCTCGGCCAAAACAAGGTAAGGCAACAGCGGTTCACAAGAATGAGTTTTGACTACGTCTACCCCTACCCGGCTCGGAGACGGTGGCTAGAGGGAGAGTTCGAGACGAATGGACTATGGCCGACCGCCTCGCGATGTCTCCGAGCCTGAGATCCCTGGGAAAAGGGACTCGAACCGAACGATTCAATTGACTCACCAGAAATGCCGGGATACGGAAGTGAGAAGCCGCGAGAAGGGCGCGATGTCTTCCCTCGAGCGAGCGAGCCTTTTGGCCGAACGTCCTCTCCCACGAAAAAAAGAGTCCCCCTTCCCTGCGTGTCTAAAAATGAGGTCTCTCGAGTGTGTGGATTTCTTGGTGGACGAAGATGGTGGGCACTGGGTGGAGATGGATGGAGGGGTCACGATGGAGATGATGGAAGAAGCTTCAGAGAGGAAGGAAGGGAAAAAAGGAACAGGACGTTCAAGGTTTTTCTCTCACATATTCCTCCTGCCCCGTGAAGAGAGCCCCTATACGCGGAGAAAATACGCGAAGAAGGAGAGCGCTTTCCAAACGGGTCTGAGCCCTTGTCCCTTTCCCTTGTCCTTTTGTCTTTTTTTTTTTTCTTGATTTTGTCTCCTCGTCTGCACTTGATTCTCCAAATGGTACAATTATTGCATGGAGCAGGATCGGTCGGAGAAAGAACGGAACGCCCATGTGATTGCCTGTGAAGATGAAATTGCCTCTTGGAGCTACTATTTTTTAGCAGCCAACTCTAAACCCTGAGAGGACAAGAGGAGGTTTCTTCTAGTGTTTTGTGCCATGGCGCCTCTTGGCGCGACAGTGAAAGGGCAAACCTTACGATGTTAAGTGTGGCAATATAAACAGTCGATCAGCTGCCTAGGCTGAATATTCTTTAATTGGATTCGAGATCTTCCAAAATTTATAGTTCTTAAGGCAAAGGTCTAAAACAAGGTTAGCAACTAACGGAATAAAAATAATTTTTTAAATAATATTTTTCTTTTTCATTCCTTTATTTTTCTTTTAAAATTTGTAATTTGAAGGCCTAATTTTGCACGCCTATGCTATATCGATACCTGTGTGCAATTGTAATACGAAAACCTATCTAACAGGAGGCAGGGCCACAGTGCTTTGGAGAATTTGCTATACAGTGGGAAAATCGTGTTGCACGTCTAGGGCCAAACTCGAGTGGGCCAATTCTATGATTAATCCTTTCAGGTTCGCTCACCCTGTGCATTTTTCTTTTGAAGGATACTCAGATGAGTCTCACAGCTGCGAGCAGCTTCATGGTCGGCTGCAGTTCCAAACAAAGTGGAATCGGGAACGGGGATGCTGCCGCATCGGAATCCGGTTCAGGTCCTCCGATGTTGTAGATCACCAGCAGAAAGGGATGCTTGTGTACCCACTCATGGTCAAATGCAAGAGGCCTTTCCCATATGCATGGGGACTTCTCCATGGGCTAGAAAGCCCGTTTTGGCGAAAATTATGAACAGTGCCCCGCAAGATCAGGTCTGAGGTTCGTGGGCCTAACATATATCCAAAATGCAAATAGCTATATCTACAAATTCTTAAAATGCCATTTAATTTTTCCAGTACATCAAAACATTAATTTTCTTCCGAGCCAGTTCAAAAATTGAATTCCCAAATTCTGCGAGTTTGAATTTATTTTCCAGACCGACACCAGAACCTCCAAAACTCACTTTTAAGTAATTTTTACAATTTTTATAGAATAATAAGCATTTGAATCAATAAACACATTTTACATACGCAAACAAGTTCTGTTGATAAAAAGGAACTTATCAAATTTTGTAAGTTTTGAAATGAAGATACTTGAAGTATTTATTCTACGAGGATGGATTGATCTTCAAATATAAAGATACAAAGTAGAGTTAGGATAAAAACAAATCTCGATAAGTTGAGTCTAAGAGAGTGAAATATGAAAAAAAATCATCATTAGATGCGATTGTAGAAAGATGCCAATCAAATCGACGGATTCTTGCATCATCGCGTGGACGGAGGTAGTCACGACATGACATGCCCCCTTGACCAAAGCAAGTTCAATAATCTACTATGTGTAACTTCCAGGAGAGTCCCAAGAAAAGCCAATTAGAGTGCTTCTTAGATGCTGCATTGCAGTTTCTTTTGTGCTGTATTCGCGACCATCACTCTTACCGAAGATCCCACCATTCTTGTTCCAATTCCACGACATCGACATCAACCTGTCGTGAATAGCGGGATCACCGTCGCACTAAGGCGATAGCCATCGTCTGGTTTCTGGTCAATGCTTCTCTCATCTTAACAACCCCAACTGCACAGGGAATGCAAAATCCAAAACAGCTAAAAAATACCTACAGATTCTTAAAATGCCATTTAATTTCCAGTACATCAAAACATAAATTTTCTCCTGAGCCAGTTCAAAATTGAATTTCCCAAATACTTAGAGTTTGAATTTATTTTCCAGACCAACACCGGAACCTCCAAAACTCACTTTTAAGTAATTTTTTCAATTTTTATAGAATAATAAGTATTCGAATAAGTGAATACATTTTTACATACGCAAACAAGTTCTGTTGATAAAAAGGAACTTATTAGATTTTGTAAGTTTTGAAATAAAGATACCTGAAGTATTTATTCTACAAGGGTGAATTGATCTTCAAATATAAAGATATGGAGTAGAGTTAGGATAAAAACAAATCTGGATAAGTCGAGTCTTAGAGATTGAAATGTGAAAAAATCATCATTAGATGTGATTGTACAGGGATGCCAATCAAATCGACGGATTCTTGCATCACCGCGTGGACGGTGGTAGTCACAACATGACATGCCCCCTTGACCGGAGAAGTTCAATAATCTACTGTTGTGTAACTTCTAGGAGAGTCCTAAGACAAGCCAATTAGAGTGCTTCTTAGATGCTGCATTGTAGTTTCTTTTATGCTGTATTCACGACCATCACTCTTACTGAAGATCCGACCATTCTTGTTCCAATTCTACGACATCGACATCAACCTGTCGTGAATAGCTGATCACCGTCGCACTAAGGCGATAGCCATCGTCTGGTTTCTGGTCAGTGCTTCTCTCATCTTAACAACCCCAACTGCACAGGGAATGCAACGGACTAGGGGAAGAGTGAACAAAGTGGATATTGTGGGAGAACTCGAAAATTTTGGACAAGACAAAGAGTTCAAGAAAGTTCTTCAAACACATGCAAAAAGAACTAATTACCTTTCGTAACGGAAGAGAATAATCATTGAGGGAATTCCACCGAATAACTTTCATTGTAGAAGATGGCACACTTACAGGTTTTATCATCTCAGTTCCTAACTAAAGTACTTATTAGCTCAGAAAATGAACATTACTAATAAATTAACATATCTTTATCTTAAATTGGCTTTGAAAAGGTGGATTCCTCCACTGTAGATCCTGGAATTACGGTATTACCAAAATGCTTCTTTTAAGATAGAAAAGTGCTAATATTTATCTCACAGCAAGGGCTGGTGGATCGTGTGGGTTTGTTGGGGTTCTTAAATATATCTACACCATACACGCAACATGCTCCGGAAAAGCCCCAGATCAAACTATTGACTTGAAGTTGTTTGTGTGGGAATTGCTTCATGGAGCCCAGGTCTATGCTTTGCTCCGCTTGTACCCGTAACCTGAGTCATCTTCTGGATTGATACCCCATTTGTGTTTGATTACTGATTGGTCGCTAAAAGATGGATGAAGGATCCAAGCATCTATTGGACCATTTTTCTTAGCAATGAAACTGAAATTGACGAGGAGAGGGGCCCTAGGTCCTGAGCAAGACCTTAAAAGGCCCAAGCGCCAAACCAGCGGGAGATCCGCCCTGGGGTGGGAGACCTCGTTCGGCTAGGTGTGTATTCCCCTCTATCCAGGAAGAAAAGCTTGGGTAGGTGCAAGGGGAGTCTGGTGCCGTGTTCCCCGAGCATTGTATCGGGAGAATCCAGGCAGCCCGCCACCGCTGTATATCAAGTGGATAGGCACTGGGGAAGCCAGGCTAGGGAGGCTAGATCTCCTCCGTATGTTGGTGGAGTCGTGCGTGGTTGATCCTCAAATCCTGCTCGAGTGCTTGGAAAGAGGCGCTTACCGTGTGGGCACACTGCGCACACCGCTTCCAGGGGACTCCTAATAATTTAAGGATAAGAGTCTTCTCTCGACTAACTGAGTGCTCACTGCTCACTTTATATAAAGCCATTTATAGGGGTGAGTATGGTTCGGGTTGGGCCCACCTCCTAACCTTAGAACAACCCGCATAGTGCTAGTCCTCAATTTTTGGGACCGATGATCAACTCTATTGAGCTTGGGATCGAGGACGAACCGACCCAATGGGTTCGATCCAGCCTGTGGTCAATCTATGATCAACTCGATAATTTTTTGTTTTATTTTTTATACTTCTTAAAAAAGCGATTGAGGACCGGACTAACCCAATGGGTTTGGTCTGGTTTTAAGGTCAACTTAGGACTAACCAATAATTTTTTATTTCATCTTTTATACTCCTTGAAAGGGCAATTGAGGACCGTACTGACCCAATGGGTTTAATGATGAGTAAGGTCAGCTAAGAAAGGCAAGCGGTGACAGTCAAATGGGGTGAGCATTGAACAGAATGAGCATCGAATGTCAAGCGAGGAGCAATAAGCCAAGTGAGCATCGAGTGGCAAGCGGCACGAGTGACCCAAAGCGAGCAAGGCGAGTGTCGAATGGCGAGCGGAGAAGTTGTTTTTTTTTCGATTTTAGCAAATTGAAAACTAAGATGACAAATAAGACAAAAGAGAACGAATACTAGAGAAAGGGTGTCACAAGGTGCCTTTTTGGACGCCGTAAGGACTCCTCACAAAAACATTTTCCTCATTCATAAATTATGACTATTGACGCCGTAAAAGACATTAAAAACCTAATTTATTAAAGAACAATGTAAAATTATTTGAACTCCCGATTAAAGAGCTATTAATGTTGTTGACGCCGTTTATTTTAAGATTTTATTTATACCAAAAATTATAAATAATATTACATATATAATATGATGCCGTCATAAGGTGCCTTTTCTGGGTTGGACCGACCCGGAACTTTTAGGACCGAAGATCGACCCGCACAGTATTTATCCAAGAATTCTAAGACCAAGGACCAACCCAGTCTTCCTGAACTGAACCAGACCGGGGGTTGGGCCGGTCTGGTCGGTCCAGTGGTTGACCCTAGACCGATGCTCACCCCTAGCCATTTACACTGCCTCTTGGAAGTTGCCGGGGCAATTTCCTATGCTGTTTCCTCTGTCAAATTTCCAAGTTGATTCTTCAAACTTCTAACAGCTCTCGCCCACAAGACGAAGGGGCACAGCCATCTCTCACAATACACATTAATTTATTAAGCTCGTGATTAATCAAATAGGGTTTGGTTTCCAGGGAGAAGGGAAAAGGAAGGAAAATGGTGTTCAAATTTGCCACCTTCGATCCCAGACAAGATCCCGATGATTTCAACCCTGCTTTTCCACCTACTCCATCATCATCATCCTCAGCAACACTTTGTCAGCCATGTGAATCCACTTGCTCTTTCACCAGAGCCGTTGTCGGCCGACTTGTTTCTGCCGGTGCTTCTCTTGTCTTGACATCTCCAGCTAGTTGCAGTCTACGGTCATGAGATTCAAGACCAATCCCCAGAGACGCCATTTCATAGTATCAATTTCGATGTCCATCCCGAATTTCACCCAAGACCGCTTAAAGAGTTCACTCTGCAGGAGTTGAAGGTGGCTAGCCTAAATTTCAGCAACACGAAACTTTAAGGCAGAGGTGGATTTGGCGATGTCTATGATGGGCCAGTTAGCTGATGGCTCTCTAGTTGCAATCAAAAGATGCAAAGAACTCTGTCCTCTGTCCAGTTCTTATGCGCCAGTTCAAAGCAGAAGTAATGATTGGTAGCATCATACCCCCCACATCACAATCTGCTTCCCTTGCTCGGATTTTGCAGAACGTCAGAATCCACAGAGTTACTGCTTGTCTCCCCCTTCATGATCAACAAATGTCTGGCATCGTGCTTGAGAGAGCGACCCGATACACAACCTCCGCTGGACTGGCCTACCCACATAAAAATAGCCACAGGAGCTGCAAGAGGGCTGTGCCATCTTCATGATCTGAGCATATTGCACCGAGAAATCAAAGCTGCAAACATTATGTTGGATAAGGAATTTAAGCCTTGCATTGCAGACTTTGGGTTGGCCCTGTTCATCGATCGCAGGCACGATGGATGCTTTGAGGATTGCGTCAAGGAGGCACCCGTACTTCCGAGGGAAAAATCCAAAGCAAGATCCCACCTGGACTATTCTGATGTCACAACAGCGGTACGTGGCACATTTGGACATATTGCACCAGAGTATCTCAATACCGGGAAATGCTCAGTGAAGAATGACGTCTTTGCTTTTGGGGTAATGCTTCTGGAACTCGTGACTGGACGAAAGGTGCTTGATCTTTTAAGGCTTGGAAAGAACATGGATCTGATGTCATTCGATTGGGTAAGTAGGCATCTTGAAGAGCATAGTTTGGAAAATATAGTTGATTCCGATCTGAAGGGTGAGTATGACCAGGAGGAGTTAGAGAAATTGATCCAGCTGGCTCTTTTGTGTACACGATTAGCCCCAGGAGAACGACCATCCATGGTACAAGTTCTCCAAGTACTCGAAGGACATAGCATCGAGGAGACATGGAAGGAGTATCAGCTTGAATATAGGTCTCAGGAGCCGTCTCTTCACAATCCACACACACATTGGATTGTGGGGGACTCCACTTCGCTTCTTAGAGTTGATGAATTATCTGGACCCAGATAATCTAATTGTTAAGGTAACAATTTGGCCCATTCTAAGTAGAGCGAGCTCCCAAAATAAGTGCTCTAACTGGTCGGGGTGGAGATTAACCCATATATCTAAATAAGGTGTCCCAACTGATTCGGGATTTAAAATGATGTCATTGTTCATATGTAGCTAAGCTAAAAATCACCAGTGACGAGAATGCCATCGCTTATAATGAGAAGAAATTTAAACCGACAAGCAGGTAACCTACCTGCCTGAGTTACGAGACTACACAAATTCTGTTGTTTTTGGATATATTTATTCTGTCTTCATGAAAACCTCATCATAGTGAGGATGTTGTACAATACTATCTTCTTCCTTGGTTAACGATGTCAAACCCTAAATTCACGTAAGTAAAAGGTTGACACAACTGTCCATTAAGAAAAGGACAAGGTCTCAGAGTAACTATACCTAACAAAAGGCCAACAAAAGTTGATCACAAGGTCTCAAGATTACAAAATCTATACAAAAGTCCATCCCCGAGCGAGCTACCATCATTAAAGAAAAACATAAAACAACTAAACCAAAAACATGTATCTTTAGCCATTATCTAATACCAGAAGAATCCCGAAAAATCCCATGTCGAAGCGCTCCTCCTAAATGTCACCTCGTATGGAACATGAAATGTTGAAGGGCAGGAGTGAACGTCCTCAGCACAATAAATGATACTCATCTCTTTGTGGGAACGAAACCCAACTATGCACATTTTATGAACATCATTTTCACTACGACAACATTTAACAAAGTTCATGCTTATTATCGTTATTTGAGCCCCACACAGGAGACTTTGGATTGCGTAAGTTCATCAATTACTCTGCAGACTACGTCGTGGAGGCACCAAGATTCCCCACTAGCAAACCAGAAGCGGAATCCAATAATGACCATTATGGTGTGAGAATATACGTGCACGGAACTACTGGATAGTAGTATACATGTGATTTCGTAGGATCTCTTTTTCCCCAATCCTTTCTCTATTGTGACAATGCTTTGGCTAATGGTAAACAGGACCTCTGTGCTTGGAAAGTGGCCATATTCAGTGGGAAAAATCTGCCCCACACGGTTGGCCCAATTCTATGAATTAACTTTTATCTTTAGGCTATGACATTCGTTCACACTGAGAATTCTCTTTCGAAGACAATGAAGTCACTCTCAACTTCCAATCTGCTTCTTTCATGCTTCTTGAAATTTCACTACCTCCCACTTTCCCGGCTCTTTGCCACAATTTGAATCGGCCTTCTTGGTCTAGAACCTGGATCAACTATAGCCATTGTTTAATATGAAGAATGACAACGTCGCTGCCGAAATGATGGCTCCTAGGATATCTTATTCCCTAATCCTTAGCTTTTTGGAAATGGAAGCAGAGCCTTTGATCTTGGAAAAGTGGCTATACCGTATGGAAAAACTGTGTTTGCGTCAAGGGCCAAACTTGTGGGACTAATTGTACGATTGATCCTATCACGTTCACTTAGCCTGTGCATTTTTTTAATTGAAGGATAGTAAGATTAGTCTCCCACAGCTTCAAGACTGCTTCTTTGATGCTTCTTGGAAGCCATTGCAGCCCCAATTTTCATGCATGGACCTCCACAAAAGGAAAAACTCGTATCGTAGCTACACCAGAGCTATAATCAGCCGAGGTATTTCCAAGGCTTCTCTCGTCTTGGTAGTTCCAGCCACATGGAAGGCAGAGGTGGATTTGGCAAAGTCCATACAGGCCTGTTGGTTGATGACTCTCTCATTAGTAGTAATTAAAACACTTGGTTCCAAACAGAAGTAGAATCGGGGACGGGGATGCCCCCACATTGGAATCCAGTTCAAGTCATCAGCAGAACAGAAAATGACACAAATAGTTATTGAACTTTTGCTCATCGCGTGCAATGTGGTCCATAAACCTTTAATTTGTTCAATGTGATTAATTCAATGTGCAATGTCATCTTTGAACTTTCATTTTATTCAATATAATCTTTGAACTTTTAATACATGTTTAATACAGTCTATGAACTATATGGAAATATTCAATATTTTTTTTGAATTTGAATTAATGGAAGGACAATATTGAACAATCTTTATATAGTTTAGGGACTAACTTAAATATATACAAAAAAAAATCTATGGACTACATTAAACAACTTCAAAGTTTAAGGACGATATTGTAAATTATGCTAAAGTTCAAGAACCATATTAGATAAATTAAAAATTCAAATATCACATTACATATTGAATAAAAGTTTATAGATTATTTGTATCATTGTCCCTCAACAAAACAGATGCTTGGGTCTCCGGTGAAGGTCAATGCAAGAGGCCTTTCCCATAGGCACGTGGACTCTCATGGCCTAAAAGCCTAAAAGCCCGTTTCGATGAAAATTGCGAAACTGCTTCCCAGGATTCGGTCTTTGGTTCGTGGGCCCAACTGAAAAATATTTAAAAGTTAGAAAAATGGCATATGATTTTTCCAGAACATCACAAAATAATTTTTTTCATGAGACAATAAAAAAATTGAATTTCACGAATTATTAAAAGTTTGAATTTATTAATACACTAATACAGGAACCTCGAGAACTCACTCTCTCGCAATTTTTATAGTAACCATGGAATAATAGTAGTAGTCGGATCACCTAATCACGGCCGCGCAGTTGATATGCATTCTCTCCCTCATCGCAGGTCAAGGGTTCGAACTCTCTCATTGCTAAAGTGTCTTAAGCAGGGGATCCTGGTGTTGGGGTCTTGGGCTAGCATCTCCTAAGGATTATGTCTAAATAACGGCTTGCGGCAAGGCTCGACGGTGCCACCGGGTATTGGAGGGTCGTGTGATCTCCGACGGTTCTCTGGTCACAAAAAAAAAACAAAAAGTAGTTGGATCAATGGAGACATTTTTATACATGTACAACATAACTTTTTCAGTACTTAATTTAATTTCTAAAAATTTTCATATAAACAACTACTTTCGTTTAAAAATACTTTAAAATGCCATCATTTAGCCCCCACCCTCCCAATATTTTAACATAAAAAATAACACGAGTACGTCAATTTTCATCTACCAAAAGTAACAAAATTTCAAGTATGCTATCATTACCATAAATTCACAATATTCCAAAGATTACTGAAAATTGACTCACGGAACATAAAATGTGCTGTGCCTAGTACAATGGTGAAAACGCAAATTGTATGACAATTCATCAAGAGACTAGGCCTCACAATTTGTTGGGAGCGTCTAGCAGAAGCCAATATCTTTACCTAGGGAGATCACCAAAAGAGAGCCCAAGTCTGAGCCCGTTAACATATTCAGTTCGAGCCCAAGAGGCTCGAGCTTGTTGATCTGCTCACCGACGTCGGGCGAGCTCGAGCTCACCTGTGGCCGGTCGCCAACCATCGTTGTGGTCGTCGACCGGCTAAAGAAAAAGAAAAAAAATAAAAGAGAAAAATAAAAAACAATTAAAATTTATATTTTTAAAAAATAAAATAAAAATACTTTAAAATTAGATTTTAATTTTTGTTTTATAAAAATTATAAAAATTGTCCATTAAATTTGTATTGCATTAAATTTTTTTAGCAATACCATTTCTTAAAAAAAATATATCATAAGAAATAAGCTTTCTTAGATTTAGTTAAAGGTTTTTCACTTTTTTATTTTATTTATTAATTTTTTATTGTTTAATTTTGATAATGCTAGTACGAACACCTAAAAAGGGATGAATGGGTGTTAAAAAAAATTTGATTAACAAAATAAATTTCAAATAAAGTTTGAAACCAAACAAACTCTAATAAAACAAGTCACCGTACTTCGATATATATTCATAATCGGATAAGCGATGTCACCGATTTTTGTGATATTTAAAGAATGCAACACATGTAAATAAAGAGAGTTAAAGGAAGAGAATATTACATATGAAATTTATAATGATTCGATTTAGATCAAACCTACGTCCACTCTCCACGTTGACATGTGACCTTCCTCGTTAGAATTCACTCTACCATCAATAGAGAAGCACAATTTTTAAGTGCAAACACTCAGTGGAAGATCCTTTTTCTCTCACTAAGTCATTCTTCTTGTGATTTTCTCTCTTGAATACAATTTATAAGTACTACCGATGAAGAACAATTTGTTGGAAAGACTTCAGACTTTGAAATTTCAATTTTTATGCCTTATCTCAAATAGATTGAATGACCTCCTTAAATACCCCTCCACGCCTCACTAGCCATTGGCATTTTTCAGATGAATTTCTTCCAATTAATCCGTTGGACATAATCGACTAAGGAAATCTTATAGCTGTTTGAAGGTTGAGATAAAAATCTGTTGATTCCTAGTCGCCCATATAATAAGAATCTAGGTTTCCATAAGTAGACGCTTCCCAAAAAAGAACTTATCTTCAAAATTGATTTCATCAATTTGTGATTAATTCCATCAATGTATTTATAAAAGGTAAGTGAGATTCTTTGCCAGAGAGCCAGATATTAAAGAATAACTTCCTAGTGCGTTCATTCGAATCCTTGTCGCAAGATCAATAAATCTGAGTCTGATTTTATTTTCGTTCGACACGATTTCAGTCTGGATTGCGTTAGAGTGGGAAAGACTTTTGGAATGAATAAACTTTGGCAAGAATCTGCGATATAACTTCAAAAGTATACTATTCTTTAAAATAAGAATAAGAGCTAAAAAATTTTGTCAACTTCAAAACTTGGTAAGAGTTTTGTCAACAAATTTGCATTTTAAATTTGATGTGAAGTTTTTTGTTCAAGTAACATATATGTGAAGAGCTTAAACTGAATTAAATGGGTGAGAGTAAATTAACCTAAATTGAGTTAAATATTAAAGTGTTTCGATAATATGCGTTGGCTCGGCTATGGATCATCAAATTGTCTTCTCGACTCTTTCAAGTATAATCTTTAACAATATTCTTTACACCTTCTATCATTTGCATAATTTGTTACTTAGTTATCAAACATGTTAGTAGTCTTTGATTTATTTTGTCATTTTCAAAAATCATAAGGGATTTTCCTAACACTTGCCACAGCCATCTCTCACAATACACATTCCTTTGTCAAAGCTCGTGATAAATCAAATCGGGTTTGGTTTCTAGGGACGAGGGGAAAGGAAGGAAAACGGTGTTCAAGTTTGCCACCTTCGATCCTGACCAAGATCCCGATGATTTCAATCCAGCTTTTCCGCCTATTACATCATCATCACCCTCAACAACACTCTTGTCAGCCATGTGAATACACCTACACGTTCACCAAAACCATCGTCGGCCCGACTTGTTGCTGCTGGTTCTTCTCTTGTCTTGAAAGCCCCAGTTTTTGAATTCGACAGTTATGAGACTGGAGACCGATCCACACAGTTGCCACTTCATAGTATCAATTTCGATGTCGGTCCAGAATTTCACCAGAGACAGCTTAAAGAGTTTAATCTGGTGGGGGTTATCTAAGGCTACCCAAAATTTTAGCCATGAAAACATTATAGGCAGTGGTTGATTTGGCAAAGTCTATAAGGGTCAGCTAGCTGATGGCTCTCTAGTGGCAATCAAAAGTATGAAAGAAGAACGAAGTCAAAGTGCTTTCTTACAGTTCAAAACAGAAGTAATGATTGGTGGCATCATACCCTCACATCGCAATCTGCATCCCATGCTCGGATATTGCAGTGCCCTAGGGCATTTGCTCGTCTGCCAATTCATGATCAATATAAGTCTGGCATCATGCTTGAGAAAGCGAAACGATAATCAATCCCCACTGGACTGGCCTACCCGCATAAAAATAGCCATGGGAGCTGCGAGAGGGCTGTCCCATCTGCATGATCGGAACATAGTGCACCGAGATATCAAAGTTGCAAACATTATGTTGGATGGGGAATTTGAGCCTCACATTAGAGACTTTGGATTGGCCAAGCTCATCGATAGTAGTCACGGTGAAGACTGTATAGAGCTTATCAAGGAGGCTGTTGGTGTTTGTTTCAATAAACAAGAATACATACATAAGTAAATTAAGATTAAAGTCCAATCGCAGCGGAAGTAAAAACGCTTATACATGTGTTTTCAAAGCATTTTCGCGTATTTTAACAAAAGCACACAAAAGAGATAAATGGGCTAATCATATTAACCTTGTACCGTGCTCCAAATTTGGTTCGAACATTTCTTCGGGTTCTGAGCACGAACTTCTGATGTCCTCGCAGTAGTGGTTCTGACGTTCTTTAGACTCTGACCATGAACATCTGACACCTTTCTAGTAACACCGGTTAGGACATTCTTGGAATATTGACCACGAACATCTAATGCCTTATGGTAATACTGGTTATGACGTTCTTCAAATGTAGAACATCTCATCTCTTCAAAACATAGGTTCTGACGTTCTTCAGATCAAGCCCTACAATTGTCGGGCTCTAGTTCATACACGCCACCAATTCTCATATTGAATAGGAGAGAGAAATTGAGAAATCGCACAACTACAATTGTACTAGCAATTGCTCGTGTGTGAATAATTTGCTTGATCACTATCTACTTTCTCAATTATCGATTGTTGATTATCAATCATCCTGCAATCTGCTCTATCAATTACATTTTATAGCAAGTACAGATCACATTTAAACCGACTCATCAACTCTAAAACCATTTTAGAATTAATTTGTTCGTAACTCTTGACGGATGTAAATTCTAGTACCATTCCGATACTAATTTGGGCATTAACTCTCAGAATATTACAAAGCATTATTCCGCATTTCTTTATAATCGCATAAGTCTTTATTCTAAATATTAACTTTGTAACTATTACAAATATTTAATTTGATTGTTATATCTGAAACTGTTTCAGAGCATTAATTGATCATTTGAATCTAAAACCGTTTCAGATCCTTACCTTTACATCTAAAACCGTTTTAGATTATTGATGTGGTCATTAAGTTCTAAAACCATTTCAAAACTTTAATGTAATCGTTAAATCTGAAACCATTTCAAATCTTTAATCTAGCCATTAAGTCTGAAACTATTTCAGATCATTAATTTGGCTATTGATTCTAAACTCACTCCGGTTCATTAATGATGCCATTAATTCTCAACTGATTTTAGATTATTAATTCGGTCACCGAATCTAATACGCTTCAGATTTTTATTCTTGTAAAGTCTCAAACCCATTTCAAACTTTGTAAAGTCTAAAGCCCCTTTATCAAATCTTTATTTTTAGCCTAATTTAATCTGATTGACTCAACCGCAAACACATTTGCAATATTCTCTATCTCATTCAAATGTCACTCTAATTGGTCATAGTGTGTGAAATCCTTAGATTCATCACCGAGCCGGGCAAACAGACTTACACTAACACATTAGTACAATTAAGAGAATTGATTGTCCAGATCAATCTTCGATTCCCGCAAATCATGAGTAACTTATAGCATTATATCATAGCTACTCAAACAAGTATGAAATGTTTTAAGAACATAATGAATCTGTTAGCTTTGGCGACCGTGTAATTCTATCATCTTGTCTCACCATGTCCCGATCGAACAAAGGCCATGGAATTATTGGTCCAGCCACCAATTCGATCATATGCCAAAATATAATTGATATGTATTTCTTCGAGACATGAACCATTCATTCTCGGTTATAACCTCGGTCAAGGATTTTAATACAATACCATGATTAGATCACATAGGACATTAATCTTGTATATCTATATATAACAAGAAGACATATTCCATATTATGCACGCATGTGCCTTCGTATGTGAACAAACTATAACCATCAAGTACGAAACGATTCGACGAAGCGCCAATATGTGCATTTGTGAACCACGACATCCAACATACAAGTCAACACTGTGCCTCAGTCTAAGAATCTTACATCTGACCAAAGTATGAACAATCAAACATTGACCCCACTAAAAGCGTCCATGTCACCAATCGTTCTATGCATATCACATTTAGTGAACTTGTCCAAGTCAAATACTTGTGTTCTAACTCAGATATCACAATACCCAATGACTCATGACTCATGACTCATCATCTCCTTAGGTATCCAATACAGAATGGTAAAGTTTGAGAATACATCGGTCTCAATAGGATTATCAATATCATCTCAATGATCCATCAATCGGAAACTGTTTTAAGATTCAACATAACTATAAACCAGTCACACATATTCTTAACATTTAAGAATAGGTTCAATCCTAACGATCTTATGAACTCATTCATATAAATTGAACGATGAATGAAAATTTATTTATCAATAAATAATCCCTATGTAACTATTACAGGATTACTTTAGGTATATAACTAATACAGGCACCCATACTTTCGAGGAACGAATCCAAAACAGAATCCGACAATGAATTTTGTGAAGTCACGACAGAGCTTCGTGGCACAATAGGACATGTTACGCCAGAGTATCATTGCGTCAGGAAATGCTCGGTAAAGAGAGATGTCTTTGCTCTTGGGATAATGCTTCTGGAACTCGTGCCTGGACAAGAACCTTTGATCCTAGGAGACTTGCTACGTTGTTACTCGATTGGGTAAAGAGCTTATGGTAGAGCATAGGTGGGATATTCTAGTGGATCCCGATCTGCAGGGTGCGTATGACGAGGAGGACATAGAGAAAGTGATCCAGTTGGCTCTTTTGTGCACACAATCAGTCCCAAGAGAACGACCATCCATGGCACAAGTAGTCCGAATTCTCTAAGGCCATAGCATCAAGGAGAGATGGGAGGAGTATCAGACAAGTGGCAATTAAAGCGATACAGTGACTGGATTGTGGCGGGCTCCACTTCATATCTCAGAGCTGAAGAATTATCTGGACCTAGATAATCTATTTGTTGATGCAACAACCCGGGCCCTTCTAAATAGAGCGAGCTCCCGAAATGAGTGCTCTGACTGGTGAACGTAGATGTTAACATATATTTTTAAATTCCTATCACCGTGGAGTTTGAGATGGTCAAGCTCATTGACTAATCTCTCCCCCAGTGTCATATACTATGGCCACGTCTATCCTCGTGGCAAGGCTCACAACCATGTTTTCCCTTGGATATAGGCTTCCATTTATTATTAGCCACTAACTTGGCCACAAGAGACATCTTGAAAAATATTATGTATCACCACCTCACTACCCAACTCGGGGTTTCACATAGGAATAAGGGCACAAAGTCTAACGATACCACTTTCAATCAACCATATGAACCATCAAAATTACTGTATAATTTGAGTTCACAAAACATATCGTATAACAATTCCACAAAGCATTTCAAATTTTCAATCCATTTTCAATCCCAGTAATGAAAAGGTATTCAATGTCAAACCCGCGTTTTATAAAACAAATGCTTCGAGCACTATTCATTTCTTTTCAAATACATACTAAGTTTTCAAGACATGAAGTTTTGGAATTCATTAATGGGTCGATAATTTGTGAAATGGCTAGAGAAATTCTACATGAAATGTATTCTACTTGATGAATGAATTATGAAAGTTTATATGTATAGATGTGTAAACCTAATCTATAAAATGGACTCTGGATTTGTTTGTGATTTGAGAGTGAGTTAGGTATGCTCATTGGCATAATGATCTATACCCATTGAGAGGTTGTGAATAAGCATATTGTTCTTAGGATGTTCTATTTGAGTCAAGCCGCTAGCTGATATAGGCGGAGACCTACTCCGAGGGAATCTTGTTAGGCCTCATCACAGTGTATTGAGTGAGGCCATAGTTCGATATTAAGCACTAGATTGATCAATGACTGGACCATTGATGTTGCTTCAATATTATTGCTTATTTGGATGTTCTTGATGTATATGAACTTGTGTGAAACAACATGAAAGCATCTTTGGACTTTCATTGGTTCTCAAACGGGTTCGCTTTGTTTTGAAATGTTTATAATAGTGGATGTGGGATCTGTTTAGAATAAATTTGGAAGACTTACTAAATGATGATTTGTTCATGTCATTCATTTCATTTTTTTTTTTAATGTGTGCAGCTACCGACCAGTAAGATGAGAGCAAATTTCGACGAGGGCTTTTGGAGTTTGATTTTTGGTATAGTCTGAGATAGTTGTATAAATGAATTACAGTTACCTTTGTCGAGTTTAGTTTGTTAAGTCGCTGGAGATATATAGTATAGTGCGATCTTTTGAGTTTTCTGGTTGCCTGGAGAGATGTATATGTCCATTTAGATACCGCTTACAACCGCTTACAACCTGCTTGCCATCTTGTCAGATTTGTATATATTCTGGTAAACGCGTGCTGATCAGATGAAATTGTTGGGGCAAGTTGAGTGGTACAACGAAAAGGACATCAGATCAAAAAACCATTTTAGTCCATCGCAAATATATCGTCTCCAACAGGAGGGCCACCAACTTGATCTTCTTGATGCTCATCCCTCACGGATTGCGGTGCCTGCAGGACTGAGACTACAACAAAGAATCATATGGGGTAAAGTTGTTGACCTCTTGCTTCTCATCTCCAGAAAAATACTAAAGTACAATGTAAATAATAGAGAAAAGAAATGGGAATAACATCAAAGACGGTTCATTCTACTTGTCAAATATTGACATGGAACTTGCAATGGATCTTTTCTTTTGTGTCCCTTGGACCGGTTGAGGAACTGAAAGACCATGCATTGAGCACACCGAACTGTCCAGTAGCAGCATTAAATCATCAGGCTAATCACCAGGTCCGAGGATGTTTGACCTCTTCCTACCCAAGCTAAGAAGGATGATTCTCCATCTACAGCTGTATTGTTTAGAGGAAGATGAGAGTAGGAAAATGCTAAGCAACCGGGAGGGGCCTCTGCGGAATATGCTTTGTGACCTTGGCTGCTGAATCAGCCTTCCTGGTCCAGAAAAGCCATTGTTTGACACAAAGTATCACACAGGAGCTGAAATGATAGCACCTGGGATCTCTTTTTCCCTAATCGTTAGCTTTTTGTTGATTGGAAGCAGGGCCTTTGTGCTTGGAAAAAGTGGCTATACCACATGGGAGGGAAAATTATTCAAAAAGTTCTAAGCTTATTGCACTTTTGACAATTTAGTTCTAAACATTTCAATTTTGTCAATTGAGTTATAAACATTTTCACATTTTGCCAATTGAGTTCATCCGATCAATTTTGGCTAGAAATTACTGACGTGGACGGCCGATGCTGACGTTTCAATTTTTAATAATATTTTATTCGGACGACAATTGCCATGGGAGTAGCGAGAGGGCTTTCCCATTTGCATCATCTGAACGTAACGAATGCAGACATCAAAGCCGCTACAATTCTGTTGGATGATGAATTCGATCCCCTTATCGGAGACTTAAGATTGGGTAAGTTTATCGATCACTCTGCAGACTGCGTCGTGGAGGCACCAGGATTCCCCACTAGCAAACCAGAAGTGGAATCCAAGAATGACCATTATGGTGTGAGAATACATGGACACGGAACTAGTGGATAGTATTATACATGTGATATCGTAGGATCTCTTTTTCCCCAATCCTTTCTCTGTTGTGGAAATGCTTTGGTTAACAGTAAGTAGGGCCTTTGTGCTTGGAAAGTGGCCATATTGAGTGGGAAAATCTGCCCCCACGTGGTTGGGCCCAATTTTATGAATAGCTTTTATCTTTAGACTAATAACACTCGTTCAAACTGAGGATTGTCTCTTTCAAGAACAGTGAAGTTAATCTCAATTTCCAGTCAGCTTCTTTCATGCTTCTTGGAATATCACTACCTTCCACTTTCCCGGCTCTTCGCCACAATCTGAATCGGCCTTCTTGGTCCAGAACCCGGATCAACCATGGCCATTGTTTAATATGAAGTTTAACAAAGTCGCTGCTGAAATGATGGCTCCTGGGATATTTAATTCCCTAATCCTTAGCTTTTGGAAATGGAAGCTCTGCCTTTGTGCTTGGAAAAGTGGCTATACCATGTGGGAAAACCATATTGCGCGTCAAGGGCCAACCTTGACTGGGCTAATTCTACGATTAATCCTATCACGTTCACTCACCCTGTGCATTTTTCTATTGAAGGATAGTAAGGTGAGTCTCCCACAGCTTCAAGACTGTTTCTTTGATGCTTCTTGGAAGCCATTGCAGCCCCCAATTTCCATGAATGGACCTCCATAAAAGAAAAAACTCGAATCGTAGCTACACCAGAGCTACAGTTAGCCGAGGTATTTCCTGCGCTTCTCTCGTCTTGGTAGTTCCAGCCACATGGAAGGCAGAGGTGGATTTGGCAAAGTCCATAAAGGCCTGTTGCCTGAGCGCTCTCTTAGTAGCAATTAAAAGATTCAGTTCCAAACAGAAGTAGAATCCGGGACAGGGATGCCCCCACATGGGAATCCAGTTCAAGTTCAAGTCCACAGGTTTTGTAGATCATAGGAAAAATGACACAAATAGTCCATGAACTTTTGGTCAATGTGTAATGTAGGCCATAAACTTTTAATTCGTTCAATGTGATCCTTAAACTTTAGTCCGATGTACGATTTCATCCTTGAACTTTTAATTTGTTTAATATAATCCTTGAATTTTAAATACATGTTTAATATAGTCCTTGAACTATATAAAAATATTCAACATTATTTCTGGACGTGAAGCGTAAGCCCGATACCTTTAGGTAGGAAGATCACTAAGAGGGAGCTAAGATTCAAGACCGTCAACATATCCAGTTGAACCTATTTTCACTCAAAAGCTTAAGCTAATGAGTTACAAATTAACTAGAATATATTAACTATTCAAGACCACATCAATTCTCTAATGTGAGACTTATCTAACACAACTCATATGTATATCCTAATAGTTTTGAAAGTAATATTTAGTAAATTAGTACGTGAATAATATCGGATGCAAAGAAATTCTCAATTTGGTAAATTTTAAAACTTGAAAACAATCAATTATGAAATTTGAAACATATCAATCCCTTTCTACAACTAACATGCTGGTAAATTAATTACCATGACATGTCGACATCTATCAATTTAATCTCAAAGCATCACATTCCAAGTGACTACGGTCTTGAAAAATCATCTTAAATATGATTTGAACATAGAAAATTCCGAATGGCACAATATATCCTGAAGTTCACCTTCTCATCCAGATGGATTGTGGCACTTGTTATTACGAAATGGGTGGCTAAAAACAGCTTCCTCTCTTGAGCCGTTCTCTCTGTTTGGAAGCTTCCATTAACGGCAAGAAAGGGGCCATATTGATAGGGAAGTGGCGTCCGCATACTCACGCAGGAACTGCTGACGCTCACCAAAGGAAAAGCCATTCAAACTGCCGATTGGTTTCCTTTCTGAGGGAGAAGCTACACTCTTTTCACAGAGTGATTTTTCATAGACGCCTCCAGGAAGTAGCGATAGCAACTTCGTCTGCAGTCACTTAACCTCGAAAAAGAGAAATTAAGTCTTAGACACTTCTATATGACATCTCGCGCCCGCCTGAAGGGGATATCAATAGTTTCTATATGTGCATATTTTTTTCTATGATTGTAGTACCAGCGATAGAGTGAAGTCAGAGAGATGGTCATTAAATTTGCCACCGCCCAAAGAAGCGATAAAGGATTACTTTGATCTCTCTCTCCGTGTTAAGGAAAACTGTTGGAATATAGCATGAATAAAACGAATACTGTTGAAATGTTAGGAAACTTACTAGATTTTGGTCATTATGAAAGCCCGATACCTTCATGGGGATTATTAATAACGTTAGAACTTGCATCAGATTCTTGATACCTTGAGATCGCCAAGAGTAAGATATTCAGTTGGATGCACTTTCACTCTATTACATAATTAAATGAGTTAGGGGTCAAATAGAATTATTAACTGTTACACATCATATTGATTTTTTGATGTGGGATTACTTGAACACTACTTACACATGCATTTCAACAAGAAGGTTGAAGTGATTAAGATACAAAGTAGAGTCGGGATAAAAACAAGTATGGGCCAAATCCTAGAGAGAGAAAAGTGGAAAAAATTGTCATTAGATGTGATTATGGTGAGATAGCAATCACATTGACGATCCTTGCATCATCGTGTGCACAGTGGTCACAACATCTTGACCGGAGCAAGTTCAATAATCTGCTCTGTGCGACTTCAGTGAGAGCCCCTAGAAAAGCCAAACAGAGTGCTTCTTAAATGTTGCATTGTAGTTTCTTTCATGTTATATTCGCCATCATCACTCTTACTGAAGATTCCACGACATCATCATTGGCCTGTGGTCAGTAGCGGGATCGCCGTTGCACGAAGGAGATAGTCAGCGTCCGGTTTCCAGTCAGTGCTTCTCTCATCTTAACACCCCCAATTGCACAAGAAATGCAACGGACGAGGGAAGAATGAACCGAAGTGGACATTGGGGATGAATTTGAAAGTTTCTGATAAAATGAGTTCAAATAAAATTTCCAAATACACACAGAGAATTAGTTACCTTTTGTCATGGAAAAGAATAGATTAATACCACTAAAAATCTCAAAGTGGTACATTTGTATTACATACACTCATACCATATTTATCCCAAACGGGTGCACCTGTGCCACATTTACCCTCAAATTATTTTAGGTACATGTGACACTAGTGTACTGGTTTGAAAGTTTTTTGTGACGCACAAATTAATTTTGGGTAAATGCAATACGGAAGTATTAGTTTGGGATTTTTGATAGTATTTATACTAAATAAATTTTATTGTAGACGTATATATTTGTAGGTTTCATCTCATCAGTTGCTAAGTAAAGTATTTCTTAGACCAAAAAAATAAACACTTTAGATAAACTAACAGATTTATCTTAAATTGGCTCTGAAAAGGTGGATTCCTCTACACCAGGTGCTACCGTGAGCTTCATTAGATCTTGGAATTATGGCAAACCGAAATGCATCTTTCAAGATCGAGAAGTGCTAATATTCATACTGCAGCAGCGGGAGGTCGTGTAGGTTTATCTTGGTTTTTTAATATTTCTCCTTGCAACATGAACCGGAATAAGCCCCACACGGAAGTATTGACTTGAAGTTGTTTGTGTTTGGATTTGCTTCATGGCGCCTAGATCAAGGCTTTGCTTCCGCTCGAACGATTAACCTGAGTCAGCAGCTTCTGGATTGATTACGACACATGTGATTATTGATCGGTCGCTAAAAGATTGATGTAGGATCCAAGCATCTGTTGGACCATTTTTCTTAGCAATGAAGCTGAAATTAACGAGGAGAGGGGCCCTTTTGTGCTTGGAAGGAGGCAAATTTCCGTGTGGGCACACCCACGAACATCGCTTGCAGGGCAACTTCTAATAATTTAAGGATAAGAGTCAGCTCTGAACTTACCTAGTGCTTTCTTTTATAAAGCCATCCATACTGCCTCTTGGAAGCTGCCGTGGCAGTTTCCTCTGTCAAATTTCTAAGTTGGTTCTTAAAACTTCTATATAACAGCTCTCGCCCACAAGACGAAGAGGCACAGCCATCTCTCACAATACACATTCATTTGTCAAAGCTCGTGATAAATCAAATCGGGTTTTGGTTTCTAGGGAGGAGGGGAAAGGAAGGAAAATGGTGTTCAAGTTTGCCACCTTCAATCCCGCCCAAGATCCTGACGATTTCAACCCAGCTTTTCCACCTACTCCATCATCATCACCCTCAGCAACACTCTGTCAGCCATGCAAATACACCTACACTTTCACCAAAACCATCACTAGCCGACTTGCTGCTGCTGGTGCTTCTCTTGTCTTAAAAGCCCCAGCTTTTGAAATTCATGGTCATGAGATTCAAGACCAATCCGCAAAGAGGCCATTGCATAGTATCAATTCTGATGTCGGTCCAGAATTTCACCGAAGACAGCTCAGAGAGTTTACTCTGAAGGAGTTGGAGGTGGCTACCCAAAATTTTAGCAACCAAAACATAATAGGCGGAGGTGGATTTGGCAAAGTCTATAAGGGTCTGTTAGCTGACGGCTCTCTGGTGGCAATCAAAAGAATGAAAGAAGAAGGCGCTGAAGGTCATATCTTACAGTTCGAAGCGGAAGTAATGATTGGTAGCATCATACCTTCACATCACAATCTGCTTCCCATGGTCGGATATTGCAGTGCCTCAGGGTATTTGCTCGTCTACCCATTCATGATCAATGTAAGTCTGGCATCATGCTTGAGAGAGCGAATCAATAATCAACCCCTGCTGGATTGGCCTACCCGCATAAAAATAGCCGCGGGAGTGGCCAGAGGGCTGTACCATCTGCATGATCTGAGCATAGTGCACCGAGATATCAAAGCTGCAAACATTATGTTGGATGAGGAATTTGAGCCTCGGATTGGAGACTTCGGGTTGGCCTTGTTCATCGAGCGCAGGCAGGGTGGATATTCTGATGTCTTTGCAGCGGTATGTGGCACAATAGGACATATTGCCCCAGAATATGAGAGTACCATGAAATGCTCGGTGAAGGCCGATGTCTATGCTTTTGGGGTAATGCTTCTGGAACTCTTGACCGGACAAACAGCTCATGGTCTTTCATTGCTTGCAATTGACAACAATTTGCCGTTATTAAATTGGGTAAAAGTGCTTCTGGAGGAGCGTAGGTCGGAAATTCTTGTTGACCCGGGTCTGCAGTGTGCATATGATGAGGAGGAGGTGAAGAAAGTGATTCGGCTGGTTCTTGTTTGCACACAATTAGACCCAAGAGAACGACCATCCATGGCACAAGTTCTCCAAATACTCGAAGGACATAGCATCGAGGAGAGATGGGAAGAGTATCTGCATGTATCGAGGTCTCTGGAGCCGTTTTTTCCCAATCCAACCACAGATTGGATTATCGCGGACTCCACTTCGCATCTCAGACCTGATGAATTATCTGGACCCAGATAATCTAATTGTTAAGGAAATAACCTGGCCCATTCTAAGTAGAGCAATCTCCCAAAATGAGTGCTCTGAGTGATCAAGGTGGAGGTTAACTTATATATCTCAATAAGGTGTCCCAACCTATTTTAGATTTAATATGCCATTGTTCATATGTAGCTGAGCTAAAGATCACAGTGACAAGAGAATGTCATCGCTTATAATGAGGAGAAATTTATAGCAACAAGGACATAACCTACCTGCCTGAGTTTCGAGACTTCACAATTTTTTGTTGTTTTCACATAAATTTATTCTGTCTTCATGAGAACCTCACTATAATGAGCATGTTGTACAATACTATTATCTTGCATGGTTAACGGTATCACACCCCTAAATTCACGTAAGAAAAAGGGGTTGATACAACCATCCATTAAGAGAAGGGCAAGATCTCAGAGTAACCATACCTAACCAAAGGCCAACAAAAGCTGATCACAAGGTCTCAAGAGTAGAAAATCTACACAAAAGTGCGTCCCCGAACGAGCTACCATCATTAATAATAATAATAATAATAATAATAATAATAATAATAATAATAATAATAATAATAATAATAATAATAATAATAATAATAATAATAATAATAATAATAATAATAATAATAATAATAAACATAAAACAACTATACCAAAAACATTTACCTTTAGCCATTGACTTATACCAGAAGAATACGGCCGAAAAATCCCATGTCGAAGCGCTCCTCCCAAATGTCACCTGGCATGGAACATGAAATGTTGAAGGACGGGAGTGAACGAACCACAGCTCAGTAAATGATACTCATCTCTTTGTCGGATCGAAAACCAATGATGCACATTTATAAACATCTTTCACTAAGAAAACATTTAACGAAGTCTATGCTTATTGTCGTTATTTGAGCCCCACACAGGAGACTTTGGATTGGGTAAGTTCATCAATCGCTCTGCAGACTGCGTTGTGGAGGCACCTGGATTCCTCACTAGAAATCCAGAAGCGGAATCCAAGAATGACCATTATGGTGTGAGAATATACGTGCACGGAACTATTGGACGGTATTATACGTGTGATATATGTTAAAGACAGTGAATTGAAGACAGCATCTGTGGCAATGCATAAGGAAAAAGAAGCCGAAAAAGAAGTTTGTGACTGCTGATGCTTTGCTCGTGATGACGGATGCTATGCTCGTGGCTATAAGGAAGAAGCATTGAAGATAGTGAATCCAAGACCGACATGAAGAGAGAGTCTGTTTCTTTTTCATCACATGTGTTTGTAGAGCTTGAAGACTTCAAAAGTAAACACACGTGTTCTAATACATTAGGGCGGTTATTCTGTTAGATATAAAACCGAAGTTGTTAAGCCAGGTGTTGAGTCTGTTCATTCTTTGATCATCTTATCGTCTTCTTCCTCAAGTCTCTTGTAAGGTATACTGTTTTTTCAGAATGTGCAGATCGAATACAGAGTATAGCTTAGAAAGAGAGAGACGAAGAGAGTAATTTTAGAGCAAAAATAAAAGCTCTCGGTTGAATGTATGCTTTGCTCTTCGATTCAAGAAATACAGAAATCTTTCTTCTACATCTTGTGTTTTTTGTTCTTCGTTTCTTCACATGGTATCGAGCTTTCCGAGAGCTCTAGCTTCCTCTATTATATTGCTCGAAGTCTTATAGAGTCTCGTGTGATCCAGGCAGACGAAGACGATCAAGAGCAAAATCTGGTTTCGTTTGATAATAGTCGAGAAAGGATATCTTCAAAAGTTTCGGAAATACGAATGGCGGCAAGGATACAGAAATATCCATTTCCGATCCATGTCAATATAGCCAACTTTGTTACAATAAAATTAGCTGAAGATAATTTCCTACTTTGGCAAGCACAGTTTCACAGGTTCTTGCGAAGTCAGGATCTCTTTGGATTCATCAATGGCGAAACACCATCACCAGCTCAAATGATGCAGGTCGAGATTGAAGGTAATGAAACATAAGTGTTGAATCCTGATCATACAGATTGGATGAAGATCGATCGCTTAATCTCATCTTGGATAAGTGGAGCAAGTGTCTAAGAACATTTTAAGCTTGATCATCGGGCTAGAGACATCATATGAGGTATGGCGTACTCTTCTTAATCGTTTCACACAAAAGTCGTGGCAAAAGAATTCGAACTAAGGGGAAAATTGCAAAGGTGTCGTAAAGGAGATAGAACATTGAATGTTTATCTTCAAGAGTTTAAGTCCATTTGTGATCAACTTAATGCCATTGGAAAACTTGTTGATGAGACAACCAAGATGTTTGGTGTTCTCGAGGGATTAGGTTCAGAATATGAAAGTTTCATAACAACAATGTATTGCTTAAAACCTCAACCAGACTATGATGAGGTTATCTCTCAGCTCGAGAGATTTGAAACTAGGCTACAGACATATTCTGTGAACCAATATAATCCTAATCTAGCCTACTATGGCCAAAGAAAGTCTACTGGAATTGTGCAAAACTCTAACTTCAGAAATCAAAGAGGAAATAGTCGAGGAGGATATAGCTATGGCAGGGGACGTACAATGAATACTAGAGATCGTGGTAATGACTATGTTGAGACAAGAAGAAATCAACATTACAGGATGAATAACCTGAATCTAAATCAAGAAGATCAGGTTAACAAGTTGTCACACAATTGGTCTAACTATGGACAAGGGTTCGACCATATGCAAATCCTTCTCAAAAGTATCAAGCCACTAAGTCATATCCACCACAAAGTGCAGCATCTGATCAGAATATGCAGAATGTGAAAATAGCAAATAATAGTCCATTAGAATGCCAAATCTGTAAAAGACCAGGACATACAGCACTTCGATGTTGGTATCGCTTTGATAATTCATATCAAGTAGATGAAATACCAACTGCACTAGCAGCAATGCACATTGAAGACTCTCATGGCACTGAATGGTATCCAGATACAGGAGCCTCAGCTCATATTACTGTAGACCCTGGTATGCTTCAATAATGTTCTTTATATAGTGGGACTGATACTGTTATGATAGGAGATGGTTCTTGTTTATCAATCTCCTGTGTTGGTGATGGCTTATTGCATACAAAAACTAGCTCTTTACCACTAAATGAAGTATTGATAGTCCATGAAATAAAGAAAAATCTACTTTCTGTTTCGAAGTTAACAGATGACTATCCCTGTTCTTTTATTTTTGACAAACATGGGGTATATCTGAAGGACAACTGCAACAATACAACAGTGAGGCTAGGAAGGAAAGTCAAGGGACTGTATCAAGTCGACCCTAAAGTCACAGAAGTTTTCTTCACTCAAATTCAAAAAGAAGTAGGAGAAGACCTGTGGCATCAGAGGTTGGCACATACCAGTTTAAAAACAGTGAAGTATTTGCAGAGTCAGCACCTAATTCAATGTAATTCAAGAACTCGAAGCATATGTAGTAGTTGCCAGATTGCTAAGAGTTCAGCTTTACCCTTTCCTATGTTAGACTATACATCTAATACTCCCCTAGAAAAGATACATTGTGATGTTTGGGGACCCTCACCAGTTCAGTCTTTTCAAAAATTTCGATACTATGTCATTTTTGTGGATAATTTCTCTCAATACAGTTGGCTATATCCAATGAAACAGAAGTCAGAATTTTATGACATCTTTGTCATGTTTCAAAAGCAAGTCGAGAATCGCTTTGATCATAAGATCAAAATTTTTCAGTGTGATGGAGGAGGTGAGTTCACCGGAACAAAGTTCAGAATTATCTACAACAATGTGGAATTAAACAGAACATTTCATGTCCTTATACACCGAACGTAATGGACTATCTCGAAAGAAAACATCGACATGTGGTCGAGTTAGGACTAGCAATGCTATATCATGCCAAAGTACCCTTAAAATACTGGGTAGATGCCTTCATGACAGCAAATTACATCATTAATCTGCTTCCTACTTCAAAGCTCCATATGAACTCACCCTACGAAAATTGTACCAACGAAACTAAGCTATACACATTTAAGGGTCTTTGGATGTGCTTGTTATCCTTGCCTCAAACCATATGCACAACATAAGCTTGATCCAAGATCTCTTATATGCATATTTTTGGGATATAGTGATAGACATAAAGGATATCGATGTCTTCTACCCACTAATGGACATGTCTATGTAAGTCGTCATGTGGTATTTGATGAATCGGTTTTCCCTTTCACCAATCGACTACCAACCGAGTATCATCAAGGTACAAACTTGTACAAACAAGGATAAATGGAGTAACCTTTCTAGACTCTATAACTACATAACAAGTTCAGCCTAAGTCCAATGAACATATGGGACATCTACAAGATACTGGATTGATACAGAATATCCACACTCATGCATCAGATTCTGGTGAATTACCACAAATGCATACTGAGGAACTAGTATGTTCTATGCTAGCACTGCCAAAGATCAATACTGATCAAACACAAAGCAGTTCTCCAGACAACACACAAGGTATATTGTCTGTTCATCCTATGCAAACCAGATTAAAATCTGGAATAGTCAAACCTAATCCTAAATATGCATGCTTGGTTGAATATAAAGTTCCTCTCGAACCAAAAACAGTCAAATCTACACTAGCAGACAGAGGATGGTATCAATCAATGCAAGATGAAATGGATGCCTTATACACAAACCAGACATGGGAATTAGTGCCTCGAACTGATCACATGAATGTCATAGGGTGCAAGTGGGTGTTTAAAACTAAACTTACTGCAGATGGTCAGCTTGACAGACTCAAAGCAAGACTAGTAGCCAAGGGGTTTCATCAAGAAGAATGTATTGATTTCACAGAGACCTTCAGTCCTGTCATTAAACATGCTACTATTCGAATTGTTCTTTCTGTGGCAATGACAAAGCATTGGCCAATCCATCAGCTTGATGTTAAGAATGCCTTCCTACATGGCACTTTGAATGAAACAGTGTATATGCAACAGCCACCAGGTTTTATACATCCTCAGAAGCCTCATCATGTATGTCTGCTTAGGAAATCCTTGTATGGTCTTCGTCAAGCACCACGAGCCTGGTTTGATAAATTCAGTAACTTCCTTCTTGAGAATGGGTTCTCTTGCAGCACCACTGATCCCTCATTATTTGTGTTTCATCATGGCTCAGATACCATACTGTTATTGCTCTATGTAGATGATATTGTGCTCACTGGTAGCTCAGCTCACTTACTTTCCCACTTGATTCATCTACTGAGCCTTCAATTTCATATGAAGGATCTTGGTCTTCTGCATTACTTTCTAGGAATTGAGGCTAAACAAACCTCACAAGACTTATTTCTTTCTCAGACCAAATATGCTCTTGATCTACTTACTCGAGCTAATATGAAAGATTGCAAACCTATTTCTACTCCTCTCTCATTACGGTCTGCAGCCATGACAACTGATGACACATTATTGCAGCATCCTCTTGAGTATCGAAGTCTTGTGGGTGGACTTCAGTATCTCATTATAACTCGTCCAGATATTGCTTATGCCACTAATCTTCTCTGTCAAAAGATGCAGCAGCCCACATTAGGTGATTTTCACAAGCTCAAAAGGGTTCTTCGATATGTGAAAGGCACCGTTGCTCTTGGACTAACCATTCATTCCAACAGCTTCATGCATTTGTATGGTTTTGCTAATGCTGATTGGGTAGGGTGTAGTACTACCAGGCGATCTACCACTAGTTTTTGTACATACCTTGGCTCCAACCTCATTTCTTGGTCAGCAAAACGACAATCTACGGTCTCTCGTTCCTCAACGAGGCTGAATATCGAGCTTTAGCCTCAACTACAGTTGATCTTACATGGGTCGGTTTTGTACTTCGAGACATTGGCATCGATTTATCTGCTCCAACATCTCTCTTTTGTGACAACAAGTCAACTATTGCTCTCTCACTTAACCCTGTTTTACATGCTCGCACAAAGCATATTGAAGTAGACTTTCATTTTGTTCGTGAAAAGGTTGCTTCCGAATCCTTAATTGTCTCTTATACTCCCAAGACTCGCCAAATTGCAGACATCTTTACAAAATCTTTACCTCGCTTCCTACATTTTACTCTTCGCACCAAATTGGGCTTGGGGTGTTTACCCCTCCCAATTTGCGGGGGATGTTAAAGACAGTGAATTGAAGACAGCATCTATGGCAATGCATAAGGAAAAAAGAAGCTGAAAAAGAAGTTCGTGACTGCTGATGCTTTGCTCGTGATGACTGATGCTATGCTCGTGGCTATAAGGAAGAAGCATTGAAGATCGTGAATCCAAGACCGACATGAAGAGAGAGTCTGTTTCTTTTTCATCACACGTGTTTGTAGAGCTTGAAGACTTCAAAAGTAAACACACGTGTTCTAATACATTAGGGCGATTATTCTGTTAGATATAAAACCGAAGTTGTTAAGCCAAGTGTTGAGTCTGTTCATTCTTTGATCATCTTACCGTCTTCTTCCTCAAGTCTCTTGTAAGGTACTCTGTTTTTTCAGAATGTGCAGATCGAATACAGAGTATAGCTTAGAAAGAGAGAGACGAAGAGAGTAATTGTAAAGCAAAAATAAAAGCTCTCAGTTGAATGTATGCTTTGCTCTTCGATTCAAGAAATACAAAAATCTTTCTTCTACATCTTGTGTTTTTTGTTCTTCGTTTCTTCACAATATATAGTTCCTCAGATCTCTTTTTCCCCAATCCTTTCTCTAATGTGGAAAAGCTTTGGTTAACAATAAGCAGGGCCTTTGTGCTTGGAAAGTGGCCATATCGAGTGAGAAAATTTGCTACCGCGCGGATGGGCCCAGTTCTATAAATAGCCTTTACCTTCAAAGTAGTAACACTATTTCACACTGAAGATTGTCTCTTTCGAGGACAGTAAAGTTACTCTCAACTTCCGGTCTACTTCTCTCGTGCTTCTTGGAATATCACTACCTCCCTCTTTCCCGGCTCTTTGCCACAATCTGAAGCAGGCTTCTTGGTCCAACACCCGGATCAACTATGGCCATTGTTTAATATGAAGTATAAAAAAGTCGCTGCTGAAATGATGGCTCCTGATATTATCTTATTCCCTAATCCTTAGCTTTTTTGTAAATTGGAAGCAGGGCCTTTGTGCTTTGGTATACCGTGTGGGAAAATTGTGTTGCTCGTCAAGAGCCGTTGCGCGTCGAGAGCCAAACTTGTGGGACTAATTCTACGACTAATCCTATCACTTTCACCCACCCTGTGCATTTTTCTATTGAAGGATAGTAAGATGAGTCTCTCACAGGTTCAAAATTGCTTCTTTGATGCTTCTTGGAAGCCATTGCAGCCCCCAATTTCCATAAATGGACCTCCATAAAAAAAAAAAAAAAAAAAAAAAAAAAAACTCGTATTGTAGCTGCACCAAAGCCTATAGTCAGTCGGGGTATTTCCGGGACTTCTCTCATCCTGTTAGCTAAGTAGCACCGACACCGACATGCGACACGTAGCACAACACAATATTACATGCCGACACGTCGTTTCTTAAAAATAGAGAATTCCAACACATTATGACACGTTGTATGTTAAATGTATATATTTATATATAATAAATTATCATTTTTAATTAATTTGATTCAAATTCACAAATAAATAAATAATAGAAAAAGACTAAAATGAATTTACACTAAAAACATTAATCCACCATTTATTATTATCACTCATTGTTTTAATTTGACAAATTTAACTACATTTCAATAATCAATAAAATTTGAAAGAAAAAATAAGTAATTCACATTCTAGATTCATATGTCAAACATGTCGAAGAAAAGAGAAAAAAACTGGAATGAATTATGTATCATGGGAAGTGAGAATCGAAGAGAAAAAAAAAAACTAGGTTTTTTTTTCTTTCCCAATTTATTATTTTATTATTGTTTTTTATTTTTCACATATATACATTTTGACCTGTCATTGATTGAAAATTTTTAAAATTAACCTGTCATGTGAAAATCATGTGTCGAAAACTCGCATATCAAAATTCCGACTCAAGTATTAGAGAGTCTCAGGAAAGTTGACTAAGTATTAGATTTTCTAACACATGTTTTTAGAGTGTCAAACATGTGTCGAACATGTATCAAACTGTCCGACACGATACAAAAGCTTTTGGAGAGTATTGATACTTCATAACCTGGTAGCTCTAGCCACATGGAAGGCGAGATGGACTTGGCAAAGACCATAAAGGCCCGTTCGCGATGGCTCTCTTAGGGTGTGTTTATTTGGGGAAATTGTTTTCCAAGAATTGATTTTCTGGACTTTCATTCATTTGGTTCGTGAAAAATGAATAGTCAACCGAAAACACTTTCCGATTAACAAAAACATTTATGCATATATTTAGGATAGTGAATTCCTAAATCTAAAGAGGTGAGAACACTTTACGAAATTGTTCGTATTGAATATTTTAGTAATATAATATTTTTTATTTTATTGTACTATATTTATTTTATTTATAATTTTATTTTTTTTCATTTTCCTTCTACTTCGACTAGTCACTAGCCACGGCAAAAGCTGGCGAACGGCCACAGTTGAGCTCAAGCCTCACCATTTCCTTAGCCTCACTGGCCTCTAGCAAGGCTCAAGCCTAGCCAGCTCTGTTGTGGCTGTCACCTGGATAGTCGCAATGGAGAAATGAGGAAAAAGAAATAAATAATTAATTATTTGAATTTTTTAAAAAGAAATTAAAAAGTAGAAAAAAGAAAAAGTAAAAAAATTAAAATATTGATTTTTCAAATGAACATTATCAAAAAAATCTGTCTTTGTTTATGTGAGAGAGAAAACCAAATGCCAACCCTGGAATTAGAAGCAAGGTATCTAGATTAGAGATAGCAAATTTCCATAATTTCCGTTCCCTTATTGCGTCTTGCCTTCTGCACAAAATTCTAGGATGTGCAATAACCACTCCTTACTTTCTTTTCCGAATTTTATCCTCTTTCTTTCTTTTCCTTTTTTTTATCCGAGATATTACCAGCCCTTCAAAAAATTGGATATCGTAGTCTACGATTTGTTTGGATCCAAACTGTAATAGTTATTCTTTGTCTCACGTTTCAGACTTGTAATCTAATGTAAAATCTCGAGTTTCTGCTTCTTATTGTGACACCTCGGCTCCTTATGTGGAGGGGAATTGACATGCATCAACCGATCTCAGATTGACACTCCATACGTGCATAAAAAGAAAAAAGACGATGGTGATTGCACTAAAAACCGAAGCAACTTGAAATTATATTAGGCACATGGGCAGTCTACCAATATCATTCTTCAAGTTAAACGAAAGAATCACGAGCCTATTTATACATTTTATTGGATAACTACTTAATATAACAAGATAAGTATAATACGAAGTCTAATCAATCAAGAACATTCCCCACTGGCAAATCTGGAGTGCAATCCAAGAATGATGATTATGCTGTGAGAACATACGTACGCAGAACAATTGGATACGTCGCGCCGGAGTACCTCCCTACCAGGAAATGCTCAAAGAAGAATGACGTTTTGGTTTCGGGATTATGCTTCTCGAACTGGCGGGTGGACAAACAGCCTTTCATCTTTTTGCGGCTAGCGAGGAAGAAGGCATTCGCTGGTTTGGGTGGAATGGTGGCTAAACAACAGCGAGTTGGAGCGGGAGAGCGATCCCAATATACAAGGAAAATATGATCAAGAGGAGGTTGAGAAGCCCAATCGAGCTAGCTCTTCTGTGCACTAGAAAATGACCCCCGGGAACAGCCTCGCGTGGCGAAAGTAGTCTAGACATTCGAAGGCGGTAGCATCGAGAAGAGATGGGCCGAGTCTCGGGATGAGTGCTCGAACCAATCACTAAACCAGGAGGTCCAGGACTGATAAACGAGCTGCGAAACCCCTCTCCCACCCTTTGACACCACCAATGCACGCAAAAGCTCAACTGCCACCATCGGCCGGCATCACTTCTATCATACGCCACCAAATCACTAATGTGCAGTCGCAAATTCTGCATAGCGGCAAAAGTGAGGCTAAAGTGTCCCAGAAGATATCACACTCGAACGATCAAGATCTACTGCATCAAGCTAGGACTCAAACGTCCATTGAATTGGGTACTTACTTGATAGTTAAGTTTGATCTGCGCACATGGTGATTTGCATAAGCTTGAAGTAAACATTTTCCTTCCAAGGACGTTGCTTTTTATGAGTCGAATGGCTGGAAATGCATTGATTCGGATCCCACACAAGATGAGTTAGGAGAAAGAATGAGCATGAACATGCATCACTAATGGGTAAGTCACCTGTATTGCATAACTGGATTGAAATTCCCCCACAAGGTAAGGGAATCAGCTAAAAGATCATTGTACCTCTTTGAATATGCTTTTCAGTTTTGATCAAATCTGGAATCAGCTATTCTAGCTGCTGGTTTTTTCCTTTTCTTTTTTGGCAAATATCAAAAAAAAAAAAAAAAAATCCAGATTATACCCATTGTGATACAAATACCCTCAACTTTTCTTTGTGTCGCAAAAAAATCCAAAATTATACATGCATGACAACATTTTTAATTCACTCAAGCCACGTGAGAGTGTCCACAATGTTTGCTTTCCGGGGTTAATGTAGGCAAATTTGTAATGCATCCTCATTGACAGAACTTTGACGAAGGGTGAATTTATTACTAAGGTATAAATTTGTGATTTTTTGTATCACATAAATAAGTTTATGGTATATTGAACATACTTTGAGGTTCTTGGTGACTTTTGTCCCATTAAAAAAGAGACCACATTGCACTAGAGCTCGTATTTGTAGCAACAAGAGAAGACATTGACAATATCCACCGCACATCGTGATTTTCCCAAATTATTCCCGATAGATTAATCAGTTCAATTATTTATTCATTATTAATTATTTTAAAGGTAAAAAGTAATTGGCTGTGTGCTTGGTGTTGCTCACTAGACGCATTTTCCGAGCCATTGTAATCCCAAAGCAACCGGCGGTTATGTTGTTCTGTGCGTCTCTATCATATGCATGGTTGATGTTGCTATCGGTCCCATGTTCCACTGGAAAAATGCCAATGACATAAAACTCTTTCATCTATCATCAAAATCTCTAAACTTGTACCGATATGATAAAATATCCTCCATTTATTACCAAAAATCGTCATTTCATTTACTTTGACATCTATACCTCAAATTTTCTATCGTCTTACCAATATCCCAAATTTATTATCATATAATAAAATTTTGAATAATCGTGTCAGTGTTGACACATTTAAGAGGTATTTGATAGCCAATAAAAAAAAAAGAGTATTGAACCTATTAGACATAATTTAGAATTTTTAATGGCGATAACTTTTATTAAATTCCTGATATTCGTATTAATCGCAAGCCGTCGCTATCACGTAAGAAAAGGGCCATTTTGCCCTTCCGTTCGCTTCCCACCAACCGCTCCACGACTTCAATGCTGGAGTCGAATCATATCAAGTCAACCTCCATCGCTATTGATATTATGAGGGGGACTCTAAAAGTCCTCTCTGGACTGACTTAAGTGCTCGCAAACCATTCGCACTGCCTCCGGGAAGCTGCCATGGCAGTTTCCTTTGCAGTTTCCTCTGTTAAAACTTCCGAGTTGGTTCTTAAGACTTCCATATCAGTGGCACCTTCCTCTGCAGTTTCCTCTTTATAACTTCCGAGTTGGTTCTCAAAACTTCTCTATAACAGCTCTCACCCACTAGAGGAAGGGGCACGGCGATCTCTCACAGCACATTCATTTGTTAAGTTCGTGAGAAAGCAACTCAGGTTCGGTCTCTAGAGAGAAGGGAACAGGAAGGAAAATGGTGTTCAAGTTTGCCACCTTCGATCCCGCCCAAGATCCCAATGATTTCAACCCGGCTTTTCCACCTACTCCATCATCGTCACCCTCAGCAACATTCTGTCAACCATGCGAATACACCTACACGTTCACCAAAACCATAGTCAGCCGACTTGTTGCTGCCGGTGCTTCTCTTGTCTTAACAGCCCCCCCAGCTTCTGAATTTCACAAAGATGAGATTCGAGACCGACACGCAGAGACGCCATTTTGTAGTATCAATTTGGATGTCCATCCAGAATTTCACCAAAGACAGCTTAAAGAGTTTACTCTGAAGGAGTTGAAGGTGGCTACCCAAAATTTCAGCAACACGAAACTTTTAGGCAGAGGTGGATTCGGCATCGTCTATAAAGGTCAATTAGCTGATGGTTCCCTAGTGGCAATCAAAAGATGCAGTAGAGGCAACGCTCAAGGTGTAAGAGAGTTCGAAAGAGAAGTAATGGTTGGTAGCATCATACCTCCACGTCACAATCTGCTTCCCATGCTTGGATTTTGCAGAACATCGAAATGCAGGGACTTATTGCTCGTCTCCCCTTTGATGATCAATAAAAGTGTGGACTACTGCTTGAGAGCGCAGCCCAAGACACGAACCCCGCTGGACTGGCTTACCCGCAGAAAAATAGCCCTGGGAGCTGCGAGAGGGCTGTCCCTTCTGCATGATCTGAACATTTTGCACCTAGATATCAAACCTTCAAACATTATGTTGGATGAGGAATTTGAGCCTCACATTGGAGACTTTGGGTTGGTCAAGTTCACCGATCGCAGGCATTGTAGATACTTGGTGGATGGCATCGAGGAAGCACCTGTACTTCCGACGAATGAATCCGAAGCAGGATCTGTCAATGAAAATTCCTATTCCACGTATGTGATATGTGGCACAGATGGATATTTGGCGCCAGAATATGCGAAGAGGGGGAAATTCTCGGTGAAGACCGACGTCTATGCATTTGGGGTGGTCCTTCTGCAACTCGTGACAGGACAAAAAGCGCGTTTACCTGCAGCGCGTGCAAAGGAGCAAGAGATAATGTTACCCGATTGGGTAAAGGGGCTTCTGGAAGAGCGTCGTGTGGAGATTCTGGTCGATCCCCATCTGCAGTGCGAGCATGACCGCGGGGAGATAGAAAAAGTGATTAGGCTGGCTCTTTTGTGCACACATCCAGTCCCAAGAGAACGACCATCCGTGGCGGAAATAGTCCAAATACTTGAAGGCCATAGCATCGAGGAGAGATGGGAGGAGCATCGAGGAGAGATGGGAGGAGCATCGTCGCTCGAAGGAGTATCGGATATCATCATATCCACGTCGGCGTCGGCGTCGGGGTGGGGGCGATGGAAGCAACCAGCGGAGGCGGAGGGGAGAGAGAGGAGAACGCAGGTCTCGATCGAGAGAAAGTGAGAGAGAGAGAGAAAATCGCAGAAAATTCAACTGAGGAAAAAGAAATCTTTTGGGCGGGAGTCGTGATCTGGCTTTTCTTCTGCAGCCAGCCGAGCCGAGCCGAGCCGAGCTCGCCCCCTATTTTCTCGAGAGAGGAGAGAGACAGAAGTGGGAAGTGGACGACGTGGACTGACACCTGTCCAGGTGTCACGCTCTGAATGGTTCAGAGCACCGATTGCGTGGCACTTTGAGGGTACCCAATATTTTCTTAAGGTTGAGGAGTCTTTATGTACGTGGATCGATTTTCAAGGTGTCGGATGGGTAGGTGGATTGTCTTCTTTCTCCATGCTCCTTAATTTTGATCATGACCTTAATGCACGTCTTGATTTAAAAAAAAAAACAAATCTGAAGACGTGGATTGGATGAATTTGGCCGGCGAAATCGTGCCCCTATGGCCTCGTGCATAGACCTTGATCGTATTTTCGGAGTTAGGTGTGATTTGGACAAAATCACATGAAAATTTCAATCAAACTTTCTATCATTGTACGCCAGTCTCTTAATTTTTCATTGTAGTATCGTGTCTCGTAATAAATTCATTGCAAGCAAAAAAAAAAAAAAGTAGAAAAAAGGCCGCAAAGCTCTCATGACTTTTTGAGGATAGCACACATCCACACCCTTTCAAATCGTTATATGACTCTTATGTGATTGGGGAGGAAATCCAACTTACGCGAATTCTGCAAAAAATAAAACATGAGAAGCCATCTTTTTTTAATCGTTGTCATTGTTGTCGCAATCATTTTGGCAAAACAAGCCTATTTCATTTACAAGTCACTATTCCTGTGGCATGTAGAAAAAAACCTTGAACCCTTCAAAGGAACAATTTCAATAATTCTTATAACAATTAATGTACATGTAGAGAATATCACGAACCTTCAAAGAAAAAGTTTCGATGATTCTTATAACAATAGTAGACTAGAAGACACTACATTTGAAGGAAAAAAAAAATTACAGTTTCTATTCCTTAAAATTCAGGTGTGAAGTGCATGTGAATCGGAAAAGCGAAGGGACTGTCGTGCAGTGATTCCCTCGAAGTTAAAGATTCTTCACAAATTACCCCAAATTTCGAGAATGTTTTGCATGATTCATCCTTAAAGCTTTTGGCCTTTCTGATAACTTTTGTCATTTTTTATATTCGTTTTCTATAAAAATAGATCCTTGAAGGGATTAGGTGCACCCTATTTCATTCACCTGCTCCCACGTGCTTTTGACTTTTTCTTAGAGAAAATTTTTCCTCTGGTTCCTTTTTAATTTCCAATACACATATCATAATAATTAGAATAAAAGTTACCAAAAATCATGTATCATACATATTATAACATATTAACCTAAAATTTTCTTTTACAATACAAAAAAATTTGAAATTGTATCTATGTAACACATTTACCATCCGTTAAATTTCTGTGAATGAGAACTATTAAAATTCTGTTTATATTGACGAAATGTCAACATTGTTGATATAAGATTTGCATGGTTTAAGTGAAATGACGGAAGAGTTGTTAGACGGAACCTTGATGGAGGGTGAATGTGTCATATAGGTACAAATTTGGAATTTTTAATATTACAAGAAAAATTTAAGATAAATATGTCACGATGAACATAGAATTTGAGTTTTTTATGTCAGAAAAACATTTTAAGGTAAATGTGTTAGAGTGAGTATAGTTTAGGATTTTTTGTGACTTTACCATCTTTCAAATATTTCACCCATCTTGTGTTCGTCTCCCCACTCTCATTATTTCACTTATATTGCTCATTTTTCTCATTGCTTTTTTCTTTATTTTCTATGGTTATCAATATATATCCTCCACTTCAACTATGTGGTTTTTTCCTCATCCTTATTTTATTTTTGCTTTGTTGCTATGTGAAGAAATGACTCGAAGTCAAGACCATGCCCGCATAATTTTAAATCCATCGTGATTAATTGTAATCGTATTCCCAAAAAACTGACATGATGGACAAAATTCAGATTGTGGTTGGATTCAAACCATATATTTGAAAATTGAAACCTTATCTTTATAAACTACAATCAAAATCTAATATCTAACAAAAGAGGCTGGAAGGAGGGTCCTTTGAGACCTCGTTGGAGAGTGTGTTGAGGGTACAGAATGGATGAGAGCGAGGTTCTGACAACGTACTCCACTTTGTGCATTTTTCTCCCTTTCTTAACCCATTTTTTTTACTTCTTTTTTCTCGATTTTGCTCTCCATTTTAAAAATTAAAAATCATTATGCAAAGTATTTATAATATTTTTTTTTTGTAATTTATACAATTAGTATGCGTCAAGAAAATATGATGTTAAAAATTACAGAGTGTCAAAATATTCTTTAACTTCATTAGATTAATAGATGTCAATATCTTGTCTTATGACTCAAAACACTTTAGCAATGATTACATCCACAAATTGCCATGACATAAATTGCTAATCATCTACATTATACATATAAGTTTATCTAAACTTCCAATGATAATACAAAATATTTTCAACTTTTGTTTTTAGTGGGTCATAAATTAAGTGGCTGTGGAACTATCCATTTCAATTTGTATGCCCTTGGCTCTAGTCAGGCATGTGTTCTACGTAAATAGCGACTAACTAGTGTTGTTCTATTATTTAGTTTGGCATTAGTTTATGCATATCAAAATTTGAATGGAAAAGCATTCTATACATACTATAGACATAAATTAGCTATACCCATTATTTCATAATATAATTTACGCGGCATAAAGTGTATCTATGCCGTGGATGAAAGGATTATTAGGGGATGCTATAATATGTGACTTAGGCCATCCAAAATCCAAACACCAAAACAATAGGAAGTAAATTGAGCGAGCCTAATCAAGACATTGGGCGGTGCAACAATGGAATTCAACCATCGAAAATCATATGGATTTTCCTGTCTAATTCATTTCTCAAGACGGCTCTTGATAGACAAATTTCATTACTTATCATTGTATAGAACTCATTAATGATCACACAAACACCTAAAACAACAATTGTACACACTCTTGAAGATGAGCTCTATACCAAGAGCTTGAACCGGATATGAAACTTGTTCGTGATTGGCTTGCTTTGCTCGTGTTTCTTTTGTTTATCTTAACTTGAAGGCCTTAATTGCCAAATACAAGTTATTAGGGACCTAATGTTGGATTTTCTCTTATTAACCTTGCAGCATCCTTTTGCTCCATTCCAAACCCCCCCTCCCAAAAAAAGAAAAAGAAAAAAGGAAAAAAAAATAGTGACATAAATGATTCATGAATTTTGGTCTCTATACATTGTCTTATAGAACTTTAAATTCATTAAATGTATGGTATCTGAATTTTAGCATGACATTTAATATGATCTCTGAATTTTAAAACATTTTCATATAATTTCGGGATAACATTGAACATTTATCGAATTTATGAACAACATTAAATAAATTAAAAATCTAGAGACGAAATTACACATCGAGTCAAAGTTTATGGACTAATTATGCAAATTAAAATTTCAGAGGCAGCATTATATATTAAATTAAAGTCTAGGGATAATTTGTGTTATTGTCCCAAAAGATTTTTCATGGAGGAGGAATAAAATCGTCTTTGAAAGCCAACTTCAAGTTGGGGCCTCGATGGTGACCAATCGGGCCGAGCACATCATCTCGGGCTGGACGTCAAGCAGCAGTAGCCTTCATGAGTGTTAATAAATACTTTTCATAGGCATGACAGACCGTTGCAAAGCTGATATGAAGTAGAGAGTAACGTTTTTTTTGTTAGTTAAAAAACATTTTCATGTATACCTCGTATGCATTTTAATAATACATTGGACGAAATACTAAGGAAGAGTGGATTTGCCAGACGGGTAGAGGTGTCAACGGTTCGGTTTTTGGTTTTTAACATTTAGTTTTCGGTTTTTGCATTTATTTTTTTTTTGTTTATTTTTTCTGTTGTATATATTTTTCGTTTCAAAGAAATAAACTCTTATCGATTTGGTTAACCGATAATTTTTTTTTTTTTTGTTTTTAATGAGGATTGAACCGAAAAAATTAAATTTTTTGATTCGGTTCGATCTTTAGTTCAGTTTTTGACACCCTACTGACCGTTAGTAATTTAAAACCCTCTGTGAGATATTTACGGTAAATGCGTCATCAGATATTAATTTTTACGATATTTAATGGTATAATAATCTCTGAGATTTATTTAATCAATTCGGATTGGACCGGCAAAAAGTTTGCCTCGTAACGCGTCTCTAGCCAGTAAAAAGGGGCCAAACGGGCGCGTACCCATCACCGCCGGAATCGTCGCGTACGTTGACGAGGCGAGAGTGCGAATGATGCGTGTGCAGGCGGGCCACGATCGTTTCCCTCGTCCCCTTCGTTCAAATTCGAAACGACCGAACGAAGACGACGACGGCCACCCTCCTGCTGCGCCGCAGACTCTCTCTCTCTCTCTTTCTCTCTCTATCTCTTCTTTCCTCTCTCTCTCTTGCGGATGCTGATGTGCATTCGAGGCTAGGGTTTCGGAGCAACAGGTTCCGGCTTTGGCTTCTGGAAAATCTCCCGAGAGATCGAGTTTTTCTGCCCCGAGGGGGGGAGGGAGGAAGGGATGGGCTGCTTCTTCGCTTGCTTCCGCGTGAAGGAGGACGACGGCGATCGCGCTCGGCTCCCTCGCTCCATTCGCTACCAGAAACCCCGCGTAAGCTCTTGACGCCATTGTCCGATCGACGGAGTGAGGAGGAGGGAGGAAGTCTCTTCTTTCTTTTGATGCGTGATTCGTGCTTGGATGGAGCGCGTCGCTTGTGCGTAGTTCGTTCCGTGTTGTGAATAGTTTCGCGGAAGCGACGGGACCTTATTGCCGGCGGATGAGATTAGCGAATTCCGTGCCGTCGCGAGAGGATTTTGGAAGTGGACGAGCGGAAGCGAGGCTCTCCCGCCTCTTCTGCATTCGTGATTTTCTCAGAATACGTCGGCCGATTCGAGTAGTTCTTTGGGTTTTTTTTTTTTTCTCTTTCTCTCGTTTCGTTTATTTAATGTTTATTGTTGCTTTTGATTAGAATAGCTGGATGGACTGACTTATTCATCCCGTCGGGTCAAAATTCAGCTTCTGCAGTAGTCGTTGTTGGTTGTCGGTTTTATCAGGAATGCTGCTGGAGATAGTTAGCTCTCTGTGTGCTTTGGCATTTGTTATGCTTACTTGCCGCATTTTGGCGGCGACGGCAGGTTCTGTTTAAATGTAAGGCTCACTGCTGTCTTCTTTTTGTGCATTGCGCCCAGGAAGCTGTCGTTTCTCGGAACCCCTTAGCGGCTCTATTTCTGTCTGATGGTAAGTTTTCTCCTTTATAACGAACTTGTGAATCGATTCAAGGATGAAGTGGCAATCACTTTGCTTCTTTATTTGAATAAGGTAATGAGGATTCTCCTTGCAAGGACAATGAAAGTCTTGTTTATGGATCTCCACTCATCAGCAAGGAGCTCAGAGACGAGGTGTGCTTTTTCAGGATCTTCCATTTGGGTTTGCATATGTTCATCTGGAACTTCTAGCTAAGAAGGGGTCACTTGATATAACTAGAGAATTTTGGAGAAAAGGGTTGATTCGGAAACCGTATATATTAATTTTACACTGTTAAATAGCTGCCTGACTGTTGTCTGTAGTTACTGCGAAAGATGTAGCAAATGTCAATCTGCTTTGAAGCGCTAAGCTGTTAATGACTGCTTCACCCTGTAGCTCTGGAACTTCTGTCTTCCACTCTTTTTGCAGTCTTACTTCTTCGCAAAAGGGAATTGTAGTTTGGGTTTGGATGGAGTGGTTGTGGCTTTCTGCTTTTGCTTTTAACATTAGTGTTTGACTATCTCTGGCATTGATGACGTTAAATCTTTCAGAAGCACAAACATTAACATTTTGAGTCATCACAGATTATACAGATTGTAAAAAATTAATATATATGGTGAGAGGGCGGGAATAATCCAGTGGGGGTAGTAGGTGACATTGGGGTCTGTATGCATTGGAATTGTCAAATACATGATATGGTGGCCTTCATATCTCCATAAGCCACACCACTTTGTCCCTTTTGTGCGTATTTTTTTGTCAAATAAGATTAGTGTCAAAATTCATTTCCTGCTGAGAGGAGATTTTGCTTGAGTTCAAAGCTCACAAGATTATATACACATCGGATGATGTATGGTATAACTTTTATCTAAAAGAAACATTTCTCAAATTTGTAGAGAAATTCTTTGGAACCATTTAGAGTTTCTGGATGAAGTAGAGTAGGTTATTGAGACATGCAGTTATCATCTCCCGGGCCTTGGACTTGGCATACTTTTGCCAGACAAAGTAACTTACTGAAGTGAGAAGAGGACCATGCATTTTTCAACAGGGTCTTGCAGTTACATGCCTTAGCCTTCCACTTCTAGTGGGAATCTGTCTCTTCTTTTTCATTGAATCAAGTTTTAGACTGGTTCAAGTTTACTTTGTCTCAGGACTGACATATCTTTGGGTTTCTGACATAAAATGTTTAGTGAGTGAGGATCATTAACTAGATTAAGAAGGTTTTCTTTTTCTTTTTTGACTCAAGCTTAAGAAGGTTGGTAGGCAATTTGTTGGGATCATGTTTCTTGCAGGCAGAGCCAATTAATTCTTGGAATATTGTTTATTGTAGTTGCTGTGTTTGTAATTACTTGAAAAGAAGGTATGTTTATTTCGTAGAGGATGCAGTCTCCAATGTTAAGATCATTCATATTTTCATATTTTCATATTTTAGAATTCCTAGTCTTGATATTCGACAGTCTGTAGGTTCCGTGACATTCACTTTTCTCTTTAACAGGGTAAGTTCCTTAAAGCATGTGGAACGTTACAGGAAACCCCTAATGAAATTCGGAAAGCATCTAGCCGGCCAATGGCTTCACCAAATAAGGGTAGAGATTCTGAAAATTCAAAATTTCACTCGTGGCTTCCAGTATCATCCATTGAGAGGCTTCAGCTAGAGCTAAATAAACAACATGAGTTGTCCCCAAGACCTCTAAAACTTTCTGACAAGTGGGGAAAAGGTTCAAATTCTGATGAGCATACAGCTAGCAGGTTAGATGCTATATAAAGAATTTGACCATGATATGTTTGATAATCAGATCAGGACTCAGTATTCAGGGAAAATAAGAAATTATTTGTTTCTGCTATTGCAGCTGTATATTAGATGAGCAGAACGTGGGAACTTCTTCCATTAGCTCCAGTGAGGGCAGTTGGGCATTCAATGTCAAAACAACTGGCGAGCATCATAAGAGACAGAACGATAGTATCGCAACTGCACTTTCACCCTCCAAATCCACTGTGAATGCTAAGTGTAGGAACAAGTTGGTGCGTTTTGAATGTGACGTTGATGGGTCTTCGTCCAGAGATTCAACATCTGAAATTGCAAGCCGGAGTTTTGAAGAATCTGAATCACCTAATGTTCAGAATAACTCAAATGCTGGGCCTCATCCAACACCAATGAGGCTAACAGAGGAAATGCAGACTCCTGGAACCGTTTTTCCTGCATACATGGAGAAATTATCGCCTCAAAAGGCACGTATTAGGTCAGAGTATGTGTATTCAGTTCTAAATCCTGTACAGAGCGTCTCACAGTGGAAGTCACTAATGGATGGGGAGTCTAATTGTAATCTACTTTTAGAAAAGTTGGAGGACTCTTCTGAGCAACCTGGAAGCACGAGAAAAAATCTGAAATGCACATTGAAGAAACTTCAGCAAGAAAAGAATCAAAAGTGGAAACAAGCTTATCTTCCTGGTTGAAACCACCTCAGAACAAATGGGATGACAATGATCACAAATTTAGGGCTGTAGCTACCAGAAAATCCCAATTTCATGGTACTCCTAGTGATAGGCCAATCATTGGTCTTGTCGCAGCACATTGGAATGAAAATGAAACTCAAACCTTGCCAAAGTGGTGGGATGGTAATGGGATCCCTAATTCAACTAACAAGTATAAGGAGGTATCTCTTTATGGCCTGTCTGTTCTTTTGTGACTCTAATTCAAAAGTTTTCCTTGAGACAACCAGTCTGTTTTTCTTCCCCCAGGATCAAAAGGTGAGTTGGCATGCGACGCCATTTGAGGAAAGGTTGGAGAAGGCATTGTCTGAAGAAAGTTCTCTCTCTCAAAGGTATTGACACATTGAATTGTCTTGGCACGGTGATATTTTGAAAACTGGCAGGTCATTACGTGTATTTGCTTAAGTAGTGACTCCTGACTGAGAAATTGAAACTGCATTTGTGCACCCTTACCTTGAAAGCTCTGTAAAAGAGGTACAAGAGGGATAAGGATAGCAAACGAGGTCAGAATCATAGACTGGAAGAAACTTGCAATGCTCTGGGTTCTGGTCTTGTCTCTGATGGCAACATGTGTGGTAGACATGTAGCCTGTTCTGCTTTTGGCAATTTGATTTGGATTTGGTGAAATATAAACACCAAGATGAATATTTTGGTCTAGAAATCAACTGCAGAAATATGTTTTCGAACTGCATTAAGCATCGAGTTTCAATTTTATTTGTTCTGCTGATAATTCATGTACCTGCTATTTTCTCCTAGAAAGTTTGCTTGCGAAGGACTTGACTTGCATTGCATACCCATTTCTGCTTGTGCTTTTGTTTGCTTTTCTTGTAGAATATTTGAACCTTATTTTCATGTTAATTGGCCTCCAGGAAGCAACCTCAAGGAATGCCATTAACTTTTGAAAGGGATGAGGAAAGTGACACTGCTCTATCTCATTTTCGAAATTCAGTCCACTCCGAGTCTGTTGTGTCATTCTAGCTTATCATTTGGCTATGCACCTATGCTTAACTTGTGCGTGTAATTATTGTGGTGAACATATCAAGAAGAGTAAAGGTATGAAATTTACATCAAAGCTTGACAGGGCAACCGTCTTTGTGATTTCTGAAGGCATCTTTGCTTTCAGCCATTTGGGTGCTAGATGGATAGCTGCTTGCATTGTACCCAGGTGATGGAAATTGTCTGGTCGTAGGAAATCCTGAATCTTTGCATGGGTCTATTTCTGCTTGATCAGCCATGCAAAGGGTTGCTTATTCATCGGCCTGTACCATTGCTGAAGGACTGTGATACATGGATATGTTACGTGTTTAATGGATATTCCTCAGGATGATGGTGAATATACCGTTTTGTTTGCTCATGGTTTCCATCTTGTCTGGACAACAGATTACTCTTTTTACTCCCTCGTGTCTTCATGGCTTATCTCATCAAAGTCGGTAAATCCTGAGCTTTTAGTACCATGCTCCATGGTTCATAACACTATTTCAACAGCATTTGGCAGATATAGAACCTTTAAGTGTATTGAGGTAGCGACTGTAACATGTACTTGTCCAGTTTTGTGGCGACTACGTTTCTTAGGTACAAACGAATAAACAATTGAAAGACAATCGATGCATTGCAGGTGGGTATCGTGTTAATAGAAGAACACTTGCTTTAGTTGATAGATAAAATGAGGTTTGAACTTGCTTTGATACCATTATCAATCTTAAAGCTTAAGCCATCAAGTTATAAATGTCCTGTGTCCACACATATCAGACTCATTTGTCCCATACCTGAGCAATGCAAGTCTCATTACAAGCTATGCTCGATTTTCATAGTAGGTCTCATTTGTCCCATACCTGAGCAATGCAAGTCTCATTATAAGCTATACTCGATTTTCATTTTAAGTCATTGCGTGTTTGCCTATCCAGCTCTAAAGAATTTTCTCCCTTGTGTTAAAAGTAAAACCGCCAAATGCACGGTGTAGCGTCATGTGTTGAAGAGACGATAGACGTATCCACCGTTGCATGGATCAGTAATATCAAGAGAAAATTCCTCAGCTGCGATACGATCTGTGCGTTAGCTATAACTCGTGTAGCATCTATTTTTGGGCCCCCTTTCTGAATGAGAAACGAATAGCACATGGGCTTACTCTTTTCGCATTCTGGCTTGTCCCGCCTTAACAAAAGTCAAGTCACGGGAAAAAAAAATTGTCTCTTTCATTGGCAAGTACATAAAAAGCGCTAAGAGCTTTGTTCAAATGTGTACGTAATAATTAAAGCATCAGATTCCTTCCGGCAGTGCAGGTTTTTCCAATGATGGAAGCGCGTTTTCTCTCTACTTTCACACAGTTGCGTCCTCCTCCGGCAAGAAAGGAACGCAAGTTATGGCTGCTGGAGCAGCCCTATTTGAAATCTCGTGAGTTTTGTTGCGTTAATGAACATGTAGGTCAAAAAACATCAGTTAAAGCCCCCGTTCCAATTCATACTAAGCTGAACAGAAATTATTTGACCCGTAAGTATGGCTGTGATCACTATGTGTGCCGCGCGTGTTACCTTTTCTAGAAATTCAAACTATGAAGGACACGAATTAACATTCAATGAATTCATGTCTCGTGGGTATTTCTCGAAGCTCACCCTCGCCCACAAGATGGCCCGTGCTTGAGATAGATAGGATGTGGACATGACCATACTGACAAAGCCGGATGGGAAAGACCAGATAAAGATGAGAGGTCGAGCTGGCGATTTGTACTGTAATGCCATGCTAGGCGAACCGTTTGTCGGACCATACTGATACGAAAAATTCATTAAGATGGCAGAATCTTTAGACATATCCCGCGATCATTGGTGTTTGGCTTAAATAATTCATACTGCTCATTAGTTAGAAGGCCCAACATAAAACTCGAGCTATTAAGTGGAAGGACGGTACATATATATTTCTAAAGTCCGATGATGTAATATAGAAGTCAGCCCTCCTAGATTTTGGTTGTTGGGTCATTAGAAATTCGGGGTTCATGCACATGGTTAGGTATACCATGTATATGAACGTTGAATTTTATGTTAGTTCCGTTTCCGATGATTAGAATTATGGAAAAGTGTTAAAAAAAGTCCTAAACCTTTTCCATTTGTGCCAATTTAGTCATAAACCTTTTTTTTTTTGTGTCAATTTAGTATTAAACCTTTTTACGTTGTGTCAATTTAGTTATTTTCAGCCAATTTTGGCTAGATTTTACTTACGGACGCTTGGCCGACGCGTAGACAACTTTTAATAATATTTTAATTTTTTTGATTTTTTTTCTTTTGCTTTTATCTTTTTTTTTTCCTTCTCCTCCTCTTTCCTCTAGCCGATCGCGGACCTCGCCTATCGACCAGAGGCGACGGTCGGCGAGGTCGAGGTCGACCTCACCAGCCACCTCGTCAGTGGCCGTGAGGCCGCCCTCGAGGCCTGGGCAGCAAGGTCGCCCTTGAGGCTAGGGCGGCGAGGGTGAGCCCCGCCAGCCCAGCGCGAGGCCACCCTCGCGGCCTCAAGCTGGCCTCGCGCTGGGCTGGCAGGGCTCGCCCTCACTGGCCATGGGCAAGGCCGCCCCTCGCAGCCATTGGTGAGGTGGCCGACGAGGTTGAGGCCGTCGCCTCTGGTCGACCTCGTCGGCCGTCACCTCTAGCCGGTTGCCAAGATCCGGCGATCGGCTGGAGAAAGGAGGAGGAAAAGAAAAAAGAAAAAAAAAAAAATTTAAAAATATTAAAATATTATTAAAAGTTGTATATGTTAGCGCTAATCGAGCTATGTCAGCCGGCCGGCGTCCAAAATCTGACCAAAATTTGTCGGAAAGAACTGAATTGGCATAATGTAAAAATATTTAGGACTAAATTGATATTAAAAAAGATTTATGACTTTTTTTAACACTTTTCCCACTTTTCCCATTAGAATTACCATACGTGTAACATTATTATAAAGACGCTTTATGGCTGAAGACAATGAACTAAAGCTGATTAAATCACAGTTAAGTTCAGGTGCGAAGGGAAAGAACTCCCTCGGCACGAACCACTGCTCTCTCTGGTCAAAAGGGTTACTTTCTTTAATCAAATGTATTAGGACTGCAGCATTGATCAGGTCACAATTAGCTGTAATCATCCAGAAAAGTACCACGAAGAAAATAGAGGTGTTGAGGTACTGTGTGCTTCTTTTAGCCAAGGGTTTTCCCGGTTGATGACCCGAGGAAATTGACTTTGCTTTGAGAGGGGATGCGGTTCATAAGATTGAGACGGGTTCGATAAAGAGGGATGGCCTCTGTTTTCAATGGATGGTTACGCTCGCATGCTGATTTTAGGGTCTTGACCATGTAGTGATAGCAACTCTTGTCGATATGTCCATTAACATTCAATCACACGAAAAGACTTTGGGGGCAGATGATAATTGCATACACGAATCAATAATCACACACAATGTCCCGATTAAAATGTTTATGTTCATAGAAGCAGCGTGAGAGATAAGAAAAGACAATGTTGATTAGCGAAATGCTCAGCCCTCAACATGTTAGGATAATCATCATAAGAGAGCGATTCAAGTGATTGTTTGAGTTACTCACCAACATTTTTAAGTTTTCCCAACTTCTTGTCATTTACAAAATTTATTTGCAATTCTTTGTTACACCTTAAAGTCACCAACTCCTTTCAGTAATTACCAATTTTAATTAGACTAAATCATCGACCTTTTTCCAATTAAGCCACCAACTAGTTTTGGGATGCCAACCTTTATTTGAGTTACTCACTAAGCTTTTTTTTTTTTTTTTTGATGGGACTATAGAATGAAATTACCAAATCTAGTTGGTAGTTTAATATGGAAAAAGTGGGTAAGTCACTCAAATAAAGATTCATAAATTCATGTAAGAGCCAATTAATGGGAGAAGTGTTAAAAAAGTCCTAAACCTTTTGTATTTGTGCCAACTTAGTCATAAACATTTTTTTGTGCCAATTTAGTCATAAACTTTTTTACATTGTGCCAATTTAGTCATTTTCAATTTTGGCCTGATTTTGCTTGACTAGACGTTGGCCGGTATTGACGTAGATCATCGACGTTGATGTTAACAACTTTTAGTAATATTTTTTTATTTTTATTTTTATTTTTATTTTTTCTTTATTTTTTTTTACTTCTCCTCCTCCTTCCTCCTTCCTCCAGTTGGTCGTCGGACCTCGGTGACCGGTCAAAGGCGATGGCCATCAAGGTCAAGGTCGACCTTGTCGGCCACTTCACCAGTGGCTGTGAGGGCGAGCCTCACTAGCCCAGCGCGAGGCCAGCTCGAGGCCGCGAGGGCGGCCTCGCGTCGGGCTGGCAGGGTCACCCTTGCCGCCTAGGCCTCGAGGGCGGCCTCGCACTGGGCGGGTGAGGCTTGCCCTCATTGGATTTGGTGAGGGTCGAGCCTCGCCTATGGTAGCGTCGGGTGGGCAAGCCTCGCCGGCCATGGGCGAGGCTTGAGCCTCGCCACCCAGCGTGAGGCCGCCCTCATGGTCACCGGCGAGGCCGAGTCGACCTCGCCAGCCGTAGCCTCTAGTCGGTCGCCGAGGTCCGGTGACCGGCTAGAGGAAGGAGAAGGAGGAGGAGAAAGAAAAAGAAAAAGAAAAAAGAAAAAAAGAAAAAAAGAAAATTTTTTTAAAATATTATCAAAAGTTGTCCACGTCGCGTTGATGAGGCCACGTTAGCCGGCCGGTGTCCAGTAACAACAAAATCCGGCCAAAATTAGCCGGAAAGAACTAAATTGGCACAACGTAAAAAGATTTAGGACTAAATTGGCACAAAAAAAAAAGGTTTATGATTAAATTGACACAAATACAAAAAGAATTGGTAAGTTACAGACAAGTTATCCATAAATCTAGTGACCGGTAATTTTCCTGTCAACTACCTTTTTAACTTATCAACTCTTTTACAATTCTACAAGTGAGGAAAAGTTGATCATAAACGAAATAGTAGAATTTTCCATTCTCATATAGCATGTTACAAGAACAGTGCCTGCCCCAGGTGTACCTTGCAAGAAAAAAGATGTGTTATACACTCATTTTCTGAACACGGTGTATAAAATAAATGACGGTGCAGAAATTGCATAAGAATGTCTTCTAGTGTCATGGACTTTCAATGTACGATTGACATGGCTTAGTAGAAATGATTATAGATAATACTCACTCCAAAGGTTTAACATCTTTTCTTTTGTTTTTTTTTTTTTAATTTTGTTAGAGAACTCAGCAACAAGTTTCCTGTAAAGTAACTGAGTTGATAGAGATGCTGGGGCCTTTTATATCTCGTAAGTCATCAAACCTCATCATCCGGCTCAGACTAACGTCTGGTATGGTTCCATGACTGCATCGTTTGCTCGTCAAGATAGAGAATCTTGCGCTTACGGCCATCAAATGGAATCTGATCTAACATGCATGATTTCTTTCTTTGACTTATATCAGAGAGAGAGGGAGAGATGTGTAAAATTATATTGTCTTAATGATATGTGATTTGAGCCAAACCCTCTTAAGAAATCAATTCAAAAGGTTGGGTTCCTTTTAGACACATTGGAGGTCTCCTGCAAATTAAATAATCCAAAAGACATTCATAAAAGGGGTGTGATCCTGTTATGGATATGTTACCTTATTCGTTTCTAATTACATCACAGTAAAAAATTCTCAGCAACTTCCAGGATTTGATTTCAAAAATATCATGTTAAACGACAGCATGACCTGAAAATTCCAATACAGAAAATTTAAAAATCAAAAGATGTTACGGTTGGAGAGGAGTACATTCCTGTTGGAGCCAGAATAGACAAGTTTTCACAAGTTTGCTGCGAGGGGCATTAGAGAAAACCGAGGGTTTCTATTGCCTGGTTTGTCAGGCAAGGAAAGAAGGTTCTAAATAGACTTTTGGGGTGTCTCTGGAGCCAAAAGTTTTGAGGACTTGACCCATAACAAAAATATCAATCGAGGACTTAAGACTTTTTCCATCAAATCTTTCTTTTTTTGGGGCATAGTCGTCCTCCGAACAAAATATAGTATTTTTCTATCCTCTCTCCATTGACTTGAAACCTAATCTCGCCCTTCATTATCGTTGCTGCGTCTGTCTCTCTGTCTCTCTCCCTCTTGGGCGTACCCATTGTTTTTCCGTCCCACGGACCACGTACAAAAGCTCAGTATGGGGAGAACTGTCCTCATAATTCTATGCATATGCCAGGAAAAATATGTATCTGGGCCTCACACCATTATTCGATCGATGTGGACACAGCGTGCGAAAGAGACGTGTCGATTATGACTCTATGGTGTTAATGTTCTGGGTGTCCGCATAAGGGTCCTGAACAGCGCATCCGCTGGTGTTTCTCCATGAAGAACTCCGCTGTCAGATACAAGACGTGTGCATCTGCAGGAGTTCATGATCAAAGCAATTAACACTAGATCGTTTTCCAAATATACACAACGAATCCACGTACTAGTTTGACGAAGTGATCAAGACTTTATAACTCAAAATATGAACGATACAGTATCGGGCAACGATGTCGTGCGGGTTGCATTCCCATCATACAGTAAGGGACACGGAGCGCATCCAAATGGATGCCTATGGTTGAGAGATATATGCAGAAAGGCGTGGTCTTCACCAAGATTTTTTTCCAAGAAATGTGTTTTATCTCGAGCAGCTGTGATTGTTGACCTAGCCCTATTCTTCGGTTAAAACCCAACAACATTAATTCGTGATTCATGATGCTGGGTCAACCCTGATGAGGACTTAGGCATGCCTGGGGACCAGTGCCCAGAACGAGTCGTCCTCGTTAGAAGGATCTTACTTATGTATACAACCTTAATCAGAATGATATAGCTAGTACACATACATCTGTGATTGATCAGCTGATCAATTGCAGTCTCTCCTACAGACACTAAAATATACTTTTCAAATCGTGTGTAAGTTGAAACTTAAATTATTGCTTGGGTTCAAGAGAAATCAGCTGCATCACAACGCAAAGGAAGTCCTAGAAATCGAAAGCTTGCCAAGTTATATGGAATCTGACTCATGAAAGGTACTCTGACTAAACTTATGAGTTAGGTAAAATCCAAATAATGATCTGAGCAGGTAATTCGAATATGAAATTACTTAATAATTTATAGCACGATAAATTGAATTTATGATGTGCGCTTCGCTCACATACTCGTTGATTTTTCAATCGCTAAGTCAATCGTATTGTCATGCATGGTCAGGCCTTCGTTCGGTCTCTCTCTGCTGCGGGAGTTGGTATGGCAGCGTCGTGCTCATTGGCTCTCAGGACACTTGAGATGGAAAAAAATCGCATTTTCAGATGGGTGATTGGCCGATTGTACGATTGTACGATTGTCCTAGATAGATTGCGACAGATCATGACTTGGTTATGCTTCTCACTCCGCACGCCGCTCGGAATTGTGTTGCATACTCAGAAAATTCTGTGCACAGGATCTACCCATAATCTCCTCGTTCATTTTCTATCCTTGCGATAAGTTTGATAAGTTCGAAAAATCAAGTCCTCAAAGGTTATCTATATTCGGGCCGTACTTTTGTATTTTGGCAAGAATTCAACTTATAATTCTTAAATTTCATCAAAAGCAACCTTCTAGAAATGATGTTGTGAATAACATGACATCTAGGCGTAAGTTGATATAGAAAGTTTGATTGCTTTACGTGTCAATTTCACGTATAATATAGACAAAAGACGTTCGATTTGACTAATGTGGCAGCATAACTTTCAAGGATTGGTTTAATGATCAAATGACGGGTATCTTACGCCTGAATAAGCATGTATCTTGAGTTTAGTTCTATTTGGCTGTATATCGGTTTGTCAAATAATAGTAATTCAAAGATGCAAAATAGGGGGCCACTAGAAACCTAAACACGTGCAAGTACAAACATAATCCACAGTGATTTTGAATTGTCTTCTTCTATCCAAAGAATATTACGACATTAAGCAAGCATACGAAATTTTATCAATATATTAACCAAACATTTGGAGAAGTAAGCACATGACGTTGCAAATTCCGAGTCAAATGAAGAAAACTCACCAAGCTAGTCTACTTAGATTAGAGCGTTTTGAACATCTTTTTCGTTCTTTCTTTTTTAATTTTTTTATGTGGGTGTGGAATTTCATTTCAGAAGCGACGTGATTAGTGTTTCCTCTAGATCTAGTCTGATTAAACGAGGTAAAATAATCATGTTACGAAAGCTTAATCGTCAGATATGTTAAACCAACAGAGAGAGCTTCCCCCACCCCCCCCCCCTTTTTCTCTCTCCCCTCCTTTGAAACTGTCCAAATGAAAAGGACAAAAACAAGTGGAACTCAGCCTGAATAAGTCAAACGATCAGGGCCGCTCAGGTTGACTTTACCCAGTTGATTTACGCAATGAACGATAATATCTCCAAGAAATTCAAGAAATATCCCTTTGCATCAGGTTTTTCACCAGACATACACGATCTTGAAGTGAACATGTTGATAGAGTTACTATCTAGCACGCGGTAGGTGGTCCTAAATTTCATTTGGTAGATCAATCACGAAATAAGCAAAAACAAATGATTCACCGTATTTCGTTTACTTAAAAAGTCATAGCTTTATGAATAATAAACTTGCCTTACTGTGATTAATCGTGCTTATCACATCAGTAGTAGCATGGCTTTCTATTTTATTCTCTCTCTTGCCTTCGACTATTTTTGACGGAACAAGGATCACATTAGTAATTTCTTTATTCAAGTTTTAAGCAATATATAGATAATTATTGAGAACTATTCAACGAATTGGGACAAGTTAAAATTAAGAGAGACGACGCGAGTCTAGAACATGTATTTATGAGATACAGAGAAATAATACAACATGTTACTTTAACCAGTCATCGGGTAGATCACTTCATCACGTCAGCAGTAGAATAAGCCTAGCCAACTGATTTTCTTTTCTTTTGGAAATGAAGAACTTTCTCTTGGGCGATGGCGACTCCATGATCATTTAATGGTTTATATTAAAAATCAAAGTCCGTTCTTGACCGAAGACAAACCACATGATCTCTCTCGTATGCAAAAATCCTCATCTCCCAAACGCCCTATAAGAAGCTCCTGCTTCGAGACCTGTATGATGAGTCAGTGCACTCCGAAGAGACAACAAAGAATACTAGAGAAAGAATTAAGGGAGAGGGAGATTGATATGGAGATTATGCAAAAAAAGAGCATAAGTGAGTGCAATGGAGAGAGATTATGGAGGATGAAGATGGAGGCGGGACGGCCCTTCCAGGGTTCCGGTTTCACCCAACGGACGAAGAGCTCGTGGCGTTTTACCTCAAGAGGAAAGTGGAGAAGAAGCCGCTCAGCATCGAGCTCATCAAGCATGTCGATATCTACAAGTACGACCCTTGGGATCTTCCAAGTAAGTTTCTTTTTCACATTCATTCGTTTTCTTCTTTATACAGTTTGTGTGTTTCATCCTGAATTGATCAGAAAAATCATCTTTCTAATCATATCATCAACGACCTTAATATGTCGTATCTTGATTTTCTCCAGTAACCCTACAGCTCATCGTATGTACCCTTTAAGTGAATTGACCCAAGAAAGTAGAGTTAGAGAATAGATCAAAAGAAGAAATTTTTTTGGTTTCGATATGCATAGATGAGCACATGTCAGTTGGTCAGTTTGAGCTGAGAATCTGTCTGAACAACCGAAGGATTAGTATTCATTAGATTACCTTATGATAGAGGTGTTTTCATCATGAAAGCTAGCTACTTGTTTAGCCGGCAACGATGGACGACACACAAGATGGTCAGAAGAATTCTGTTAATACTTGCTTTCTCAGCAGAAGAAGAGAACTGGTTTTTAAATACGTGAAAAGTTACGGGATCACTATCTATATCCATGTATATGTATATTAGCCATTTCCTAGAGGTTTGATCATCAGTTGGTTCTTCTCAGACAGATCCCTCCCTACCCAATACGTAATAACCTTGACGAAACTGTGAATAGCAAGTGAAAGAACCACAGTATGATCACTAAACACCTCGGACTTTTTTCTTCCAATTGCAGTGCACTTGTATGTCCTCCAATATCAAAAAGGTCGAGAAATATATCTCCTGCACTAGATCGAGAAAATTATTACCTTATTCGGCTGCTCGAGTTACATAAGTCCTCTAAGATTTGGAAAACGAAAATTTCTGGAGCCGAATGAACAGTATCTTGGTGCTGTTGTGAAAAGCAGGAAGTTAAATCGCCTGATAAAATGAAAAGCTATATGGTCTCCTTCTCTTCGAATGATGATTATTGCCGGTAAACAAGAAAATGGGACTTCTTTTCTATTTTCACAGTGAAAAATACATACGTACGCATGTATATATGTATATTTAGAGCTCTACCTAATACTGAGCGTGAGAACTATATTGATAGTTTCAAACTTGTATATCACTAAAGTTCACGATCATATTGTGAAAACTTTGAAGAAGTAAGCACCGTTGGGGAGAAGGAATGGTACTTCTTCTGCATGAGAGGGAGAAAGTACAGGAACAGCATAAGGCCCAACCGAGTCACAGGGTCCGGGTTTTGGAAAGCCACCGGCATCGACAAGCAGATACAAGCGGCCAAAGAGCCCACGACTGCATCGGCCTCAAGAAGTCCTTGGTCTACTACTGCGGAAGCGCCGGAAAAGGCACGAAGACCGACTGGATGATGCACGAGTTCCGGCTCCGCCATCAGGGAAAACCGCCCATGATAGTCTCCCCTCAGACAAGAGCATTGCTCAAGAAGCGGTAAGAATTCTCACTTCATCCATTTTCACGGTGGTGTTGCTCGACATTCTAGATTATGTCTACGAGAGTTTTGCAAAGATGATCTACGCTATTGCATGGGAATGATGAGGAGAAACATGATCATCATTTATTTTCTATCCAATGTTGCTGCTCTTTTTCATCAGATTTTTCGTGCTAAGTGTTTCTGGGTATTTCTTTTTCTCTCTTCTTTTTAAGTCTTTAGCTCACTTCTGTAAGAATGCTCAAATCAATAACAACCTGTTCCTAAATTCCACCTTAGACAGCGCCATGAGATTTATCAAATAAACAGCAATCTTCCTTGTACACTCTAGATGAATGTCAAACGTTATCAGATTGAAAGGTTGTCCTCTTGCTCTTTTTCTAATCGATAAATTGGTCAAAGATATCATGGCATGTATTGTGAACGGGTCTTCTCCAGAATAATATATTCCATGGATCGGCATACAATCTTGAAATTTCTAAAATGAGTTCATACACCATCTTACGAAAATTTGATATTCATGTTCTTACTGTGTCTGACTTTCGATACCCCACCAAAAAAAAAAAAAAACTCTTAATTTGGTTTTCCTTCTTTGGTGGGCTTCATAGGAGGTCTGGACGCTATGCAGGATTTTCAAGAGAATCCCATCACACAGAAAGTACACGCCGAACTTGAAAGAGCACAACACCACCCTCAAGCAGAACCCGACTGACTCAAGCTCTATAACAAGCAGCTTCGAAACTGAATCAGCCGAGCAGTACGTGAGCTTCGGGGATTCGGCCGTCGTCACCCACAATGAGATGAAGCCGGTCATCCTGGACCGTTTTGACGACCGGAACTACCTGCTCTTTACTCAATTGAACTCAATATCTCAGGCGCCCTTAGCAGCACCGGGCTACTCCGGACTCTGGAATCTGCATGGAGAGGACCTTCTCATGCACGGGAACTGCTGGGACGAGCTAAGGTCAGTAGTCGAGCGAGTCGCCATCGATCCTTGCCAAGCTTTCGATGGGAGATAAATGCGAAAATAACATCTCTTCATCAATCGAGCTCGTACGCCCTTCTCTCGGGAGAGGCGGCATCATATATATCTCTGAATCTGCCAAATAAAAAAAGGCTTCCGTTAGGCGGCCTTGATAAGTAGGCATACACTGTGTAAAGGTTCTAAATCATGGATAAGTAGGCATACACTGTGTAAAGGTTCTAAATCATGGATAAGTAGGCATACACTGTGTAAAGGTTCTAACTTCCTCACAACATAGAGCCACGATTGATCTGTATTGTTTGATGTGTCTGTAGATAGGAGGGAACGAACTTGTACTGATCAAAGTTTCTAGTTTACAGCGTTATTCGATTGATGGCTCTTTAAGTTTCGCATTTTCAATTATGAAATTTAGCCGCTTCATTTCATATGTTATGAGAGAGAGAGAGAGAGATTAATAGACTCGATCGATTTCGTCTCGATACAAAGGACACGCTATTCTACATCGTTCTTCGCATTGGGTGGCTGAGACTCGGTACGAAGGAAAAAGTCACAAAGCAAATATCGAGAAAATAACCTCAGCTGCCGACGCAACAAGAGAGAACCACTCATACAGGTGCGAACTGAACCTCAGTCAATCGAATGCTTTCTATCTTCCTTCACTAGAAAAATGTCACAGCTATTTGGCAGACCCCTTGACTTGGGTAACCCTCTCTCATTTGCTTGAATTATTGTTCATTGAACTTGCTCGATACCGATGTCTAAGCAATACAGCACAAGTCACCAAACATTTGCCGAAAGTCATGGCAAGCAAGGGCCCTACACGCTTACAGCAGCGGTTCTTCTGTAATTATCCTGTTCACATTCAGAAAAGCAAGTCCTGTTGCGCTTGGCTATCCAACACTAAAGTGACTAAACAAGCACATATTTCTCCCAGCTGACGTTTGGCGTTCTCCGCAGATCTAATCTCTCCTGCAAGAAGCGCTGCCGACATCAGGCGAGGTGGGGGGTTGTCGTGAGACGGACATTGTATGGGTTTCTAGCCTTTAAGTATCCTTTCTACTTTCAGATGATCAACAAACGGGGTTGTCTGCTAACGATGTTGTCATGAGATAGACAACATTGTCGAGAAACTGGAACCCCAGCAAAAGCCGAAGTTGCTCTAACGAATACCGTCATGATCATGAAGAAGGGTAGCCTAGCGATGAAGGCAGGAAAAGTACAAAAAAAGTTCTATACCTATCGCATTGATATCAATTTAGTTCTAAACTTTTCAATTATACTGATGTAGTCCCAAATATTTTCATATTAGTACAAATTCAATTCATTCGACTAATTTAAGTTGAAAATTACTGACATGAACACCAACTGTTTTACATAACATGACCACGGCTGTCGATTAGCCATAGGCAAGGGCTGGCGAGGGCATCACGACTCTCCCTAGATCTGGCAAGGGCATGAACCCCACGGCCTAGGTGAGGGGGACCCTCGCCGGATCTGGCAATGGCTCAACCCTAGCTAGACTTGACCGGGGTGGCAAGGGTCAACTCTTACTAGATCCGATGAGAGCCGCCCTCGCCCAGCCTAGGCGACAAGGGCCGAGCCCTTGCCAGATTTGACAAGGGCCCCCCTCACCCAAGCGACAAGGGTTGAGCCCTTGCCAGATTTGATGAGGGCCCCTCTCACCCAGGCCACGAGGGTCACGTCCTTACCAAATTCAGCGAGGGCCGCAACGCCCTTGCCAACTCTTGCCTATGGTTGGTCACTAGTCATAGTTGGTACTGACCACAATCCAAAGGAGAAAAATAGGAAAAAAAAATCAAAAATCAAAAAAATATTTTAAAAATATTTAAAATTATTTATATTAGTACCGATCATATTACATAGGAAGGCCGGTATTCACGTTAGTAATTTTCAACTTACATTGGCTGAATGGACTAAATTGATATCAATATGAAAAAATTTAAGATTAAATTGATTTAATTGAAAAATTTAGGATTGAATTGATACTAATATAATAGGTTTAAGATTTTTTTTTATTACTTTTCCTCGATAAAGGGATAAAGGGCTGACTTTGAATAACTTGACGTGGTAATGTGGGCCGACTCTTGAATAACTTGATGTGGTAAAGTGTTTCGTTGAATCACCATCAGGCGACATAGCTAACGTAATTTGCGCAAACATTGAACAGACTACATCTTCTAAGGGAACTTTTCCGCCGCGATTGTAGTGGGCTCCTGAGAAGAGACCAATGCAAAACCAGCTAAGTCTATTTCCAATTTTCTTGGGCATCGGTTCTTGAGAGGCTAGGGATTACTAAAATTCGGATTGGGATGGATCCTAGTTTGTTAAGCTAGAAAGCATCCACGCTCCTGGGAGCCTTTTGTGTCGTGTCGAAAGTCCAACACTTTTAGATAGTTGGTCAATAGGTGTCGGAAATCCAGCACCGATTAACTCTTCCAACACTTTTTAACACGCAAACCGAAATTCCAATATGCGAGCCTCGAATTCCGACACGTGACTTTGATACATATTGTATTGGGTCAAGTTTAGAAATCTTCAATGAATGAGCGATCAAAATGTAAATATGTAAAAAAAAAAAAAATAATAAAGAGAGGAAAAAATTCAGTCTTCTTTTCTCTTTATACTTCAATTTCTCATGATACACAATCCACTTCCTAAATTTGTTTTTTTTTTCTTCCGACACGCAAGTCTAGAATATGGATTATTTATTTTTTCCTCCAAATTTTATAAGTTATTGGAATAGAGTTCAATTTGTCAAATTGAAATAAAAATAATATTAATAAATAGTAAATTAATATTTTTAGTGTAAATTCATTTTACGCTTTTGATTTATTTATTTATTTTTAAATTTGAATCAAATTAATTTGATTAAAATAACAATAAAATGATAACTTATCATGTCTATATTTTTTTATATGCATTTAATATATAACATATTCCAACGCACGAAATCCTCTATTTTTTGAGAAATTACGTTTTCAAAGAAACTATGTCACGGTCGATGTCAATATTACTTAGTCAGTTAAGGGTGTTTGTTTGATGTTTCTGTTCAAAAATTATTTCCAGTAACGTAAGAAAAAAATTATTTCTATTCCTAATAATTTTTTACCGTAAAAACGCGTTTGAACTTATTCCGGAATAAAAAAGAATAAAACACGTTTGAGAAATTTGTATTCTTTTAATTTTTTAATATTTTTATTTTATTTTTCCTTTTTTTCTTCCTTTTCTACCGCGACTCGCCATGGCCGACGAGGGTCGACGGCCTCGCCCCCACGGCGAGGGTCGGCTGCCTTGGCCGGGCGAGCTCGGGCTTCGCCAGATCCGACGAGGCCGAGCCCGCCCAGCCTGGCGAGCCCGACTCCGCGGGGCCGACAACGCCCGGCGAGGTCGCCGTCCCTCGACGGCCGATCAAGGTCGGTCATGACCGAAATCGACGACCGGCCAAAGAAAAAAGAAGAAGAAAAGAAGAAGAAAAGAAAGAGAAGAAAAGAAAGGAGAGAATTGTTTCTCCAAAGTTTTTGTAACAAAAAAACAAGTTTTTTTATTTCTTATTTTATTCGTTTTTTTGTTCCCCGAACAAAAAAACAAATTTAACAAAAACACAAACAAATGCGCTTTCCGTTTTTTTGCTCCTGGAAACGAAAAACAGAATTTTTGTTCATAAACAAAAAAAAAAAGAACATAAGCAAACACACCCTAAGTGCCTTTTGTAAACTTTAACTCTCGTGAATATGATCCACATGATCCTCAATAGAAAAAGAAATTCCCACACCCCCCAGCGGGGGGGCCGGCGCCCCTTTCTCTCTTTCTCTCTGCAAAACCCACTTCAGCTCTCAGCACGCCTTGTCATGGGGTATGCCAATCCTTCTTCTTAAACAAGTCTCATATACAAATTAACTCTCTATACCTTAACTGGAAAGATCTGAAACACAAAGATACCAACTGTTTCAAGCAACCTCAAGACTGATTGAAAATTTTACATTCAGTTCAAATCATCTGCTCTACATGTACATTTTAGGAGTCATAGTTGATCCCCAATTTACTCAGCAGAATACTCAGAATAGCCTCTGGTAGACATTCTTAAATACCGATGCTACGGGAAAAGTCAACAATTTCTGAAATTCCAGAACGGGAGAAAAGAATCAACTCCGAAAGATTCGATGTTCATGTTCTTCTCAAGCTTACCTTTTCAGGTTAGATTGCCACTCCCATGTCTACATTTCCTGAAGCTATTAATTGCTTTATTTGTTGAATCAGTCTCTTCACACGATCGAACATTAAGCCTGATGGTATGTGTTCTGTCCTTGCCCTTGATCATTATTAACTGGTTGACTAACAACAGGAATGTCCAAGCTCCGTCCTTCTGTCTGAGAAGCAACTTCTCTAACGTCAGATATCCTTGCCTCTGTAGCTTGAATATCATTCCACTCCCCATCGGCAATTGGCTGGAGATTTTGTTGATCACCAGTCACATGGATGACATTCTCTCCAGAAACCGATGCTGCACGAGAGACACTGAGACATGCTTTATCCACATTCTCCTCCGAGGAGTCTACATGCTTCGTCAATGGAAGGGCACTTCCCATATCTGAGCAAGACTCAATTTTTTCCTCAAAAACCTGCTTTGTGTCCATGTGTTGTCTGTCCAAATAAAGCAAATCAATTCACCAATCGCCCTTAGATGAGTAACAGCAACAAAATTATGATTTACCATTAATAAGATAGAATTGATCTAATCATCACATAAGAAGGGGTTTCTACACCATTCTAACCATTCCTACTGCATCTCTGTTCAGATGAATTTACATGTATAGAATACAAATAGGTCAACATGAAAACCAGTTAAGAGATGCAATTAGGAAAACAACAGGGAATGTTACTCTTCATGGGTGTCATCAAAAGTAAAGAATGTACCTTTGAAGCTGCGCTTGAAGGACATTCACATATTCAAGAAGCTCCTGTTTATCCTTAGTTGCAGCTGCCTCTTTCTGCGCAGCCTCCCTTATTTTAGCACCAGCATCTGACTCTGCAACTCTGGCCCTCTCCTCAGCCCTGACAACAGCTGCTTCCAAGATAACAGCACGCTCTCTAGCTTTTGCAATCTCAGAACGCCACAACTGTGCCTCCTGAAGAGCAGAATCTCTGCTTTATTAGTTGATCTCTTTCTCTGCTTAGAGCCATAATCTTTCCTTCAGACTCTTTCAACTGCAAATACAAAGCTAAATACAGATTAGCTACAGACCAATTATTGGAAGGAGAACAAAACTCATATAGAGAAAGATAGAACTCGGCTATCTAATGCTAGATGGCATTTCCATGTATCCTTTATAAGGTATTTGATGCCAAATAACCAATGCGTGATACACTCAGGGTGGTTGGACAACATCCAAGATATGAAAACTGAACTACCTTCAGTTTTGATGTTTCCACCCGCTTCTCGTAATCTTCGTCAAATGCTCAATTTCTGCACAAGCGATTCTTCTTTGTTCATCCATTACGTGAGCTGCAGATGCCGCAGCCTCAGCTGCTTCAGCAGTCTCTGAAAGCTTCTCTGCTATTTCTTTAATAGTTAAATCCCGTGCTCCGAACACTCCTGGCCAAATTTTGCAGTTCCTCATCCTTTACTCTAAGTGTCTCCTGCAAAATATTCTAGCATTTATAATTCAACAAATACACCAGTAATGAAAAGACATGCGGACTACCATTGCCCGTCAAGCATGATAACTGCATGCGGATCTAAAAGTGAGACCATTTCCACCAGGCTGGGCTAAGTATAATCACTAATAGGATATATAATGCAAATTAATAACCCTTGAATGGGGCAAAAGTCCAATCTTTTTGCAGATAGAGAAACTCATTACGTGAAAGGAATGATGTATATTCCAAAGACAAATCAACAAGATGTTCAACGCCCAAAGCGAGGAACAATTGAATATGAAGGGAAAGGATCTCGTCATGCCAAAAAGTATTCACATAGAAAGCCCTTTCATCACTGCTTTAAGAGTAAGATAAGAGTAGTTCAAATTTTGTACCTTCATGATTGTCAGATCATCTACTGGACCATCAATTGGCTTATTTATCATCATCCCCAGAGCATTTCTCATAGAAATCTGCATTGCCGCTTCAATTTCTTTGGAACATTCCAGTGCTGTTGAATTAGCTGCAGCAACTACAGTTGCAACTGTTCCTAATTTAGCAGAACCATTCCCACTTAAGGAATTTACAGCTTCTTTATGAGCCCTCAGGACCAACTGGGATGCACTGATTGTTGGAAGATGGGAAGAAAGAGAACCGTAAGTGATTGCCCCACAGAGAGAGAGAGAGAGAGAGAGAGAGATTTTCCTCTTCTGGTATATATAGTGGTTGGTTCAGTTCATTTTTGCGTGCAAGTAAAAAGTGAGAACTGTAACAACTGATATGGTCACACAGAGAGCTAAGCACTTCTTAGGTTATAATGAGAGGAAAAATTTAGCAACAGTGACGAATTAAATTGAGGGAAAATGGAATATTGCGAAGAGACATCTACTGTGGCTTGAAAATAATTATACAAAGACATAGTGTGTACTCCACAAATAAATCTTCATCACAAAAAATAAATTCATAGACCGTGTGTATGTAGTCAACAGAATATCCATATCATGATGATCAAATTCATGGATGGATATCAAAACCTCCTGCCAAAACTATAGCAAAAATATAGTTCGACTTTAACTGATTATGAGAAATTTCTAATGATTTTAAGAGATGATATGTATACATTGGTGAAGATCTGCGATATTCAGTATTGAAAAAAGAAATCTATATTAGGTCCACCGATAGTGGAGAACTCATTATTGCCAAAACAAATCTTTAGTTTTTCTTCCCTGATTCAGCTTTAAGATCAAACCACCAGAGTAACAGAGTTCCTGAACCCTTCGAAAACTTCCTTTACATGTAAATTTTCAAAAATCTCTGCGACAGCTAACAATAAATGAGCCAATGTTTGTTAATGAAAACAGAATACAAGATTTAACTTACTGAAGAGTAGATACCCAGGCTCTGGCTGCACCAGGAGTTTCAGCACATAGAAAGTAATCTTTCTTTGTCGGAGTCCCAATGTCTAGGAAATAAGGTTAAGAAGCACACAGATTCATTGAAAACTGTATCCGAAACATATTAACTTGAAGAATTGCAATTGACAATAACAGGCTCACAGCCAGAAATTAAGTTCTGGGCCAAGAGGATACAGAAACAGCAGCCATCATACTTTGGCAATCCACTGAAACATAGATGAATAGAAGGTTTAAAAACCATAAATCATGAACCGAAGTTCAAATTAGCTCAAAGAGAACAGAAATGTGGTGCAGAACAAGTTCTGAAAGAATAAATCTTACTGGAAGTTTACAGGAGACACTGCAATGGTGCTATTAGCATCAAATATTATGGTACCCTTTCACAGCTGGCTCATTTCTCCTAATTCTGATACGAACAAACAACAAGAAATTTAAATGATAAATACAGACTTTTACAAATGAAAGCACAGAAAATTTCAGTTTAAAATGACTAACTTGTATTCCATTTTTCCAGTTGTTGGGTCGAGGATAACCCACCGCCGTTCCACTTCCTTATCTATCAAGAAGAGAAAAATCACATGCAGGATCTTTTAATCAGACAGATCATGTGCCAGGGAAAGGTAAAACTTTTTAAGTAGACACACTTTCATCAGTGGAGATGGTAAAACTGACAGTGGCCATGCCCTGGCTGATAATCTAATACCATTGCCACTAAGTAAGATGGATTTAAATTTTAAGCTGGAAGACTAGGTCTAAGTGCCTTTCTTCCACTAAAGTCAAGTAAACTGTATTAAATACTTAAGCTAACTTCAAAGGCATTCAAAGTCGAAGTGCAAAAAGCTGAATTTCTTGCTTGACAAGAAAAGACATAGATCTCATTTCTCCCCTACGGCAACAGCCTCGGAGTAAAAAGAGGGGAGGACATCTATAGTTTGAGCTGTCAAGTAAGTTGGCCGATAATAATCAAAACCTCTAAATTTCCATAAGGCACCTGACTCCAGAAAATGGAAGTTATTTGATTTTTTAGAGAAGCATCAAAGTGGAGAATTTTTACTGCATCAATGAGTATTTTTAATGTCTATTGCAAAGAGATAGCAAACTTTTCCAGTCACTTTATGACACAAAAGATGAACAGGTTCTTCCTCCTAACTCATCAGATAGAAAAACCCATCCCCCAAACTATGAAACACTGGCGCTCTTCTATCCCATGCACAATCATCCTTCCGAATTCCCAAGGAAATAATTCTCTGTCAATCGTAAGCGAGGACATGCCCTCCTCTAACTTGAACCACGTCCATATCTCCTAATTCGATTCACACTTGCAAACTCAGAGGGACAAAGAACATGACGCCGACTTTTTTCCCGAAAATGCAATAGACACAATGCAATTTCCATTCGCGCAGTGATCAAGGAAGATCGAGGCGAAACCCCCGATTCGAATCGCTGCCGTACAGCAACGAGAACCTAAACCCAGGTGACATTTCAACAAAAAACAATGACTAGATCGCAAAATCTCAGAGAGAGAGAGAGAGAGAAGAATTTACAGTTTCGGATCGCTTGAGGAGTGGGCCCTGCAGCAAGTTCCTGCCGGAACCGGACGCGAGCTGCCGCTTGATCTTGTCAAGCTGTTCTCCGCATCCGCGGCCGCCGTCTGGAAACAACACCACGAATATCGCAAAACTTCCATTTCGCGCCACCACCACCCCCCAAAAAAAAAAAAACCAAAAATGAACGCACGCACGCGTGAGACCACGAGGTGGCAGTGATGCGGAACTGACCGTAGAAGCCCACTGGAGGCCATGGCAAAGCGGCGGGACGACGGAGGCTTCCCAGGGAGGCCGAATCAGCTGGAGAAATTGTCACTTCTCCCCGTCGATGCCGCGAGAGAGAGAGAGAGCGAAGGCGAGGTTCTAAAGCCTCCTTTCTGCTCCGGGACGAGGCTGTTAGGTTTTTTGATGGACTTGCAGGTGAAGATGGTGATGTCTTCCTTACGTTACTCTTGTCTCTCGTTTTCCCTTTTTTGATTGTGTGTATTTTTTGGCTTCTTTGCGATTTCGCCCCGGAAGTGTTCTTTTTCCTAATAAAGCCCCTGTGCTTTTAAGATCGTATCTAAGATAGACCCATCAAACGATGGGGTCGGCTCATTGAAAAACCGTGTCGCCTGTTATATGAATACCCTGCGCCACGTTTAGTGCGTCCGGATTGTGGTCAGGGTAGATCGGAAGACAGGATATGAAATCGCGGGATTTTTATATCCTGTCCATTATTCGTGAATCATGATATTAAAGTCGAATATATTTACATCATATAAACAACATATCATTATAAATGACCTAAATATTCAATAACGATATGGTAAAAATCTTTTGTAACATTATTCCTTAATTTTTTTAATTTTTTAATTTATTTTATTTTCCTCCTTTTTTATATTATTTTTCATTATTATTTTTTCCTTTCATCATTCTTTAATAAAATTTATCAAATAGTAAATTGTATTAACATATATAAAATATATAATAAATATAAATATTTAATTTATAGATTGA